>CM062818.1:1632572959-1633797959 GCA_031772625.1 Pinus tabuliformis | reverse complement strand
TGGGCTTGCGTGACCATTATGAACACAAAAATATTTAACTTTAATATAAAAGGAAAAAAAAACTTAAAGTATGCAAGACAATGGACCTCTCAGAATTTATGGCTTCAACTTGAATGGTCTCTTTGTTTCTACCTAGAGAGCAATTAGGATCGGGGGATTCCCAATTGTTTCTCTATGCGCTTAAGCCTTTGGTACATTGCTATCATGTGCATCTACATCTTATTTAGGGTTAAGAGGATGTCTTTCTTAATCTCATTTATGTCAACGAGAACTCTACCAAGAAGAACTTCCAGGTGTCAATAAATCTCCATAGTGTACATGTACTAGTTGTAGTAGCCTCTAGTGTGCCTTGCATCCATAACCCAATCTGCTATCTTTGCTAGAACTTGTGTATCTATGAGAGTGTATTTCATCTGCTAATTCATGTTTTGTCTAGGTGATTTCCTCTTGAACTAGCTGATGGGTGAGGAGGACCTTGTCATACCTTTCTCGCTAACGGGGCATGTTTCCTAGAAACTAGAAGAGTGGGTTGGATATTTTGACCAAGAACCACCTAGACCTTTTTAGTGACAGGTGTCACTTTCCTCCATAACCAAACAAGTCTAGTGCTAGTGGAGACTTTGGCTACTGATGAGCTTGAGAAGGATCTTCCTCACGAATTAAGCTATGCTTCTTTGCGATCTTGGAGTGTCGAGTCCAGGGATTCTTGCCCAAAAAATCAGATATGTTGATGTGAACAACGTGGGAGGAAAAATTCACAAACGAAGTGGTTGAACAAGAAACCACTTTTTAACCTTTACTTCACATTTTTCTTCTTTCCCACTAGTTGAATTAGTCTTTGGGACACATTTCTTTGTCCACTGACCATTCTCCTTTAGCTTGGTCATGGTTTGCAGCCACAAGAAGACTTCTACATTGGGAAGAATCACTTTTAGGCACTTAATTTGTTGGGTGTGTGTTATATTCTTTCCACCTATGGTTTTGTGCACGGTTTTCGTACATGGTTTTGGGCATGATGGTTTTCTATCCATGGTATTTTGTAGATCCAGTCAAGGGAACTACGATTATGTTCTAATAGAGGGTTAATGGATTCTTCAGCATGTATATATATGGATTGTAACATTGAAAGGAATATAATGAAAAATCAATTTGGTAGTTCCGGTTTTGGGATCAAGGGGAAAATCTCTGTGTATATATATTTTATGTTTTATGCTCTCGCCATTATTTATTTTCTGTTTTTAGAATTTGTATGCAGGTAATTTATGTACGATGTTAAAACCTACACCTGTATGGGTTGATGAAATGGTTTAGGAATACGAATCCATTATAAAGAACAATGTTTGGGAAGAGGTCACAAGACCGGCAGATAAATCAGTTGTGTGTTCAAGATGGATCTTCAAGGTTAAGCATGTAGCAGACAAAAGCATAGAGAAGTATAAGGAAAAATTTGTGGCCAAAGGGTTCTCTCAAGTTGAGGGAACTGACTATGAGGATACCTTTGCTCTTGTAGCAAGGTACTCATCCATTAGATAAATTCTTGCACTGGTTGCGCAGATGGGGTGGAAGATCCACCAAATGGATGTAAAAACAACATTTCTCAATGGGGTTATTGAGGAGGAGGTGTACATTGAGAAACCAAAAGGTTTTGAGACATTTGATCAAGAGTCCCATGTGTGCAAACTCAAACGAACGTTGTATAGTCTCAAACAAGCACCTCGTACTTGGTACACCAGGATCGATAGTTATCTCACTGGTTTGGGCTTCACCAAAAATGAACCAGATGAAAACCTATATCACATCTTGGTAGAAGGTAAATTGCTTATTATTGTCTTATATGTTGATGATTTAATTTTGACTGGTGATGAGTAGTTGATCAGATCTTGCAAGGAGGACCTTGTAAGGGAATTTTAAATGAAGGCCATTGGTCACATGCACTACTTCCTCGGGTTGGAAGCATAGCAAGGGGATGGGGAACTATTTGTGTCTCAAGGCAAGTATGCAAATGAGACACTATAGATATTCTACATGGAGAGTTGTAAACCCATGGAGACACCTCTAGAAAGCAACTTTAGGAAGCAATATGCCACTTTAGGTGAAGAAGTGGAAGTTACCATTTATCTGCAACTAGTGGGTTCACTAATGTATCTTGTGAACACATGACCAGATATGTTCTATGCAGTCAACTAGTTGAGCCAAGCTATGGTTAGGCCAACCAAATTATATTGGAAGGAAGCTAAGCATGTTTTATGATACCTCAGAGGCACTACCTAGTTTGGACTATGGTACAGATGGACAGAGGGAGTGAAGTTGTGTGGCTTCACAGATGTAGATTGGGTAGGGAGTCCATCTGACCAAAAGAGTACATCAAGTGGAATTTTTAGTGTTGGTTCTGCAGCTATTTCCTGGTACAACAAGAAGCAAATATCTGTGGCACTTAGCTCGACAGAAGCAGAATACATGGTTGCAAGTCAAGCAACATGTGAGGCGATCTGGATGAGAAAGATACTTGTGGGGTTGTTTGGTCAGATGATGGATCCAACTGTGATCTACTATGATATTTATATTTGCATCAAGCTCTCTAAGAATCATGTACTTCATGATCAATCCAATTATATAGATATCTGGTATCACCATTTACGGAATTGTGTGCAGAGGCGGTTAATGTTGCTACAATACATTCTGATAGAGGAACAAGTGTTAGCATTGATGTGTGTTGAATTTTGTAGATGTGTTGTTGGTTGGAATTGATGTCAACCTAATTTCTTAGGTTGCAGGAGATTTGGTTAGCACTTATATGTTGGCTACAAGTGGCTTGTACTTGTTTGGTGTGTTGCATTGGTTTAGGCATGTCTACTAACATGGATATGTGCAGATGGATCTATGATTTGTAGGTGTTTCATACAGAGGGTGGGTAGAGGATGTCATGGTCCTCATGATCGTGTTGTTGCATAGAGTTGGATGTGGTGAGGTGTTTGGCTATACATTGGTTATGCATATGATTGTTTAGTTATACAGTGTTACCAAGGATGGTTCCCATGGTATTTGGTATAGCATCTAAATTTCTTACCTTGGTATTTGATTGAGCATGAGCATAATATTACCAAAGTACATGTATTCTTGGTATTTACATTACCATGGTATTGGTATGTGTGTGGAGCAAGTCGACACGTGATATTACCTTGGTGTAGATAATCTTGGTATTGACATAACCAAGGTATTTGCTCATGGTATTGGTTTGGAGATTACCATGGTACATGTGTCCTTGGTATTGACATAACTAAGGTATTTACCCATGGTATTGAGTTGGAGATTTCCATGGTACAGGTGTACATGGTATTGGCATAACCATGGTATTTACCCATGGTATTGAGTTAGAGATTACCATGGTACAAGTGTCCATGGTATTGGGATAACCATGATATTTGCCCTAGGTATTAATTGTTGAGAATAATTTGACTTAACCATTTTAGAAAATTATATAATAGAGGAAGAGAAGAAAAGTTGTGTTGGTTCTCTTGTGTGAGGAAATTGTCAAACATGCCAACTCAAAAATTCGCTTGATAAAGAAGTGATAGTTTTGCATTGCATTTTTTAGGCAAATGAGGATGGATCTCGAAATTTTGAGACACGAGTTTTGTGCAGAACATACCAAATTTGTTTTCAAGTGAGCATTTTTTAAAAATTTGGTCTAGATTGAGAGAAATCAAGGTTCTTCTAAGGCAATTTTCCCATATTTTTTGTTGTGGTCATTTTCCAAATTGCCCTAATTGCAATTCCATATTCGATTTGGTTTCAGTAGAATGATGATGGAGATATATTTCAGATCTCATATTTCTCATTTATCTTTTGTAATCAATCTAAAATTTTAAGGTGGTAGAGAATTGGCAACTTGTGGTGTGTTAGATAACATATATTGGTGTGAGAAGAAGTGAAGAAATTCCCCCCTCAGGGTCAAAGTTTGATTCATATTTTGTGTGTAGAATGATGGTGTTGTTGGGTTGCTCATGTTGAGCGAATTGAGAATCTAGTATGAAACATTTATGAAACATGGTTCGCATGGAGGAAGTGAAGGCGCGATGGCTTCATAATAGATAATGATTTGGAAAATTCAGTAGTAGGAAGAGTTTTCTCCATCCAATAGGAGTTGGATAGTCCAACGGTAGTTGGGCGAGGATCGTTGGTTGTGGGAGCTTCCAGCAAATAGATTTATGTAGATCTGTGAGATAAACATATTTCTGAATTGATAGATGTTAGCACACTGTAGAGGAAGCCAAGTCTTTCAGTTTATGGGTGTAAGCTAATCCATGTAAAATTTGTTCAACAAATTAATAAAATAATTGAGTGGCATCACAGCATCAGGGTTGTTTTCTCCCGAAAAGGTTTCGACCAGAAATACTTGTGTTCTTATCTGTGCATGCTTATGTTTCTCATGGTCATTTCTCATGGATATTATGTTTTGATTTATTCATGCCTACATCTTTTGTTGAACTAATGTTGTGGATGTGCATGGATATTTGAGATTGTGAAAAGATTTAAAATTGGTATAAAGGCCATCATTACTAATTCACCCCCGCCCCCCTCTTAGTAGTGATCATTGTTTCCAACAAGAAGTTGCTGACATTTTGACAAAGGATTTGTCAAGAGGGAATTTCGAGTTCCATAAATGTAGAATAGGGGTGGTTGATAATCCCTTTCCTATTGAGAGGGAGTGTTGAAAAATGAAGAAAGAAAATCTCAATTTGATTTTGCCTTGGTCAAATTGAAAAAAATTGAATGTCCACATCAGCAGACAACTTGGATGCAGTTAACTTGTGTGACATGGCTTGCGTCACCTAGCTCACTTAGTAAATTTGAGTTAGAGGGCTTGGAGTTCAGTTAAGCATGTGTGATTGTTAATTTGTAGTAATCAAGATCGGTTATTTCAAGTTGTTTTCAGTTAAACTAGTTCCAACTACTAGAGGAACTAGTGGAAGGTTAGTTGTGCTGTGGGACTTCAGTCTAACTCAATGATCATCTAGTTAATTGATCAATCAAACCAAAATAGCCAGTGCATGCAGAGAATTCGAGTTCCTCAACTGTCGTGGAGATTCCAAGGTAGTGTAACATCAGTTGTAGACTAGTATTGAGTGTATGGTGTTCCATGCAATCATATGATCAACCTTGGGAATCTCGCAATCATTTTGGAGGAAAATCCTAAATAATAGGGGCCTAATTTCCTTAGGAATTGCGCAAGGAAATAGGGGCTCAAGTAGAGGCAGAAATTGACTAAGTCTAGGTTAGAGCTTCTCAGTTAGTAGAGAGATAGGTTATTCACTTGTAGGTTGTGCTCAGTTGATAATAACAATTGTAATACATCTCTATTCATCAGATTAATGCAAGTATACATAGGGGTTTTTAGCAGATTTCTTTCCCCTGGAAAAATATTGTGTGCATGCATGTTATTTCTCATTTCATGTTTATGACTGATGTTCTAAATTATGAGTTAAATTCCGCAGATCAATAGAGTAGGTTTGTGTCTTGTGATTTTGATTAAAACTTCATAAGCAGTCGCAAATCTACACCATAATTTCTACATTTTTGAAAATGTGGAGTAATATTTTCTGCATCTGAACTCAATTTTGAATCAGGTTCCTGCAAATTTGGATACATTTTTATTCAAATTGACATGGATTAAAAAAATTCATTTCAATTAGATAATCGAAATATAAATAAGATCTGAACATACTAGAGATGGAAAGGGAGAACTCTGTGAAGGACTTTGATCAACAATATGGAACGATCTAGAATTTGAAGAATTGGCCATTTGATATTATTGAGATTTTGTCCCTGCATTTGAGAAAAATAAAAAATAAAAATTTGTGTGCATATCCAAAATTAATCTCGACAACCATATAACCACAATCTAAATTTCAATATAGTTTTCAAACCATTTTTCAAGAATAAGGCAACTTTAAGCGGAAAATGTATAATATGAACTACTGTAATTCATGTGGATGCATCCTAAAGGATAATTTGAGATTAATATGCCATTTTATGTGAAATTAAAATTTCAGATAGATTTTTAACCCAACTAGTGCACTTATCATAAAAAATCACACCGATGCATTTAAAAAATTAACAGCACCAGGGCATTCAAATAATACCCACATCGGTTTCTCACATTCCGAAAAAAATATGTTATCACATTAGTGCTCTTTTACAAAAATGCATTGATGCGTTTAAAAAAATAGCACCACTATGCACTTGTTTCCTGATTTAAAAAAATAAAAACGAATTCAACCAACTCAGTGCTCTTATAATAATTAGAACATTGATTCTTTTAGATAGAAACTGCACTGTTGCATTAAAAAATTAATCGCACTGTAAAAGTTGTATCATGTCCGTGCATTGAAAATTTTTGGCGCCCCGACAATGTCAGTGCACTTTTATATAAACACACTGGTGCGCTTGACTATTGAACGCAACAATGTGCATAGAAATTGAAAAAAAAAAAGTTTATTTTTCTTTTTTAAAATTCAAAAATGAGAAGCAATTGATTTTTCAAAATATAATTTCATAAAGTCTTTTAAATAGCAAAAAGGTATTCACCATTTCATTATTTTACTTGAAATTTCAAGTGGCTGCTTTGCAAGAGAGACATACCAGGAGCACTGTGTCGTAGCAGAATACTTTGGAGCAATAGAACTATTCAGAAGATCAGAAGTTGAAAGGTATTGTGATTCACTCTTAAACTTGAATAGCAAAAAAAAAAAAATTGTTGTTTATTTTAATCGTAAATCTTTTTACAATTTCTATTAGGGTTTAATTATTAGATAGATCATTTGCAAGAGAGGCATCCTGAGAGCATTTTGGAGCTGCAAAATATTTTGGATCCTCCAAAAGATCAAAAGTTGAAAAGTATGGTGGTTCACTCAAACACTGGATAGCAAAAATCTTAAATTTTACTGTTAAAATATTTTACAATTTCTGTTAGATTTATTCACAATTCAAAAAAAAAAATTAACTAATTAAAAAAAAACCCTATCTAATAAAAATTTTACTATATATTTTACTCGTAAAAATTTTTACGATTTGCTTTCCTATTTAAATTTAATTAAAATTTAGACAAAAAACAAAAAAAATCAATACTCACCTTAAACCCTCGCTTCTTCCTTCAAAATTTCACTTTAGGATTTAACTTTCTCTATCACTTCACAATTAGGGTTTTTCAATTTAAGCATTTTAGATTTAATGGGTTTTTGTACGTACTATATATAGGGTGTTTGACATATAGATTAGGGGAATCAATTATTGAATTAGATCCAAACTTTGTTGAACCTCTCTATTTTTTTAAATGATTATATGTTTTGCAGTGCACCTTCTGTAATTCAATGCATCGATATATTATAGCACTCTCTATTCTGTCCAGTCTGTTAATCGTTTCTCCTAGTGTAATAAAACGCACCAGTGTGACACTTCTAAATAAACACCGTTAAATCATTTTGGTGCTTATCCGTACAAATCGCAGTGTAATAATTTAAAATTGATTTTAAAAATTAATTTCCATGACATTGTTAAACAATTAAACGCCCTGTGTGTTTAATGTTCTAAATGCACCAGTTCGTTTATTTAGATAAAGGCACTGATTATTAGAGCTTTTTTTGCTAAAAATTATTTGATTTATTTGTAAAATATATTTAATGGCTTCTATATTGAATGTTATAGGTTGTATATTAATAAAAAATGTCTTAGAAGGTTTCAAGTAACAAAAATATTGATTGACACAATGATAGCACATCAAAAAACACAGAGAAGGCAAATTCTTTGTAAATTCTTTACAAAATTAATATGTTTGAACTATATGTAAGTTTAACTAATATGTATTGGTTGGTATGTGTCATGCAAAGCCACAAAATGAACAAGGTCGATAAGGTTATTTTTAATCTAAGTGCAGAAGAGCGTAAAAGCCTCATAGAAAAATTGCAGAATGATGAATCAAGTGAAAGAAAAAATACTATTCAATATAAGTTTTTTTTTTTTTTTTTTTTTTTTTTTTAATAATTTACTTAAAAATATTAGATAACATGTTTCAAACAATCTATTAATTCATATATGTTTAATGTTCTACAAGGAGCAACAACAAAGGAAAAATCAAATGTCGTTCTAAGAAAAGAAAAGTTATATAACATTCAAATGACGATGAATTGGTCCTTAGCTTATCTGGAGTAGTGTTGGAGGTTAATGAAAGGGGGATTTTTTTTTACAAAACTATGAGGGATCTAGTGGAACAAACGTATAGACGTACTTTCCACTTACAATACAAAAATCAATCCAATGGTTCTAAGAACCAAATTAGACCTGAACTACGGGAAGCATTTCCAGAGAAATGGTCAATGAGACATGTCAGACTTGCAATAGCACAAACTTACAACAACAAAAAAGAATCATTCAAAAGCTAATATGCCCAATTGTATAAAATGATTTTCTAGAATTATTTGTATATATTACTACAAACCATTCATCTATTAATATCGATTTTGTTATATTTAGTTTTCATATATCATTATAAAAATACTTTATTACTTTTTCAGGAAGATTATGAAAATCCTAAATGATCAATGTGTTGATATGTGAAACATGCCAGTAGGAATGTCCAAAAAAGTGTATAAAGAGATGGTCAAAGAAATGGACATAATTGCATCACAGGAGGAGCCATCTCAACAACAACGTGCTTCAAATGTATGTAATCATGAATGACTTTGTACATATAAAAAAATTATTTAGCATTAAATATTAATTTTCAAGTATTTTCTTACATAAAAGAAAACGAGATGGAACTCATTCATCACATAAAACAGGATGACAATGAAGAAAAGGGTTGATTTCAAAGTTTGTGAGTATAAATTGTTAATATTTCCTTATAACAACTCAAGGTTTCATTTTTGTATATTTTAAGTTGTTTTACAACAACCATCCTTGAATGTCTTCAAATAGGTGCTAACATACAAAGAAGATTCATCAGAAGAATTGATTGACATTGGGTTAAATAATGGTTGTGAGTATATGTTGGCATATAAAAAATTAATTGTGGGATTTGTAAGTATCTATGTTGTTTTACTTCTCTGAGTTTATAATTAATTGAACAAAAAAATAATTTTTATTAAATTTATGATTTATAATGGAGTTTAAAACATGCAGGAAACAAAGTATGGAACTATGCGAACATAAGACTTGTTGTAGCAAGGCACGAGACTTGATGTTGAAACCATGAACACAGTTTCTGAGTCATTTCTTGCTATGGTACATTGTTATTCGATTTACATTGATGTATATTATTTATTTCAATTTTTATTATTCTCACCAATGTAGATACAATCATTACACTTTATTTTTAAGTTTGTAGATGGAACATGAAGAAAAAGAAAACAATCAATGCAATCAACAAAACATTCCTCCAAATAACCCATCATGGAAGTAGCTTGAGTACTGAAAGTAGTTCCAACAAATAATGATGATCTATTTGGATATCAATGCAGCCTGTTGTATTTTTTGAAATAATTGTATATGAAAAGTAAACATTTTGTTTAATGTAATGGACATAGTGTCCCAATTGAAAGACGAGGGGTTATCAATAACAATCTCATTTTGTATGACAAAGAGCCTCTTATTGATATACAATAAAATACATTTAAATTTATTCTATTGTGTTATCCAATGTTGCCATGAAATGTTATACCACTAATTAAATATATGGATGATTAAATATTATAATGACGAGATGTAAAATCTCATAATATAACAAATTAATCTAAACATCATATACAAATGCACTAATCAAATTTTAATTTATATGAATAAAGTCATAAGCTATATGTTGATTTTTCGATGAATAACAAATTAAAAAAATTACAATAATTGCACAGTCACCGGTTGGTGTTTCCAAAAAAGAGAATCTCATTAAAAAAACTGGTGTGTCTATAACACAAAAATGCACCAATGTGTTATGTTATATAAAAGCACCATGAGGGTATATTTTTGCATGCCCGGTTCCTTTTAAGAAAACAAGAGCACCAATGCATTTATCTCTTCAAGCACCAGTCTTGTTTGAGATTAATGCCCCGTTGCATTGTAATTCTTAACGCACCAGTGATTTCATATAACTAACTCCCTAGTCCTAAAAAATATTCTTTTAATCTTGATGCATTATGAAAACTAACAACATTGGTCCTCTTGTATAACTAGCGCACCAGGGTTTGTGTACAAACGCTTTGCATTAGCATTGCAAGTTTACAAAAAAAAATTGGTACAACAATTATTTTTTGTGTGCCCCGGTGTCGTTCCTTAGAAGAATGCTCCTGGTATTTTTTATCTCTTAGCATCATTGTGATATTTATTATGCACTGGTATTCTTTGCATTCAAAGCCTTAGTGCTTTTAGTTATGTATGTCGCCCGATGATTTTTGTAGATTTTCCTGTAGATTCACAAGCTCATGTAATCTACTAAAACAAGAGACAAGAATATACTTCTACTTTCAACCAGTGGAAGCCAATAGATCGATGAAAACAATATGAGCAAAAAGAAGACAAATCAATGGCACATAACACAACAAGTTTTTTTGGGGAAAGCCACTGCTCAAAACCCCGCCTATCTATA
Organism: Pinus tabuliformis; assembly: GCA_031772625.1. Taxonomy (NCBI): domain Eukaryota; kingdom Viridiplantae; phylum Streptophyta; class Pinopsida; order Pinales; family Pinaceae; genus Pinus; species Pinus tabuliformis. The sequence continues at coordinate 1,633,787,326 of CM062818.1, read as the reverse complement.
TTGCATTAATCAGAAATATGAGTGAAGATACAAAGCTTGTTCTCACTAGAAAAATTCCGCACAAGTAAGCTCAACTCTCTGCCTCACAAGCCCGCCCTTAGCCAACACTTAGCCAATTTCTAGTGCCTGCCAGGCCCCTATTTCCTTGCTCAATTCCTAGGTTGAATAAGCCATATTAATGGGAATCCAGTGCTTCCAAAAATATGCAATCCAATCTAGGTCCTCTTCCTAATTACATGCATGATTTATACAACTCAGTGAATCATACTACTGATAGTGCATTGTCCCTGCACTCTAGTCTCAACTGGGTCTTTCTCAGAATTGACATGCATGAGTTTCCGATGAGAGAATATTAAGTTATCTGGAGTAGCACATATGGATGCGCAAGTGCACCAATTGACTATTAATCCTCTACTAGTTCAAAAAACAGTTAAAACTAGTTTAACTGTCTATAACTTAGTAAATTGAGTTATCTAATTACAACTCAATCTAAACTCATATTGGACCCCTAAAATTTAGGGAGAACATATGCATGACTTCCAAAATACTTCCAACAATGAAATTCCTAAGCTAATTAAGTTAATTAAACTTAATTAACTATTTACAAGTTGCTATGAGAATAGAATTCTATTTTAATTCTCAGTTTAAATTCAAGGACAAATTTAAACTAGAATTTCTTATTACCATTTCTCAACACTCCCTCTCAACAAGAAAGGGATTATCTGCTACCCCAATCATGTCTTTGTGAAACTCGAATTTACATCTTGATAATGCATTTTTCAAAAAGTCAACATCTTTCTCCTCCGTGGGAATGCACTCTAACAACATGATCCACCTCAATACACAATCTTGTAGATGATGATATCAGATATCAATGTGCTTGGACCTATCATGAAAAACTAGTTTTCGGATAGTTTGATACAACTTTGATTATCATAGTAATCATTGTAGGATCCATTTGCTGACCAAACAGACCAACCAGGATCTTCCTCATCTAGATGGCCTCACATGTTGCCTAACTTGCAACCATGTAATCTTCCTCTGCTGAACTGAGTGCAATTGATCTTTGTTTCCAGCTATACCAAGAAACTGTCACTGACCCAATACTGAAAATCCCTCCTGATGTGCTTTTTTGGTCGGATGGAATCCCCACCCAATCTACATTTGTGAAGCCTTGAAGCTTCACTCCCTCTGTTTGTATGTATGATAATCCATACTGAGTAGTTCCCATGAGGTATTTCAATACATGCTTTGCCGCCTTCCAATACATCTTGGTAGGTTTAACCATCACTTGACTGAGCTGGTTAACTGCATAGCATAAATCTGGTTGTGTGTTCACTAAGTACATGAGTGAACCCACAAGCTGCCTGTAAACAATAGCTTCCACTACCTCTCCCGAAGTAGCATCCTCCTTCCTCCAGTTACCAGCTAGAGGAGTCTCCATAGGCTTGCAACTCTCCATGCGGAACCTCCTGAGTATCTCGTTGGCATACTTGCCTTGAGACACAAATAACTCCCCATCACCCTGCCATACTTCCATGCCCAGAAATTAATGCATGAGCCCCAATTCCTTCATCTCAAACTCTCTTGCAAGGTCCTCCTTGCAATATTTGATCAACTGATCATCACCTATCAGTATGAGATCATCAACATAAAGTACAATGATCAACAGTTTACCTTCCACCACTATGTGGTACAGGTTTGCATCCGCTTCACTCTTCATGAAGCCCAACCCGGTGAAGTAGCTATCTATCCTCGAGTACCAAGCATAAGGTGCTTGCTTTAACCCATACAATTCTCTCTTGATCCAACACACATGTGACTTATGGTTGAAGGTTTCAAAACCTTCAGGCTGCTCTATGTACACCTATTCCTAAATCGTGCCATTAAGGAAGGTTGTATTTACATCCATCTAATGTATCTTCCAACCCATCTACACTGATAGTGCCAATATAGATCTAATCAACAAGTACCTTGCAACAGGGGTAAAAATATCATCATAGTCAATCCCCTCTACTTGTGAAAATCCATGAGCCACAAATATAGCCTTATGCTTCTCCACACTACCATCTGTAGCTTGCTTTACCTTGTAGAGCCAATGGGATCTCACCACGGACTTATCCTCCAGTATCAGGACCACATCCCAAACATTGTTATGAACTATGGAGTCATACTCCTCCACCATGGCATCAACCCAAATCGAATGCTGCACTACTTCCTCAAAGGAAGATGGCTATGTCACAACACATCTTCTCATAAGAGCCATTTATCCAGTCTACTTGTGATGTGACCTCCTCTTTTGCACTATGATGTGGGTGCTCCCACATTCTCTGTAGCATCCAACAACAATCTATCCACCTCTTTGGTGCACTTTCTCCCATCTCTAGAAGACTCTGCCTGAGTGGATGTCTCCACTCTCGGATCATCTGCATGTGGCTGCTCCACATCAATCTGAGGCTCCTCGACCTTATGAGCTAAAATCTCCTCAACTACATGTAGCTCAAGCTCCCACTCCAGGGAAAATCACATGGCCTTCTCCTTATTGAATCTGACATCCCATGTGTATCAGTGTACCCCGATAGTTCTGAGGTGTATCAGTGTACCCCACAAATACCCCCAACTCTGATATTGGATCCAACTTCTTCTGTGCATCTTTTGTCACATGGAAATATACCGATGACACAAAGATCTGAAAGTGACCAAAATCTAGCCTCTTACCGGAATGACCCTCCTTTGGTGTCTTCATCCCAAGTATCTGATGTGGGCTATGGTTCTTAACATAAGCTGTCGTGTTGCATGCCTCAACCCACAATTGTAGTGGGAGACCTTGATCATGCAACATCACCCTCGCTACCCCTAATATTCTTCTGTTCTTCCTCTTGGGCAACCCATTCCGCTGAGGGTTATGGCGTGTCATCAACTCCCATTTAATCCCTTCCACTACACAAAAGTTCTTAAACTTGTTTGATACATATTCACCACTGTTATCACTCTATAGAGATTTAACCTTCTTTCTTGACTCTTTCTCCACCAATGCTTTAAACTCACAAAACTTTGTGAAGGTTTTATCCTTTTTTCTGCATGAAAAATATCTAAAATTTTCGAGAAAAATCATCAACAAATATAGCATAATACTTGTGTTTAGTCATGGATGCTATCAATAATGGTCCACACACATCTAAATGGACTCGCTCTAGAATAACCTCTGCTCGATTGTCTTGTGAAAGGAAGAATTGGTGTATTTACCCAAATTTCACCCCTTGCATGTATCAACTTGCTCTAGTGTACCTTTGGGAAGACCGTAGAGATCTGTTGCATGATTTTCAAATCCCCATGATGCAAGTGGCCCAATTACCTATGCCACAACTCACCAACTTCTTGGATTTGCGCCATCTTTGCTTTCATGCTTAAATCAGCACAATCCTCTACCTCCATCTTATATATATTCTGATCTCGAATCCCTATCTTCTTTACTTGACCCATGGCTATGTGTCGAACGAATGCCTTTCTTTTCAAGAAAATCACATCATAGCCTCTATCCTCAAGCATGGCAACGGATGCCAAGTTCTTCTTTAGCACAGGCACATACATAACATTCTTCAAGGTGAGTGGAGCCCCACGCTCCCTCTTAAAAGTAACCGTGCCCAATCCAGTAGCACTATACCTCCTGTTGTCACCCATCTCAATATGCATATGGAGATATTTCTCCTCTGGGTCACTGAATAACTCCTTGTCGCCAGTCATGTGGAATGAAGCTCCACTGTCTAAGTACCATACACTTTCCATCATTGATGACACCATGCATGCAATAAGGGAAAATTCCAGTTCGAATTGAAAGGCCAAAGCCTCACCCACCGCCCCTCCTAAGGACTTCTTCTTAGACTTCTTGAGCAGACAATTTGTAGCAAAGTGTCCCAACTCATGTCATTTCACTCTCACCATGTCTTTCTTCTTGCCTCCATGACAAGAATCCAATTTGGACTGGTAATCTTTCCCTTTCCCCTTCTTCACCTTAATTGCTAAGGCACACTTCTCTTCATCATCAGTCTTTGATGAAGAGCCATCCCTGACGTTCCTCCTAATCCCCTCCTGCATCAAATCTGACCACAGTCATTCCCAATCTGGTAGCTTCTTTTGACCATTGACAAAGTCTTGATAACTATGCCAACTCTTTGGGAGTCCCATAAGAGAAAGACTCACCATACCATCCTCGGAAACTATGATTCCAACACTTCCAAGTTCATCACGACATTGAGTGAACTTGGTCAAGTATTTTGGAATAGTCTCACCTTTATCCATTTTGATTTTTCGTAGTTTGTCCTTTAGTGCCAATTTCCTTTGGTCACTATTGTTATGATACAAGTTCGTCAATTCTTTCCACATAGCATACGGAGTTTACTTTCCATGGAGACTCGAGACAATGTGGTCTCGAACTCCCTCATGGATTATCCGCCTCGCCTTCGCCACACACTTCTTCCATTCAGCCAGATTCCATGCATCTAATGTTGCTATCTTAGGAATGTCTTGATCAACGAATTCCTTTAAGCCATTATCCTCCAACACAACCTCCATTTTGTCCTTCCATGCTATATAATTCAAGCTTCCTTCCAAGTCATACTCGAGTGGTAAACTATAGAACGCCATTTGCCGTTCGTGAAGTATGTATTGCAAATTCGAATTTCACCTGTAACCCAAAACTCAAAACTTCGAAATCTCCTCTAGTATACTGTCTTCAGCTCTGATACCATGTAGATTTTCCTGTAGATTCACAAGCTCATGTAATCTACTAAAACAAGAGACAAGAATCTACTTCTACTTTCAACCAGTGGAAGCCAATAGATTGATGAAAACAATATGAACAAGAAGAAGACAAATTAATGGCACATAACACAATAAGTTTTTCTTGGGAAAACCACTGCTCAAAACCCCACCTATCTGTATTGCATTAATCATAAATATGAGTGAAGATACAAAGCTTTTTCTCACTAGAACAATTCCGCACAAGTATGTTCAACTCTTTGCCTCACAAGCTCGCTCTTAGCCAACACTTAGCCAATTTCCACTGCCTACCAAGCCCTTATTTCCTTGTGCAATTCCTAGGCTGAATAACCCATATTAATGGGAATCCATTGCTTCCAAAACTGTGTAATCCAATATAGGTCCTCTTCCTGATTGCATGCATGATATATACAACTCAATAAATCATACAACAGATAGTATAATGTCCCTGCACTCTAGTCTCAATTGGTTCTTTCTTAGAATTGACATGCATGAGTTTCTGATGCAAGAACCTTCAGTTATTTGGAGTAGCACCTGTGGATGCACCAGTGCACTAATTGACTACTAATTCTATACTAGTTCAATAAAAATTTAGAACTAGTTTAACTATCTATAACTCAATAAACTAAGTTATCTAATTACAACTCAATCTAAACTTATAGTGGACCCCTAAAATTTAGGGAGAACATATACATGACTTCCAAAAGACTTCCAACTCAAAATTACTAAGCTAATTAATTTAATTAAACTTAATTAACTATTTACAAGTTGCTATGAGAATATAATTCTATTTTAATTCTAAGTTTGAATTCAAGGACAAATATAAATTGGAATTTATTGTTGCCACTTCTCAACACTTTTATATATGTATCACACTAGTGCTACTTGTTCCATTAAGCGCATTGCAAAAAAACAACCGCTAGAACCTCTGGCCACCCAAATTTTTTTAGTTGTGATGAAATTTCGTTAAAAGCTCTGGTAAAACCTCTGCTATCCCAACCGAATGTTTTAACGAATATTTTCTTGACAATTTTTTCCAATTTTGTAACACTAAAAACCTTTGTTATAACCTTTGCTAGAAGGTATTTTCCTTGTAGTGTGTGGAGTTTGTCCCCTCCTTGAGCCAATTTGAGGGTTAGGTTCTGTTGTAGCGGCTACAACCACCCTCCAAAATTTTTCCTTAGCTTCGTTTTATAGCCTCCCTACCAACCTTTCACATCACCTTGTCTTGCTTCGTCAAGTACACAAGCTTCAGTGTTTTCTTGTAGAAAGACAACTTGTCAATCAAAGCTTGATGCATCCCCCTCATAGGATGTTCCTCCAGACTTGGTCCAGCTACAAGCTGAGCAACTCCCTTAAAAAATTGTGCAATTCTGGAGGGCAACCAGCCTTCCCTCCAGAAATTGTGAAATTCTATCTGGTAGCCTGCTGGGCTCTAGAATTGCGCAATTCTGCCAGTCAGGCTTCATCTAGAAAATTGAGCAATTCTTCCTAGTAGGGCTTCTCAACCGAGGAATTGCACAATCCTAGGTAGCAGTCAGCTCCTTTGCCTAGAAATTGCGTAAACCTCCTAGGGAGCCATCCCAGCTCCCATCCAGAAATAAGCATTTTCTCCTAGCAGTTGAGCAGCCTCTTGCATGTGCAGTTGGGTTGACCAGTTCCACTCGGGACCAAGGAAACTTGACTTGCATGTGTGGCTTTCCTTTTCCTAGAATAGCAAAAGGCAACATCCAAAATGCATCCCTTGATTTCGGGAGCTATTTTTAGCAGCTGGAGGTTGCATGCAAAGTTCGTTTTAGAATCTTCCCTCCAAGTGTCGTTTTTTCCTAGATTTGTGGCATGCGCGTCATGAGCCCAAACTTATTTATTCGACACATCAAAGCTCATTCTTTCACATCGATCTTGGAGCTCTGACATCCCATAGCACATCCAGGACTCTTCGACACATCCAACTCAGCTATTCACAGGTAAGTGGTCTCAACTTGTCTTTTTCAGCATTTCTGTCGCTTTTTGTGTTTTCGCTTGTGTGAGTGTTGTTTGCTTGATTTATTTGAACTCTTGTTATCGTTTACATGCATACTAGCTTGTACTAGCACCGTTTCAATTTTCGTTGCTATCTCACTGTTGTCACATGCATGAAATTGTTTTGCACGAACGGTCGCCGATTCGGTGACTCGCTTCACCCACATGCATGTTGTTCCGTTTTCTGAATCTTCCATTCAATGTTTGCATGCATGATCAATCACTTCCACTTTCAATCAGTATCGTCATGCATTCAATGTCACATTTTCTTTCAGTTTCCCATCGGCGGGTCTGGGCAGCCTTGGCTCGGACTCTGCCTCACCAAGACAACATTGTGCAATCCGGGGAAGGAAGGCTCTATCTTCCTCTCTAGAAATGCACATTTTTGCCCAAGAACTGTCCTCCAGGACTACTTTGCGCATTTTTGAAGGAGAGTGACTGCTGGCCTAGAAACTTGCACAATGCAATCACTGAACTTGCAGTCAATACTAGCTAGAATTGCACATTGCACAATTCCAGCAGTTAGCCTAGATTGCACATTATGCAAATCTAGTAGCCAGTTAGCCTCCCCAGATAGCCCAGACTTCTTTTTGCACAAGTCTAGTAGCCAATCTCCTAGCCTCCTAGAAGAAATTGCACAATCTTTTCCTATCAATCCCCAGGTATGTGTTATGTCATTCCCGAATTTGCTTTGGTTTTCATTGACAGATTTCTTGCCATGCATGTCGCTTTGTCTCCAGATCTTTCAGGTGTTCATTTGCCTCTTAGTAGTATAGGATCAATGGCCTCCAAGAGATCAGGATCAAAGGACACTGACGAAAGTGCAGTTGGAGCAGCAGTTGAGTAGGTGTTTGCACGTCTACCGATCTATGAAGATACCAAGTTGTTTCTAGACAAGGACATCAATCTTAAATGGAAAGAGGTCAATGAAGCATTTACATGCACTTTTTGGGAAGGCCTCGAAGACCACCAGGTGTATGTGAAGATTCACAAGTCCAGCTTGTACCGGATTGCATGCAAATATCCCGCGTTCCCATGCACGGACATGATACATTGGATTATCTCACACACTGATCTTGAGACAATGACTTCGAGCAGTTTCAGTGGGACGATTATTGCAACCTCTAGGGCACATGATTATGATGAGATGTATCAGATGTCGGAACCTGTGACTATCATGGAGACTCCCTTCAGATTATCCAGCAGTAGTGCCAAATCTTGAGGCACTCTGAAGAACTAGGTAAAGGAGACGACGAGATTTAGGATGACACCCAACCAGATCTACAAGACGAAGATACTAAAGAAAGCGTATCAATACTTGGTCATATTTGCATGTCGACTGTATGGCCAAGAAAGCATGGAAACCTTCCCACATAGTTGGGTGATCGCGCTGGATCAACTAGCCAGAGAGGGAAAACCATGTAACTTGTCCAACATGTTGGCTCATCAACTGAAGGAACCAATAAAAAAGGCTCAAAAGTCGCCCGAAGGTATGAAAGCAGAGGTCTACATGTCCGCCTACATCTTAGATGCAATTTGTGCTCGATAGGATTTCTCGGGCTTGGAGTGGGCATGGTCATTGGCGGAGACTGCTATGAACACTTATTGTAAGTTGTTGTCTGAATGCGGCTTCAGAGGAGTTATGGGACGACTATCTAATCATTTTTTCACCCTAGTTTACAAGATGATATTTGAACAGGATCCACCCTGCATGTCGAAGTCAATAATGGAGGCACTGATAGACATTACTGATTGGTATGCCTCACCATTCGGCACCTTCATACGGATGTTCAATGCAGAGAAGCATCTACATGTTCTACTGAAGTTTTCCTTGGACATACTCATCATGCAGGAAGTAGCATGTCACATCTCGACAAGATTGACAACTAGACGGCACCAGAAGAAGAAGCCACCTTAGTCCACTCTTCCGTTACAGATTGGGTTATACAAGATCGAAGTTTCAAGAAAGCGAATGTCGAAGCAGAATAGATGCAGAAGTATCCATTTGACCCTTGAAGTCACAATCCGTATGACCCACATTGTCTTGTGAAAGATCATTGCGCGAGAGTATAGTTCAACTGGATCCACGGGGCATTTTATTGGGTGGAGGAGGACCCATGGAGATATTGCTACAGCTTCTCTAGACCCAATGAACAGTTTGGCTTCACCGAGGAGTGGTAGCGAAGCAACATGAAGCAGCATCTTGGAGAGCACCAACACCAGAAGCAGCAGAAGCAGTAGAAGTAAGCACACCAGTGCACGACAAGGGCAAGAGGTAGATTGTCGATCACATGGAGGAAGAGCAAAGCTGTAAGTTCTGAGTAGATCCACCTGTAGAGAAAGCAGCTTTGGCTATAGATGCAAAGAGGAAACAACGCAACGAGTGAATCATGCAAAGGCAGAATGAGAAGAGAATAATGGAGGACACAGAGAAGGAGTTGCATGAGTTGATGGAGCAACTTTGGAAGGAACAAGAGTTGTGCAAACAGGAGAGGGGAGCACAGTAGAAACAGGTACAACAAGGGGTGCAACATGTGCACACAAATGAAACAGTGCCCATACAGGTAGTGGACTTGTCAGAACAACTGGCATCAGGCAGACAGGGTGAACCATCGCAGGAGCAGGACTTCACTCGTGAGATAGAGCAAGCACTTCAACAGTTGGATACGGATATGGAGCAACATGAATTGGAATATGACATCAACCTTATGACTTACCAACAAGAGGTCGACTTACCCTCTTCAACGCATCCAGAAGATGAGCAAGTCTCAAGCTACCAAGGAGGCACTGAGATCCTTGGAGATCAGTCGGAAGGAGAGATGCACAACATCTCATTTGACGAGTCTCAACATAGAGTTATGCAGTCTCGTAGAGTGTCGAATTTGGATGATCATAGATCTCCTGCAAAAGTTGAGGAACGAGTGATCATGTCTAACATGCGCAAACATCCAGCAGCCTTGGCCGATACTACCAGAGTGTATGTTGAAGCCACTAGCTTAAGCGTTCACTTTCTGATAGGTGAAAATGAGTGAATGGTTAAGGAACATCAGATGGCCAAGCAAGGAGGAGAGTTGGTGATAGTGTCTACCCAAGCTGAACTGAAGAAGGCAATATTGGATGAAGTATTGTCCCTTGACATAGTTATGCAAGCGTTGTACTCCAAGTTTGGTACCATGCATAAGGTAGTCATCCATCTCAATGCATGGCAATAACGATGTGATGGAAGAGCACATATCTTGGAAATCTTGCATGCTGTTGTTGACTACATGCAAACATGGACGATGAGATACAAGGGAGCCTCGCTTCACTTGCCTAAGATGATGAAGGCCAGTGCGGTTGAGCTGAAGGCACGTATCCGGAGTCAGATCCAAAACTATGAAGAGTTCCCACAGCTCATCACTAGTATGCAAGCTTCCCATGCACGTGTATTCAAGAGTATGGATGTTGTGGTGTGCGCACATGTGATCCCATCTATTGGGACTCTCACTTAGGTAAAGACAAAGGCACAGGTCCGACTAGAGCTTGATTCGTACTTCGACAAGTTGATGCACATTGCCACCAGCCCAGACTTGCCCATCAGTGTAGACATCATGTACAAGTATGTTGCTGGTCCGATTACATTGAAGATGATGATGCGCATGATTTCAGACGAGATTGGACAGAGGAGCCCGAGCAGTGTACCCAAATGCTATGGAGGCAAGATTCAGGTTCCAGAAATATGTCACCTTGGATCACATGGACACCATCGTGGACTATTGATCTTAGCATCAATACGTTATTGTTGATCATTGCGAGGATGTTGAGGAGTTAGACTTCCATGGTTGTCTAAGTCATAGTGATGTCTAGCATGGCTTTCTTGAGCCATTTTATCTCACATGGGTACATGTGCATTGTAATGTAATGTCTTGTCAAGTGTAAGTCAAATGTCAATAGTTGGATGTAACAGTCATAGAGTAGATGAAGAGTTATGAAGGTAGATGAACTGTCACAAAGGGGAATGTCAAGGGTCACCCCACCCTTTGTTATAAATAGTCCCTCATAACTCATTCTAAAGGCTTTTGGTTAGCCAAGCTTCCGATAAGACTATGTTTGAGAGAGCTATGGACAGTATCGTAACAAGCCTTGGCTTCTCCATTGCGCAGAGCTAGTACATCTCTTTGGAGGAGCAGGCAGTTGTGGTTGTAACGTTCCACTGTTAGAACTAGTGGTTGGACATGGATGTATTGTATGACTGGAACTTACACTTATTAATATAACAAGAGCCAACACGTTTCATGCATATGTTGTATTGTATTCTATGCTATCTGGTTTACTCTAAATGATATATGTATCTGTTTACTTACGCATGCATGTATAGCTATCTGTGTATGTATGTATGAATCTTTCTAAAACATGCTATTGGTTTAACCATCACTTTGGATTGCTAGCTAACTTGCCTTCCATGTTGTGATGCATCTTTGCTCGTGTGTTCCCTTCTTAACTGCGTGCTATCACAAGTTTCCAAGGGGCGCACTCATCTCAACCCCTATGTGTTAGAACCTCTCATGCACCTTCCTTGGCTCATTGCAGTTGTCACACCCTTGCTACCAACAGAGTTATCTTACTTGCCTCTGTGCAAAATTGTGGTCAAGGCATTAACGTACGACCCATTGCTAGGACTCCTACACCAAATGGTCTGAGGTCTAATTGGGAATTCTTACTGGGGAGATCCCTTGACATGTTGGCGGGTCCAACACCGTCAACATGTCTAGCAATAGAAGGAGGTCCAGATGACAAGCTCTGTCCTCTCATCCTGTTTTGAACCTTTACATATCTATCATGGATTCTTGCACTCTTCTCCCTCCGCGATGTTTTTCGAACCACGAAGATGTCACCATCACGAGGGAGTTTTTCGATCACTTGCCCACTTACATGTATGATGGTGCAGGAAAAGTGGCCTAGCCTGAGTTCTTACATGAATTTATTTCCATGCTTCATGAGGAAGATGGATGTTCTGACGAACATACCAACTTGATGCTTGCATACACACTTTGCGAATCTCCACATTGGTCTCCATGCAGCCTACCGACTGACAGTGTGCACTCACTTGAGCACATCTGTGATCTCATTGAAGACACTTTCTATCATTTTGATCCAGAACATCTTGACCAAAAAATTTTACAACAACATAAGGCTCTACAAGAATCAACTATGGATTTTTGGCAGTGCTTCTGTGATTTGCAGTTTCAAGCTCTGAAGAGCCAGATGAAGTTTTTCTATCTTTGGGACCAATTCGAGTATTGCATTAAGAAATCTGCTCGTCCCAAGAAGAAGTTTGAAATCAAGCCTCACTCAACATTCTTCAGTGATGGAGCAGCACAATTACAGATGGTGTCACAAGTGACTGTCCGCCATCCTCTCATCAAACAGATCCACCACTGCAGAGTGATGTTGAGGATCATGCTCACACACCGGTTCAGCTGTCACATCCTCCCAACATCACTTCGCTTAATTCTTGTGCAGATTTGGTTGTGATTCCATCGAGTTGTCATATGCATTTTATTCCACAACCTCCGTCTTCGCACTCGGCTGTTCCTCCAGATGATATTGTCTTGTGTTCTTGCATTTTAGACTCTACACTTATTGTGAATGAGGAACAATCCACTGACAGAGTTGGTGTTGCACAACCAACATGCGCTATCATTCATGAAGAGTACGAGTGAGAGCTTGAGCATCAACACTCAATGAAGGATGACTCCCTTATGTCTGAGCCCGCTCAATTCCTTCCTGACATCTTTGGTGAACCGCCATCCATGATTTCACATGTGTATCTTCATCCACAGATGCACCCATCGTTGATCACTCGCAGGACACATCGAATGTCAGTCCATCATTCAACAATGGAGAGGATAATTTATTCATTGAAAATCCACTTGATCTTTCATCAGCCTTTTCTGGAAACACAGAGGATGAATTTGTTCACTTCTCATCTACCACTCTATTTGATTCATCAGATCATGAGGATGCCGATGAAATCATTTATTTTTTTGATCGTGGCTGTCATGATCCATTGGCTCCCATATTCGATCACGTCATGATTCTATAGCAATTGATTTTTCGAAGCCATCGGTCTATGATGATATATCTGATGATGAAGTTGAAACACTCCAGGCTATCGATGGATGCACTTCAGCTCGATTTGATGGTTAAGTCAGGCCCTCGCCGTTCGGAGATTGGTTTCGCTTCTGATCAGGAAATTGTTCGATCACCCCAAGGCTCCTCATCACTCATCTGTATGCATTGAAGATCAATCTCACACACAGATCATGCTTCCTCCACTCGAACTACATGATCCTATCACTCATGCATTGGAGGAATCTTACATTGCAAGCACACATGCACAATGCAAGTTGTCTTTGTTTCTTTTGTTTGCTTGCATGTCATAGTCAAGAGTGTGCTTATGCTTCAAAGTTGCATGTAGTGTCGCACAACACCGTGATAAGTCCACAAACTACTCATCATGTACTTGCACTCACTTATGTCCTGTGGGCACTTTGAAACATGAAGTGTGGTTGTCTTCATTGTTATATCTTTCTCGCTTGCTGGTTTGCACAACTAGGTTACTCACGGACCAAGCCTTCACCAACATGGGTCAACCAATGCGCCGGTGGTTGCATTGGAAATATCACTTCACGTGATCAGGCCCATGCACCGTTAGTTTAGGAGTAGGAGTAGTGTTTTCTTTTAGTCAGTTTGCTTGCATGCTTGTTTGCTTACTTGCTTTGTTTGTTTGTTTGTTTGCTTGCTTGTTTTCTTACTAGCTTTGCTTTCACTTTTGCTTCTGCTCTTGCTTTGCTTTGTTGTTTGTTTGTTTTCTTTTTCGTTCGTAGGTTAGTTTCGCATGAAACCATGTATGACTCTTGAAACAAGTTGGGTGAAGTACAAGAGGCCTTGTACAACTATCACTACTTGGTTATCTGTCATCCTACCTCTCTATGAAGAACTTGTTACTTTTAGTCCATTATACGTCAATGGAAAATACGTACTGTTCAAAGTGAACCTTGGGGAAAACACAACGCTTTCACGCTATCTAGTATCACCTACTCTAATCGGTTGTTTTTGGGTTAACCCTTGTCACCTTAGTCAAGTAGAGTAAGGTGAGGGGGAAAACCTTAACATGCACGTCAGAGATATAATAAAACAGTTCTCTGTAGGAACAACCTCTTTTGCTCTCAATAAGTTGGGATCCCTCTTCCACCTCTGAAATGAATAAGTGATATGCATAGTTAAAAAATCAAAATGAAAAAATGAAAATTAAAAAAAAAAAAAAAAAAAAAAAAAAAAATCAAAATGAAAAATGAATAAGGCGAAAGAAGAGAAAGGCTTCCCGTGCAAAGAGGTGGTGCAAGTAACTCCATCGGGGTACTAACCAGGCTCGCTGGCAGCGAAGCCATGCTTGTGTTCCTATGTGACTCCATCGGGGAACTGTCCAGGCCTGCTGGTAGTGGAGCAACACCAGAGATGAAACTAAGACTCTAATGACTATACTGCTTGTGCATCAATATACCCCTCAACCTCAATCAAAACAATTATGTTTCCTTGGGTTGGAATGTGTGTCAATCGACCAAGAGCTTGGCAGATTCTACATCTTACAATCTAGCTAGTGTGAGACCAAGAAGAACTGAAAACTGAACAATACTTCCGGAGGTGTTAGACTTGCTTTTCACAAACAAGGTCCATTCAGAGAGCTGGAGTTCTACCAGTGTGTTGTCGAGTGTTGTAGCGGCTACGACCACCCTCCAAAATTTTTCCTTAGCTTCATTTTAGAGCCTCTCTACTAACCTTTCATAGCACCTTGTCTTTCTTCGTCAAGTACACAGGCTTCAATGTTTTCTTATAGAAAGACAACCTATCAATCAAAGCTTGATGCATTCCCCTCATAGGTTGTTCCTCTAGACTTGGTCCAGTTGTAAGTTGAGCAACTCCCTCAAGAAATTGCGCAATTCTAGAGGGAAACCAACCTTCCCTCCAGAAATATTGCAATTTTGTTTGGCAACTTGCCGGGCTCCAGAATTGCGCAATTCTGCTAGTTAGGCTTCATCTAGAAAATTGTGCAATTCTTCCCAGCAGGGCTGTTCAACCCGCGAATTGCGCAATCCTAGGCAGTAGTTAGTTGCTCTTCCCAGAAGTTGCACAAACCTCCTGGGTAGCCAGCCCAATTCCCATCCAGAAATGCGCATTTTCTCCCAGCAGTTGAGCAGCCTCTTGCATTTGCAATTGGGTTGACCAGTTCCACCCAGGACCAAGGAAACTTGACTTGCATGCATGGCTTGCTTTTTCCCATAATAGCAAAAGGAAACATGCAAAAATCATCCCTTGATTCAGGGAGTTATTTTTAGCAGTTGAAGGTTACATGCAAAGTTCGTTTTAGAATCTTCCCTCCAAGTGTCGCTTTTTCCTAGATTTGTGGCATGCGCGTCATGAGCCCAAACTTATTTATTCGATGCATCAGAGCTCATTCTTTCACATCGATCTTGGAGCTTTGACATCCCACAACACATCCAGGACTCTTCGACACATCCGGCTCAACTATTCACGGGTATGTGGTCTCAACTTGTCTTTTTCAACACTTCTGTCACTTTTCATGTTTTCACTTGTGTGAGTGATGTTTGCTTGATTTCTTTGAACTCTTGCTGTCATTTACGTGCATACTAGCTTGTACTAGCACCGTTTCAATTTTTGTTGCTATATGACTGTTGCTGAATGCATGAAATTGTTTTGCACGAACGGTCGTCGATTCAGCGACTCGTTTCACCCACATGCATGTTGTTCTGTTTTTTTAATCTTTCATTCAATGTTTGCATGCACAATCAATCACTTCTGCTTTCACTTAGTATCGCCATGCATTCGCTGTCACATTTGCTTTCAGTTGCCGGTCAGCGGATCTGGGCATCCTTGGCTCGGACTCTGCCTCACCAAGACAACATTGCACAATCTAGGGAAGGAAGGCTATGTCTTCCTCTCCATAAATGCACATTTCTTCCTAGGAACTGTCCTCCAGGACTATTTTGCGCATTTTTCAGGGACAATGATAGCTGGCCAAGAAAATTGTGCAATGCAGTCACTGAACCTACAGTGATTGCCAACTAGAATTGTGCATTGCGTAATTCCAGCAGTCAAAAATCAGCCTGGATTGCGCATTACAAAAATCCAACAGCAAGTCAGCCTCCCCAGACATCCCAAACTGCTTTTTGCACAAGTCTGGCAACTAGTCTCCCAGCCTCCCAGAAGAAATTGCACAATCTTTGCCTAACAATCCCCTGATATGTGTTATGTCATTCCCAAATTTGTTTTCACTCACAAATTTCTTGCCATGCATGTCGCTTTGTCTCCATATCTTTTAGGTGTTCATCTACCTCTTAGCAGTACAATATCAATGGCCTCTAAGAGAGCAGGATCAAAGGACACTGATGGAAGTGCAGTTGGAGCAACAGTTAAGCGGGTGTCCGCACATCTACCGATCTATGAAGATACCAAGTTGTTTCTAGACAAGGAAGACAAGATGAAATGGCAAGAGGTCAATGAAGCATTTACATGCACTTTTGGAGAAGACCTCGAAGACCGCCAGGTGTATGTGAACATTCACAAGTTTGGCTTGTACTGCATTGCATGCAGATACCTCGCGTTCCCATGCGCAAACATGATACACTGGATCGTCTCACACACTAATCTTAAGACGATGACTTTGAGCAGTGTCAGTGGGACGAAGATTGAAACCTTTTGGGCATAAGATTATGATGAGATGTATCAGATGTTGGAGCCCGTGACTATCATGGAGACTCCCTTAAGCTTACCTAGTAGCAGTGCCAACTCCAGAGACATTATGAAGAACTAGGTAAAGGAGTTGACTAGATTCAGGATGACACCCAACCAGATCTACAAGATAAAGATATTGTAGAATACGTATCAATACTTGGTCATATTTGCATGTCGATTATATGGCCAAGAAAGCATGGAAACCTTGCCACAGAGTTGGGTGATCGTGCTGGACCAACTGGCCAGAGAGGGCAAACCATGTAACTAGTCCAGCATGTTGGCTCATCAGCTGAAGGAATAGGTAACAAAGGCTTGAGAGTCACATGAAGGTATGCAAGCAAAGGTCTACATGTCCACCTACATCTTAGATGCAATCTGTTTCCAACAGGATTTCTCAGGCTTGGAGTGGGCATGGTCACCAGTGGAGACTGTTATGAACACTTATTATAAGTTGTTGCTCGAATGTATCTTTAGAGGAGTTATCACATGATTGTTCGATCATTTTGTCACCCTAGCTTACAAGATGATATTCAAACAGGATCCACCCTACATGTCGAAGGAAACAATGGAGGCATTGATAGACATTGCTGATTTGTATGCCTCACCGCCCATCACCTTCATATAGATGTTCAGCGCGGAGAAGCCTCTACGTGTTCTGCCAAAGTTTTCCTTGCACATACTTGTCATGCAGGAAGTAGCATATCACATCTTGGCAAGATTGACAGCTAGACTGCACTGGAAGAAGAAGCCACCTTGGCCCGCTCTTCTGTTGCAGACTAGGTTATACGAGATCCAGAGTTTCAAGCAAGTGGATGTTGAAGCAGAATAGATGAAGACGTCTGAAGTTACAATCCATATGACCCACATTGTCTTGTGAAAGATCACTGCGTGAGAGTACAGTCCAACTGGATCCATGGGGAATTTCATTGTGCGGAGGAGGACCCATGGAGATATTACTACAGTTTCTCCAAACCTAATGAACATGTCGGCTTCAAAATGTGAAGCAGCATCTCGGAGAGCATCAGCACCAGAAGCAGCAACAACAGCAGAAGTAAGCATACCAGTGCGCGACAAGGGAAAGAGGAAGATTGTCGATTGCATGGAGGAAGAGAAAAGCTGCAAGTTACGAGCAGATCCACTTGTGGAGAAATAAACTTTGGTTATAGAGGCAAAGAGGCAACAACGCGACAAGTGAATCACGCAAAGTCAGAAGGAGAAGAGAAGAATGGACAAAACAAAGAAGGAGTTGCATGAGCTGAAGGAGCAACTCCAGAAGGAACAAGAGCTGCACAAATAGGAGAGGGAAGCGTAGTAGGAACAAGTACATTAGGGGGCACAACATGTACAAATAGAAGATACATCGCCTGTACATGTAGTGGAATCATCAGAACAACTGGCATCAGGGAGACAGAGTGAACCATCGCAGGAGCAAGACTTCGCTCGTGAGATAGAGCAAGCACTTCAATAGTTGGATACGAATATGGAGCAACAAGAATTGGAACAGGACATTGACCTTATGCCTTACCACCAAGAGGTCGACTTACCCGCTTCATCGCATATAGAAGATGAGAAAGTCTCAAGCGACCAAGGAGGCACTGAGATCCTTGGAGATCAGCTGGAAGGAGAGATGCACAACATCTCATTCGATGAGTCTCAACATAGAGTTGTGCAGTCTCGTAGAGTGTCGACTCCGGATGATCATACATCTCCTGCGCAAGTTGAGTAACGAGTGATCGTGTTTGACATGCTCAAACATCCTACAACCTTGGTCGATGCTACTAGAGTGTATGCCAAAGCCACTAGCTCAAGCGTTTGCTTTCTGATATCTAAAAATGAGCGATTGGCTAAGGAACTTTAGACAGCCAAACAAGGAGGAGAGTTGGTGACAACGTCCACTTGAGTTGAACTAAAGAAGGCAATATTGGATGAAGTATTGTCCCTTGACACAGTTATGCGAGCGTTGTACTCCAAGTTTGGTACCGTGCATAAGGCAATCGTCCATCTCAATAGATGGCAGCAACAATGAGCTAGAAGAGCACGTATCTTGGCAACCTTGCATGTTGTTGTTGACTACATGAAAACATGGACAATGAGATACAAGGGAGCCCCGCTTCACTTGCCTAAGATGATGATGAAATCCAGTGTAGTCGAGTTGAAGGCATGTATTCGGATTCAGATCTGGAACTATGAAGAGCTCCTGCAGCTCATCACTAGTATACAGGCTTCCCATGCACATGTATTCAAGAGTATGGATGTTGTGGTGCGCGCACATGCGATTCCATCTATTGGGACTCTCACCCAGGCGAAGACAAAGGCACAGGTCCGACTAGAGCTTGACTTGTACTTCGACGAGTTGATGTGCATTGCCACCAGCCCAAACTTTCCCATCAGTGTAGACATCATGCAAAAGTATGTTGCTGGTCCGGCCACGTTGAAGACAATGATGCACATGCTTTCAGACGAGTTGGACAAAAGAGCCCGAGAAGTGTACCCAGATGCTATGGAGGCAAGAGTCATGTTCTAGAATGATGTCACCTTGGAGCACACAGACACCATTGCGGACTACCGATATTGGCATCAATACGTTAGTATTGATCATTGCGAGGATGTTGAGGAGTTGGACGTCCATGGTTGTCTAAGTCATAGTGATGTCTAGCATGGCTTTATCGAGCCATTTTGTCTCACATGGGTACATGTGCATTGTAATGTAATGTCTTGTTAAGTGTAAGTCAAGTGTTGATAGTTGGATGTAATAGTCATAGAGTAGATGAAGAGTCGTGAGGGTAGATGAACTGTCACAAAGGGAATGTCAAGGGTCACTCCACCCTTTGTTATAAATAGTCCCTCATAACTCATTGTAAAGGCTTTTGTTTAGCCAAGCTTCCAATAAGACTATTGGTTGTGGCTGTAACGTTCTGTTGTCGGAACTAGTGGTTGGACATGGATGTATTGTATGACTGGAACTTACACTTCTTAATATAACAAGAGGCAACACGTTTCATGCATATGTTGTATTGTATTCTATGCTATATGGTTTACTCTAAATGGTATATATATCTGTTTACTTACGTATGCATGTATAACTATCTGTGTATGTATGAATCTTTCTGAAATGTGTTGTTGGTTTAACCATCACTTTGGATTGCTAGCAAACTTGTCTTCCATGTTGTGATGCATCTTTGCTTGTGTGTTCCCTTCTTAACTGCGTGCTATCACAGGTTTCCTAGGGGCACACTCATCTCAACCCCCGTGTGTTAGAACCTCTCATGCACCTTCCTTGGCTCACTGCAGCTATCACACCCTTGCTACCAACAGAGTTATCTTACTTGCCTCTATGTGAAATCGCGGTAAAGGTATTACCATACGACCCATTGCTAGGACTCCTACACCAAACGGTCTGAGGTCTAATTGGGACTTCTTACCGGGGAGATCCCCTGACATGTTGGTGGGTCCAGCACCATCAACAGGTTCTTCAAGTGCTCCTTCTCCTCTTCTTAACTTAGACCTTGTAAGCATTCAAAAACCTTGCAAATTATGTCAAACCTTCACAAAAACCATGCTTTGATACCAAATTGATCCCAAAAAAAGAAAAAAAATTGAAGGATTCATGAAATGATTTGCAAGTTAGTTCATGTCTTTTAGGCAACAAACAGTGATTGTAAAAGTACACAAACTTAAGTAAATTTTGCAGAATCTTAACAATTAAAAGTGGACAAAACATGCAACATCAAACACAGGCAAATTGATAACGAAGTTCACCCCTCTTGGGCTACTTCTCTGGGTCCAGCTTCTAGTGTGACCTTTTATTATATTCTCAAATGATCAATACATCAACATACAAACTTCATTATGCAAAAATAACACTGTTATTGCATCCAAAATGCTAAAAAACCCCTGTTTAGGCTCTTCTTGAGCTCAAAAAGGTTGAAAAATCAGCAAGTTATGACCCTTTTTCCAAATAGTTTGCAAAATTGTTCCACACATGCTCTCGCCCCACCTAAACTGGAAACATAATGTTTCTAGCCCAATTGGTTGGACACACAGTTTTACATCCCATAGGTCACAGGTTTAGTCCACCATTTCCAGCAGAGGTTATGTTGATATGGTTTTTAAATAATATATATATATATTTTTTTATAAAAAAAATGTTGGGTCGAAGCCCCCTCCAAATATATGCTCCTTTGGTCATATTGATACATGAGACTGACGGGCGTGGGCCATAGGCCACACGCTCTCCCTAGCCTACTATTGATTCTATATGTGGTATATGCCCGAGGCCTTGGGAACGAGCAGGGTGCCACACGCCCCGCCACCCGAACTCTATGCTAATGGTTCCATTGATGTGCCATAACTTTGGGCCAAGTCCTTTCCCACTGCTCCTGCCATACTCTTCCTTTGGTTCCCTAACCTACACGTAACCTATGGTTGGGATAGTCAGGCATGCCCACCAACCCAACCCTCTCCCCAACGTTGTGCCCATTAACAATAAATATAATGCAACCACCATATATTAATAAGTGACATGGTAGCTTGATTAGTTAGGTGTTGTATTTGTGAGTGTGAGGTCATGGGCTCGAACCCCGTGGAGCTTGTCAGTTGGTTAAAAATACTTTTGGTGCTATTTTTGAGGCCACGTGGCAGCCTCTCATAGGGCCATGTGGCGCCCTCTGATTGGCCGATGTGGTGGCCTGTGATTGGCCCATCTCACGAACCTTCAAACCAATGACAACGCGCCATGTGTCCTCACGGGATTGGCCTATTTGCCGATGCATACAACCCAGTCATCCTGTTGATGTTAGTAACACATGAGCATACAAATTTCCACGTGGCATTTGTACCTACATAGTCAACCCTGCACTTTGTTTTTTTTTAATTGTTTGTCAAAAAAATGAGAATGTGATAACTTCTTCATACTGTGTCGGATTGAGGCGATTCAAGCGTCATTGGAATCAGAACGATGAGTTTTACAATTTGGCACTAGTTTAGAGAGATTTTGAGCACTTTCATTTTTTAGCATATTTTTTATCCCCTAGATCACCCGCCAAAGTCTGGCTTGAAGAATCTTCCTCGACATTGTATTTGCTTGAGAGTGTCCTCCCTAGGTCCTGCATTTTCCTCATCAATTGTTCCTTCTCTTTCTTGTTCTAAGGCACATCTTGTAAGGACATTGTCAATTCCTAACTTATATGGAAATCCATTCATTAATGTGAATGGTGTTGCTTTCATTGCCAATATATTCTTTTTCTTCTCAACAAGTTCTTCAAGGGCCTTTCACTTTTCTAAGAATTATTTTATTTAAGCTAATGCTTCTAGAACTAAATCAACTTAGAATGAGTGAGAGTTTAGGATGTTGTTGCCTTTGTCGAGTCGAGATTGATGGTTGGACCTGACATTATTTTGATTTGAAAAATGACAGGAAATTGCCTTTAATTTTTTACTTACTTATGGTTTGATTATTTGTGAAGTTCATAAACCAGGTTAGAGCCCTTTCCCACAGAGCACTAATGATCTAGGCCATTTGTTTGGTCTCATTAGTGATGTTTGTTGCATCCCAAAACTTTTCACATATGGACCGATGACGCTTTGGATATTCATCACCTTCATATATAGGGATGTGATTTAGGCTCATTTTGTCATTTATCCACAGATTACAATGGGAAGGAGTAGTGGTTTATATCTTTTAATTTTTGGAACCCATATGTTGCTTAGTCGACCAAGTTTTGCTAGTCAAGTTCAAAGTGGTTGATTCTTTTTCAATAGTCAAAGGTGTTACTATAGTCAGTTTTTTTGTAACTTCGACTTCTTCTTCTTCTTGGGCCACTGTTTATCTGACAAGATTTGTTGATATATTTAGTGTGGCATTCTTTTTGAGGTTGCATCGATCCACTTTGAAAATCAATAGAATGTGGCTTTTCTTATGTAGCTATTAAATTTAGTAGATGTGGCGTGTCTGTGAGATCCTTTATATGTAACATTACATTTTCTTCACGTTGTTATCTTGCCTAGCTTTGGTTTTCTTATGAAATTTTGACAATAAATCTATTATATAGGCAACCATTCAAATCAATTGTATACCACACTGGAGAAAGCTAAGGATCCAAATTTAATCTTTGGTGGAGGAATTCATGTATTTTAGGACTAATATCTCTATGAATAGGGAATTTTCATAAAGCGAGAATTGGGTCATCAATGTCCATACTTCAATAGTGTTTGAAAGTTGTATATCACCATTTGTTGGCAAAACCAACTATAGGCTTCCAATTCTCTCAATATCTATTGGGGCAATCCCTCTCAAATCTAGTTAGTCTATGCCATTCTTAGATGGGTCCAACACATCAAATAGCCACACTAGGAGGTTATTTTTCACTAATGTCTAGAGATCTATTGTATTCTACATCTCTTCTCTCTTACTTTGAGTCTTGTCCCTTTCAATATTCTAAATGTCAACTGGTGGTTTATGATACTCCATGTCTCACAATTTTTCTAGTGGATTCTTGTTTATTTGCTTTGTTAGTTGGCTTCCTCCTTGACGTTAGCATGCTATTCTTTATTTTAGTGGATTTAATATCTTTATTATGACATCTAATAATTCAACAAATACCCCAATCGCTAGCCTTGACATACTCGAAGTCAATGATGAACATCATATTGGAAAATTCAATTTTAGAAAATAATCCCACACATCTTATGTAGCTCTACAATTATATTCTAAATTTTCCCCACTTCTTATTTCTTTTGTCCCAATTAGTATTTTTAGAAGGATGGTAATGTGATGGTCAAAATTCAACTATATGACCAACAACTTTGTCTAGTAGAAACTTATGCAAGAGAGATGGAATGAAACAAAGAAAATTGTCTTGAAAGTTGTCATGGAATTTTCTTTTGATACGACTAACTAAAACATTGTGTTTTAGGGCTTGTTCCTTACAATAGTCTGTGTAGATCTTTTCGAACCACTTGTAGAGATTTGTTCGATTGTCGTCAATAATTTTAAGTGTTAGTTTTTTATCATCAAGTGGTTTATTCATTAGAAACTATGCTAATTTATTTAATGATTTCTTCAGGGACAACTTTTAAAAATCTCTCATGCGTCTTTGTGAAAAAATGTGCTCCAGCGTATGCTAGCACAAGGCATTTTCTTTGTGTGTAATTTTTCAAATAATTTTCAGTGTTACATTCTCAACATTCACAAATATCTTCCAATCTTAACATCTGTGTGTGCATCGTTTTCTCTATACTCTAGTTTAGATATTACTAGCATAGATCCGTCTTAAGTATAGACCTAGCATGAGCCAAAAGGGATCAAATTTCTTCATGTACAAACTTTTTTAGAGTGAAAAATACAATGTGTTATTTTTCATTGTTTAAATTGTATTTTTGAATGCTAAATAAAGTATATATAGGACCAAATAAAAATTTTAACCATAAAAACATAATATATATATATATATATATGAATTGATATTGACATAAATTAGTTAACATAGATTTTCAAATAGTTTATTTAAATCTCTTGTTGAAATATTTTTGAAAAATATAAGATTTAAACATATGATTCACACATTTTTTTTACTTCTAATTACTTTACAACATATTCATTTTTTTTTTAATTATAGCCGACATTATTTTGTTATTTAGATCATAATTTTTTATTTTTTATTTTATTTTAAAGGGGCACATACGGATGGACAAACTTACACATCCCCTTATACTGGGTTGTAGAATGAGCCTTTCGGCTCAACCAATGACGGACCAACAACAAACTATTCAAGCATTAGACATACATAAATACATACATACACATAAATGTGAGAAGGGATGGATAACCCAAGTAGTGGGATATAGAAAAATAAACACTTTATATTAATGTACCACAAATGTTACAAAATAATCTCTCTCTCTCTATCTCTCTATGTCATGATGTCTATTTATCATATACTTTCAGTTATCAGGTAGTTGTAATGGCCTAACTACCTTAGTGAGCTAATCGACTTATAATTCGACTAGGTTAGTTAACTTGACTTACAATATCAGTTAACTTACTCTTCAACTAGATAGTTGATTCTTAGGTGAAGCATAAAAATTGATAGCTTGTAGACTTTAAATGTTAAAATACACAAGAGGTATTTGAAATAATAATTTATTATATATAAAAATGTATAAGTGATGAATGTTACAACGAGGACCCGCATATATATACCTAAGCAGGTGTCCTTTCGTGACTTGGCATGTCTTTTAGACATGCCCTTTCACTTAACTTAATGACTATTTAACATAACCCATATCTAATTGTTTAATATTTACTTTTATTTTATTTATTTACTTGTTATGAATTATATTCATAACATAGCCCCTTCCTTCGGAAGCATTGTCTTCAAAGCTTTAATGCTGTGGATTTTCTTCACCTAGTGTGTGTCGTCTCGATGTATATAATCTCATTGTCCTCTCGTCGTGTAGCTCATCACTAATATTCCCTTAGATTATTTATTTATTTATTTATTATATATATATATATATATATATTTATATATTTAACTCTAATTTCTTTTATATACTATTTTTTTAACACTTTTTATTTTTATGTATTTATTTTTACTGATTATATATATATTGTATTATGTAACTATAATATTATTGTACTTAACATATATATTGGTGTATATATTATTATTTGACTTGGCTTACCCGATGACCGTTTGACCACCGATTTGCATCTTTTGACCCATCGTTTAACCCGCACCGTTTAATGGGGGACAGGTCGCTTGACGACATGGTGTCTAGCTGTTAAATGGAAAAGGATTATGGAGGGTTAATGAAATGGATGTTGGGGGCCGTGGAGAGTTGCTACGGTGCGGTGGCGAGACGAATGACAACAGGACGTGTTCAAGTCAGGCGTAATGTTGCTCAACCATAATGAAGTCCTCAGCTATGGGATAGATCAACTAGCGATGTGTTGAATGGTGGCTTTAACAGAGAATGGATAACCAGCAGATCACAGGACGGGATGACAGGAAGATGGTCAATGATATTTTGATGCGTTGAAAAAAATGGCATTGTTCGACGGGTGAATCACGTTTCTGCCGATTCTGAATGTCGATCTCCCGCGAATGTTGATCTCTTGTGACTCTAGACACGTCTTGGTGAACAACTCATCCAGAACAACCACGAGTATTAAGGGTCGATTCATTACGAGGCAAGCCTGCTACCTCCATTTCAACGAGGATCTTATTGGCTTCAGGAAAGAGCTGAAACAGGTCCTTCTCTCTGCACAACTTGCAAATGCAATCAGGCAAGGCATTGTAATCCGTCACCCCCATGGAAATTTGTCCAATTGACATCTCATTCACCATTCTCTTGGCTTCATTCAATTTCTCTGCAACGCACCACCCTTTAACGAGTGTATTACAAATCTCTTCATCTAGATAATACGTATTTGCCAAATGTTTCACTAAATTCTCTGCATAACTTGCAACCCCTCTCTCGCAAAGCCATTGGACGACAATCTTCTGAGCCTCCTCATTCTGCTTAACCCTGTACTCCTACATTTTATTGAAGAAAACAACAGCATGCTTCTCTCTTGAAGATTGAATTCTATCCAAACCAGCTTCATGCAATCTGGATATCTCAACCCTATCTCCTTTGACGAGATTTACTTCTGGAAGCAAATGAACTGAATTTCTCCTTTCAAGCCCAGGAAAAGGAATGCGTCGATTTAAATGTTGCCCACCTAGATGCTGCAACATTACACTAAGGTATTTGCCTCGATAATGTTCGTCATCAAGCAAGTCATTGATGATGTCGAGATGAGGAAATTATTCTGACATGATAGGACTAACCTGCTTGATATCAGTAGATGGATATACATGCATCAGGGGTCCTTGTATACCAAGATCATTCATTGTAGCTTGCTGGAATCTGATATCATGACCATCAAGCTTAGAATGAACTTGGAAAGCTTCCCGATTCTTCCCTCTCTGTGGTTGTTGATGTGTATACTGATCCAGTAAACTTGGTTGATGATCAAGCTGGTCCACTCTGAAATATTTTTCTTGTACATGAGAATAGGAATCTTCAACATCTAGTGTGTGCCCATGAGAACTTTGCCGATTTAGCATCTCAGGAGTTATTGAGCCAAAAGTGAAGCCCACAGGATCCTCACTTTGATCAGCAACAACACAAATACGCAGCTTTTTTCAGGTCCAATCAAGAAAGATAATTGTGATGTGCGAATATATGATCCAATAGCCCCAAATGAAGAAGGCGAGGCATCACCATTTGTTCGACCTGAGGAATATTCATTATGCATGTCCATCCTATGACTTGATTGAGGAGAACCTGGAATTGTACATGGAGGTAACACACAAGTTGAAAGAGATTTTTGCATAAAACCACAAGAATCACTAGAATGTGAAGTAATGGAACCTTGAGAGGCACTTGTCACTGCTAGAGTGTTAGCATTCGAGACCAAAAGAGTAACATGTCCAGCGTAAGTACTCTTATTCTTTCTAATAACAACCATTTTGTATGACTGAGGCACCTGTGAACTTTGGGAT
Organism: Pinus tabuliformis; assembly: GCA_031772625.1. Classification (NCBI taxonomy): domain Eukaryota; kingdom Viridiplantae; phylum Streptophyta; class Pinopsida; order Pinales; family Pinaceae; genus Pinus; species Pinus tabuliformis. The sequence continues at coordinate 1,633,760,177 of CM062818.1, read as the reverse complement.
AGAAACATGCAATTTGAAGCCATAGAATCTCCAAGTCCTAGTCTTCCTAATGCACTAAGAGACTGTGACAACAATGGAACATTTTGAATGGATACAATAGGAACAGTAGGTCTTGGGCCTGCAGGTATCAACGGAGCACTTGATGATCTTGATATGCCTTCATCATAATATTGAACATTATAATCATTTACTGCTTCATCTTCTTTTGTTTCTTCACTATCGTTATCATCTTCCTTACTATCGATTTCCTTTCGACATGCTTTAACTTCTGCACATGATTTTTCTAATCGCTGAAATACTTCTTGAATTTTATTAAATTGCTCAACACAATCAGGACGTGAATGTAATGACACATTGTGCGGCGAACAACGTTTAAAAACTTGCATGATTATATTGTGCGCCATGGCTCTGATACCACTGAAGCATAAAAATTGATAGCTTGTAGACTTTAAATGTTGAAATACACAAGAGTTATTTGAAATAATAATTTATTATATATAAAAAAGTATAAGTGATGAATGTTACAATGAGGACACACATATATATACCTAAGCAGATGTCCTTTCATGACTGGGCATGTCTTTTAGACATGCCTTTTCACTTAACTTAATGATTATTTAACATAACCAATATCTAATTGTTTAATATTTACTTTTATTTTATTTATTTACTTGTTATGAATTATATTCATAACATTAGGTCTAGTTAATGGGTCGATTAGCCCCTCCAATAGACAATGTGGATGAGGGGAGAAGAAGTTGGAAGAGGAAGAATACCAAATCAAAGTTTTGCAAGAGAGAGTTAGACACATGGAGCTAAGCAAAACCTAGTTTTGTAGAGCTAAGGTACTTTGCCTCAGTAATGATTTATGTAGATTCATTAGGATATGAGTGAGAAACAATTGTGGAGGAAGACACTTGAACCAACACTTTAAACATGTTAGAGGCATATATCCATTCCCACTTTCAGCAGTGATATGGGAAGAATTAACTCTTCCCACCCTAAGCCTAGTAGCAACAATGTGTAGGAAAGAATTAACTCTTCCCACCCTAAGCCTAGTAACAACAATGTGTAAGGAAGAATTAACTCTTCCCACCCTAAGCCTAGTAGCAACAATATGTAGTTTTTTGTTTTTTGTTTTTTGTTTTTGTTTTTTAACTAGGTTGAGCTTAGGCTAGTGCGAAACTCGATCGAGCTTGGATGCCCTTGGGATAGTTTAAATCCCCAAAAGGTGGCTCCTATCCTCAAGCCCTTCCCATGATATTTGAACCTGTGGCTTCATGGGAACTAAATCCAACACAAACCAATTGGTCTACACCTCATGGGTATAGGTTTTGAGGTTTTGCAAATATGTAATTTTGCTGGTTCACTTTGTAAGGCTTTATACAAGCCAAATAATTAATAATAATTCTAGAATTTTAAAAATTTTCTTAGAGAAAAAATTATGGATTTGTTTTTTTATATTGTTATCTCATTTTATCTGTATTAAAAGGCATAGTCTAACTTATAGACGAAATAGAATTTTTCACGAGAATCCGCTAAAATACTTTCAAGAAAGAATGTGATTTTTTGTTGTTTAAAACACATTTTAGAATGCATAAATGGATTCAACACTCTAAAAAAAACCAGGACACTGGAATTTTACAGATGAAACTAGTGTTGATAATATCGGTATCGGGAAAATATCGGCGAGGGTCCAAAAAATATCTTATCGGCAATATCGGCAAAAATATCGGCAAATATCAGCAAGCATAAAAAATGCATAATATATTCATTTTTTTCAGAATTTTAAACATATAAAGCAATAACAACATGAAATAAACACATTGGCACATAAATATGAAGAAAACACTGATATATATGATGTCAAATAGAAATGATATATCAAAGGCGATACCAAATCCTGCTGATCCCTGATAATTGTCCATTCAAGGACTCAAATGTGGAGAACCAATACAAAATAACATCACATATATAAAAGTATCTCATCATCATGAGTTACATGTAGCATAACAAATAAAACTAGTAGCTATCTATCTACTGCCCTCTCCCCCTTTTACGGGAAAACATGATGGGCTGTTTGCCAGGCCTGCCCCTAGTAGTAGAAGGCCCTGACCCTGCCTGTGCACCTAATGTCAAATAATGAGTGCTAGGTATGGAGCTATGCTCTCCTATATCTATAGCAGATGGTGTTGATGTTGATGCTCCCGCAGTGTCCTCCTCCTCCTCCTCCTCCTCCTCCTCCTCTAAGTGTTGCTGCTCCTCTGACTCCGAGTCTGCCTCTTACTGCCCCTGCTCTAATGGATCATCTGCCACTGGCTCTAACCATGAAGGTGACTCCTCCAATATGGGCTCCTCTGACTCCACCCTCCATGGAGACGATACATCAATATTGTCTAAGGAAATGGCATCTGGATCCATTGGTGATTCTATTTGCCTCACTCGAAGTCGGATGTTGTAATGCACATAGACCAAATCGTTGAGGCGTGCGAACTCCAACCTGTAAGAGTGTTAAAAAAAGTAATGAGTCTTGACTCTTGACTCTTGACACTTGAAGGTCATAAATTAAATATTAAAAATTACAATAAGTGTAATTGCTCAACTGAAGGCTTGAGTTCAAAGTTATACCTGTTGTGCTTTTTGGCATGTATTTTCTCAAATACACTCCAATTGCGCTCACACCTTGAAGAGCTACATGTTTGACTCAAGATTCGTATAGCCAATTTTTGCAAATTTGGTGCCCTTGCACCATAGCTTCGCCACCAAATATCTACAACAAAATAATGAAATAAAAAATTCAAAAACTTAAAAGTTAAAACATAATTAAATTTAAAATTCTAATTTCTAATGAGTGATGACTTGTCACTTACGTGGCATGAAGAGGGTCCTTTTCCTAATGGCATCATCAAAGCCAAATAGGCCAACACAATCCCGATAAGACTGTATCTCGCGATTGATTTGGCTATGAAGCTCAGGATCAGGTACCATCCTTTGAATACAGGAATGGAGCCCTTCCATCACCTCGCCATCAAAATCAAAGTTGCATTTGTATGAAAATGTGGGGTTGAGGAAGAGTGCTGCTGCATGAATGGGTTGATGAAGCATCCCTGTCCATCGACTATCGATCACATCCCATAACATCATCTGCCTATCAAGGCCAGCAGAACCCTTGTCTGCATAATAGGAACGAATGGCCTCCTTGGCCCTGTCCATGCCCTCATACAAATAAGGCATTGCAGGCTTCTCTCCATCCACCAATCTAAGAACCTTTACTATAGGTTCGCTAACTGCACATGCTTCTTCTACTCCACGCCAAAATGTCTCAGAGTACACCATTTTTGCAATGGCTTTCCCATCAGGTCTCCTGTTGTATCTACAATTACGCCAATCATCAGACACAAACATTTGCTTCAACTCGAACTGACATCGAAGCAAAGACTGAAGAGTAATAAAGGTTGTGGCAAAACGTGTGATGGCAGGACGCCGCAACTCCTTGTTTCTAGTGAACCTCCTCATAAGGCTAAGAACAAAACTTATAAATAAACTTGGGGATGCTCCTAGTCATATCAACTGCCTCCTTGATGAAGGAGAGTTTCCCCATATCCTCAAGCAACAAATCAAGACAATGCGTTGCACATGGAGTCCAGAACAATGTGGGATGCCTCTCCATAAGCATTCTGCCGACAGACACATAATTAGCTGCATTGTCTGTTATGACTTGCACCACATTTTGCACACCAATCTCCCGAATCAACCCATCTAACAACTCACATATCGTTGCTGCATCTCTGATATGTTCTGATGCATCGAACGATTTAATAAACATGGTACCTTTAGGACAATGTACCAAGAAATTTAGAAGGGTCCTACCCTTCCTATCTGTCCAACCATCAGACATCATTGTGCATCCAGTGACTTCCCATGTCTTTTTCAACTCCGCCAATCTAGAGTCGATGTCCTGTTTTTCTGCTTGAAGAATTGGCCCCCGCAACTCCTCATATGTGGCACTTTTGTACCCTGGGCCCACAACATCAATAGCATCACACATTGGCTGCCAAAATTGATTGGTTTTTGTGATGCTTAGAGGTAAGTCGCTCCAAAAAATACACCTCCCCATGACTCTATCTGCTTCTTGCTTCTACCTTTTTTTAACAAGCGATTTTATGCCAGGTTGTGCTCCAGCTCCTGTTCGTGGAACAAAAAATGATGACCTCGCACTCACACTAGCAGTAGCATGTGATGGTGTGCTAGTTGTGGAGCCCCTCCCACTAGGGCCACTAGGCCCACTACCCTCAACACCAAAATCAGGTGAAGATATCCCGAAAGATCTACCTGCACATTCAACTTTGTTTCTTTCCGCCTCTTCCTTCTTTTTGTCCTTTTCTTCAATTGCCTCAAGAGCTTTTTGTATAAGCTCTGGACTAGAAACTGTACAAACCCTGTTATGGAACCAGCTCAAGAAAAGATAGAAAAGGTAGATCAACGCCTTAGAATTCAGCCTCTTCGAGGGGGCAACCTCCTTTACATTACATAAATGAACAATTCTTGGATGATACAAATGAAAAGACCTCCTTTCTATATATAGGAGTCTAAGGGGTCATAACATAATCAGAGCCGACATAACAATAATAATGTAAGGGCGCAATAATAACAATAGTGGGCTTCTATGGGGCACCATAGTAACAATATGGGCACTACATGGGTACATCAATATAATAAGTGGGTTGTAATAATAACAATAAGGGGTTACACTAGTAGTATAGGGGCCTAACATGCCCCTCTCCTTCAAAAAGCGTTGTCCTCAACGCCTGAGTAGTTCTTGATGCTTCTGTATAAAATTCTTGTCCTCCCATGTGGAATCTTTAGCGGGTAAGTTCTTCCACTTGATGAGATACTCTGAAATTGATCAATTTTGTAGCTATCGAGTTCTTGTTTCTGTGACTGCTCCAGGTTCCACTATGATTTTTCCTTCCTCTTCAATTTCTGGCAATATTGTTTGAATTGGGATCTTTTGCAACTTTTGAATAAGTGGCCATACTTCTTCATCCTTCTTCCATTCATCCCTTGCTTCGTTTATCCAATCTGGTTGGATAAGAGAAATAGCACAAAACAATGCTTCCACATCCTCATCTTTGAAGAGTCTTCCCTTTCGGTAAGGTCGCCATTTTTTAAGTGTATGTAGTATTGCCAACATTTCCTTCTCATAAATATCTTGCTTGAGATGTAGCAGTAAAAATACCCAATCACCTACATCAAAACATTTTTCACTACAATGTTGATCTACCTGTTGTTTCATTTGATTTTGCACCGAAGTGGCGTTCTCCTTTAAAAGTTGGGGAACTTGTTGTTGATGCTCAATGTGATCTTTCACTGCTTGAACCTTTTTCTTCTTGATATGTCCTTCTATCTCTAGAGTGTGAGGAGTGGTAATTTCTTCCAATCCTTTACAAGATATGGTCGGATTCATTTCTTGATGCTCGATGTGATATTTCACTTCTTGAACATTTTTCTTCTTGATATGTCCTTCTATCTTGATAGTGTGAGGAGTGGTAATTTCGACCAATGAATTACAAGATATGGTTGGATTCATTTCTTCTTTCTCGATGTGATCTTTCACTTCTTGCACCTTTTTCTTCTTGATATGTCCTTCTATCTTGAGAGTTTGAGAAGTGGTAATTCTTGCCAATGCTTTACAATATATCGTCTGATTCATTTCTTCTTTCTTTGGGGTGGGGTCCTGGCGCATATCTTGTTCTTTTGATTTTTCTTGATCCTTTTCTTCCTCCTCTTCATATTCTATGTAAAATAATTTCTTCTCAGCACACTTATGACCTTTAATGCATTTTCTATCACAATTGTAACAAAGCCCTTTTTCTCTTTTTTCTTCTAATTGTTGTGGTGTAACCCTTGTAGGTTGTGGAAGGCTAGGAGAAACAACACTTCCATCTTTATAGTTGTGAGGGGTATGCTTCCTGGTTTCCATAATTTTGCTTTCCACTATGTCACAAAGCCCTTTTACTCTTTCCAATTGTTGTGGTGTTGCTCTAAAGAAGGTGTTGCTCTTTGTATCCTCATAATGTGCTATCATTTCCTCCGTGAAAATTGACCACGTAACAAGTTTTTTACGAGAACAAAGCCCTTCATACCATAAAAATTGATCCGGTTCTAAATATGAAGATGCAATACATACCTCTTGTAGCAGTTGCACCTCATGTAGATCGAAATATTTCTCCATCTGTAGTATCCAATTTACCGGATCCTTGCCATCAAACTTCCTCATCTCACTTTTTCTTGATTTTAGGAGATCGATCTTGAAACGACTGTAACTTTGTACTTTTAGATCTTGAAGTTCTAAAATTGTGGCCTGTAGTAGCCCTCGGTGTCCTCTTTCCAATGCCACAAGTTTGACCCAATTTGGATTCTCCAAGGAAGAGTTATGCGAAATATCCCACAGCGACTTGATTATAGACTAGTTCAGTAGAGCGAACTTGTACGATGTGCCACGAGTCATTGTTTTGACCTTTGGATCTGAAAAATGCATACAATAAACTACAGTCCGTCCTCTTTCTGTACCTTTTTATGAAATTTCAATCTGATCCCCAGAGAGAAAGTTATGATGATTTTCCCCAGGTCACCTGTTTTGCATGTAATTCAGGAGTCTGCAAAAAGACCAAATTCCTCAGATCATATCTCTGCAAATATTGCGCAAAACACTCTGAAATTCGGAACCAAGGTTCAGCGCGATTTCTTCTCAAATGGGTTTTTTTTGTGACTTCTGAAACGTCACAGAAAAAAATTTATAGCGAAAATGCCACGATGACCTGTTTGGAGCAGCAAAACCCTAGAATCCAAAGCTCTGATACCAAATGTTATGGAACCAGCTCAAGAAAAGATAGAAAAGATAGATCAACGCCTTAGAATTCAGCCTCTTCGAGGGGGCAACCTCCTTTACATTACATAAATGAACAATTCTTGGATGATACAAATGAAAAGACCTCCTTTCTATATATAGGAGTCTAAGGGGTCATAACATAATCAGAGCCGACATAACAATAATAATGTAAGGGCACAATAATAACAATAGTGGGCTTCTATGGGGCACAATAGTAACAATATGGGCACTACATGGGTACATCAATATAATAAGTGGGTTGTAATAATAACAATAAGTGGTTACACTAGTAGTATAGGGGCCTAACAAACCCCAACATCATGTCCACTGAGTCTAGCAAGATGGTATTTCAGTCGTGTAATCCCACCTGTCATCTTGGTCCCACACAATTTGCATGTAAGATATGCACGATTTGTCCCACCATTAGGGCTCCCATACTCCCAAAATGGGTCCAAGGCTTTTGGCATATTTGTATTTTGTAGTGGGCTAACTCAAAAGGAAACCTAGAGCACCAAAAAAAAATTGGAATTAGTAACTTAATAAGTAATACAAAATTATAAATAAGTTAATAACCACATCATTTTACAAAACAGTTTTAACTTTTTTTGCTACATTATTTGCAAATTTGCAATTTTGCAATGGGCATGAAAAATTTAAAAAAGAGCAGACTTAAAAGTTAAGAGGGCAGTGAGCTTGTATCATGCAATAATTGCCACTTTAACCAAAGATGCCAAGCAATGAAAGAGCCTAACAATGCAAAATTGCAAATGATATGCCAAGGAAATGAGGTGAATGCAAAATTGCAAATGATATGCCAAGGAAATGAGGTGAATGCAAAATTGCAAATGATATGCCAAGGAAATGAGGAAATGAGGTGACTGTTACTTAATTAATAATTAATTATTATACCACTGCTGTAGGTGCATTATTAGACCTCGGTATTCAACGGTTTCAACCTCCTAGAGGCTAGCAGTGACCTCTTTTGTATTTGTATTACCTTGACAGTGATATGAACCTGATGATGACTTGTCACTTGACAATGATACAGGCCTGATATAGATGTGACACATCATAGTGAGCTTGACTCTCCTGACAACAATGATCCTCTAGGCTCTAAGTAACTCGATGATGATGTATGGCCATAACAGTGGCATGGAGAGTTTCTTAAGTTAATAGTTCCAATCTGATGTGAAATAGAAATGGATTTTCAATCTGTTTTAGTGAGATGAAGATCAACCATTTACTTCAATTATTATTCAAAATGCACTTCAACAAGAAGGTAAAAAAACTGTCATGTGAAGGAATTGTCTAACTGTTCTATTTTTTGGACCTATTTTGGTCATGATTTTACTGAAGGAATCTCTCTCCTACACAGTGCACACTATGGTGATAAATTTAAAACCCTTGCATTTTGAAATGGAAAACAAAAACCAAGCAAACTGATTGTAGGGAAGAATGAGATGTCTCACTGTTCTTGGCACTTGCAGCTTAGAGAAATCTTTGTTCTTGGTGGCAAATTGGCAATAATGGCTATGGATTCGTTCAATCCCTCCTTGGCAGCAACCACATTCCTTCTCCAGCGCTCAGAAAAACAAAATGACATCAAAAAAACCAAAAATCGAATTTTATAGGCCGCGCGGAAAGAATTCACTGTCACCGGGCGATATTTTACGTTGTTGCGCGATATTTTCCGAAATATCGGCGATATATCGGAAATCACGCGATATTTTCAAACCCATAAAATATCGCGATATTTGGTCGGCGATATATCGGCTCGCCGAAAATATCGCGATATTTCCGAATATCGCCGATATCTCGGCAATATTATCAACAGTGGATGAAACACTTTAAACTCAAGTTTTTAAAAATATCTGTCGGATTTTGCTTAAAACTAACGAGAAAAATTGTCGTGAAAAAGACCCATTTAGTAAGTTATAAGCCATATTAAAATGTTGAATAGTACCACACCCCTCATTTTTATTTGTTGTTGTCCAATTTTTCAAGTTTTGTGGGTGATACAATTTTGGGCAAAATTGTGATTTTAGTTATTTAAAATGAAGTTTTGGAAGCATAAATGGATTCAACGGTCTCAAAACCTCCTAGGTCTCCTAAATTATGTAAACTACATAGTTCAAACTTGTGATTTTAACCTTTTTTTTTTATAGTAAAAATACCAAAAAAATATGCCAAAAAAGCTAAAACACATAAAAAAAAAATAACTATAATACAAAATGCACCAATTTCTATTAAATAATAATTTAATTTTATATTAAATTGATTTCTAAAATTATATTTTCTTGACCAATAAGCCATAATAAGTTTATGTGTATCGTAACCATCCTCACTATTAATTGATCACTAAATTAGAGTGAGTTTTACCACTTTCAAATAAATTTTACTACTTTCAATTAAAAGATTAAATTAAATTAATAACTTTACATTGATATATGAGTTTTTTTATTTAAATTTATAATAATAATTTTGATTTAATTCATAAGTGAGTGGTTTAGGTGTATTGTAACTGTTTTTAATTTTTGTAGTGTTAATTGAATTACCACGTTCTATTAAAAATTAAACTAAAGATTTCTAAATTAATATATGATTTTTTATTTAAATTTAAAATAATATTTTTGATTTAATTCAAAACTGAGTGAGATATTATTGCGATTTTTATTTAAATTTATAATAATAAATTTATTTTAACTCATAATTAAGTGGTTTATGTATTGTAACTGTTTTTAGTGTTAATTGACTTACCACTTTCTATTAAAAATCAAATTAAAAATTTCTAATTTAATATATGATGTTTTTATTTAAATTTATAATAATATTTTTGGTTTAATACATAACTGAGCGAAATATTTTTGAGTTTTTTTATTTAAATTTATAATAATAATTTAAATTTAATTCATTTTGGAGTGGTTTTGGTGTATTGTAACGGTTTTCTAGTGTTAATGGACTTACCATTTTCTATTAAAAGTTAAATTAATTATTTTTAAATTGATATAGGAATTTTTTTATTTAAATTTATAAAATATTTTTGATTTAATTCATAACAGAGTGAGATATTAAATTATAAATAAGATTATTTATTTGTTTGTGGAACCAAAAAATACTTAATTTAAGTACTTAATTTACGGAAAATCCCCAAAAATACACAAATAATAACGTAACTTAAAAATAACTTATTATTTCAATATTTAATTTGAAAAACATAAGCCACATTAATGGCGGCAATACTATAAATTACAGGAAAGCACAGGCTTGGCGATACAAATCATAGGTAAGGTTTTTCGCAGAAGCACTTTTGCCTTACTCTGCGTATAAAGATTTTGCCACATTCGAACTTACAGTCTGGTAATAGTTCTCAAGGACGCCGACCTCAGGTAATTTGACTGTGTTTAAATTTTTCCCGTTGATTGCGGTTCATTTAAGCATTTCCTTTTCCAGAAAAAGCCATTTAATTAGGCTCTACATGTTAAACAGCTGGAAATACGCTGTTTATTTAGGCTTTTACGCGTTAAACAGACGTAATATTGCGGCAACTATTCGTTTATCGATGTTAGGTTTGAGTTTAGAAAGGGGGATTTGTTTTGTTTTAGGTTGAGGAGTAATGAATGAGCACCCTTTAATTGACTTTTTACCTGGAATAATTTTCTTCTTCAATCTTTTTCCACATGCTGTCAATTTTTTTTCGATTATGTGGGCACACGTTTCCAGCGAATTTGGACCAATTTTGCGTATTTGACTTGGATTCAAAGTTTCTTCCTGCCATTAAACGCTTATGTTGAAAATTTTGCGGACGAGGTGTCATTGATATTGTCAAAAAAAAATGATGGCTTTGCCTAGATCTGGACGGTGAAAACTCAAAAGAATAAAGATCTTAACTCTTATTTTATGATTTTCATACATGTTGCGACAGTGGTAAGTTGGTATGAGTGATATTTTTTACCTAGAAGGAAACCGTGTGAAATAATGTTTTAAATATTCTTTAATCAATAAATGTAGGGCCGTGCCGGTGGTGAAGGAGTCAAATCTTCAACGGGTTTGGACGCGCTAAAATATATTTAAGCAGTGCCGGGCGAGTGTTCTAAACGCGCGCTTCTATCTTGAGCTCTCGTCGGCCGGCCGATACAGGTCTCTTTGGATATCTTTGGATCTTTGAGACCGATCAGGGTGAGTGCCTAAATCACAGCTTGTTTATCTTGGTATTGTGTAAATAACGTGTCTTTAGATTTTTTTGCTTTTCAAGAAGATCCGTTGATTTGATTTGTTTGTGGCAATTTTAACAGGTTTCTTTGCTGGATTCCCTTTTCATTTGCACTTATCTGCTCAATTTCACTTCAGGTATTTTCAGTTTTAGTTAACAAGTAGGTCTGTAAGTTTAAGTTGTCCAGATCTGATCTCATTTGCCTTCAAATCTCTGATTATGAAGAATATACCACTAAATTTATCTGGAAATTGTTTCGTTTGCTTGTAAAACATTGCCTGAATTGGTCAGGTTTCTGATCTACATGTTTAAATTGTCTTGATCTGAGTGCATTTGCATTTTCAAGCTGAAATTCTCTGCATCTGGTTGAAATCGTAGAGATCTGGTTTCAAAGGTTTTTTCAGCAACCAATACGAGGCCTACATCTGTTTTTGATTTGTGATCTCTGTCATGGTTCAGATATTCTGCTTGGTTGAATACGAATTTAGATGAGTTAGTCTTGAATTCTTTATGATCCTGCATATTTTCTTAACATTTCAAACAGTTCCTATTTCTTAGTTGGAAACTCCATACAATGCTTCCGAAACGAATCAAGCTTAATTCGATAGTTAAACGCGTTGGAATGTTTCTTCTCACGAAAGCTATTAGATTAGCTCAATTAATCTGTATTTTAACTGATCTTTCCTATAATATCTTGGATTAAGGTCTTTTGTTCCTTTAGCAGGTAAAGATGGTGAAGATCTGCTGTCTTGGAGCTGGATATGTTGGTGGGCCAACAATGGCCATCATTGCACTTAAATGTCCTGCCATTGAAGTCGTTGTCGTAGATATTTCATCTGCTAGGATTGCCGCATGGAATAGTGACCAGCTGCCAATCTATGAGCCTGGTCTTGATGAAGTCGTAAAAGGTTGCAGAGGGAAAAACTTGTTTTTCAGCTCTGATGTGGAGAAGCATGTTTTGGAAGCTGACATTATATTTGTGTCTGTGAACACACACACTAAAACCCGGGGTCTTGGGGCTGGGAAGGCTGCAGATCTAACATATTGGGAAAGCGCAGCTCGAATGATTGCGGATGTTTCAAAATCTGACAAAATTGTTGTGGAGAAATCTACAGTTCCAGTAAAAACAGCAGAGGCAATTGAGAAAATTCTCACACATAATACCAAGGGAATTAATTTCCAAATTCTCTCAAATCCAGAGTTTCTTGCTGAAGGAACTGCAATTCAAGACCTTCTAAACCCTGATCGTGTACTTATTGGAGGCCGGGAGACTCCAGAAGGACAAAAAGCAGTGGAAGCTTTGAAGGCAGTTTATGCCAACTGGGTTCCTGAAGATAGGATTATTGCTACAAATCTGTGGTCTGCAGAGCTTTCAAAGCTTGCCGCAAATGCAGTTTTGGCCCAGAGAATCTCGTCAGTAAATGCAATGTCAGCTCTGTGTGAAGCAACTGGGGCAGATGTCACAGAAGTTGCTTATGCTGTTGGTAAGGATTCGAGAATTGGTCCAAAGTTCTTGAATGCTAGTGTTGGTTTTGGTGGGTCCTGTTTTCAGAAGGATATTCTGAACCTGATTTACATTTGTGAGTGCAATGGACTTATAGAAGTTGCAAACTACTGGAAAGGAGTCATTAAGATCAATGACTATCAGAAGTCAAGGTTTGTAAACCGTGTGGTTTCCTCGATGTTCAACACAGTATCAGGAAAGAAAATTGCAGTTCTAGGTTTTGCATTCAAGAAGGATACTGGTGATACTCGAGAAACTCCAGCCATTGATGTATGCAAGGGGCTTCTTGGAGACAAAGCGAATATCAGCATTTATGACCCACAAGTAACAGAGGATCAAATTCAGAGAGACCTCTCCATGAACAAATTTGATTGGGACCATCCTCCTCATTTGCAACCTATGAGCCCTTCTGCTATCAAGCAAGTCAGCGTGGTTTGGGATGCTTATGAAGCAACCAAAGATGCTCATGGAGTGTGCATTTTAACAGAGTGGGATGAGTTCAAGACTCTTGACTTTCAGAAAATTCATGACAATATGCAGAAACCTGCATTCATTTTTGATGGTCGGAACATTGTTGATGTGGAGAAGCTTAGGAAGATTGGTTTCATTGTTTACTCCATTGGTAAGCCTCTAGATCCGTGGGTGAAAGACCTCCCTGCATCAGCATAGAAGATTGAAGTCCTTTTTGTCTCTTCATATTAGACAGTGGTTCTGCAAACTTTACTGTCAGAAGAGGCTTTCAGAAGATGGTGATTGAACTTGATCCTTAGAAACCATGGGAATGGGTTTCACTTTTCACGTTGCTTTGATTAGGTGGATGGTATTAGCTATCATTATTTCTAGAAGGATCTATTGTTTTTAGCACAGATGGAATCAATAACTTAGAAACATTTTGTTTGAGTAGCATATCTTTTAGCAGAATCCTCTGCCATTGATTATCTGGAGTTCTATATAAAGGATCATTCAGATGGTATTGTTTTCCGGTCTGGTAAAATCCTATGGGGTTGTAGGGTTGTCTGGATTTTTGGAGATTTTAAACTCCTGATATTTTTTTCTAGTCCTTTAATACTTAACTGCATATGCCTACATTTTTGAAATTCTATGGGCATCTGTGTGCGTTATATTCTAGAATTTGAAGGTTTTGCCCTGAAGTTTGAAGCTATGTGGTAACCTGTGATGTGTTCCATTTTATCCAATGAATGCTCTGCCTGGAAATTTGATGAATTGGTATTTCTATAAATGCGACTGGTTTTATCTTACTGATTCTTAGTAAAAGGAACAATTGTTCTAACCATAAAACATGGACTCTGCAAGGTGATGTTGATATTAATATATGCATTTGTGGAGATATCAGTTTTTTACTGTAGAAATATCTGCAAGAAGCATTGACAATGAAATGCATTTATTAGGAAATTTATCTTGGCAAATATCTCAGTTTTATTAAGTAGAACATTGCAGGCATGGTTCTCAAATACCCAATGTTTGGTAGAGTGTTCATTTTAAATAAAACTGTCTAGTAAGGCTAATTTTTTGGACAGGACCCAGGTCATTCTGTTCCTGTGGAATTTTCGTTCTGCTTGGAAAAGTTTTGCTGCATGGTGGCTGGCATGTGATAAATATGGGAATCCTATTACGTTTTGCTTTTGTATGTGGTTTTAATCAGTCTAGAAACTGATTTGTTTGAAGCAAGAAACCAATCTTTCTTTGTGGTTTAAGGGCTAGCCTTTTTCTTCATCTTAATCTTCAGTAGTAGACTTTGGAAGACATATGCATTGTTGTTCAACTATGCTTCTATAGTACAGTTTCAGTAATCCATGGTATTCGTTTCTGAACTGCTACAAGATTCTGGTATGAGATGGGATTAGTAAGTTGCACTGTTGTTATACATTGGAACTTATAGTGGGTGCGTTAAGCTTTTATAGTTAAACAAATGTGCTCATTAAATGGGTAAAGATATCTTTGGCTTACTTGAAATTCAACAATACCTAGGAATCCATTTAGGAGGTTATCAAAGTGGTTCATTCGGTTTTAATAATTTTTATAAGCCTTTTTTTTTTCTGTTTATATATATATAAAACTTTCAAGAGAGATTCGTACATTCATGTGGGCAGGTGCATCTTGTCTTGTACAATAGAATTTAAAAAATCCAAAAGGATACTTTCTGTCAATAGACAAATTAAATGGTACACACAAACAACCATATCAAAATACAGAAAACAACCTTAGTCTTTTTGAGACATACTACTGATTCCTAGAAGTAGACTGAACGTTCACTTTAGGGAGTTCTGCTTGTAGCTGCTGGTGGCGTCTCCTCAATGATGGTAGATGTTGGCTCCAAACGCCCTCAACTGTGGCTTCCAGCTGTTTGAAAACCATTTGCTTAAGAGTCTCATCATTATGCCAAGAATGGTTATTGAGTCAACTTATTGCTCTCAGTAAGTCGTTCAGAGAGCTAACCTTTTGCTAGAAGTTCATACCTGTGCCTTGAACTCAGCTCTTTCTTGTACAAGGATTTCAAGTTGATGCACAGGTTCAAGAATCTGCTCATTTGAGACTCTTCTACAGGCTTTCTCTTTGGAGTACTGAATCTTGATTCTTGACTGCATCTCTCCATGAAACTATTAAATCACACTTAAAGCATCAGTTAGGTGGCCTTTTGCACTTGTATGAGTGGCCTCTGTTACCCAGGCCGTGGTGCATTGCTGTCCCCTTCCTCTGAAGACAGATGTGACCTCCATTTTTGATATCTTGGCAGAAATGAACAGCAAGGACCAAGTAGAAATGAAAGGTAGCAAGCTGAATCTGCTCCAATGAATATGAAGAAGCTGTTGCGTTTAATTTTTTATACTTATTGGGAGGGAATTTAATTTCTGATAAAGTCTCATAAATCCCCACACACTACTAGGGTATGAGTTGGGACGGAAACCAAATTTAAGAGGGATAGGAAGAGTCGTAAAGATTGTTAGTCTGTGTGACCTTGAGAATTGACAAGGGGCCATTTCACTTCCTAGTAGATATCATATCATTCATTGTAGTCTTCCAATTGGGCTGTTACATGGGGTTGGGGTCCCAAACCTCATGGTATTGTCTGATTTAGCA
Organism: Pinus tabuliformis; assembly: GCA_031772625.1. Lineage (NCBI taxonomy): Eukaryota > Viridiplantae > Streptophyta > Pinopsida > Pinales > Pinaceae > Pinus > Pinus tabuliformis. Next base: position 1,633,744,472 of record CM062818.1, on the reverse strand, counting down.
GAGATTAGCTTGTTCTTAATTAGCCTGCTATAGTTTGTTAGTAGATCTTTATATTTCAACGAACAAGTGATCTTCAAGGTTTTTAGGGTCCAGCTTGATCCACCAAGTGAATTTTTCTAGCTGCCCCACGATATATTTTAGGTTTGCCCATTGATGGGATCAATGACTAATCTAGACCACAGTGCGAAAATAAAGTTTTCAAGCCAAGTTTTAATGAGTCATCAATACTCTGATTATCGAAGTTTGTGAAGTTATGTGGGTAATCAATACCCCGGATTCTCTGCTTGATTATTAGTTTCGAGTCTGAGTAACTTGAGGGTGATTCCAATAATTAGCCCCCCACCCCAAGTGATTTCTGAAAGCATCCACTGTACCTAGTAAACCTGGGTTCCCTTTGGAGATCTCATAAAAAATAAGCTTTACCCATTCTCTAGGAAAGGGGGTCCATTGTTGGGTCACCCAGTATTAATATTCCTGGGTTTCTAAGTTTCTGTGATGAATGGGTTTATTTCCTTATCAAACAAATTGCATGGGGAGAGATTGTGGGTGGGAGCCACCTGTCGAGGCAAAATCTGTCCTGTCCAAACTTGACTGAGCCTCCACAATCCCCATGACCATCCTGTCCAACAGGTGGGCAGATTGTTCTTTCATCCAACACTGGTGCTAGCCCTGGCCTAGGCTCAGCTTAGTTAAAAAAAAATTGTCATATTTTGTCTTAAGTCAATGGTGAGTAGCAGCTCTTTATCTTGACATTTGTCTTAAGTCAATGGTGAGTAGCAGCTCTTTATCTTGACATTTGTCTTAAGTCAATGGTGAGTAGCAGCTCTTTATCTTGACATTCAGGTGGAGAGGCATAATTTTTTCTTCTGCCCTTCCTCGGTGTATGGCACCTGTATTAGACGTGTTATATATCAGACACTATACAAAGGGACTAAGAGAGACAAACAAAAGGAAACAAGGCTTTAGTTTTTGTTTGCTCCTTGAGAGGAGTTGCTGCAGTTTAAGGTTGTCAGTTGGTAGCATTGCTTTTGTCCTTGAGACTCAGGTAGAGGGAGGCATTATTTTTTCTTCTGCTGTGTGTATTTATGAATCACAATCCAAACATATTATACACCAAAAGACCTGCTATATTCCAGAGAGAAACAAAAAGACAAGGTTTTACTTTTTGTTTGCTCCCTTCCCTGAAAGCAGTTTCCAATGGACAAGCAAAACTAAGCAATTTCTTTCACTCGCTTGACTTCGTCTTCTATGACAGGAATGCAAAGCTAGCCTCCAACTCATTGTGCAAGAACTTATTTTCTTTCGGAAGTCTTTGATTCTTTGCGACAGAAATGTGACTTTGAGTGTTGCAACCAAGTTCTATAGGACCGATTAACTTATCTACAATATCTGCAAGCAGCCTCTTTAACCACTCGTAGATCTTTTTGTTGGTTATGCAGCTGATACGTTTATATTTCGGTGCTTGACAGTGCAATTGTTGGGGACTTGCTTTATGTTTTCACCTTCTTTGTTTGTCTTGAGGATGTCTCTTTTTAAAGTTAAAGGTTGCTTCTGTTGGAGTACCAAATGGTTTTTAAGTCCATAGCTAAACCTTTTATTCTCATTTCTGCAAGTTATTGCTTAGTGAATCGACCTGATCTTTGATGCCACAATTTTGTTTTACTCGATTTACTAGCTAACATCTGCATGCCTTCCTATGAGACTGGAACTTCAGAGAATAGTCATAGAGGTTGCTCTCTCATGCTTCCTACACAACTTTGTGCCACTGCATTTCTTATGGCTCAGCACCACTGAATTTAATTTTCAGGCCGCAAAGCCACTGCATTTCTTATGGTTCAGCACCACTGAATTTAATTTTCAGCCCCCAAAGCTACAATTAAACAGAGCTTTCTTTCTGCCCCTGAAGATGGATGAAGTGTCAATTAATCAGACGCCACAACGCAATAACACAGTCATCCAGAAGCTGTCATCATCATATTATTAACTGAAAATTTGCATGCTAAAATACAATTTTCTTGATAGGAAAAATGACACGTTTCATCTTCATGTCACAACACTGTATGTCTTGTATGCATGTTCTTTACTTATTTTTATCTGAGATTCTCTTCATATATTGTCTACAATTTGTTCTATTCTTTTCTCCATACATTCTTCTTCGGTAAGATAGACCTAGTGTAAGAAATTAACATTGGAGGAAAGACTTACCTGTGACGCCAGTGTAACTACTGTGTCAAAAAATAATTTCCAGAAATTCAGGAAGTGGACACAGAAATGGAAAATTTTGGAAAATAAGAGACTGTTCTACAGGTTCGGATAATGATTTCATTATTTTGTTTCCAAAGATTCTCAACATGCTAGTGGAAGGTGTATCGATTTTCAGTACTGTTACATCAGAATGTGCAATAAGAAAAAGTGACACTGATTTCTTGGGTTACAACCAATATTGAGCGTATATATGTTCACCACCCAACTGTAAGCATTTCATATGAATGCCACCCAGAGTTGGGGATATGAGATAACAAGGACTACGGCTTCTAGCAAACTCACTGAATTTCGCCAAAGGTTATACACAGTTTTTGAGCTAGATAGGGAACAAACAAATGGAACCTCTTCCTCCTAGCACTGACTAAATATTGTGAGAACCACAACAACGCAAGATCTCAGCTGAAAGGCTCTGTAGCAGCAGCGGGCCAGACAGTCTAGCTAACCGAGGCCCCTTTTTCCAGTGACAACTGGAAAAAGATCCAGTCATTGTTAACATCAACTGTACAAGGGAATTGTGGTTATCTGCAATTTGTGGCCAACTTATACCTCAATCCATCACTGCATTCCCCTCACAGTAGCTGATTAATCATAGGAATAAGCAATTGCATGAGATTGATGTGCCTTTAAAAATGGATAAGCTAGGTGCCCGTCTCACAATTATAAACCAGCAAAATGAACTATTTTTCTCAGGGGCTTTGGCCTTGAGATTTTATTAAGAAAATTTTACATGGTCATATATGTTAACCTAATTGACAATTTCATAGAGAAATACCACGGTTTTTCACTCACTGAATTTGTGATAGTATCTCTATTTGTGGAATGTTAAAGAATATATCTAATTTCAGTGGATAGTGATAAATATCTCTTAAGATTCTTTTCTTAAACCCTACTCTTAGTACAATCTTTTTTATAAAAAACCTTATTTTTATTAGATGCCTAGTTTTATACCTCACAATATCTCTAATTTTCTTTAGCTCACATTCCTGCCCCCAGTATCTATAATATATTGATTTTATTTTTGACAATTTTACAATCTTTTTTATGAATAACCATTAATAAGATATTGGTCAACAAGGTGAAGCTCCTGTGAGACATACTCATAAAAAAAGACTTTCATAAGCTGCTGTGAGACATACTTATAAAAAAAGACTTTCATAAGCTCCTGTGAGACATACTTGTAAAAAGAAGACTTTCATAAGCTCCTGTGAGACATACTCATAAAAAAAAAGACTTTCGTAACCTGCTGTGAGACATACTCATAAAAAAGATTTTCATAAGCTTGTGAGACATACTCGTAAAAAAACGACTTTTATAAGCTCGTGTGAGACATACTCATAAAAAAAGACTTTCATGAAAAAACCTTTATCCTTATTGTTTGAATGTCGTTTCATCTAATTAATAATACAATAGGTTTACAGCTTCTTAAGACATCTCACACATACCATGAAAAAATATATAGTTCATCAAATTAATAATATGATAGGTTTACAACTTGTTAAGACATCTCACACATATTATGAAAAAATTATATTTGATATAGGAGAAATCAGAATTAAATTTTTTTTTGATATTTCTATAGGGGAAATTAGGATATTCAATTTTCATGTTTTATTGACAATTTTAGAGTTTAGGTCTCCATTACCTTTAGTTAAAAGGACTAAAGAAGGTTTTTCTAAAATACTTATCAAAATAGTCCTCTGGCATTTTTTCACCTCCTTGTACCATGTAGCACCAAAATATTACATTTGATCTTTCTTGAAACTAAGGATTTACACAAGTCCAAACTTTTAGAACCAATATTTTTCTTGCTTTGAAAATCAATATAGAAAAGGAACATATGAGAAGTCTAGCTTCACCCTTAAATTCATATCTAGACAGTGGCTTCCTACAACAATACTATTTCTTTAGATAATCTATGAGTTTGTTCATTAAATTCTTATAAATGTGATATTTTTGAATATTTCACTCTTAAGAAATCGTGTTAATGATTGGGCTGAGCATCATATTTTCTATATGGCTTTTTCCATTTGCCCAATCCATAATCAGTTTAGAATATCCCATTAGGTGCCTATGACATTTCTTTTCAATTGCAACCATAAATTATTGAATTTACAGTTACTATTTGTCTCTTGGCCTATTGCATACACGAAAGAGATAATGTGATCACTAATTTCACTGAATAGTGATAAATATCTCTTAAAATTCTTTTCTTAAACCCCACTCCTAGTACAATCTTTTTGATAAAAAGCCTTATTTTTATTAGATGCCTAGTTTTATACCCCACAATATCTCCAACTCCCCTTACCTCACATTCGTGCTGCCAGTGTCTATAATATATTGACTTTATTTTTGACAATTTTACAGCCCTTTTTATGAATAACCATGATAAGATATTGGTCAACAAGCTCCTGTGAGACATACTCATAAAAAAAAGACTTTCATGAAAAAACCTTTATCCTTGTTGTTTGAATGTCGTTTCATCTAATTAATAATATGATAGGTTTACAGCTTCTTAAGACATCTCACGCATATCATGAAAAAATATATATATTTCATCTAATTAATAATATGATAGGTTTACAACTTGTTAAGACATCTCACACATCTTATGAAAAAAATTATATTTGATATAGGAGAAATCAGAATTAAAAAAATATAAATATTTGATATTTCAATAGGAGAAATTAGAATATTCAATTTTCATATTTTACTGACAATTTTAGAGTTTAGGTCTCCGTTACCTTTAGTTAAAAGGATCAAAGAAGGTTTTTCTAAAATATTTATCAAAATAGTCCTCCAACATTTTTTCACCGCCATGTACCATGTAGCACCAAAATATTACATTTGATCTTTCTTGAAACTAAGGATTTACACAAGTCAAAACTTTTAGAACCAATATTTTTCTTGCTTTGAAAATCAATATAGAAAAGGAACATATGAGAAGTCTAGCTTCACCCTTAAATTCATATATGGACAGTGCCTTCCTACAACAATACTACTTCTTTAGATAATCTATGAGTTTGTTCATTAAATTCTTATAAATGTGATATTTTTGAATGCAGGTGATGCGTGATCATCCAGAAAGTGCTTCCTCCGTGCCTATACAATCCTCTTCTGGAACTCATCAAATGATAGATTGTACATATCCATGACTAGATCATCATCAAGGAGAACAACATCTCCTTGCTCTCTCAGGGCTGGCTCTGCTATTGGAGGTGGTGGAGATTGAGGGATGATCTGTGGTGCTTTCAGCATCAGGTCAGTGTCTTCATGCTGTGACTCCTGTTCCGACTCCATGTCTGTCACTTCAATCAATATCTAAATTTTCCGAGCAAGTTCCCGATCCTGCATCTGTTGACCTTCTTCCTCAGCTGCTGGCTGTTTCGCTCATTAACCTGTATCGACGTTGTTTCCTCTGTCATCATGCCTTGCCTTTGTTCTTCTTCCTACTTCTGCTTCTCTTCTCTTTCTCTCCTCCTCAACTCATGTTCTTCCTTCAACTTCTTCTTTGTCTCCTGCAGCTTCAGTTCTGCTTCCTGCAACCTCTACTTTTCTCTCTTCCTCCGCTCTACTCTCTTCATCCATTGCTCCCTCTTTTCTTCCACTGCCAAAGCTTCCTTTTCTATAATAGGATCTGCCATCATTTTGTAGCTTCTCTCCATCTAGATCATCAACAAGCTTCCTCTTCCCTTGTTATGTATTGGATTGTTTCCTTCTGCTGCTGTTGCTGTTGCTTCCGAAGCTGTTGTTGTCTGTAGAGAAACCTTCCAAGTTCTTGCTATACTAACCGACTCATTGAGTCTAGAGTCATTGTAGCAGTACCTACAAGGATCCTCCTTTGGCTAATGAAATGTCCCGTGGATCCACGGAAAGTAAACTCTCGTACAATGGTATTTAAAAATACCGTGGGGACCATACGGATTAAATTGCTTGGTGTCGAACTCGAATTTCACTATATCCTTAGCTTCAATATTTTCATTTTTCAAGCTCTTAATCTCATATAATCCGATCCGCAAAGGAAGAGCGGGCCATGACGCTTTCTTCTTCCTATCCAGTCTTGCTAACAACCTTGTAGCGAGGTGGAATGAAACTTCTCCCATGATTAGTTTGTCAATGGCATACCTTGGTAGGACATGCAGAGGCTTCTCTCCGCCAAACACTTTGATGAAGGTGCCACTTGGTGAGGCATACCAACTTGCAATGTTTACTATCGCCTCCATTACTTCTCGGGACATGCAAGGTGGATCTTGCTTAAATATAAGCTTGTATAACATGATGATAAAGTGGTTAGTTTTCCTTGCCATCACTCCTCGATAGCTGTAGTCAGAAAGAAACTTGCAATAGATGTTCATGACAGTGTCTTGTGGTGTCCATGTCCAGCTCATGCCAGGGAACTACTACTAGGCACAAATTGCATCCAGTAAGTATGCGAACATGTAAAACCTCGCTTACTCATTCTTGGGCGGATTCCAAGCCTTAGCCACATGGGACTTCAAATTGATGAGCCAACAGATCCGACCAGTTGAATGACCTCCCATCATTCATCAACTAGTCCAGTAAGACTGCCCACCCTTAATGGAAGGTATCTATGCTCTCTTGACCATATATTCTGCAGGAAAAGATGATCAAGAAATGGTAAGCCTTCCTGAGGGACTTTGTCTTGTAAACATGGGTGGGTGTATGTCTAAACTTTGACGGCTCTTTCACCTAGCGCTTGACAATGTCTCTTGTGTTCACATAGCTATGGGTGGCATAGAAGAGTGAGTCCATGCACTTCACCGACTTGGGAAAGTGATACATCTGCTAAAATTCCTTTGCCCTGAAGGTGGCAAGCTCTCTCCCGCTGGCACTGCTCAATGTCATAGTTTGTTCATTCATATGTGAGACAATCCAGTTGATGATACATGCACATGGGAAGGCGGGGTACCTACATGCAACCTTGTATAACCCTAACTGCTAGATGCTAAGATAAACCTGTCGGTCTTCTAAGTATACCTTAAAGTCCCCTGCAAAAGTGTCTTTGATCTGCTGCCATGTCAGTGTTGTTCCCTTCTCAATAAACAACTGAGTATCTACATACACTGGTAAATCAACTGATATCTACTCAACTGCTTCCCCAGTACTGCTCTCGATGGTTTCCTTTGATGCAACTCTCTTGGATGCCATGTTAACTGTGACTGCTGGAGAGATGCTCAACAACTGCTGTATATGTGGGACAAAGAGGACACTCATTGCAAGAAAATGTCATCTAAAAACCAAAACAACTTCAAGACAAGTTCAAGCAGCAAGCTAAGCATTTGATGGGAAGGATTGCACAGTTTTTCCTAACAGGGGTGACTGGCTGACTGTGGGAACTGCACACTACGCAGTCCCAACAGTCAATGTGGGAGCTTGATGACTGGAATTGTGCAATGCGCAGTTCAGTTTGGGCCAAGGCCTGGGAGAGACTATGCATTGCGTAGTCTCAATGGCCAAGCTGGGAGATTGGCTCCTAGAACTACATAGTGCGCAGTTGGAGCCATCCCAGGCCATGCTCTGCGCAATTCCAGAAGCCAAGCCAGAGGCTTGAGTCTCTAGATTGCACAAAGCAAGCTGTGCAAAGTGATATCTAGGCAAGGGGACCCAGATCTGCCCAAGGGGAGTGTGAAAAACAAGCGGATCTAAAATATGGTGTGAAGCTGAGTGCATATCTGATTAAGTGTTGATGCATGCATGTGAAACAAGTGCAGTAATTGATTAAACTAAAGGAAAACGAAGAATGTGAGGAGAGTTGCTGCAACAACAACCGTTGGTGCAAAAACAAGAACACTCATGCGACACTTGGGAAATCCAACCTATAACTTGAAACAACACCTCTACAAGCTAAAAAAAGTTAAAACACTAGCAATCATGCAGAGAAACAAGTGAAGAAGCACTCACACAAGCCAAACAACAGAAAGTGATAGAAAAAGTGGCAAAAGTTGACAAAGCAAAACTCACCCAAGAAAGCTATGATGATTGCACCAAAGGCTCCTTGATCTCCTTGGGAATGCTAGAGCTCCAAGATTGAGTGTGCAAATGAACTCTACCAACGTCAATTAAATAGATTTGGTCAAGTTAGGGTTTTATGACGTGCATGCCTAAAATCAAGGGAAAAGCGACACTTGGCGGAATTTTTTGAAAATAACGCAAGTGTATCCTTCGGGATATTAAAATGGATCCCTATTATTTAGGGATGCTTTTTTTTACGTTTTTATTTTTCCGGGGAAAACTTTCCATGCACATTGCCGGGAAAGATAACACAGTTTCGGGAACTGGGCAACTTTCTGGCTCAATGCACTGCGCAATTTCTGAGCTCAGTGAGGGTTGCACAATTTTTGGGCTCAGTGCTGGGCTGCCCCCTCATGACTACGCATTTCCAGAGCTCAAGGCTCATTGGTAGTTAGGACTGTGCAATTCCCAACAACAAGGCTAGTTGCCCTCAGGATTTGTGCAGTTTTCTGGGGCAAGCCCAAAATTGCTGAGGGACCAAGTAAGGAGATCAGCTTGTGGGATAGAAAATCAACTAAGCAGACACAAGCCAAAATGAATAATATAAGTCTCAGTCGAAGCATGGATAACTGGATCAGTGCAAGATGAGCTACTATGGTTTAGAAGGAAGGCTCCAAAATCAAAGCATAGGCAAAATTTTGGAGGGTGGTTGTAGCCGCTACAATAGGGTCTTAAGCAATCCTAACTGTATTTCCATTGCCTATTGTCTAGGCTAACCATTTTCCAACCAAAGAGAATTCCTTTACCAAATTTTTTTAGATCATCGAAGCTCCTTTATTGACTTCTTACTTTTTATCCACTTCTGTGCTAATCCTACTCCTATGTTTTATTCTATCATCACTCTTCTCTATAGGCCCTCACTGTGAATTCTCTCCTTTTGTCTAGTCCTAGTTCCTTGGAAATTATAACATTTTCTTCTAATTTCATCTAGCATCCCTTCTGGAATGTGTGCCAGTTATAACCACTAGACCAAGATTGCTTTAAACACTAATTTAACTAGTGTCAACTTACCTTCTTGGGATAGCCATTTAAAACAACAATTTGTCATGATCCTTAATTTTTTTTGTACAACCGAAGCCAATCAACATATAGTCATTTGGTTTTAAATAAAAGTCTAAGTATTTAATTCCTTTTTCCAAAATGGTGGGTTTAAAACATAAAATTTGTAAAATACATATCTTCTTCCAACCTAATGACAAGTTTAAATGATTTTTGAACATTTAATTCCATGTCAATGCCTTTATAATACAAGTTGAAGAAATCCTTGTGTTTGCCATTTCTTGTTACTAATGTATCTAAGCCAAATAATTACATCATCTACACAAAGAAGATGAATAAATTTGATTGACCTTGCTATAATTATACCCTTTGTATACCCTTCTCTTATTGACATTGTAATAAACTTGCTCAAGCCCTCTACTACCAACAAAAAAATAAAAAGGAACACTAGGAATCCTTGCCTGTGTTCCCTTGAGGCATAAAAATTCAAGAGGAAAATCTATTTATATGAACCACAAATTATGCTAAAAAAATGCATCCTCATAACCAATGCACTTTTTGAACATTCATCCCTATTTGTAGCAATAATAATCTCAGGTACAACCAATCAACCTTATCATATGCTTTTACCAAATCAATGTTGTGACAACCCTTCTTGTTACCCGTCTTGTAAATGTCACTATGAACTGTAATTCATGTAAATATCGTGGAAATGTAACACATTAACTGTTTAGAGGAGGGAACTTGGATTCAGAGTTTTGAGGAGGAGTTTCTTGTAAACCCAAACCATTGCATCCGTTTTATCGCCTATCTCCTTAAAGAAATGATGGCCTTGTTGGTGCAAGCATTAAAAGATAAGTATGGGCTATCTGCTGAAAAGGACGAGAATACCATACAACCATGACTTATAGAATGTGTTGTGGAGGCAATACACAAGGGGCAAAGGGAGAATGCATTGTTGGTGGTATGGAGGGAAGGAGGCTCAAGGACATAGATACCAACATGGTTATGCAAGAGCATACAAAGAGAGTGGACACTCTCGGATGTACATGGAGATGTGCAAGAGAAATTGCTGAAGAAAGGCCTAAAACCCTAGTGTATGTGAAGGTTTGGAAGCACAATGAGGAGTGTGGAGTAAGGAGAATCTTGTTGTGTTGATAAGGTTGGCTCATAGTGGAATCTATATTCTTTCTTAGCAGGTGGAGACATTGTGTACCCTGGTACTTCTTGTGGTGTTTCAGAGGTGGAGACTTGAGGGTGGAATCTGAATTCCCATAAAGCCTAACAGGTGGAGGCATGGTGTGCTATGGATTCCTACCGGATTGTAGGTGGAGGCACCATGGGCTCTGGATTCTTGGCATGATTGTTGTGTGGAGCACTACGTGCTTTGGATTTCTTGAAGTGTTTAATTGGGTGGAGACATTGAGTGCTTTGGACTCTTGGGTATCATGTGGAGGAACTGTGTGCTCTAGATTCCCATGTGATCTGATTGACTTGTATTGTTGTAAATTTCCTTGAGCACTTGACTCCTCAGTCTTTGAATCTAGCTCAAGGGTGGGCAAGTGTAACACCCTCCTCCCACATCTACCCAAGTAACTGACCAACCAGGGTAAACATGGGACGATAAGTTGCTATGATATTATTTGACTCCCTATTTGTCAGCTAAGGAAGTGGAACCGAAGGAACATATCACACAAACCTTCCACATCAGAATAGAACTCCCAGGAGCCATCCCAACCACTTAGGTAACCAACCCTTGGGTCCTACTGAGTTTTTAGACCATTAAACCCCTGGACACTCCCTTGATATGGACAAACATGCGTCTAGCAGGCTCCATACGCTCCCAGAGCATGGGTATACATGTGTCTTGGGAGTTTTCTCCTTAGACCCATGCCCATGATTCCAGAATTTTTGCAAAATTTTCAGGCCCAAAGCCCAAGTCACTGCCCAAAACTCAATGATAGGCTCAAAAATGAATTTACACAACATAACAATGATACATTTGCAAAAATACTAACAAGGACTAGACTAGAGCCCTACTAGCCATGATAGGAATTTCATCAAATATGTCACAAGCATAAAAACTACAGGTCTTAACAACATAACTGAGCATAGGGGTCTCATACTTATCTGAGAATCGCTAAGAATTATAGATGCCTCAACACATTAGCAACAATTTCATCTATTAGGCCATAAATACATTGTTCATTCATTTACAAGTAAAAACATGATGAGAGCCATACATAGCCACTGCCATAATACATGTTCATAACCATCATAATAACAACATAAATACCAAGGAAAAAACAACCATATAATCCACATATAAACCAGTATAATACTCATGGATTAATAGGGAGAAATAACCTCGTATTAATGATGCAAAGGCCAACCAGGTTCGATACTTCCACGAACCACCCGACCATAGACATGGCTGAGAAAAATATCTCTTCATCTAGCCAACCCCGTGCCATATTCCAAGCCTGAATGTGGGATCTCATAAAACACATTCATCAAAACCATCTAGGCTTCCAGAGGCCAAACCACCTTGTGGTGAAGTAAAATTATAAGTGCAGACACGAACGAATTCCTCTAGCTCGATAATGGGTCTAGCCACAACAGATACATTCTATGGAAGACTTCCTTAGGTTAGAACCAAATAAGAGGGCATACCTCTTAGTCCACTTATCTTGTTTGATGATGTCCTTGCTAGCTCGCTCCAGTTATCTCTAGCTTCCTTCTTCAAACACCTGAAACAAGTAAACAACAACAAACAACAAACGTGATAATAAACAAATTGTAATTCAACCTACTTAACAAGTCAAGAAACATTAAGCCATGAATGTATAATATGACAAAACATGTAGGAAATCAATCGATAGTTGCATATATTAATATCAAAGAGAGATTACAACCATTTGCCTTGACGTTGTAGTCCTCCTCTGACAAGACCAGGTTCCCACACACTTCTGCTAGCATTCTATGATGGCCTCAATCAACAATAGTTTTAAGGCTCTTCCCTTTAGTCTTCACTCCAAACCAAATCACACTTCTCCTTCACATAACTAGATAGCTACAACTAGTAATAGCTTGCTGTCTACTCCAAACCAAAATAACATAAGCACACCAACATCAACACTAGCTTGTGCTTGGGAAGAAGGGAGGTTTATATAGGAAAAATGGATGGGAGATGGTGTTATCGGGAAAGGCCTACCTTTTAATAGAGGTATCTTATTCCGATCTAACCCCATTTTCCTAAATGGATGGGTGTGTCAACCAATCATATATCCTTTGCGGAAACCTACCCTATACCCAAGGTTTTCTTGTCGAAACAGGCCAGGATGCATGCCCCCTGGGTTTCAGTCATGTCCTCTGAATCACTCGCGCTCATCTGGAGGACGGACTAGAGATTGATGAGACATCCCTTGCGTGAAAAGACCATTCAGGGATGGTATATGACTATTTTCTATGTGTGAACCAGGGAATGAAAGCTGGTCTACGAGCTTGACCACTCTTCCTTCATGCGGAAAACACATTACTCTAAAGAGTGAGGAGACAATGGCTCCCATGCAATAAATATAGTCGTGTCCAAGGAGTAGATTATAATCTAGGGGTCCTTGGACTACCATTACGTTCATGTGAACGGTTTTCCTTCTCAACGTTATCGGCACATTGGGAAGGATCCCTAACGGCCGACTGGTTCCTTTGTCAAAGCCTGTTAGATTTCTCATTTCAGGGAAAAGCGATGGCAAACCAAGCACTTTCCAAGCAGTTGAGGAAAGGATACTCACAGAAGCCCCTTCATCTATGATGGTACCGGCCATGACCATTCTATATATTTGAGCAATGATTCGAAATGGTACACTAGCCGGTAAGCGGGGTCTGCCTAGCAGATTCCAATCGAAGGAAACAACTAGGTTGCTTGGAGGTGGGACCGAATAGACAGCCGGATACGACTCTGACGAACTTCCTTCCTGCGGTAAAGGAACGGGTAGACTGCCCCCATGTTCATCGGAGTCTGTGCTTACGAAGAGAATTTGGACGGTGTCGTTCTTGTTCTCTCCGATGACTTTATCATATGAAGATGGATCCTCTGAAGGCAAGACTGGGACAACTGCCGCCTCGACCTTTTGACTTGTGGATTCAGATGGTTTTTCTTCAATGATAGACGCTTCGACCGAGCACAATGGCGTGTCGGCCGGATTTTCAACTAGTGACAGACTCAGCAAGAGTTTCTTATATCTAGGAGGAAGCTGTAACGGTGAAACCGGACGGTCGTCCAAAACTCTTTTAGCCTCGTCTAAGAAGGGACAACGGTGGACGGCGTGATCGCCTTCACACAATTTACAAGGAAATTTACATTTTCATTTTAGTCCAGGGGCTTCACTTTCACTAGTTGACGGTGTATCTTCAACATGATCATTAGAGGTTGATGACACTGGATTGTGCAAACGAGGAGACCAGTTCCTTAAGATCTGAGGGATACAAGGACAATCTCGATGATAGTGGTCTCCTTTGCAAATGACACATGGCGATTTAGGCCTGGATGGTGCAGTGTGTGGATTTTTGCTAGACGATGCTTGGTTGCCCCTTTTCGCCTTTGGCTCCTTCTTCTTCTTCTCTTTCTTCTTCTTCTCCTTCTTCCTCTCAGTTACTTGATTTTTGGCTTTACCAGCTTCATCAAGCGAAGAGGAAGGAGGAGAGGGAGAATTGGATGAAGTAGAAGGTTGGGGGGGAACTTTGGTATTGTTTAGTTGCTGACTTGATTGTTCAGGAATCATGGTGTTCGTTCTGAACGACAGAGGTCGAGAAGAGCCATACGGGCAAGCCGATTGTCAATCCTGGAAGCGACAATGTGGCCATATGGGGTGCGCCAACATCTCCCCAAGAGGAGAAAGGACTAGGATTTCCCCCAAGGGGAACTCCTTGGTTGGTGGACTCCATTTTTCTCAACCTAAGACCAACGTAGGAAAGGTGATGATTATTCCGATTAAAATAAATTTTAGACGCTTTGACACAACTTGTTTTTTCAATTTTTAAGAGTCAAGAAAAAACAAAAGATGACTCTAGTCGCCTTCGATTTTTAATGAGCTTGAAGTGACAAGTGCTCAGATGGACCTTTTCTTTTAAGGAGTTTGAAAAGGAACGAAAGAGACTACTCTAGAAATCTAGACAGAGGGATTACCAAACCAATCGCAAAACTGCAGAATACTTTTTACGGTACGGCAGTCAATCTTCCCGAATGCTGTGTTCAATGCATTGCGATTGATAAGGCGACAGACATGGCTTCCTATGGATAAAGGATAAAGCCTATTGTGGTCTCCCAATATATACTCGACGGTATGTGGGGGCACAAGTCCATACTGGCACTTATTGTCTCAAAATGGAGGAATCACCCAACCAGCAATGAAAACAACAGTTGCCAGGCTTTACGACGCCGGAATACGTCTCTAGCCTAGACTTCTAAATGTTGTGCGTTAGGTTCCAAAGCGTTTTTAGATTCATTAAATTTATTTTACAGTTGATCTTGCTTAAGAAATTTTCCTTTCAGGTTCACTGCGTGATGTTGATGTACAATTTCCTAAACCGCAATCTAAGATGATAAACAATCGTTTAATCTTCTTTTTGCAATGAAAATCCTAGCTACTAAGGAAAGAGAGATGATATTCTTTCAACATAAAGCAGAGAGCACACACTATATGCACTGTCCTAAATCAAACCAACAAACAGTTTAAATGCAAATGCACATGCATGTATTTGTTTTCAGCCTTCCTAATCTGTGAATGATAAAAAGAAAGCTAAGCGCAAATTTGAATTATTTTTCAAATTGACAATACTAACAAGTTTCTTTTCAAGACAAAATGAAGACAATGACGACACTTTGTTATTTGGAATTGAAAACTTGCTTTCGACACTTGAAAAACTACTAATTCAAATCAAATACAAGAGTAACAGTGTAATCGACTATCAAGAACAATCAGATTCTCTTCTATGACTAAAAACGACACTTGCGACACTTTCAAATCAAGAAACGACAGTTCAATTACGCTACTTCTTTGTAAAAGAGAACTGAAAATGGCTCAAAATACATAAAACATTTACAGTTCTTTGCAAAATAGAGGCGGAATAATGGCAAGGAAGGGGGTTTCAACAGAGGTATACCGATTACAGACAGCAAAACTCCTGAATAGAGCTGAAAAGAGTGAACACAGAAACCAAAATCTAAGCGCAGAAGAGGTCCTGTCTGATAAGCGCACCTATAACACAGGGAAAGTGAGATGCAGCGCACCTACTACACTCGAGAAGTGCGATGCATCCAGATTCCAGAGAAGAGACAGTGCGATGATCCAGGGACGAGACTTCAACTGGGTTCCGGGTCACAGTTTGCAGCTCAGTTCAGGGATTTAGGTCGAGTAAGTGGTAATCAGTAAATGAATCACAGGGGTAGATCTAAGGAGGTTACTAGAGCCACCACAAGGGCAATTAGGATGTCTACAAATCAATTGTTCAGTTTATAAACAAAACCTGGAGATAGACTGAAGCAGCATTTATCTACTTTGCATTTGCATAGCAAATGTAGTTCGAAGGCTTCCTGGCTTAACTTCAGGCTCCGTCTATAAGCTTATAAAATGAACAAATATAGAAAATTAAACAAACTATTCGCTCCCCAGCGGAGTCGCCATTTTGTTATCAGGAAATCTAGTGTCTATGCAGAGCTGTTAGTCCCACTAAGGCTGGTAGCTACCTTAGAAACAAACAAACTAAAACCACTTTCGTTTTCCTTTATGAGAAGTAGATAAGAGGGGAAAGAAGGAGACCAACCGCTGTCTTGCGCTTGGTTCCTCTCCCTTCTGATAGATCTTTTCCACTCACTTCCTCGTCTACCCAGCTTCAAAGAGCACCTGTGGAATTAAAGCAGCATAATAATATCCAAGAACAGAGATCTACTATCATAAACAATATAGGACCAGATATATATTGACCACACAAAAGCATATATCATCAGACATACAAGAATGTGGAGGAAAACTTGAATAGATTTATTAATAATCAAGAAAAGCAAAGAGGATTACAACCAATTTTTCTGACCCAACGTCATCCTCTCAGCAAGAAGCCCTTCTTCACCTCATGAAAAGCTTAGATCACCCAACACTATGATGTTACAACAAGAAACCAACAACACTTCCTTACAAGATGCAAAATTCTAGCCTCTGGATCTCTGGGATGAGGGATCCATATATAGATGTTTGCAAGGGGGATGAGTCAGCTTCTGGGATTTGACTAGTGTCCTCTCTCTGATAGTTCTTGATTCCACTTGGAGAATACTGATCTCTTACTCATCCCTGGTCGAATTCAGAGAGGCAAGTGTCACAGGAGAAGTTTCTGGAAGATTCCATGATCCTCCACCTCACAGATTGACCCTGCCATTTGTCCACTCTTGCCCATCGCACCCCATAGAAGGGCTTTTCAGTATGCATCGCACCTCCCGTGTGTATTTAGGTGGGATGCAACGCACTTTGACCATGGAGCAGGTGAGATGGTCCAGTTTTGACCAGTTCTGAATAGTTTTTCATGGAGAACTTCTGGGAGAAGATGTAATCAGTTGACCTTGTTCTTTTGGAGGTTGGAACAACACTTTTAGGGACTTAAGAGCCCTTATTTTATGGACATTTATGATTGGGGTTCCAGTGCCCAAAAATGTCTATAAAAGATGGATCCTCTTCTTATGGGAGAAGGACTTATTCCTTGAGGTAGTTCCATCATTATAGGGGAAAGGAGCCCAAACTGACATCTTTGACCCCATCCGGCCAAACCATTTACTAGAATTTCGTTACGAAGCTTCTAGAGCTGGAAGCTTCAACTCCAAATTTAAAAAACTTTCCAAAACAAGACCAGCATGACTGGAACACAACTCAGTCACACCGGTAGGCACGAGGGACAGTGCTAATCTTTGCACATTGGCGCGGGGGAGACAAAGGTCATTAGCATCGGTCTTGTAAACTGGGAAAAACAAAATTTTTAGGGGAAATGGTGCAAAAGGGAATTGATCTGCTCATGAAGAGGGACATAATGGGAGTTTCTTCATGAAGGAAAAGCATGCGGGGTTCACTGTAGAGGTCCTCTAGGATCAAGGAATGGGGAGTACAGGGACAATGACAAAATGCTATGTAACAGATGCCCCCTAAAGTGTGAAGGCCGAGCTAGAGCGAGGGATGAAATGCTTTATGAATCAGTGCGGGGAACCGATCTGCTATCGAAAAACCTACAAACAAGTACAGATACATATACACAAACTGAGATCTCTGTCAAATGATACATGAATCTTGGCATGGACGCAACAATCTAGAGAATGATCATGTAAATGGATCCAGGTATGGGCGCAACCATCCGTCAAAGAGGATCATAACGAAACTACGGTATGGTCGTAGCCATCCAATAATGAGAAGGATCACATATGATAACTCATGGTCTGGTCGCAGTTAGCCATCTGATAGAGACATGCATATCATCATAACCATGTCACACCATTTCGCAACCTAGACTTTTGTGATCTGAGTCCAAGGTCTTGCGCTCCAACACGACTCGATCAAAGTACAGATTCTAACATGTGAATAGAGGTGTTGACGTCGAACATGCTAGAAAGTCACTTGATTACCAGTCAATGATGTAAACTGTTAACAAGTGCGAGAGAAACCACCAATAATGAAAATGGTCCTCAAGGTACTATCAACACAATCCATGGAATGCAAATAGAGGAACTGAATTCGAACACCCGTGAAATCACTCGATCGAAAGCCAATGATGTGAACTTGTCGTCGAGTGCGAAGAACTTGCCATTAGGGCATGCAAGCTCTAAGGTACTGGAAGGGAGTCTCTCGGTCAACTTCCGGATAATGAGTTGAAGTCGACGAAAAGCGACCGTGTCGAAGGAGGGCCATAATGAATCCCATATCATCGACGCGAGACGAGAGGATGCAAAATGATTTTGGATGATACAGAGAATCAGAGGTAAGTGTAACTGCAGAAGGACAACTCTTGAACATATCGGCGACACAATTGGAAGTTTGGCAGCTTTTGGATCCATAGGATCGGTGGTCATGATGATGTAGTAGAGAACAAATGGAAGGCAATAATGAACATCCCAAACCCTGGAAGGTCAACGATACAGAGGAGCATATCCCAACCCGACACAAAGCGGAAAGTGTCATGTTCAAGAGTGAGCTGCTGACACAACTGATAAATTTCCAAATTTCGCCCCACCATTTATGGTAGGTATCCTAATTATTTTTTAATCGCAAGCTTGAAGGGGATAACATATGCTTGCACTGTAAGTTCATCCTTCGAACGAATCTGACCTAGTAAGTTTAACGAGCCCTAGGAAGGAGAAGCTCATGTTCGTCATGGTGATGAATCCAATGTCGTTTAATAGTTTAATGAGTCCGACAAAGGTGTAACTCGGTATCTTTTTCATGTTTAGAGAGTTTGAAAAAGACACATAAAAGAAAACTCCACATGGTCCCTTTTCATACGTTTGTGTCTCTCGAGCCCAAAAAATGTAGAAAACAATACTTAAGAGAACCGCTTGACCATTTTAGTCAAGGAGTACCTTTTTTCGTAAATAGTGCCTCCCAGCTCGAAAAAGGGGTAAACTTATACTGGGCGCACGACGTTTCACATCCGTTAACGAGTTCAAAATGACAAGGGATTGGCCATCTTTTCATTTTTAAAGGGTCGGAAAAGAGCTGAAAGCAGACCCCCCATTTTTATTCTCTTTAATGAGTCAAAAAGGAAAAAAATACTCGGAAATCTTTTCATTTGAGTTTAACGAGTCGAGAAAAGAGCTGAAACGTGACTCATCATCATCGTCGAACATCCATCACCTATCGCTGCACAAGTAAGGTAAAGTGTATTATTGAGTCCTGGAGGCAAAATAGGTCAAAATATTTACAAAACCTGATATTTTCATGGAAAAATGAATAAAAAGAGGAAAAGTAAATATATTTTTACCATTTAGCATTTTACCTTTGCTAAGAAGACTTTTACTCACTTTTGCCCTAATTGTTTCAGATTAGATTTTGGGAGATCTGGGAGGTCAATCGACGAGCCACTAGTTCTAGATAACAGCCGAAGCCCTGAGCTTTGTTTGCATGTTCTTCATTTATTCTTTTAGCCATTTTCGCCCTTGGTCAGGATTTCCGGGCACGGAATCACGCCAGCCGAGGGTGATTAACAAAGCCAGTCGCGCCGATCGGCGTAACTGTTTTCAAAATAGGCGCGTCAACGCCGTGGATAGGGAAAAACCCTATTTTCTCAAAAACTGACCGTTTAAACTTAAATTTTATGTGCCAAGGATGATTATTAACTCAAATTAATGGCTTTTACAGGAGAGAATTGTTGAAAATGGTAGACTGAAAAGAACGAGAACATGAAGATGTTAACATCCATGCAATGAATGACCCAAATTGCCTGGAGGCTTTGAGGGCTTGCGGGCTCCTCAAATTCTTTCTTACTCTAGGGATGTGGGCCCAACCCGAGTTGCTTCAGTACCTTATTAGTCTTTGGGACATTAATCAGGAGATCTTTGTCATTGGGGACTAGGAGCTGGAGTTGGAAACTTCAGATATATACTTCATCACTAGGTTGTCTCGTAGAGGGGAACCAGTGAACTTGTATGGGTCACGTTTGATTGGGGCAAGCATATCTTCTTTGATTACCGAACACTGCCCTGAGGCCCTAAAATCCAAGAGTGGGAAGATAGAGATTTCCAGTGTTCGGGATTTGAAAATGAGGGTGCTTTTGTTGACTATCTACTCTAGTAGCGGGGTCCTAGGTGGAACATGAGACTAACAAGTCGAATCTCCTTTATGCTATTAACTACACAACTCCTACAATCTTCAACTGGGTAGAGGCCATGAAGATGAACATCAAGCACCAACTGTCCAAACCTAAGGCAGGGAATCTGAAGTAATTTGGCTTTAGATTAGTGCTTGTGACCTTCTTCCTAGAATGAGTACCACTGTTCCAGTATTAGCTGACTGAGGTGGATCCTCCTATGCCACGTGATCTGTGAATGGCCTGCTGAAGTCATTTGATGCCCAGGATCACTGGGGGTCAACAAATGTCATACAGATCTGCATTCTTTTCATGGCTACGATGACAAAATATCATCGTGGAGGACTGGCCATACAATGGCACTGATTTCTGAGGAGATCCAGACATGCCCTTACCAGATGGAGAGGGCTTCGATGACGAAGGTAAAAAAACAAAATTTTTTAATTTTTAATTTTTTAATTGTTTTTGGTATATATGCGCTTATAACATTTCTCTTGTTAATGCATACGTTGGACCAAAGAGGCCTGCTGGGATGTCCCCAATAGCCAGGCGTGTCCCTCGCCCCATTGACGCTTTCGCTCCTTATCAGGAAGGGAGTGACAACAAGGAGAAGATTGCGAGGAACCTTAAGGGGTTGATTCGTGGTATCCCGAAGTATGTTGGGGTAGGAGACATTCCTCGTTAGTACCAGAGACACACTGTGGGAGTGTCAGAGTGGATCCACCGATTGCTAACTTGTGTTGCATGAGCCATATCATGCTACCATGATCACCATGCTGATTAGTTCCTAGGTCCAGTACTTACATATTTTTGAGGCCTGCGTGCCACGGATAGATGAGGCCTGCGAGCCACCAATGTTATTTTAGATACACATATTATTTTTTGGGGTTCTGATGTATCAAACATTATCACCATATATATATATATATATATATATATATGTTGTATTTTACTGTCTACTATGGTACAAATGGTTTGTTTTATCTTTTACATGTTTCATAAATGTCTGTCCAACACATGATTAGCTAATGCATCTGTTAATGTATTCATGCGTTTAGGAATATGATGATATGTAATGTAATCAAAATGTCTTTCCAATAGATGAATATGGAGATACATTCTCAATATTTGAGGGTTTCTGATGGAATATTTCTCGTTGAGTTGAAGGACGACAAGCTGTGAATCCAAGTTGACAACTAGTTCTCTGATTCCTAGAGCGATGGTTTCTGACAACAGTTCAATGACCGCACTGTATTCAACAATGTTGTTGGTTGTGTGACCTAGACAGATACCTTGAAGGTCAATCAACTCACAGTTAGGGTCATAGATAGTCCATGCCACGGATGATAAGTTCCGGGTACTATGGCAAGCACCATAAGTGAAACCAATGTGAGGAGTTGCGGACATCTGCAAAGCAAGAAAAGCATAGTAAACAGGAAAGCTATTTGAAAACTATCACACAAAACCATGCTACAAAAAAATGAATGACACACTAATGTACACAAGTAACCATGCAAGATGACCTAAGCATAGTACTTCTTAAGGGAATCCATGCTGGGACTCGGGGGATCGATCAACGCGAATGAACGCCGAAGTTTTACTGTTGCAATGGCGAGTAAGCATCGACTCGGCCAAATAATGGAGTGAAACACATATAAGGCTTTGCCTCCATGCCCTCTGGGTGAGGCAGGGTTACAAGTTAGATGACAACCCCATTGCAAGAATGGGCAATCGGTAAAAACTCAGGGAGGGAGAAAAATCCTGAATCCATGGAGGGATAAAGGTGCCCTTAGTTGAAAGATCTTGATCATGTCAGGATAAACTGACATATCAATAGATAGTGGAGAATAAGACTCTTCGAAAGTGGTAGACATGACCACCTAGGGAGGCAAGAATGAGGAGCGATGATGAGTATCGATCCAAGGTGGTTCCTTGAGAGACATAACTTCCATAACACCTTCATCAATAAGGAAGGTCTCGGCTAAGGGACTAGGTGATTCCAAAGTGCCAAGCCACGAGGATTGAGAGCACGAATCGAAAGAGGTCTTCAACATAGAAGAATAAGAGGATGCATAGTCCGAAGCTGAAACAATTTCCACGTAATTGACTTCAGCGAGACTAAGCAGCATAACCTCACCCCATGTATCAACAAGATCCAGTGAAGGTATGACCCAAGGATCAGATTTGACTAAGATCATGTTGACAGAGGCAACATGAGGAGGTGGGAGTGGAAAAATTCCCATTAAAGCAGAATCTTTGAAGAGACCTGCCCCCACACTCTCATAGGGAGAACCAGTGTGCTTGTAAAGTTTTGTAGATGTTCTATGCTAAGAGCAATTTCACTTTTCTCACAGCAATTATACAAGTAGATAAGCAAAATGCAGATAGAACATATAAGCAGATCTTACAGAAGACAAATCAGAAACAAGAAAAATGTATGTGTTCGTTTCGGTGGTCAACAGGATGCTTCAACCAGCAAAGTCTCCTATGGTCAGCCAGCCCAGCATGTGTCACAACAACCCTCCAACCAGTAGATCCAGGTAGCTCGTACTCTCTAAGATGAGAGAGGAAGATGTGAGTGGAGTTGTGATAAAATTCTCTCCAACTTTTCCTGTATATATATCCATCAATGAGGGTGTGTGACACATCTGTTGGGCATGTGAGCCTACATTACAAAACTGGCTGACCTTGCACATATAATTTATTAAGAATAATAAATTCACAATATAAGTTCTGCTCATCGGATTAAGACTATTTTTATATGGATTTTACACCTCTCAGTAAGAGGAATCCAAGAAAAATATTAGCCTCTTAATCTGAGCATCAGAACATGGAGTTTGGACCTAGTTGTCCAAATTTAACACTCCCTCTCAACTAGGGAGAACTCCATTTATTAGTGCAATCAACATCGTGAGTCATCCCGCCGAAACTTGCTTTGCTGGCTTCTTTATTTCGGAACAGAAGTGGGTCAGTCACAAAGACATCATTCCCGACTGACATAGTCAGTCCAGAGGTCCCAGAGCTCACAAATCTTGATCCCAGATCAAGTGGTTGGACCATGCCATCCTAGATAGAGAGTACAGCAATCTCTGATGCGTCCATCAGTCTTTGCTAATAGTCTCTAACTTTTCCACACCTCATTGGCCAAATGAGAGGTACTTCCCATGAGCCCTGAACTCAATGGGTAGGATACATACGGGGCACAGATAAATGAGTGGCGAACCAGCTCAATAATCACAAGGGTGGGGCAAAAGCATTATGAGTGCTTATAGCTCCGAGAAGCTATCCCCAAAGCCCCCCAGAGCTCCCAGAGCTCATCGTCCAACAGGACCCACATCATAGGGTCTTTCCACGACACCAAGACTCTCACGGAAGGTTAGGAACTTGACCTTCCCCAGGGGCTTAGTGAGAATATCCGCGACCTGCTCATCAGTTCCTATATGATCGAGCCTTACGGCGCCTCGCTGTACCATATCCCGGATAAAGTGGTACCTGATATCAATATGCTTGGATCGGTCGTGGAACACAAGATTCTCAGTCATACGAATCCCACTCTGATTATCACAGAGTATCACAGTGGTATCTAGCACATGTTGGAACAACTCACTAAAGAGCTTCCTCAACCAAACTGCTTCACAACAGGCCATACTAGCAGCAATGTATTCGGCCTCCGCGGTGCTCAAAGCCACCGACTTCTGCTTCCTGCTCATCCATGAGATCGAAGCAGAACCAAGGTTGAAACAACATCCAGATGTGCTCTTACGATCCACCACACTGCCAGCCCAATTGGCATCAGTATATCCACGGAGTATCACACTCCTGGCAGTGTATCTCAACCCATGGTTTATCGTGCCCCGAAGATATCTCAAAAGATTCTTGGCACCAACCCAGTGAAAATGATGAGGCTCAACCATCTGTTGACTCAAAGTATTCACTGCAAAACATATGTCCGGACGGGTGTTCACTAAGAACATCAAAGCTCCTATGAGTTGACGATACTCAGTAGGATTTGCCAAGATAGGCCCTGCAGCGCTGCCACTCAACTTCTTAAAGTTGAGTTCCATTGGTGTCGACACGGACTTACAGTCCACCATCCCAAATCTTTCCAGAAGCTTCACAATATATTTTCCTTGAGAAAGGAAAATCTCTCCAGGTCTCTGCCAGACCTCCAGGCCTAGGAAATAGTGCATCAGTCCTAGGTCTTTCATCTCGAACTCAGCAGCAAGCTCCCTCTTACATTGATGAATGAGAGGGTCATCACCTGTCAGGAAGAGGTCATCCACATACAGCACTAGAATGAGAGGCTTTCCTTCCACAACCTTAAAGTAAAGGTTTGGATCAGCATTGCTTCGAGTGAAGCCCAGCTTCATCAAGTAACTATCCATCCTCTCATACCAAGCTCTGGGTGCTTGCTTTAACCCATAGAGGGCTTTCTTCAACCTGCAGACATAAGTGTCTCGATCTTGAACTTTGAATCCCAGAGGTTGTTCTACATACACCTCTTCCTTTATTGCACCATGCAGAAAAGCGGTCTTGACATCCATCTGATGAAGACTCCATCCTTGCGTAGCAGCAAGGGCTATGATGGATCGGATGGTGGTATATCGTGCCACAGGTGCAAATATATCGTCATAGTCAATTCCTTCCTTTTGAGAGAAGCCACGGGCAACAAATCTTGCCTTAAACTTTTTAGCACTCCCATCAGGTCCATGTTTAATCTAGTAGAGCCATTTAGAGGTGACAACAGATTTGTCCTTCGGTCTCGGGACCACATCCCAGACATCATTCTTCATAATAGCCTCATATTCTTCATGCATAGCATCCTTCCAGACTTGATGCTTGATGGCTTCCTCAAAAGATCCAAATTCAGATTGTATAATAGAACTCATGGCAGCTAGATACCCTTGGTATCTACACGGCTTCTTGCTTTCTCGGAATGTCCCCCTTGGGGCAGCATGACCCTTAGCATCTTCGAGGGTGTCCCTGAGCCATGATGGCCTCTTTCCTAGAGAAGGGGAAGGATCAATAGGGTCCATTGGCCCTTCAACATCAGGCATAGTCTCATCCTGGGGTTCTTCCAGATTTCCAGATCTTTCTTCATGGTTTTCTTCAGATCTAGGAAGATCTACTACTTTCTTTAGGGAAGCATCTTCGTCAAAAGTGACATCATGGCTTATCTCTACTTCCCTTTGACCAGGTACATAGACTCTATATGCCTTAGAAGTCTCACTGTAGCCCACAAACATTCCTTTCTTTCCAGTAGCATCCAGTTTACTTCTCTTTTCTTTCGGCACATGAAAAATAGACAGGACATCCAAAAATTCTAAAATGTGAGACATCAGGTTTCTTACCAGAGAAAACCTCTTCGGGAGTTTAGGAGTCCAAAGCGGAATGAGGGCATTGGTTTTGAATGTACACAGCAGTATTTGCAGCTTTTCCCCACAGAAACTTTGGAAGACCCTGGTCACATAGCATGGCACGGGCAGCTTCCACAATAGTCCTATTCTTGCGTTCAGCAACACCATTCTGCTCAGGAGTATATGCAGTGGTAGTCTCCCTCTTAATGCCAGCTTCTCTGCAAAAGTCTTTGAACTCATTTGACTCATATTCAGTGCCATTGTCAGTCCTCAAAATCTTGATCTTCTTTCCGGTCATATTTTCCACCAAGGCTTTGAAGGTACGAAACCACATGAAAGCCTCATCCTTCTTCTTCAAGAAGTATATCCAGGTTTTGCGAGAGAAGTCATTAGTAAATGTCATATAGTAAGAACATCCCCCTAGGGATGTTACAGGCAACATACCGGAAAGATCAGAATGGACCAGTTGCCATATCTCAGATGTCTTTGTGACACTTGAGGGGATATTGCAATATTGCAAGAATTCCTTTCAACAGTCTTGTGAATTCCTTTCAACCTTTCAACCTTTCAACATTTCTGTAAATTCCTGGCCACTTGACACTATTGACAGACAGTGAATTGCCCACGTGACAGTCCCTTGATCTGTCCACGTGACAATTGCGGGACTGATATATCGAACTGACAGCTCACGACTTATGTAACCCCTTTGCACAGTTTATCCAAGCGCACCGTGTCCTTGAAGCCTACGCAACGTTCCCTTCAGCTACTGTCCAATTCACGTCTGTCCATCGAGGCAAATTACTGTACGTAATTGACCTTCTTCGTGTTCTGTATACACAACTGTACACCCGACAGCGCAAGCTTACTATCTTTCAGTCGTATAACCAATACTTCGACCAAAACCCGACAGCTGGCTTGTTTGTCTCAACAGTTCCGCACAGTCTTTTCCGCTGTTACTCCAAACGTATCAGCGTATATAAGCCTGCGCATATATCAAATACTGGTCCACGCGTCCGTTTATCAACAAGCCCGTGGTCGTTGCTGACATTCATCCACGTGTCCACATGCAGCTGTTCATGCGTCGATCCAACAGACCTACGCACCAACTGACCATGCGTCGTCTTATCACATGTATTAGCCTGCGCGTTGGATTATTAACGACCTGCAATTACCGTAGATCATTATCTGCGTGTCCATCTGCTGATGGATACTTCTGTCTACGTGACCGACCTTCGACCAGCTCAATAGGTCGATTACGTAACCTTCTTGAATTCCGCTGTATAGTTCTTCGTGTCAACTATTCAAACGTTCCACGTTTTCATAGTCCGACATATCCAACCGTCGTCCTGTATTCCTGCTGTTATACAACAGTCTGAAATAACACTCGCCTGGTCGCCTGTTATTTAACTTACAGGTCTCTGTCCACGTGTTCCCAACAAAACCCGACAACCTTCACAACGTATGTGACTCTTGCGCAGTCCTGTAGTTCTCCGTTCACGTGTCTACCTCCCGGTAGACCTGCTACTCGCTTTGCTGGTTGCTTCTGAACGTTCTGTCGTATATATATAACCCTGCAGGTATATATAGATCACAGCCTACGTGCCTGCCGCCAACGACTCTGCAATTGTACTTGTCCACGCGTCTATTACTCATACGTTGCTGTCCTAAGTGCTCAGCACTTATCCAGCCTACACGTATATCGCTGCGCACTTCCTTTGCTGTTTGCCTTGACACACCAGCTTATAAATATAAACCCGCAGCTAACCATACGACGTTTTATATATATAAACCCGCGTGTATATCTGTCTAACCACGCGTCGTTACCCGATTATTCACTGCATATACATTCAAACCGGCGTCTATCTTTGTCTGTCCACGCGTCAGATTATCGACCCCCTGACCAGCAATCCCCGACTGCTCGCTGCGTATATAAACTTCAGGGTTGTTTCGTGGTTTTCCTGTCCACGTGACAACCACTATCAACAAACCCGTGTATTACACACCCTCAGCCAACTTCCAGGAATCGTCGGTCAATTATCGGTATAGTCTTCCGCGCACCGGTATATAGATATACCTGTATGTGTATATTCTAATCCACGCGTCTGTCTGCGAATATCACAGACTCTTACCCACGCGTCGTGATCAGAACCCGACTGTTCACAAGATTACTTCGCGGTATGGCTGCGCAACCCTTTACGCTATACCGCAAGTCTATGCTTATGAACAGACTTTAAACAGATCCCTGACAACCTTGATAGTTTGTCGATCCTTTGATTATTTCTGCACTGTCATACGAATGAACCCGAACACTTGTCTGATATGCGCAACTACCAACCGCTTCACCGTCTCACCAATCTCGACCGAAGACTCTTATGCGACCACCGCAAAGATTGAGCGCCTTAGAACTACGCCATCATTCTCTAGAATTCAAGCTTAGAGGAATCCATTTCCTTTGATGATGATTGCTATAGATAGAGTTTGTCTTCACCTCAGCTCTGATACCATGTAAAGTTTTGTAGATGTTCTATGCTAAGAGCAATTTCACTTTTCTCACAGCAATTATACAAGTAGATAAGCAAAATGCAGATAGAACATATAAGCAGATCTTACAGAAGACAAATCAGAAACAAGAAAAATGTATGTGTTCGTTTCGGCGGTCAACAGGATGCTTCAACCAGCAAAGTCTCCTATGGTCAGCCAGCCCAGCATGTGTCACAACAACCCTCCAACCAGTAGATCCAGGTAGCTCGTACTTAGGGATGAGAGAGGAAGATGTGAGTTTATTGTTGTGTTCAAATTCTCTCCAACTTTTCCTGTATATATATCCATCAATGAGGGTGTGTGACACATCTGTTGGGCATGTGAGCCTACATTACAAAACTGGCTGACCTTGCACATATAATTTATTAAGAATAATAAATTCACAATATAAGTTCTGCTCATCGGATTAAGACTATTTTTATATGGATTTTACACCTCTCAGTAAGAGGAATCCAACAAAAATATTAGCCTCTTAATCTGAGCATCAGAACATGGAGTTTGGACCTAGTTGTCCAAATTTAACAGTGCTTAACGTATGGAACATTTCCATCTGAGGAGGAAGAGGCAAAGAAAGGCAATTGGTCGACGATGACAATCTTCCCTTGATGGGGAAAACGAATCACACGAAATAAAGAGGAGGCCATGACATGCATGGCATGAATCCAACTTTGGCCAAGTGGAAGATTATAATTGAGATTGGCATCAACAATTTCTACTTCAACTTGCACTGTATTTCCTTCCAGGGTGATGGCAAGGTTAGGTGAGACACCAAAGGGTCGCGAATCGCACCCATCGAAAGCTTCCAAAGTGTTCGGAGATTGGTTCAGTGCAGGAGAACCAATAGCCTTCCAACATGCGGTTGACATGATGCAGGTGGATGCACCTTTATCGATGACAGTTCAGTGGATGGTCTTCTCATTGATGATTACCTGAATACGAAAGGAAATCTGATGAGTGAGCCGCGGAACATGGTTCTCTAGATCGAAACATATCAAATTGGAATTGGTAGGATCAATACTCCCGATAGCTGACAACAAAGATTTCCGCTGTGACGGGAAGCTTTGGAGTACCTCGAGAGCCGACATGGCAGATGACACCTGAGCCAAATCCTCAACAATATTGTAGTGCTGAGAAACTTGGGCGTTGGGATTATACGAGGATTTCGGTAGCACACCTCGAGAGGGTGACCGTATAGCAGAATCAGGGTTAGGGCACTCAATATGCAGAGGGCTAGAACTCGGGGTAGAAGAAGGTGCAACTTCTCTCTCTTTCCTAGCTGCCGGAGCTGGAGTTTGATAGTCTTTCAACCTAGTAGCCACATTAATAGGTGTACTCATCATGAACACTTGAGATCCGGAGGAAGCAGATTGGGGTTGGTCTACCATTTGGGTCTGTTGAGACGGAAATGGCTCTTTGAGGACAATAGGGGTCCCTTTGAGCAAGTGACTAACTTTGGATCGTCGAGGACGATCCTCAGTGTAGTGGTCATCCTCACAAATGAGGCAAGTATACTTAGGTTTTTGTTGCGAAGATTCGCCAGCAGACGATTTGGGAGGACCCTGTTTCGAGGCATCGACTTTAGCTTTGCCTTTGCCTTTCTTCTTTCCTTTCGAGGATTTGTCCACTGCGGTAGACTGGACAGTGTGGACCTCTAAGGTTTTACCAGGGCCAGGTGGATTCTGAGATGAACTATTAGGAACAACATTTGAGATCGACTTTTGTTTGGAAGAAGTTTTAGCAGGGGTCTGGGATACTGAATCAATGACTCCATCAACGGGAGGAGTAACTGGTGACTTTGACGCTGCAGGATCGGATGATGGCCATGGAACATTGGGTAACAACTCGTACAAAGTGCCAGACTGAGAGTAAACTAGATCCAAGTACTGGGCATGAGCGATGGCCTACTCTTCAGTGACGCATCCACCCATAGCTATATCGCGAGCAATTGGGGCTATGAATGATTTGGTAAACCATTCAGTGAGAAACTGATCAACAATCTCGAATTTGATTAGGTGACGTCTACATCTCCATTCATGGATGTGATTAGAGATGTGTGTCGCAGTATCTTGCTTAAGCAATGTGAGCAAATAGGTGCCAGTTTCATATTGAACCGACAACTGAAAATGCATGAGGAAAGCCATGGCTAAAGAGTTAAAGTCATGGTAAGTACTTCGAGATAGCTTGATGTACCACTTTGCTGCAGCACCCGTGAGGGTTCGTTGGAAAAGACGAAGACGAATGGAATCGTCCACGTATGAGTTCGACGAGCACCAGAGGTGATATGTCATCACATGGGCCTGAGGATCTTCTTTAGCTTTCCCATCAAAATTTGGGCAATCACTTGGTATCTTGGACGACACCAGAGGCCAGTACAACGAATGAAGGATCAGATCATTTGTAAGGCGAGATACATCTAGCAGCTCAAGTGTAGCCAAGAACGGAAATTGGGATTTAAAAGGAATGGAAGGTCAATAAGCAGGCCCATAGGGAGGAGCCCATCCCAGCTGGTAAGTATTTTGGCCCCACAATGGGGGATTCTGGCCATATGGCATCTGAGGCTGCCCCCATTGTGGATTACCTTGACCATAGGGAGGATTTTGACCTTGAATACCTTGGAACTGTCCAACCATAGGTTGCTGATAAGCAACGTACGGGTTAAAAGGCTGTTGAGCTTGTTGACCTTGGACATATGGATATGGGACTTGTTGTCCTTGAACATACGACTGATGAACCTGTTGTCCCTGAACAACTGGGTTTTGGATCTGTAGTCCTTGGACATAAGGTTGATACACTTGTTGCCCTTGGACATGGGGATGTTGTACTTGATGCCCTTGGCTGGTAGGATTCTGAACCTGTTGACCTAGGAAATAAGGATTTTGAGCCTGCTGCTACAGGACTTGACCTTGACCTTGCCTCTGCAAGGGTTTACCTTGTTGATATGTATACAAGGGTTGTTGATGTCCTGGTTGCTTTTGCTGTTGCATGGGTTGACCTTGCAGTTGCAAAATTTGTCCCTGGGGTTGCAGAAATTGACCCTGCGAGGACATGGGTTGAGAGGTGTGCAGAGCATATTGCATCTGCTGCTGCGCGGCCTGCTACAATGGTTGCAAGGGTTGACCTTGCAATTGTTGTAGTTGGCCTTGCTACATAAGCATTTGCCCTTGCTATTGCACGGAGAGCCCTTGCTGCAACAAAGGTTTCCCTTCTGGTAACAAAGGCTACCCTTGTTGTTGAAGAAGCTGTCTTTGTTGTTGCAAGGGTACTGGAACAATGCCCGGGAAATTTCCGAACTGGATTTGGCCATAGCCAGGCTGGATGTACTGCCTATATTAGAGGGTGTAAGGTTGATTAACCATTTCTTGAGAACCATATGGAATGTAAGGATGTTGGTATTGGACCTAAGCCCATAGGGCTGCTGATACTGAACATTTCTCGATCAAGAAGGACCAGCGAGATTATGAACTTGTTGGTACTAAACATTGCTTGATCCAGTGGGATTAGTAGGGTTATGAATGATACTAGAAGAAGGCTGGTTTATACCAAGCATGTGAGCCTGTTGATCCAGATTTAAACAGGAACGTAACAAATTACAGATATAACCATAAACACAGAGATGCAACGGAAATAATACTTCATTTCATTAATGTCAAATACTGAAATATGCTTACAAACAGAAATGGAAATAAACCAGCTAGGGCGATGGTAGCTTATCTCTGAGAAGAGATGTGGCGGCTACATGCCTCTCAACTGTGTTACAATGAGGCTCGAAGGCCTATTTATTGTTGAGAAACAATGGAAAACCCTAAACATCCAAAAACCTAACCCTAGAAGATGAAACGCCAAACTGTGGGCCCCGTTCGGGTAAATTGGGACATCAACTTCTCGGGGTTGTAACTTTGGCATACGATCTCATTTGACACACACAATATCTCGTTAAAAATATCTATCCGAGAACTACAACTTTGGGAAGAGAAACATCGATCTATGGACCCATGTTGCTCCCATTTTTCCCAAAAAACGTCGTTTAGGGCCTCAAAATGGCTCTGAAAGTTCAGGACCCGAAAAATTGCTAAAAATAGTAAACTGTGCTACAATTAAGGAAACTGAAAAGCTGAAAGAAACAATGGTGGGGGTCCAAGTGGACTTGGCGGGTGGCCACCAATATCCACCTAGATCATTCCTCCCCCCTTAGGAAGCAATGGTCCCCATTGCGTTGAGTTCCTCCATGAGATGAGGAAACTTCTGCTGAACTTGGTCCCTGGTGAAGGAGTTGGCCTGCTTTGAAAACTCGATATAGTTGGATATTCTGCTGGCGAGTGTGCTTGATCTGTGTGTCCATGATCTAATCAGTTACAACTTGTTCCATGCAATCTGGATTTAACTCTATGGGTGTGAGCTGTTCTGCAATGTCGGATGTGTCTAGTAATGGTGGAAAGTATGGCCGAAGGCGGTCCACATTGAACACTGGGTGCAGGCCAAGGAATGGGGGAATGCTGAGCTCAAATGCATTATCTCCCACAACCTTGGTAATGGTGTAAGGACCATATCGGAGTGGTCTGAGTTTTCGATAGGCTTCGGTAAGGCATTCCTTTTGCAAATGCAACCAAACTTTGTCGCCCACCTGAAACTTGTGTGGCACTCGATGTTGATCATGTCGCTACTTATACTTGGCATTTGATTCCTCCAGAATGTCATGGACTTGTTGGCGAATATGTTGGATGTGCTCAATGAATTTGTTTTCCTTATCTATTTTAGACTAGACATGAGACGAATCTATGTGAGTAGCTGCAAATGGCATGACCACATCAATGGGACATAGTGGCTGGAATCCCAAGCCCACCTGAAAAGGGCTGTGGCCAATCGAGCTATGGAGAGCCCGGTTGTAGCTGTGATAAACATAGGGGAGGCTCTCATCCCATGTGCATGGATGCTTTGAGTTGTACATGCACATAATGTGTATGATCATCCTATTGACAACCTCTGTCTGGCCATCAGTTTGAGGAAGGAAGGTTGTGGAACCTGCTGTCCTGATCTGAGATGATGGACAGTGGGATCCCAAAGTGTACCCACACTTGTTCAAAGAAGAGTTTAGCAGTGGATTCTGCTGTAATATTCTTCTTGTAGGCTGCCATAATGGCCATCTTCGAGAACCTGTCGATGACCACAAAAACATAGTCATTTCCATGCTTAGTGGAAGGAAGGCCTGACATGTAATCCATGGAGATGGATTCCCAAGGTCCACTAGGGGTATGTAGTAGGGTATAAAGGCCTTTCTTCTTGATGGTTGGTTTGGTAATGGCGCAAGCAATGCATGATCTGATGTACTTCCCGACATCCTGTCGAAGATTTGGCTGATAGAAATAATTTTGCAGTATTGCCACTATTTTCTCGACTCCGAACTACCCAATAGCCCGACTGTAGTGTGCTTCTCGAATCATCTTGGCAGGCTCGCTTGAAGGAACATAAAGGTGACCTAGGTGGCATAACAGGGCATCCTAGAGGTGAAAATCTGGAACATGCTGACCCTCCAAGAGTGTCTGGTATGTGTGGCCAAATTATGGGTCGCTTTTGTAGAGAAGTGGCCAATAAGAAGTCTCGTTCCCACAAGAGTTGAGAACGGTTGTTAACACCATGACCGATGGTCGACTAAGGCAATCTACAACATTATTGGTGCTACCCTTCTTATACTTGATATTCAAATGGAACTATTGCAGGTATGTGGACCACTTCTGATGGCGATCATTTTGAAATTTCCCTTGGATCTGTATGAACTGCAGGGGTTGGTGGTCTATGTGGATGACCATTTCCTTCCCCAAAATGTAATGCTTCCATTGTCGACAGGCCTACACAATGGAATACATCTCTTTGTCATAAGTGGGATACTTCTAGACTGTGTCTGAAAGTGTCTCACTATGATATGCCACTAGATGCCCGTGTTGAGTAAGGACTGCCCCAATAGCATAGTCAGAGGCATCTATCTTGACCTCAAATGGTTGTTGCAAGTCTGGTAATGTGAGCACTGGTGCTGAGCAGAGATGGTCTTTCAACTCTCTGAATGCCTTCTGTTGAGATTCAGACCAAAAGATTTTTTCTTTTGCTTCTCCCTTGGTGACTTGACTCAAGGGCAAAGTGATATGAGAAAATCCCAACACGAACCTACGGTAGAAGTTGGCAAGACCTAGAAAACTGCAGAGCTCTGTCAGAGTGGTTGGAGATGGCCAATCCCGAATGACTTGGATCTTGGCTAGATCCACATGCACCCCCTGTTCATAAATAATGTATCCCAGATACTGAACCTGGGTCATGCAAAAAGTACATTTCTCCAAATTGGCACATAACTTGTGTTGCCGCAGTGTTTGGAGAACCTGTTGGATGTGGTGGAGGTGCTCTTCCCAACTCTGGCTGAAGATTAGGATGTCATCCAAGTATACCACTACAAATGAGTTGGTGAATGGCCGCAAGATGTCATCCATTAGCCTCATGAAGGTTGCAGGAGCATTCGTCAATACGAAAGGCATAACCAACCGTTCGAAAAGGCCCTCCTTGGATTTGAAGGCAGTCTTCCACACATTGGAGGGTTCAATTGGTACCTGGGGATATCTTGACTTCAAATCAATCTTGCTGAAATATTTGTCCCCCTTCAGTTGGTTAAGGAGGTCATCAATTCGTGGGATCAGGTACCTATTATAGACAATGATCTTGTTCAATGCTCGATAATCAATACAAAGTCTCCAAGTCCCATCCTTCTTCTATACCAACACAATTGGGCTCCCACAGGGCGATGAACTCGGATGGATGTGACCTTTCTTCAGCATCTCCTGAATCTTCCTCTTGATTTTATTGTTCTGCAGAATGGAGCGCCGATAGATTGGTCCATTGGGCAGCGACGCACCTGGGGTCAGATCGATGGAGTTCTTGACTTGACAGTGCAGAGGAACCCCTGCGGGGGAGGTGAATATGTCCTCATACTCCTCCACGACCTTGTCCATCTGTAGTTGTCGTGTGGAGGGGCCTTGTTTAGAGGTTGTGGCCACTGTCTTCTTCTTTCCTTGAGGGCATATCATCAGGGAAACAAATTTCCTGGTTTTGGAAATGAGCTTACTGCATTGTTTTGCAGTAACCAAAGAGATGGTGGTAGGCGGTGCTACCTCCGGTATCCTGTACAAATTATTTCCCAAAGTAACAATAACAACACGGTGCATTGATTCATACACAACATGTCGCTTCCACAAGTATGGTTTTCCTAATAATACATCACAAACTTCAAGGGGAGCAATGTCACACAATACCTCATCTGTGAAGGGCTTGATGTTGTATGGAAGGTGACACTGCTGGCTCATGCGAAGATCCCGTCCTTGGTGAAGCCACCCGATGGTGTACAGTTGTGGATGTGCTATGGTCGGTAAGTGCAACCACTTCACGACCTCTGTTGAAATGAGATTCTTTTGGCTCCCGCTGTCAACAATGAATTGTAGCAGGGAGCCCTTTACCCAAATATGGGAATGGAAGAGACACTCCTCCTCCTTTGGATCTTTAGGTTCCTCCTTCTAGATCTTCGTGGTGGCAACGACGGCGTTGGGCTCCACATCGATAATCTGCTTCCCTTTGTCATTCCCCTTGTCGAGTTATGACTCAGAGTCAAAACATGCATATTATTCTGAAACCTTTAGTTCGACCACCAGTGACTGCTTGGCCCGACACTCACTTGTGTTGTGAGTGGAGCTCTTATGGAACTCACACCACTTTCCCATGTCCTTTTTCGGCTTCACGGCGCTGTTCTTTTCTTGTAGCTTTGGTGGGTTGTCTTGGGCCACCCCGCCTTGGCTTTGTCCTTTGTTTTACGGTTTGGGGGAACCTTTCCCTTGCTTCGGATTCATAGATCAAAAGTTTCTTCTGTTTAAACTTTTGCTCGACCTTGACGGCATATCGGTATGTCGTGTTGAGCAAGGAGATGTTCAGGAATTCTATTTCTTCCTAGATGTACTTGTGCAGGCAGCCGTGGTATTTGAGTACCAAATGCTGCTCCAAATCCTTGATACCCAACTTTGTGCGAAGGGTATGGAAAATATTGGTAAACTCTGGCACATCTTGGTCCCTTCCCTGTCGCAACGTGGTCCACTTTATGTATTGATCCTCATAGCTTCTGACAGGGTAGTACTGCTCCTTGATGGCATCCCGGAATGAATTCCAAGTGGGTGCGGCTAAAAATAGTGAGCTTGTACTTTCATCCTTCTTCTCACAGTAGGTTTCCCACCAGTCCTTGACGTGGGGGGCTGCTTTGAGAAGAGCGAAAATAATCTTTTCCCGACTGGAAAAATCATGAACAGAAAAATAACCCTCTAGCAGATTTAACCATTTATTGATGACATCTGTGTCTATCTGACCCTCGAATATGGGGATTTCAAAATTAACTTGTACCTTAAATGGTGTGGCGTTTCCAGAGTAGCTGTTGGAAGCTGATGCGTCACCCCTGGGTAGCCGCTGAAGGATCTGGGCAAAGCTGTCCATCATTGCGTTCCTTTGTCACTCGAGGGCTTCTTCGAGCAAGATTTTGATAGGATCTCCTACCCCCTCGTCTTTATTTTCATCCACCATGGGAGGTCGTCTGGATTTGTGAGGATGGTCTTGCAAAGGTTCGACCAGTTCAAGCCCTAACTCATTATATCCCGACCTCGTTGGGGACATGCAAAGAAAAAACAGAGAAAAAGCAGAGCCCCCTCTGATACCACTGATCCAGATTTAAACAGGAATACAAAAAATTACAGAGATAACCATAAACATAGAGATGTAGCGGAAATAATAGTTCATTTCATTAACGTAAAATACTGAAATATGATTACAAACAGAAATGGAAATAAACCAGCTAGGGCAATGGTAGCTTATCTCTGAGAAGACATGTAGCGGCTACATGCCTTTGAACTGTGTTACAATGAGACTTGAAGGCCTATTTATTGTTGAGAAACAATGGAAAACCCTAAACATCTAAAAACCTAACCCTAGAAGATGAAACACCAAACTGTGGGCCCTGTTTCGGTAAATTGGTACATCAAATTCCTGGGGTCATAACTTTGGCATACAATCTCTGTTTGATGCACACAATATCTCGTTAGAACGATCTATCCGAGAACTACAACTTTGGGAAGAGACACATCGGCCCATGGACCCATGTTGTTCCTAGTTTTCCCAAAAAAAATGTCGTTTAGGGCCTCAAAACAATTTCAAAAGTTTAAGACTTGAAAAACTGCTAAAAATAGTAAACTGTGCTACAATTAAGGAAACTGAAAAGCTGAAAGCAACAATGGTGGGAGTCCAAGTGGACTTGGCAGGTGGCCACCAATATCCACTTGGATCACCTTTGAGCCGCTCACATTAGTGGCACCTGACACCATAGAAACATTCAGGTTCTACCCCGCAGGCAGTGGCACAACCTGACCACTGACTAGAGGGATGGAGGAACTGACAAAGACATTATTTGAAACTTCCGGTTGTGCTTGACAGGTAACTGGGATTGACGATACAAGTGTAATTGGAAGGGTGGGTTGCACCAGGACTGTGGTAACAGCTTGTTGGGAAGTCGTGTTTGTAACGAACGAACCTGAAGTAGGCATGGCGCCTAATGCCCAAACAGGGTTATGGTAAAGTGATGAGGCACTAGGTGTACCTGAAACCAACTACGCCAAAGACACATAGTTGGGTGGAAAACTGGTGGGAATACCCCCTGAAAAGGGGAAACCCTTGGGAGGAAACTGTAATTGCAATTCTTCCCCCTCAACAGTGTGTGGAGTAGAAACTTCAGACTCATCCGGAGATGTGACCGGAGCATTGAATTTGGGTTCCATGTCTAAAAGCAAACGATGACGAATGGTCGAATGAGTACGAGGGGAGAGTTCCAAAGGAACACCCCGCTGGTCATCCGGACTGTAAGGACACTGCGGTGATATCACAACAAGGTCAAATAGAGGGTTCGGAGGGTAGATAACCAGTCCAAGCTGATTGTCAGTGGTCGGCGAGTTCTCTGGAGTTTGAATGGGATTGTCTGGAGATTCCGAGCTACGATCAGTAGATGACCTACTATCGAAAGTAGGTGGAGGACGAGATGACAAAGGTTGAATGCTCAAAACAATTGCAATTTCAACATCTTGGTCCTCGAGTGACTCTGGTAACTTAGGAAATGGCTACTCAGACAATCTTTCAGACGGAGGAGAGGAAGAGGAATTGGGTGAACCATATGGTTCAGCCACGATGGCCTTGTCTTAGTCGACAAAACAATCAACTTCAAGGCTTTAAAATTTTCTTTTAAAGGAAACTCACGATTTCGTCTTAGAAAAAGACTAACAGGGTGTTTTGGATAGTGGGAAAATCAATTATTAAGACACATAAAAGACTGGTGCTCTTTAATTTTTTAAGAGTTGAGAAAGAAATAAAGTTGACTCTATCACTTTCGATTGGAAACGAGCTCGAATGGACAAGTTCTCAAATGATCTTTTAAGTTTAATGAGTCAAAAAGATCAAATGACTGCTCTGGATGATCTAGGTAAACAGGATTACTAGGCAACCGTGAAATGCAGAATACCTCCCAACAAACCAAGAATTACGAGCAGGCAATCTCCCCGAATGCTGTGTTCGGTGTATCACGTTTACAAGGTGGCTGACTCGACTTGCTAAGGATAAAAGGATTGCAGCCTAGTGGGGTATCTCGTTATATACTCGATGGTATGGGGAGTACAAATCTGTACTAGTGCTGTCTAATGCCGAAGCTAATGACATTTTCTAGGTTTAAGGACGCCAGAACACATCTCTAGCCTAGACCTTCTAGATGTGATCATTAATGTCAAATGCCCCTTAGGTTAATTGAATTCATTTTAAAGTTGATCTTGAGTTATGTTTCAATTTTCAGGTCTTAGCGATGCGACTCAAAAAACCTTAAATGCAACTAAATGGGACAAGACCCTTTCAATTCGATGAAATGCCTACACTAGATAGGGTAAAAACTACTCGATCAAATGCAAACAATCAAGCAACTGAAAACGAAATGATCTTTCACTACCTTAATTTTTGAAAAAATAAATTAATGAAAAATGCATTCCAATCCCTAATTTCCTGACAAGCACTTATCTATTAGTCCTTTCAAAAGAAAACAAGTTCTCTTCCTTTTTCAAATGCTGATGCAATTCTAGTCTTTTAATGATGCAAGTTATCGTAACATAATGATGCAACAAGCTATAATTTCATACTTTTTCATGAAACAACGAAACAAACTTTTCGCATACAATCTTTCAGTGAAAAATTTTCCGAGACAATGAGCTCTTCAAGCAAATGAACACATGAAAAGAGAAACTCATTCAGACTAATGAAACACCAACTTTACCAATCACAAGACAAACAATGTAATCCATGCCAAAAAAGAAACGTTTAGGCAAGCAAACGAAAACTTTTCAAACTTGTGTAAAAGAGGTCAAAGTCGTAAAAGGACCAAAAAAAAATGCAAAGAGTAAGCACACCTACAACCCGACTTATTGAGTTCACAAATAGCTGAATGGAAGACCGACTAGATGCCCTAGTGTTTCCGACCACTCAATGACTCAATCAATCAAGCAGAAAGATGATAAGCCAACAAGAAAACAAGACACATGAAAAATAGCTTTCTAATCAGGGAGAAAATGGTCCAAAAGGCTTACGAGGTCAAAACCATAAGAGCAAAACACAATGGCCAAGATTGGGGTCAGGCCCTAATCTTCACTTACATGCATTAGATCCACCTGTAGTGAGGTCCAAATTTGCATAGTTTCATCCAACATCTTTCCACATTCCGCCACTGTACCAGACATGCCTTTCAAAGCTGATATTAAGTCCTTCTCCCTATGCTCCCATACTTTTTGTGGTGTGGATGGCTGCAGTCTATTTGTAGCTCAAAAATTTACACTTCATAGTCAAATTTTATCTTCACAAGTGTATTCTTTGATTCTTTTATGACGAGGGTGAGCTTCACAACCTTCTCTGCTGGTGGTTCCTCTTCACAAACCTTGATGTACAGAACTGTGCTATAGGTGTTTGCAATGGATTTTTCTAGATGCTACTATTGCTACCATGACTCATCTCTTTTCTTAGCCAACTGCTCCAGCTCCTTTTTCAGCGAAGATTTTTTCTATTCCACATCACTGGTCAACAACGAAGTTCATTGTTCTTGCTCCTGCAACTTAGCTATTATGCTTTGGTGGAATTCATGCAGTACCTGAATCAACAATGTGGAAATGTTCATGTTCATGCTGCTCCAGGCTTTAGCTCATTCCCTATCCTTCGATGACTCAAACTGTAGTGCTCCAACTGGCACCCTTAAAATCATAACACCTAAGGTTGTCTTTATTCTTCGTTCTGCCTATAGTGGTTGAGTTGTCTGTTCTAGTTGTCTCACTATCTGTGGTAGTGCCTTTAAATCTGTGATGCCCTTCTGAACCTTAGCCAAGATCTCTCTATAGCAATGATCAATTATGTCCCAAGTTTCTACTATTACCTCCTGGACCTTCTCCCCGATCTCATCAATGTCCCCATTAGTGAGGACAAGTGGTATAGCACCCCTAGATTTGTCCGCCTTCTGCTTTTTCCTCATGCTAGACATGGTTGTTGTAGGTACCCTATTTTTAATGATGAATCGTGACTCTTTGATAATCCATCACTGAGGGATTCCTAAGTGCCATGTTCCTATTCCGGGTCTGTCTCTTCTGTGCCTTGTTATTTTTCTGTATCCTTTCCACTTAGACCTACATCCTGCGGAGTGACCTTCTTTGTTCCAACATCTTCATTGGGTGGAGTCATCCACTCTACTGACCAACATTGTACTACTGTGAGTAAGTCATCCTCGGTCGCTAAATATGGCAATGGGTGCCATGTCCTTGTTGGGTCCCTCCTTGCCTTCACATAAACTTGGTGGAAGTATACTTTAAAGTTCGTGATGTTGCAGTATTGCTTATACAGATTGGGTGACAACCTTGGGTGTTGATTCACCACTATGTGTAAATCCATCGATAGTATTGCGAAGAAAATCCTATTTTCCATCGCGTGTGATGACTCCTTAGTATGATAGAGGGAGGCATACTTCATTTCTTCACAAACATCTTCTTCGACAAGAGGAAACTGTGAGTCCTCCGACTCCTTCCGTGCAATTAGCATGATGATGATGATTAACAATGCATAATGAAATGTCTTCCCCTACTCCTACGCTTCCTTGTAGTCTTCTAGAAATTCTTTACATAAATAGGTGGCCCAGTTAAACTGGACCCTGACGCTACACTGCGTAGCCAAAGAAGCTATGATTATAGGGACCTCATTTTCCCTGCACTTCCGCATGATTTTTCCTACCAAGATGTGCACGAAAAAGTGTACCCCTTAGTCGCTCATCGAGATGATATCATATTTGCACAAATTATTGAAAATTTCGAACTTATCCTTCATCATTTGTGCCATCGACTTGCCCTGATTCTTTCCCACAAACTCTTCTATGAGGTATTTTCCTTGGTGAGGCAGTCCTGTAATCCTTCTGATCAACATTTCATCGATTGAGATACTCGTCCCCAACTAGAGGCATCCATCATGTACTAGTGAGAGAAGCTATCACACATAGGTTATATTGAATGTGATTAGACCGAAGTGTGGCGCAAGTAGCATATTTAACAGGCCTGCTCTCTGCAATATTGCAGCCCACCAGTGCGACTCTAACCTTGTAACTCCACTTTATGGGTAATATACCTGTTGCAGGTATTTTCTTGGCTCAAACTATGGGTATTTTCTCCAATCATTTAATCCTAGTCTTACATCTTCAACTTTAGGATCTTCCTTAAAACTTTGCCGTCAAACGACCTTCCTCTAGTAGCAACGTTGTGAACATGCCAAACTTCACATCTTTTGGGTCCTTGATCGGCTTGGCGCTCAACTTTCTTGATGGAATGTAAGGTGGGAGTATAGAGGGAATTTATGTGCCCTCTGTCTCCATCCGCTGCAACACGGCCTCTTCCTCACTTTCATGAATCTCCTATGGTTCCTTATGCTAGATTGGTTTCTTCCCCTTTTGTGTAGGTTCTTACCATTGTACTCCTTGTCCTTTGTTCACACTTCTTTCTGTGTCTTCTTCCTCGAATATGTTCTTAGCTCTACCCAAGAGACCTCAACTGGAATCTTTTCTTATTTCTTCTATGGTTGTGCTTCCATGGGTACTTGCTTTCATGGTGACCTCGTGAGCATTGGGGACATGGGTACATTCGCTACTCCAGTTTGAACACTCTCGGCTTCCATGACTCTTGCTAGCCCCTTCTTTTCAAATTATCTAGAGATTTACTCAAAACTTCTCTCAGACATACACCAACTCACTTCTCTGACAGTTAGTTGCAAATTCTCAAACTGAATTCTCCAGAAAGCAAAGTCTAAAATGTGGTGTGGGATATGGATTTTATAACGAATTTGAATTTCTTGCCATTCCTTCCAATGGTCATACTTCCGACCGACTTCGACGAACCTTCCCTTGTTATTGTGGTGTTTTCGTCTCAAAGATGTATGAAAAGAACCCACTTAAGATTGTGGATGACAAACAATCTCAACATTATAAATGTTAGGATTTTTTGACACATAGGAAATAGTTAAGTATAACTTGGTCTAGTGTAGAGTTAGGTAAAGTGTGTTTATGTACTATGTACTTTGTAACTTACAATCTGACGGACACGATATGTTCTAGACATGAAGTGATCCTATGATTCATTCTCTCCTTGGTATTACCGACACTTGATCTATGGCTTAGCAACTGATTGGTCCATGATCTCTATTTAAAGAGCATGGAGGGTCATTTGTAGGGTAACCATTCACGAGAGAAGCTTATGTAAATTTTTATTCTTTTATTAGTAAATTTCCTGAAGTGGCCGCTTTGGCTCAGGCCGTGGATTGTTTCCCTCTTCGAGGGTTTTAACCACGTCAAGAATACTGGTGTATTGATCTGTGATCTATTTGTGAGTGGTGTCATTTGGTGTTCTGTCTGAGGAAATTACCCTATAAATTCCTACATGGTATTAGAGCAATTTGAGGGTTGCATCTGTTGGTGATCCAAATCTGAAGCGGTACAACTGCATCTGACTGTCGTTTCCTAGATCTACTGTTTTTGACTGCTTGCGGGCCACGAGGACTACTCTATTGTGTTAGGAGCATCTATTCCAGTGAGGAACCCCTTTTTTTCACGCGAAAAGGTTTCCGGTAGCCCTAGCTACGTCATTTTTAAGATTTGGATGTATATAGTCTTTATTTGCAGTTCTAGCTATTCATCTCTCAGTTTATTTTGGTTTATTTAGCTCTCTGTTTTTTATTACCAGATCTGTACCTTTCATTTCTGCGTATGCTCTTTGCCTTGTGACTTTGTGTGATCTGGGCAAATTAGAAACAGAAAGGAAGGATTTTTCTCATGCGTATGCTCTTTTCCGCCGCACCTGAGTGTGATCTCGGAAAATCAGAAACATTGAGGAAAATATTTAGTTTCCAGCTAAGGCTAACTTCAAGCTGTAAGGTTTGTTTTTCTTGTATGTCCATGTTCGGTTTTGTGGTTTTTGTTTTGTAGGCAAAGAAGATCTTTTTCAAGTAAGCACGCACCCAAAAACTTCAGTGACCAAAAAAAAAAAAAAAAAACCCCTTCCTCTTTTCCAAAAGTTACTAACCTTTTAAACTAGCTCACTTGGTCCAAAGTTACTTTATGAGAATAGAGGTCTCGAGTTCAAGTATTTCTTTTTATTGAGTTACTTTTTCAAAAAGCACATGTAACTTATGTTTTAAAGTTACTTTTATGTAAAAGTGTTCTAACCCATTATAAAATGTGAGTCACTTATAATTCTAAAGTCTCTTTATCTTTTATTTAAGTTACGATTTAGTGGGTAGATCATAAAGTACCATTGTAAAAGTGACTTTCACTTATTTATAAAAGTGAGTCACATAATTTTCTTTTAAAGTGAGCTAATTAGATTAAGTTTGGAAAGGGGGCATATTTTTTTAAAATATAACATTATCATTCATTTCCGCACATTCACACACTTCGTCGACATCTTCAACAACTTTGATTCAAAAAGCCATAACTTCTTCATCCAGAAGTCGTTTTTAGAGCCGTTTTTTTTGAATCAGCCTAATTTTTCAAGATCTTTCCATTGGAACACTTAGTTTCAGTGTCTA
The DNA here is from genome assembly GCA_031772625.1 of Pinus tabuliformis. Classification (NCBI taxonomy): domain Eukaryota; kingdom Viridiplantae; phylum Streptophyta; class Pinopsida; order Pinales; family Pinaceae; genus Pinus; species Pinus tabuliformis. Next base: position 1,633,700,256 of record CM062818.1, on the reverse strand, counting down.
CAGCTTAAATTTATATTAAAATGGAAAGTACATGCCAAGTTATTCTTGACAGCACCAACTACTTCCAATGGTGGTCCTACATTTTCGATTTACTTAGAAGTAAAGGTCTTTGCAGAATATTCTCAGGCCAAGAAACCAAACTCAAGATGAATATAAGGTAGCCAAATGGGAAAATAGGCGAGATCAAGCACGTGGGTTGATCGGGATGTCTATTTCTCTAGACCTTATATTCCATATCGTAGAACTTGATACTCCTAATGAAGCAATGAAACAACTCACTAAAGTTTTTGGAATTAAAAATGAAATTAGAGCCCATCAACTCGAAAATGAGTTGCTTACATTAGACCCCAATAATTTCTCTTCCATTGAATATTTTTTGTCCAACATCAAGAACCTTAGACTTCTCTTGGAAGGTGTTAAGGTTAAGAAAGAAGATGGTAGCCTTATCTATTCCATTCTTACTAAGTTGGGACTAGCCTACTCTGTGTTTGTTTCCACCTTCCATTTTACTAGAGAAGCCTTTATTTCTCAAGGACAAGACTATAAGTCCCCCTCTTTTGATGCCTTTTGTGATTCTTTAATAAGAGAACAAGAAACGCTCTTATATCTTGGTCTTCTTAATCTTGGAAACTCTTCTAAGAAAGCCTTAACCACCCAGCAACAACCAAATTCAAAGAATCCTAAGAAGCAGTATCCTAAAAAGAATGGTCCTAAACCAAACAAGGGTCCTAAGCAATTTCAGTCTCAAAATGAAAAATCATTTCAACAAAATGATAAGGCAAATAAAAACAAAGGGAAGAAGATTGATAGACATTGCCACTTTTGTAATCGAGATGGCCACTTAGAATCCAAATAATTTTAAGAAAATGGAAGCCTTGGACGCAACAATGAAGAAGCATAACATCCATTTGGAGCACTCTTCAACTTCAACTTCATCTTCAGGAATAACACTTTTTGCATGTGGTTGTCAAGCATCTCAGTCTGGTTATGCACTAAATGTATCTTCTTCTTCTCATTCTCATGAGTGGCTCATTGATTCTAGAGCTTCTTATCACATGGCCAATAACAAAGCCATGTTTTCTTCTTTAAATGATTGTGACACCAAAAATATATATGTTGGTGATGATAGATCTCTTAGTGTTGTAGGGACTAGAATTGTTCATCTAGACAATGGTCAATTTAATGATGTATTATGTGTTCCAACCTTATCCTACAACCTTCAGATAACTCATTCAGGTGAAGGTAAAATCATTGAATTTTCACCTCACGATGTTGTAATTAAGGACTTAAGAGATCCTAGACAAATTTTAGCTACTGGCATTGCTGATGATTCTACAAGGTTGTATAAGTTTAACAACTTTAGGTCATCAAATCTTCCCTTGGTATTTGTTGCTCATAATGATGAAGTGAGCAAAATTTGGCATGAGCGATTTGGTCACTTAAACTATCGGTCCCTTCAGAATCTATGCAAAGAAAATATGGTGATAGGTCTTCCAATGGTATCTTGCAGAGATGGTGTTTGTTCCGAATGTGTACTCAGAAAACATCATTGGGATAGTTTTGAAAAACGTGCCTCTTGGCACTCCTCAGCCCATTTATAGCTTGTGCATAGTGATTTATGTCATCCAATTCCAGTTGTTTCATTCTCTGGATACAAGTATATCGTAAATTTCATTGATGATTTCTCTAGACGCACTTGGGTATACTTTTTAAAACTCAAGAGTGAAGATTTAACATGTTCTTGGCCTTTAAGGCCTTTGTTGAAAAACAATCTAGACATCAAATTCTTAAGCTAATATCTGATAATGGCGGAGAATATGTCAACAACAAATTCATCAACTTTTGCACTGAGAATGGAATTCAAATGCAACATACTGTTCCATATATTCCACAACAAAATGATGTAGCTAAAAGGAAGAATCACACCTTAAAGGAAATGGCTAATTGTATGCTTCAATCTAAAGGACTTAGTCTTAATTTTTGGGCAGAAGCAATTAACTGTGCAAATTACATAATAAATTGCACTCCTACTAAGGTTTTAAAAAATATCACTCCAAAAGAAGCATGGAGTTCAATTAAACTAGATGTAAGTCACTTTTGTGTTTTTGGAAATGAAGCATGGGCCCATATTCCAGATGAGAAACATAAAGCTTTAGAACCTAAGAGTGAAAAATATTTTTGTTGGATATTTTGAAGATGTCAAAGGATATAGATTTATTCCACTTAAGTCCAAAAATGTTATCATTAGAAGAGATGTAAAGTTTGCTAAAAATATATCGACCTATGAGCCTAGTTTGGAAGATGTGCCACCTCTCTATATCCCTTCTACTTCTGAGAATATTTCTTCTTCAGATGATGACAACGAGGATGACAATCCTCCCCCACCTTCTGAGGATCCTCCTTCAACTCCTCAGCTTCCAAAATGGGTTTGTGCTACTCGGGATGCAGCAGGTGCTCTTGCCGGTGATCCTACAGATCAGCGACGTACACGTTCTCAGTTCGATAGAGCCTCTTCTTTACTGGCTCAAGCTTCAACGAATTATGATCCTGACACCTTTGCAGAAGCTTCAGGCCATCCAGATTGGGACATAGCTATGAATGAAGAATATCATTCATTATTGGAAAATGATACATGGGATCTTGTTCCTCTTCCAAAGGGATGAAAACTTGTTAGATGCAAATGGGTTTACAAAATCAAGTATGGACTGATGGAAAAGTTGATAAACATAAAGCTCGTCTTGTTGCTAAGGGTTTTTCACAAGTTGAAGGCATTGACTATATTGAAACCTTCTCCCCTGTTGCCAAAATGAACTCTATCCGCATTGTTATTTCCCTTGATGTCTCTTTCAAATGGGAAGTCCATCAGATGGATGTTAAATCTGCCTTCTTGCATGGGGACTTGCATGAAGAAATACATATGGAACAACCTACTGGATTTATACAAACAAACTCCAGCCTTGTATGTCGGCTTAAGAAATCCCTTTATGGTCTCAAGCAAGCCCCTCGGGCCTGGTATGCCAAAATGGATAACTTTCTTTTAGAAACTAGATTTTGTAGGTGTCATTATGACAATACTGTCTACACCAAGAAAGTGGGCAAGTCTCTTATCATTATTGTTCTTTAGGTTGATGATATTATCCTTACTGGTAGTGATCCCAACCTTATAAACCATGTGAAGTCCAGCCTTAAACAGAAGTTTGAAATGACAGACTTAGGACACCTACATTATTTTCTTGGTCTTTAAGTCTTGCAATCCAAGGAAGGTATTTCCCTTTCCCAGTCCAAGTATGGCTGTGATCTTCTACGCTATTTTCACATGGAAGACTGTAATCCAGCCCCTTCTCCCTTTCATTCTGGAGCCAAAATTCCAGTCACTTGTACTTCCCCTAAAGTTGATGCTACCTTATACCGTCAACTTGTAGGAAAACTTTTGTATCTGACCCATACTTGTCCTGAACTTTCCTTTGCTGTTGGCCTTATTTATCTGTTTATGAAAAACCCACATGAAAGTCATTGGAAAGCAGCTAAAAGAATACTTCATTATGTTCAAGGTACAGTTCAGTTTGGGATTCATTACAATGTAGAAGCATCTCCTCTATTGGTTGGTTTCACTGATTCCGATTGGGCTGGTGACCCTGATGATCGAAAGTCTATTGCAGGTTATGTGTTCACTCTTGGTTCAGGACCTATTATATGGGCTTGCAAGAAACAAAGTGCCATTTCTCTTTCTTCAGCAGAAGCAGAGTATCATGGTGCCGTAGAAGCTAGTAAGGAAGTCCTGTGGCTTCACCAGATCCTGTCAGAGTTTGGCTTTCAGCAGCAACATCCGACTACAATTTGGTGTGATAATCAAAGTGCCATTCAACTATGCAAAGATCCAGTCCAACATCAGCGTAGAAAACACATTGAACTGCACATGCATTTCATTAGAAAGCTCATTCATGACCATGTTCTTGAAGTTCAATATTGTTCAACAGATGATCAAGTTGCAGACATCTTTACAAAGGCTCTCACAAAGGCAAAGTTTACTAAACTTCGATTTATGGTTGGAGTTCAGGAAGTTGTCACTAAGGGGGGATAGGCTCTAATGCCTCCTTCCTTCTCCTATTGTGTCATATTTTTACATCCTTCAATCCTATCCCAAGTTGTTCTTAAGGCAGGATGTTAGGATATTCCGACACATAGGAAATAGTTAAGTATATGTTGATCTAGTGTAGAGTTAGGTAAAGTGTGTTTATTTACTATGTACTTTGTAATTCACAATCCGACGGTCACGATATGTTCTAGACATCAAGTAATCCGACGGTTCATTCTCTCCTTGGTATTACTGACACTTGATCCATGGCTTAACACCCGATTAATCCATGATCTCTATTTAAAGAGCATGGAGGGTCATTTGTAGGGTAACGATTCATGAGAGAAGCTTATGTAAATTTTCATTATTTTATTAATAAATTTCTTGAAGTGGCCGCGTTGGTTTAGGCCATGGACTTTTTCCCTCTTTGAGGGTTTTAACCACGTCAAGAATACTGGTGTATTGATCTGTGATCTGTTTGTGAGTGGTGTCCTTTGGTGTTCTGTCTGAGGAAATTACCATGTAAATTCCTACGAGAAATGGCTGCTAAACATTGTAGATCTACAACAATTGATAGAAACAAAACATGCCAAAGTTATAATATATGCCACAATCATAGTTAAACAACAAAAATAAAGAGTAAGAACTCCAATCGTCCAATGAAAACCAGATATAAAAAGAATAGTTTTATTATAACACCTGTGAAGGGAACAAATAAATGTTACCGGTCCCCCTCTATGGGATGGGTTCTTGGCTATCCTCAAACGTCTTCAGCTTGTGTAGAGTCTTTCTCCTCTATAATGTGTAAACCCAACAAATATATGGTGTGCGACAATGAAAATAATCAGAGTTACAACAATGAGTGCAATAATGAAAATAATTAAAAGCGAATAATGAATGGAAAACCCTTCTATTTATAACAAAATATTGAGTTATCCTCGAATAATGAGCAATAATAAAATATTATTGATCCCATTCTTGGAATAACTACTTGGAATATTTTATTATATTTGTTTAGGAGGGAAAAAGTATTTAAACTTTTATTTAGAAATAATAAATAAATAAATGATTTATTTATCATCTCAAGGAATTAGTTAAGGAATAATAAATAAATAAAGATTTATTTAATTATTCCTAAGGGATTTAGTCAAATTTGACAAAGAATAATAATCAATTAGTGATCAATTAATTATTCTTAGAGAAAAATAAGATAATTAATGATTTATCTGTTTATTTTTCATGTTTGGGTCAAATATGAAAAGGAATAATAATTGAACAATGGTTTAATTAATTATTCCTAGAAGAAAATCAAATAAATAATGATTTATTTAATTATTCTTCATGGGTTTAACTATAAATTACTTAAAAAAGGTGGTTTATTAAGTAATTTCTCACAGTGAAAGCAATTTTACTATTGTAAAATTGGCTTTACATGGTGTACTTCGATCCATCTAGTAAATTAGGCTAGATGATCAATTTTTTGGTGATAACAGATTGCCCCCCAACGTATGAGTGTTAGGAGCACAATGTATGACCCAAGTACGTTGTAAACACACAATCAATAGACAACACAGGGGAGTTAGAGAGAGAGAGATAGACCAATGAAGCTGATTTGAAAGAGGATAGGGACAGAGGGGGCGAGACTAATGAAAGTCTCCTTTTATGTTGTGGTACCAGACCTCACTGAGGCGGGGGAGGCATACCCATACCTGTCGAGATAACTTAGTACAAAAATAATGGTTCGCCAAGAAATATAAAACTGAGCAATGAAGTACATGCTGAATGGTACATGACATGCTGGCATAACAGAGCCAAAAAATAATATAATGTGTCCCATATATATAATGCACCTTGTAAAAACATGAACCAGGACTGAATACAATAATATATGAGTAGATGAGATACAAATGCCCTTCCCTCAAAAAATGGGTGGGAGGGAGGGTAAAACAACGCAAGAAGCCCTATTGAACAGGGGAGGGCTCCAAACTGAATGGATCATCTGAAAGAGACGTGCATGCTATGAACACTGCGATCGGTAGGAACTGAACCCATCAACTCTACGGAACTGCATCTGAGGCTGTAGCATAATAAGAATGCATCTAGGCATGTGGGGGGTTACCCGAAGGGCCATTCCCTCATGAGGTCTGAAACATCTCACATACACCCGGGAATCACTGGTACAATCTACTGCATCACTCGACCATCAAGTGTATAGATCAAGAACATGAAACAACCAAGTCAAAAGGCAATAATGAGTCCCTTTGTTTGATCTGAAGCGATGAACAAGAATGGAAGCTATAACCAAGATACATTTCCCTCTAGCCGTTCTTATGGAATAAATGAGCTGACGTCGACAGAATAGGGCCCGCAATAGGTGAGGGAGTGAGGATCCTCAACTAAATCATGAGGGAAAATAGCATTGTGACTGATGTACGAACACCAGGGATAATGGGGAAAATTGGGACTAAGGGACAAACAAACGACTTCCCTTGTCAGAGCATAAAATGCATGGTTGTCCTAACAGTGACTGACTCAACTCCGGAGGTGATGGGGACAGTATTGCTGGAGGCCAAAATGGGCAACACAAGATGAACGGTATGCAATGATGGATGGAATGATGTGTCATGATATGATGGGACATGAAATATACTCCAAGAGTGCAAGGGTGACTCATCGCAGATGCTTTGAACAAGGGTGACTCGATAACACTGCTACAAAGACTAGGTTTGATGGGGACCATCAAAACATAAGTAAATGATGGTTACTCATGAATAAAGTCAACATATGGTATGAAAAGTATTAAGAGGAGGTGGACCTCGAAGTAAAAGTGTCACTTTATGACGAAATTTGATTTTGAGAGGTGATAAAGTGACCTTTCTTGGAAAAAAGGCTTCATGGTGAAGTGTCAAATCGTCAAAAAATGAGGAAGACCCATTATAGAACTCGGTGAGATATTTCCAATGGTACTGACGGTTCATCAAACTGAGCTACGGTCTAGTCACAATGGGCGATAGAAAAATTGGGGATTTTTCTATGAAAGGACGTTTTCCCTCCAATTTGGATTCATTTTCTAAGTGAGCTGTGGTGAATTTGGAGAGGAGGAAAAGACCCTAAATCTTGTGGAGATCATAGTGGAAAAACCAACCATTGGAATCGGGATCTACGACTTTCAGGCAAGTGGCCTTACTTTTCTAAAGATGACCTTAATGCTTCTTGGAATGATGGTTCCTGATGAAGAATTAAGGGAAGAGGAAAACGAGAATGAACTACTAGAGGAGGTCTAGAATCATCCTCACCCACGAAGTCAAACATGGGGACTATGTGGACATAGAGTAGAATATTTGAAGATATGGTATCAAACGTCTACGATATGTGATGTGCATATGGCTTGCTAGGGAGGCCGGTAAGAAAAACTATCCAAGGAATGGGAGGATAATCGGCCATACCTAGATCCAGTGGGATCTAGGCCAAGACTTATGTTAATCAATGACCGAGGGAAAATCATCATGCCCCCAAGAATGTGATACTACCTGCAAACATATGTGATGGAGGAGACTGACCTAGTATGAAAAGGTGGGAACGATGCCCCCTAGCAGGAGGAGTTTGTGGAGCACCATTGTGTTCTGAGTGCTCGAAACAAGGATTCAAGCATCTCAGCACAACTTGGCACGAAATCCTCCAAAGGAGATGTAGGGGCCTATGTGTCCCCCCAGTATGCTATGGGTGTACCAGATGTATTTAGAGTGGTGGACTCCAAATATAGAAGGAAGTACACATGATGGTGCATATCGTTCCAAGGATAATTAGGAGTAGACATAGCTTCCATGATGTCCTCATCAGAATAGAAGATGGGTAGACATAAGGAAGATTGACTACATTATGTGGTGATGGTACCTGGTGCATCAACATGAGAAAGAATGTTCACATACACATCATCTTGAATGGGAGACGACGAGCTGGTACATGGAGGATCTATAGATGTTGAGACCTAGGATTATGTCAAAAGAGGTTGGATAGAAGAGCGTGCAGAAACCTTAGAAAGGTTTGATTGTTAGGAACTCAAGGATGATGATAGGTAAAGGACATGGCCCGTGGTGTCCATCATCTTGATATCAGGGGGAAGGATCATGATGGTGGGACCAGAGTCCCCCTATTTTGGTTTTATTGTACCAGAATCCACTTGTAGAGGAGTAGGTGATACACTATCAGTGGTCTCGTATTCGCGAAGCGCCTGAAGGCAATCATGAAATTCATCGAGACGAGGGAAACAATGGGAATAGTGACCATGATGATCACATACGACACAAGGGTGATTTGTGCATAGTGTTTTGAGTTTCTTGGATGGGCTCAGCAAGTTAACATGGACTTCTAGGATATTTGACTCAGGGAACGCTTCATGAACAAAAGGTTTGAGTTGAGGAAGATTGGGACAATTATTGGTGGTGTGCCAAACAACTTTACACAAAGTGCACGAAGGTGACGGCTTTGGGGCCTTAGGGGCTAGAGGAGCTTGGGGAGCCTTGTTTTTCGATTCTTTCCTTTTAGCTCTGCCCCCTTGGCTAGATGCTTTCACAACAGCAGTGGGTTCCTGTTGAGGTTGTGATGGGACTGAAGCAGTGGTAGGGGCTGTGGGGACTAGTTGAATCGAGGTCAAAGCATGATAAGGTCTCAGCTAACTAGGTGGAATGTTTGCAGGGGGATCGATGTACCATACTGAGATCCCCAGAGTCATGTTAGGAAGGACCAGTGAAGCCATGACAGGGACAAAATATACTTCCGTAGGGCGGAATAAGAAAGGTATCTAGCCTGTAGGATAACGTCCTTGCGGAATAGTTCCTGGATAGTTGAAACCTAGAGGAATGTTTTCAGGTGGAAACATAGGAGAGGCACCCACAAATGGAGGAGTTGCTGGGGGGGTGGATCCAGAGGGCTTGGCTGCAATGGAAACATTAGGGTGTTGACGAGCTGGCTGTTGATCAGGTGTACCAAACTCCTTAAGAGCAGCCTGTAACGCTTGTAACATGCAAACACTCATAGAGTTAGGCTCTGATATGGGAAGGGGAGGACCAGGGAAAACACCCAACAATGAGGAATATTTATAGACTTTGGGTGAAATATTGGTGCGAGGAGTTGAAGACTGTTTATCAGACACCGACGAGATAATTGACTTGGGGGAGGTCACGGATGTCGGCTCGTAGTAAGTCAATTGATTGATGGTAACGATCTTCCCGTTGTGGGGGAGTCACATATTGCAAAACACCACGGACATAATGGATGACAAGTCATATGTGTAACTACGAACTAAGAGAATGTTGTAATCCAAAGGGGCATCAATGAATTCATTGTCGACATGGACAACCTTGCCCGCAAGGGTCACTGGATAGTTGCGGTACATACCAAGGATCTTGGAGGAGTGTCCATCCCAAGCACGCAAAGTGATGGTGGAGGGGGATGACTCAGGTGACTTAAGTTGTTTCCAAACAGCAATGGACATCACGCAGGTGGATGCACCTTCGTCAATAATGCATTAAGAGATGATGGCATTACAGACTCAGATTGGTACATGGAAAGCAATGGATGAAGGCAATGGGGGATGTTCTAATGTATCAACTGAGAAGAAAATCAGACGATCGTCAGAAGGATCTACTTCACCTAAGGTAATTAGTAGAGCTTTCTTTTGAGATGGGCACGACTAGAGGACTTCTAGTGTCGACATGGCAGCAGGTGATTGTGCCAAGTCGTCTACTATACCATATGTATGGGCATCTCGGTTAGAAGCCGCATTATGGCGTAATGGTCCCTTTGGGATCTTGGGAATGGTCTCAACTTTAGGTTGAGAGATATCTAACAAACCATTTGGTGTTGTAAGAGGCTCAACAGATGCTTTGGTTTTGGACTCAGTGGTGGACGAAGTCGATGGCTTGTCATATTGACACAACCGAGTTTGCAAGTTGATATTCGAGGGGTTAACCTCATCAGAGTTCATCATAAGGATCTGGTAGTCACCAGGACCAAAAGGTTGGGGGAGATGGGTTGCTTGACCTGGCTGAGGTTGAGAAACAACAAATCCTTGCCGAGGGAAAGGATTTGTGAGCACTACTGGTTGAGATGGCACAGGATTATGAGGTGATTGTTGACCTCTAGAAGCTGCTTGAGCTTCCCAAATTTGGCGCATCTGGGGTAAAAGAGGACACTCATGTGTATAATGGCCATGTACACCACAACATGCACAAGTCTTGTTCATATGAATAGCCTTGTTCTGCTTGGGTTGGCTGCCCTGTTGCTGGTTGTTGGTGTTAGGATGGTTCCCCTGGGGTTCACTAGGATGGTTACCTTGATTACCTTGGTTACCCTTGTTGCCCTTCCCATTATTCTTTTTCTTCGAATTTTGGGGATTGGTTGCACTCTGCTGCACAAACACCTAGCCCTAAGGGGGCATCAGCTGATGGGGCTAGGGATACATGGGAAGCTGCAACGCTAATTCGTGAGGGGCTGGAGCGCTAGGCTGTGCATAAGGAGGAGCAACAGTTTGGTAGATAGGTTGGGGTCCTGAAAACATGTTGCTAGCAAGAGGGGCATGAGTGTTAGAGGAATTGGTGCCCCCTTGCAGATAGCCATAACTTTGTTGAGTATATGGCGAGGGTGTGAAAGGGTTCCAACAATACCATCGGTGGCATGAGATGCCCCTGGTGCATTGGCACTTCCAGGACGAGGGAGATCTGGAATGACGATATAGACATAACTTGATTGTGCATAAATCAGGTCATATCTTAGAGCCATTTGGAGAGCTTCTTCCTCGTTTTGAGGAAAATGGGATGCGACATATTTTACAATGGGTGCTAGAAGGCTCCTAAGAAACCAATCTAGATAGACACGGTCTTCGAAAGAGGGGGCATGACATGTGCTCCTCCTTCGACACCACTATTGAACATGGTTGGATAGGCGAGTGGCGGAGGACTAAAAAAATGAGGTCAATAGCTCCGCACTAGTGTTGTATCGGAGAGGTAACTAGAAATATGAAAGGAATGCTTTAGCAAGTGTCATGAAAATGAAATGAGATGTGGAGGGCTAGTCTACATACCATTTTGCAATGTCTCTAGTGAGCGTGTGTTGGAATAGCCAAAGACGAATGGAGTCATTAGTTATGGAGTTGGATGAACACCACATGTGGAAGGATCGAACATGGTTGGTAGGATCCTCTCCAGCATTACCCTCAAACTTTGGGATGTCTGAGGGAAGCTTAGTCAACATAGAAGGCCAACCAACATCATGGTGTATGGGGTCATTTATCAACTGGTTAAAATTCGATAGACTTAACCCAACCATAAAGGGGAGCATGGGGGTTTCCAGAATGGTTCCTAAGACTATTCTTCTCGAAGTGACCACCAAGATTGAACTGGAGCCAACACCAGGTTGGGTTCCTGCACCAGCTGTGGGTCTAGACATGGTGATGATATGTGGTGAAGGAGGCTCGGAATCAGATGAGGAATCGGGTGAACCAGTAGAAGAGTCAGTGTGGGGAATCAAAGAGCTATGAACTCGAACTCGAGAGGGGGGCGGGGGTAATATGCCCAAGAGGAAATTGGGGGTGAAGGCCTAATAGTGTCTATGACAAATTCCTTGGTTGCACAATGGTGGTAATACACACGTAACACATAAATGGTGAAGGGAGATAAAAAATATGCCTTTGTCTCGATGAGGGGAGATAAATTTATTATGTTAAATCTTGGCTTGGCGGTGTAAACCAAACGCCCTTCGCTTAAGGTGTGCTTGTGTGTGCAAGTGTATTAATTGATTAAGCCCAGATCGTGTTTGTGAAAAAGAAAAAATCTTGCTGAAAATAAACTGAAATTAATAATAGAAAATGAACAACAAAACAATTAACTAAACCCCACCCAAACTGGTTTTGTAAACACCATGCTGGTTGGTTGGTGGCTAAATTGACAGAAAATACATTGGAACGGTCAAGAGATATAAATGTCCATGTGAGTGGGATCAAGTGACACTAAGCTACTGGAAAGTGGTGTAGCAACAAAAAAAAACCAGAGAGGAAGATCACTGCAAAAATATAGGGAGATGGGTGAAACACCTAGGGCAACCGATGGGACCCTAAGGCAAATGACCAAACAAGTTTAAATGTGAAACTATGGATGGTAAAAACCTATCTTAACAGATATGAAACAAAAGGGTACATATTTGGAAAATGTGGCTGAAAGCGCTGCAGAAAATCATACTACTCACTCAACTAAACTCCTCCTAGAAAGGTGGAAGCATACTAGAAGCCCTAAGGGAGACTAAATTCGACTTTGACGAGTAAATCAGAGTGGATCAAGGCCTAAGTGGGATGAGACAGAGTTCAGATAACCCAGTAGACAGCTCTCTGCAAAACCTAGAAACATATATGAGAAAAACCCTAAAACCCAGAAATCGCAGGTACTGACCTGTTTTCTTGTAGTGATCGCACTTTTTGGGTTGATAAGTGCGCTCCAGCCTCTAGATAGCACTTTTTGAGCCAAAAAGTGTCATTTTTTCTCCATGGATTTCAGTTGGCAAATCTCGAAAAAAAGTTCCGCCTTTATTGCAACTAGTTCCTGTGACTTGTGGAAAAGACCAGAAAGCTTGCGGAAGTCAGAAATTTAACAGATCTAGGGTTAAAAAACTAGGAAAAATTAAGCGAATTGAAAAAATAAGAAACCCTAAGATGAAAACCGAAGGTCACCTAGGTTTCTGGATCTAAAGTATAAAACCCAGTGGAGTCGTCAATTTCGTTGTGGTGTTTTCTTCTCAAATATGTACGAAAAGAACCTACTTAAGATTGTGGATGACAAACAATCTCAACAATATAAATCGCTACTAAACATTGTAGATATGCAACAACTGATAGAAACAAAACCTGCCAAAATTAAGATATATGCCCATAATCATAGTTGAACAACAAAAAGAAAGAGTAATAACTCCAATTCTCCAATGGAAACCATATATACAAAGAATAGTTTTATTATAACACCTGTGAAGGGAACAAATAAATATTACCAGTCCCCCTCCATGGGATGGGTTATTGGCTATCCTCAAACATCTTCAGCTTGTGTAGAGTCTCTCTCCTTTATAATGTGTAAACCCAACAAATATGTGGTGTGTGACAATGAAAATAATCAGAATTACAACAGTGAGTGCAACAATGAAAGTAATCAAAGTGAATAATGAATGGAAAACCCTTGTATTTATAACAAAATATTGAGTTATCCTCGAATAATGAGCAATAATAAAAGATTATTGATCCCATTCTTGGAATAACTGCCTGAAATATTTTATTATATTTGTTTAGGAGGGAAAAAGTATTTAAACTTTTATTTAGAAATAATAAATAAATAAATGATTTATTTATCATCTCAAGGAATTAGTTAAGGAATAATAAATAAATAAGGGTTTATTTAATTATTCCTAAGGGATTTAGTCAAATTTGACAAAGAATAATAATTAATTAGTGATTAATTAATTATTCTTAGAGAAAAATAAAATAGTTAATGACTTATCTGTTTATTTTTCATGATTGGGTCAAATATGACAAGGAATAATAATTCAACAATGGTTTAATTAATTATTCCTAGAATAAAATCAAATAAATAATGATTTATTTAATTATTCTTCATGGGTTTAACTATAAATTACTTAAAAAAGGTGGTTTATTAAGTAATTTGTCACAATGAAAGCAATTTTACTATAGTTTGGCTTTACATGGTGTACTTTGATCCATCTAGTAAATTAGGCTAGATGATCAATTTTTTGGTGATAACACTTGTGGCGCTCATCCTTTCTTTGTCGTAGTTCTTTCAAACTTCGTCATATTCCTGAGTATAGCATAGTAATCTCCCTTCGGTGAAGTCCCTTTCTATAGAGTAGTTTATAGTCCCATGCCTACTTTCAACTGCAGGTAGAACTAAGACTTTCTTTCCTTCATTTTTTAGCGCGAAGATTCAGGGACAAAGTCATCCGTGTATACTTTCCATATTCTACCATTCACTCGTCTCAGAAACAGCTGACCATTTAACTTCGCGAGATGAACTTCACCACCATCAAAGATGTCCTTGATGATATATGGTCCTAACCAATGTGTTTTAAATTTTCTTGGGAAATTCGCGAATTTAATGTCATATAATAGTACAATATCTCCTTCCCATAATGTCTTCTTCTTGATGTGCCTGTTATGCCAGACTTTCTCCCTTTGTTTTTGTACTTGCTGATGGAACCCTACTATGACCCTGTCTTCTTCTAGAACTAGTAACTGCAAAATTCTTTCCTTCATAATGTCAAGGTTTTCCATATCTGTGAATGCTACAATCCTCAAACTTGGCATAATGTACTCCATAGGCATAATTTCCTCTTGTCCATATACCAACCTAAAAGGTGGTTGGCTTGTTAATTTCTTGCATGTTGTCTTGTATGCCCACAACACCGTTGGAATCCTCAGATCCCAGTCATCCCTGTTCACATTGCATACCTTGGTCAATGCATTCTCTAGAATCTTATTGAAATCTTTCACTATTCCATTTACCCGAGGATGATAAGGAGTGCTCTTTGGTGGTAAACCTGAAATTCCTCAGTTAATGCTTCGATGGTCTTATTCAAGAAGTGTGTCCCTTGGTCACTCATCAGAATCCTTGGGTAGCGAAATCTAGACAATATATATTTAAACATGAACTTCACAGTGTTTTTTGTGTTGCAATCCTTCAATAGATGTGCTTAGGCCCATCTTGCCAAATAATCAGTTATAGTGATTATATACCTCACATCAGTCCTTTTCCCCGGTGGACTAATAGGTCCAAAAAATTCAATAGCCCTTTTGTTAAAATCCTGCAAAGTTACCTATGGTACTAGTGGCATCTCATCTCTCCTAGATGGCTTCCCTATTTTTTGACATACATCACATGCTTGGAATAATTATGTTGCATCCTTACGTATTATGGGCCACCATAACCTAACTCTCTAGATTTTCTGCGCGGTGGCCTTTCCTGCATAACGTCCACCTGGAACTCCTCCATGAGCTTCTGTCAGAATACTTTGTCTTTCGTGTTTAGGTTATTTGCGCAGTATTTCATCTGGCCCCATTTTGTACAAGTTTCCAGCAATCAACAAGAAATCAGCTACTCTGACTACCAACTCCTTCTTTTGCTTCATAGTGTACTCCACGGGCGCCATTCGTGTAGTCAGAAACTGAATAATATCCAAAAAGTGATCATCTACGACTCTGATTGCAAATAACTGCACACCAGATAGGTTATCTTCAATACTTGTGGGTTCTTCTCCTATCTCTATCCTTGATAGATGATCATGCACAACATTCAATCTTCTTGGCTTCACTACAACCTCGAAGTCATACTCCTAGAACAATAACAACCATCGACAAATTTTTCCTCCTAAAATAGGCTTATTCACCAAATATTTTAGCAGAAAGTGATTGGTGAACATCTTGAATGTTCTCCCAACAAATAGTGCCTGAACTTTTGTAATGCATATAGCATAGCTAACTCCTCTCTTTCAGTTGTGGTATAGTTCTTCTTTGCCTTGGAAATTTTTCTGCTTGCAAATGCTATGGGGTGATCAATTTCTCCTACTCCTGGCTGCACTAGTACTATACCCAATGCTATGAAATATGCATCAATATTTACATGAAAATCCTTATTCTGGTCTGGGAAAACCAGAATAGGCACAATCACCATCTTCTCTTTCAGTACATCCAAAATTTTCTACCACTCTTCTCTCCACTAAAAGGTCACATCTTTCTTTAGGAATTTGTCCATCAGCATAGTTATTGTTGGCTTGATGGGCCCTGACCTAGGTTCAATGTTAAGTAGCCAAACAAATCCCTACACTACTGGCCCTTTCGGTATCAATCCGCGGAGTGTGGACTAAAGTCTCACCCGAAGCAGTATGGGGGGATGCTAGAACCAAGTTTCTGCACCTTGAGATGGTTGTGATGTCAGTTATATGCCCTAACCCTTCCTTTGCGTAGACCGATAAGACCTTTAGGGATTATCACAGTATTTCTCTTATTCGTCCTTGAAGCCTCTGCAAAAGTCTTTGATTGTCCTTCGCAGACCCTAAATAGATAGATTAGGCACTTACGTGCCTCTGTAATTACTCTTACTTTTGTATTTACTTAGATTCTCTTAGTTTCATACTATCTTAACAGGTAATTATAATTATCATGCGTAAACATATATTCTTACTTGCATTCATATAACAAAGAGAAACATATAGATTCACGCATCAGAGTAGTATTAAAACATAAACCCAGTATTCAACATAACATAATCGCATGCAATTAACAGAAGTAAAATACACAGGTAATTCCAGAATACTTCTCTTTATTGATAATCCATATTTCCAGTACAAACTCTGACTACCCTGCGCACACAGCTACAGGGGTCTGCGCACTCAGCTGCGGACTTCTACCCTAGGCCTCTGCGCACTCAACTGCAGAGCCTCTTCCTACGCTAAGACTCTTTGCTCTTAGCTCTCACAGACCCATCAACTTACTCAGAACTCTACCAAACACTTATGAACTGCCTTAGACTTTTCTAAGACTCCCTTTTTATACAATCCCATGGTATGTGGTGTTAGGTTCCTATACCAATAGGAATCATAATTTTGATTGACAGAGATTAAGCCTTGTAATATTGTACATACCTTTGATTTCTGCAAATGTTTTCCATATTAAAAAAAAAAAAATGTAAAGAGGGTATGTCCTAAAAGAATAATCAAAGGACAAAAAGAATGAAAATAGGTCCAAAAAAAAGAAATATATGAACCCCAAAAGACAAAAGAGACCATGGAAAATGTGCAAGTCAAAATGCCACTCCTATTTAATTTTATGCATAAGAAATGATTGTGTGTAGCTTGTAATCCTTGCCACAATCCATGATAGTCAAAATGTTTGAACTTGGCTATTTCATGTTTTCAGTTTTATGTTTATAGATAGAGGATAAAATCTGACCAAACAGTGTAATCTTGGCAAATAATTAGATAGGTAGAGTAAATAAAAGGAGATCAACTATTTAATCCGAGCCCTTGGATGAAATAAGGTTTGATTTAGATAGTTTTCTATGCAAAGAAAAGAAAATATTGATAAGGGTTTGCTAGCTTAAATGCACTCTAATAAAGCAAAGAAAAAATGGTAGGATAAGTAGATGGGTAAGTAGAAGAAAGGTTGCAAAAGTATGATGATTGATTAGACAAAAAAGCATATTTATCATCTTTTATAATATATTCCAAATATGAATATATTCCAAATATGAATGGACAATCAAGCATGCAAATGGATTTCAAAGTCAATTAATTAACTCCCCCCATTCATTTCACCTCTTTACTTAAATAATTTCCCATAATCAAGTTCTAGTACTTAAAACCTTTAAGTCAAAGAGGCTCGGAGCATTTGTCTGACTTTTGGAGGGACCGGACCCTCAACTCAATGACTTATGGATATCAAGTACTAGATTCCCCTCATAAAAGTTCATCCCTCCTTCAGTTCATTCATTTTCCTAATAATACTCCTTTTCCTAAGGTTAAAACACTTTTTGCATAGGAAAAGCAATTTTCCCCCATATAAAACACTTTTCATACCAAAAAAAACCCACAAAAATGCTTTACCCTAAGCATTAATGTAAAATATGTGAAAAACATGTAATTCACAAAAAAGCATTTTGCTTAGTGTTTTTTCTTTTTCTGCCCATTTTTCATATTAATTGCTAACTTTATTATATTAAATCTCAATAAACCCAATTCCCGTATATATTTAACTCCTATGTATAAATTAACCCTACACCCTAGTTTAATTATAAACTATGATTTTCACCTAAAACCTGACCAAAACCTTTAATTGGTCGATCTGCGATCAAGTTAATAAAGTCCCTTTTAATCCTCCGTTAATTACCTCGATAGCCTAATCTCTCTTTAAGCCATTATTAAACCCTGATACCACCGTAATTAAGTGCCCGCCGGGCCCCCCACTAGCCTGCCCGCAGGTTATCCACCCGATCACCGTGTGATCATCCCCCTCCTCATCCGACGGCCCTCATCCATATCGAGCCAACCCGACATCCATCCTTTACCCACCCGATAAAGTGGTTTTCCCCCCGGCCGCCAATTCTACGTGTCATTTGATGAGTAGAATCGGGTGACCCTTCCCAAATACCATCGAACACGCAAAAAACCAAGAAACCGCTTACCGCCCTCTCGCTACGTGACAAATTAACCACTATTCACCCTGTACCTGCCAAAAAATAACTTTTTGCATATAAAAGCCAAAAGCCCCCAAATCATTTGTTTTCGCTGAATTTTCATCTGCAAGCCTCTGTACAGATGTACAACACCTGCAAACGTCGAAGCCGTCAACCCACGTACAATTTCACTCGAAAGACACCGCAGACAACCCAATCGGCCTTACAGCTTATACAAAGCCTATTCGACCACTTGCAGTTGCCAGCCACCCTGCTCAAAGCCAATTCACCCCAGTTCCAGGTATTTAAACCAGAATCCACCAAATACCCTGTCAATTTCAAATTAACTAGTTGCTGAGTGTTTTTAGTTAAGTTAAAAATTAATTAAGAATACTCAAGAGCTCAAGCCTACTCCTTGCAAAACACCATTGCCCTAAATATTGCAAATTACCACCCCCATACTCAAATCCACAAGAACTGAGAATCGTTGCCCCAATTGCTATGGATGTGAGACCCATCTCTACACCCCATTTAGACCTGGACCACCTTCCCCTAGCCGATAAAGATTTCCAGATAAAGGACACCTCTATCCAAGAATCCCCGCTCAAAGTATATTGCCAAAGTAGGGATAAATACCTGAACCATGCTGATGAAATTGGTCTTTGGGAGTCCAATTTGCCCAAGTACCAGTTCCCCCAAGTCCACATTTTCCCAGAAATTGTACATTACTGTCATGCCAACTACATTCCAAGTCAAAGAGCAGTCATGTCCCCTAACCAAACCATACTTTTCACCATCACTGTAGAGTCCATAAATGAAATGTTACAACTCCAACCAGGGAAAAACCTAACTCCTCTTTCAATTGGAAGCTTATTAGACCAGTTCCCCAAGCTTACCACTGCAAAATTGGCTGAGATGTTCCAAACCTTCATAAGAGAAGAAAAACACATCCCAAAGGACCCTCCTCCATATGTAGCTACTAATTTTTCCCCATTAGGTCAGAACATTGTAGCCATGATATCCCGTGTCTTGGGTTACACCACCAGTGAATATATTGATGAAATTATCTTAGCTTTCATGTCCATCTACACTCTAGGGTAGCCTCTTGTTGTTATCTATGACTATGCCCAGTTTATAGCTGATAGGATGCATGACTAGTTTCTCAGAATGAGCAATGAGAGAGTCTTCAAATACTCCTCTGTTTTGTATCATCTTTTTCTATATTACCAGTCAGATAAGTTTCCATTCACCCTTCAGAAGCTTGACACAAAGGGTCAGCCCAGATTAGTCATTTTTTGGACCCCATTGATCCATAAATATCAATCTCCATACTCATATGCTGACTTCATTGATTTATTTGTACACCCAGTCATGACAATGTTGATAGGAATCCCTCCTCCAAGAATTAGTCCAAACATAAAAAGGATCCTTCAACTGTCTAAACAGACCAAAGTGGGTGATTGGTATTTATACCAAAACCACACCGAAATCAGAATTTATGGTTGCATGCTAGCACCATACAAACTACCAAAATACCTCCCAATGAGGTTATTTGTGTTATAAAATTATATATTACGGAGCAATGGAACACATAAAATATTGCAGAAATATAAACACAGAAAATGCATAAAACAAGAGAGACACAGATATACATGGTTCACCCAGTTTGGGCTACGTCCACCCGAACAGCTAGTCCTTCCTTTCTATTATCCAACAAAATGAAGAGACACAACCTACAACAGATCTGATGTAATATCCTCTGTTTTCTCTCACAGTCTCACCTCTCTGCTTCTCGCTCGAAGAATACACATATATTACACAGACTCAATACAATGCCCTCATACAAAGAGAGGGGTTGCCTTCTAGGGCAAAAAACCCTAAACTAAACATAAGTTCTACTGTCAGATCATCCGCCTAATGAACAGCCTAGATTGACTAGAAATTACTATACTTTTACAAAGCAATTTTACATATGTTTTTAGTTTCGGGGGTGCTGCCCCCGATCCCCCACCGGGGGACCACTGGCCCCGGACCCCCTAGGACCCCTGCCGGGGGGACAAGTCCCCCCTGCACCCCCCCGCACCCCCCCACGTGGAGGGGTGTACAAACTTCATGGGGTGTACATCCGGCTGAAACAAAGACCTCTGAACAATCATGCTCCACACACAACAATCTTCCACTTGGAGAATGATTGTAGCAACTCCACTGCTGCTTCATTTGCTGGACGATGACTCCTCTTTGGACTTGGATGTTTCTCATCTTCATCGTCATCCTTGAAGACCAATTGAAACTGAGCATATTCTCAAATTATCCCTGGTTACAACTTTTTTTAGCATATCTGCAGGATTCTGGCTAGTGTGTATCTTTCCCAGCTTCAACTCTCCATATTCCAACACTGATCGTATGAAATGGTACTTGAGTTGTATGTGTTTAGTCCTAGAATGAAATGCTGAGTTCTTTGCAAGATGAATGGCACTTTGGCTATCACTGTATAACGTGCCCATATCATGCTCCTTACCCAATTCACCCATAAACCTTTGTAACCAAATCATTTCTTTACTAGCCTCTGTAGCAGCAACATACTCTGCTTCTGTTGTTGAAAGTGAAACAACACTTTGGATTTTTGAAACCCAATTGACAGCTGTTCCACCAACAGTAAATACATATCCTGTAGTGCTCCTCCTGTTATCTTTGTCACCTGCCATATCTGCATCAACATATCCCTGTAGAGAAATGTTTGAACCACCAAAGCATAATGCTTGATTTGTGGTACCTTTCAAATATCTGAGAATCCATTTCACTGCCATCCAATGTTCCTTTCCTGGATTGTTCATGTACCTACTTACAACTCCCACTGCATGTGCAATATCAAGCCTTGTGCAGACCATTGCATACATTAAGCTTCCAACTGCTAATGCATATGGAACTTTAGACATATAATCCATGTCTTCTTGGGTCTTTGGGCACATTTCCTTACTAAATTTGAAATGGCTAGCACAAGGTGTACTAACTGGTTTTGCATTGTGCATATTAAATCTTTTCAACACCTTTTGTATGTACTCATTCTGAGACAATGTTAATTTGCAATTTTTCATGTCTCTAGTGATTCTCATACCAAGGATTTGTTTTGTAGCTCCCAAATCCTTCATTGCAAATGAATTTGCCAATTTTCTTTTGAGCACATTTATTTCCTACATGTTAGACCTTGCAACAAGCATGTCATCTACATACAATAACAATATAATATAGCTGCCATCATTTTGCTTTTTCAGATAAACACAATGATCAGAGTGACATCTACTATAACCTTGTTCAGACATAAACTTGTCAAATTTTAGATACCACTGCCTTGGAGCCTGTTTTAAGCCATACAAGCTCTTCTTCAACATGCACACTAGTTTCTCCTTCCCTTTCACCTCATATCCTTGTGGCTGCTGCATATATATCTCTTCCTCAAAATCCCCATGGAGAAAGGCTGTCTTTACATCTAACTGCTCAAGATGAAAATCTTCAGCTGCTACTAGACTTAAAATAGTTCTGATTGAAGTCATTTTAACAACAGGAGAAAATATTTCATCAAAATCAATACCTTTCTTCTGTGCAAACCCCTTCACCACAAGTCTAGCTTTGTACCTCTATTTTCCTCCATCTTCTTCCTTCAGCCTGTAAACCCATTTATTCTTCAATGTAGTTTTTCCTGCAGGAAACCTGACTAAGTCCCAAGTCTGGTTATGCATTAATGAGTCCATCTCTTCTTCCATGGCTACCTCCCACTTCTTCCTGCTTTCAACCTACATTTCTTATTCATAACATCCGGGTTCACTAGAATCAGTCAACAATAAATAATATAATGAAGGAGAGTATCGTTCAGGGGGTCTACTTATCCTGGTAGATCTTCTAACACCACTTTCAGGTGTTTGGGGTGCCTGTTTCTGTTGTGGTGGTTGCTGTTGTTGTGGTTGTTGA
This sequence comes from Pinus tabuliformis, assembly GCA_031772625.1. NCBI lineage: Eukaryota > Viridiplantae > Streptophyta > Pinopsida > Pinales > Pinaceae > Pinus > Pinus tabuliformis. The sequence continues at coordinate 1,633,677,999 of CM062818.1, read as the reverse complement.
TTATTATTATTTTCAGGCACCTTTACTTTTTCAGTGATTTCATCAAGGACTGCGTATTCCTTGTTTTATTTTTCCCGTTTCTTTTCCTGCAACTGATTCTTATACAAGACATTTTCATTGAATATTACATCTCTACTCCTAATGATTTTGTGATTTTCGTAATCATTTAAGCGATAACCAAAATCATTAACACCATATCCAATAAAGGTACATTTCTTTGACTTTGCTTCAAGCTTTGTTCTATTTTCTTTATCAATATGGACAAAGGCCTCACAACCAAAAGGCTTAAAAGGATTAATTTACCTTTTTTACCTGTCCATGCTTCCTCTGGAACAGCACCATCCAAGGAACTTGAAGGCCCTCTGTTTATTAGATAAACAACAGTATCTACAGCATCTGCCCAAAACTGTAAAGGCAATCCTTCATGCAATCTCATGCACCTTGTACGCTCGATGATTGTTCTGTTCATCTTTTCTGACACACCATTTTCTTGTGGTGTTCTTGGAACTGTCTTCTCTCTACGAATTCCATGCTCTGAACAGTACCTATCAAACTCTTTGCTGCAATATTCACCTCCATTGTCTGATCTAAGACACTTCAATTTTTTTCCTGTCTCAATCTCAACCAAATCTTTCCATTTCTTGAAAATATCAAATACATCAGATTTATTCTTAATACAATAAATCCAAGTTTTTCTAGTTGCATCATCAATAAAAGTAACATAATAACAAGAGCCACCAAGAGATGATACCTGAGTAGGTCCCCATACATCTGTATACACAAACTCTAATTTTTCGCTCTTCTTTTCTTTCCCAACTCTAAGAAATCTGACTCTCTTCTGTTTTCCATAAATGCAATTCTCACAGAAGTCCAAATCAACATTCTTCAAACCTGGCAACAAATTCCTTGAGTGAAGAACCTTCATCCCCTTTTCACTCATGTGTTCGAGCCTATGATGCCATAATGCTGCATCTGCTCCTTTGGAAGTTAAAGCATTAACAGAGTTAGAAATACCATTACAAAAATACAATGTACCAACCTTTTCGCCTTTTGCTATTACTAGGGCTCCTTTGGTGACCTTCCAAGCTTTATCTGTGAAAGTTGTCACACAACCTTCACCGCCTAACAACCCTGTTGAAATCAGATTTTTCTTTAGATCTGGAACATGCCTTACCTCCTTTAGTAGCCATTGGTTTCCATTTTGCTATTTTACAAGAACCTTACCCATTCCAACAATTTTACAGGGTTTATAATCACCCAAACGAACTTGTCCAAAATATCCTTAAACATAGTCATGAAAGTATTTCTTATCAGGTGTGGCATGGAATGAGGCCCCTGAATCTACCACCTAGGAATCAATAATATTTTCGAAAGAAAGAATCAAAGCATCTTGTAACACCTCACCTATCACATTTGCTTCATGATTGTTTTCTTTCTGTGCATCTCCTTCTTTTCCCTTCCGAGATCTACAGTCTTTCGTTAGGTGTCCTTTCTTTCCGCATTTCTAGCACACTATCCCCGATCTGGACTTGGATCTGCCTTTCCTTGATTTACTGCGATATCCTGAGCTCTTTCCTCTTTCCATTTTTCTTCCCTTAGACTCTGCACTCAAAGCATTTCCCGATGTCTCACCAGAGCTTTTCCGTCGCATTTCCTCGCTAAGGATATCATCGACAACATCATCAAATTTTAAAGTACTAGATCCAGAAACAGAGTTACTAATAGCCATTACTAAACCATACCAACTTTCTGGTAATGAGCACAAGCATAACAGAGCTCTAACTTCATCATGAAAGTTTACCCCTACAGAACATAACTGACTTGTAACAGTATTAAAATCATTTAAATGGTCTGCAACAAATCCACCTTCCGACATCTTCATATTAAATAACCATTTCATAAGAAATACCTTGTTTGAGGCCGAGGGTTTTTCATATAGTTTCTCCAACACCTTAATCAAACCCTCTGTTGTTGTTTCCTTCGAAATGTTGAAGGCAACCGACATTGCGAGGCACAACCATATTTTTCTGAGTGCATTTCTATCGAGAAGGTTCCATTCTTCATCTGTCATACCCGTCGGCATCTTTGCTTTTCCGCCCAATGGTAGGTATAGATCTTTCTGATACAGATAATATTCCATCTGCATCTTCCACAGTGAGAAGTTTTGGCCGTTAAATTTCTTGACCCTAAACTTACCATCTTCTGCCATTGCTCCCACTCAAACGAGGAATCCTTCTTTCCTGCGAGTTTATCAGCCAAAGAGACTTTCGGCTCTGATACCAGTTGTTATAAAATTATATATTACGGAGCAATGGAACACATAAAATATTGCAGAAATATAAACACCAAAAAAGCATAAAATAAGAGAGACACAGATATACGTGGTTCACCCAGTTTGGGCTACGTCCACCCCAAACAGCCAGTCCTTCCTTTCTATTATCCAGCAAAATGAAGAGACACAACTTACAACAGATTTGCTGTAATATCCTCTGTTTTCTCTCACAGTCTCACCTCTCTGCTTCTCGCTCGGAGAATACACATATATTACACAGACTCAATACAATGCCCTCATACAAAGAGAGGGGTTGCCTTATAGGGCAAAAAACCCTAAATTAAACATAAATTCTACCGTCAGATCATCCGCCTAATGAACGGCCTAGATTGACTAGAAATTACTATACTTTTACAAGGCAATTTTACATATGTTTTTAGCTTTGGGGGTGTTGCCCCCAAGCCCTTGCCAGGGGACCGCTGGCCCCCGGACCCCCCAGTTGTGGGGGATCGGTCCCCCAGGACCCCCGCGGGGGGGACAAGTCCCCCCCGCACACCCCCACATGGAGGGGTGTACAAACTTCCTGGCGTATACATCCGGCTGAAACAAAGACCTCTGAACAATCATGCTCCACACACAACAGTTTGCATTAGAATACTACAGGCAAATTATCAATGCAGATGAGATAAATTTTGTAAATGCTAAGAAGAAGGCCAAATTCGAAATAAAGACCAACTAGGCCCCTTCATATGCAACTCTAGGGAGGCAGGCCATGAAGTAGAATTGATATTGCAGAGCATGAAATTCCAAAGAAGTTTTGTTTGGAGATATGACCCTTTAGAATTCATCACCAAGAAGAGGAAAAAGGTCAAGCTAGGACCTTTTATTCACCATCCCATACTTGAGATTGAAGCCTATGCCAACCAATCAAAATGGGTGGAAGGAACCCTAGTTGATCAAGACAGCACCAGAATAGACATAGAGAATGCTCTAATCGATCTTGAAAAACAACTTGATGAGGGTTCTTTCCTGCAGGTGCCAGAACAATCAAGTAGGCCAGAGCAGTTAGATAGGCTAGAATAGTTAGATGGGCTAGAGCAACCAAGAAAACCAGAGACAACCATGAGTACCGCCTTAGTTGTGTAGACTCCTCTAAATGAGGAGAAGAGCCTAAAAAGAAGTAGGGAGGAGGCCACCACATCAGCAAGAGCCACTTCACAGACTTATGTAGATACAAGCCAAGCAAAAAGACAGAGAGTGAACCCTGACTCTGAACAGGAATACATAGAGGAGACAGAAGAGGTCACCAGCACAGAAGGAAACAGGAGCAAGCCCATCACCCCATCAGAAGGCACACCCTCCACATCACAAACTTAGGTGTTGGAAAGGCAGCTCAGTCTTGAGGTATCTTCCTTCAGAATGCCTACTGACAAAGACCAAGACATCAAGGAAAGGTACAGGGAAATAAAAGCAAGGAATGAGAAGCTTAAGGTATAAACTTATGCCCAGTTCCTGAATATGACCCCTACCAATCAAACCAAGCTAATGTCGGCCTTTGATATCAAAGAGGGGAAATGCAGATGACTTTTATCAAGCCTACAACTCAACAACCAAAAACAACCTCAGATTTCAAGAAAGTAGATTTTGAAGTGCTAGAAAGGGATATCCATCCCATAGACCAGATTGAACTACAAAAACAAATAGGGGAGATGATATACTCCACCTTTACTGGAAACGCCATGGCTGCTTATCAACTACATAATTCCTTAAATAACATATCTGCACAATTTCAATTGGAGAAGGCCTCCTCACAGGCCAAAGATACAAGGATCAAGTCTGTAGAGGACTTAGTAATTGAATTGGGACATGATCCCAAGGAGATAAAAGCCACATAGTAGCTAATTAAGAAGAAAAATGATGATATCGATGCACTCAAGAAGTAGCTGAAGATACCCCAGTTGTATCATCCACAAACATTAGAGGTCCTAAAAGCCCAACAAGGACATGAAGTGCTCATGGAATTGAACCTGAAGCTGAATGATCAACTCAAGGAGATAGAGAAGGAGTTGGACACTTAAATTCAATCGAAGCAAAGTGACTTGGTCACAACTTCCAGAACTGTCATCCCCACGGTATCCACAGCAGTTCCTTCTACATTGGTAGCATCACTCCCACCCACAGCTCCACCTGCAACAACATTTCCAGTAACATCCCATAAGAAACAAAGCTAAATTATATAGAGAGAGCCCTCTCTGAGTCATAGGTTGGCTAGAGCCTATACTTAAAAGATTGGTTTGTGGTTACCTCAGTTTCTTCCTTCTTCTGATAACTTCTAAGGAAAATTCTGAGTGATAACATAGTGGCGACCATACTGGGGAATCAAATCCTCAGTCTTAATAAACCTTTAAGAAAATTTTAAATCTTTATTTCAAGCCTCTTAAAGGGTTTGTTAGAAGTTATTTACAAAATCTCACAAAAGAAAGTAATTAGTAAAAGCTTGAGATTCTGGCTTCAAGGAGAACTCACTACAGTAGGGCTAATCCAGATCCAAACCCTGCCCCAGTAGTTGATAATCCCAACCTGATTTCAAGAAGACCCAAAAGAGAAGAAAGTTCAGTTAGTCAAACACCTTTAATCAAAGTCGATTCGTGCCCTGATGAGTGGTTGTTTTTAGAAGACCTTCCCTTTGATGTGCCATTTGATCTTTCCCTATTTAGAACAAGGTCTGAAAGTGCACTTGATGAAATTGTTCTAGATCCAGATTTTATTGCAGACCTCGAAGTCCAAAAGGCCAATCACTCAATTGATGAATATATTTTGAATTCCCCACAGTCATCCCTTACTACTGCTAGGAACCCTGAGCTTTCTGAACCAATATCCACTACTCTTAGTTCACCATTATTCCCTTCAACCTTTGAAGTTCATTCCCCACCTCCATTCATACCCTCACTCCCTTACTAACCTATCATATCCTAGGTACCACATGCCGGTCCTAGTTCATCCTCCACTACTGCATCACCTTCTAGTGCCTCAACCCCACATTTTAGTCCTTCCCAACTTATAGCCATGGAAAATAGATATGCTCCCCTTGTCTTACATCCTCCACTTGGTGCCATGCCAGCAGACTACTAGAGTAAAATTTTCCAATTTGATGGCATAGGACACTATACTGCACAACACCATGTTAATAAAATGATAGACTACTTTGAACTTCATGAAATTGATATTGTGGATGTCCAAATGAGATTATTCGCGTAGACTTTAGCTGGTGATGTTAGAAAATGGTTTAGATCACTGCCTGATAATAGTATTGATAGTTTAGAAGTATTTCAACAACAATTTTTGAATAGATAGGAAAAGAAAAAGAATCCTCTACAGATCCTTTCTGAATATGAAAATATTAGGAGAGGACCCAATGAAACTGTTCAAGATTACTGCACTAGATTTAACAATATATATAATGCAATTCCAGTTAATCTTAGACCCCCACCTGACTTAGCATTAATAAATTTCCCTGATGGTTTTGACACAGACATGGCATTCTAGCTCAGGGAAAGAAACCCCCCAACCCTAGAAGATATGCAAAGTGTAGCAGTAAGTGTAGAGGCTAATTTATTAGCTAAAAGAGCTAGAGTTAGGAATGAAAGAAGAGGATCAACTAAAGATGAGCCTTCACCCTATGACATTAAAATAGATAGCTAAACAAGAGGCATGGAAAAGCTAATGGATAGAATAGAGAATATAGAGAGGAAACCCCAATGGGATAATCAATAGGCACTTCCAGTTAGCAACTCGAACTTTAGGAAAAACTGGAAAAAATGGACCTGAACAGAATATAAGACCTCCTTTCTAGGAAAATTATGCAGAAACATCCCATCCTAAAGACCCAGAGCAAGATACATAGATTAACCTGATGGGATTAGATGATGAAGGTGCTATTTTTATGACCTAAGATGATTAGGAATTGCATATGCTGCAGCAATTGCAAATCCAGTCTAGAGAGTAATTTGATTATAAAAAAGGTTATGATTCTACCATCTTTGAAGTACATAAGCAGTATAACCTAAGGAGTAAAAAGAATTATGATATCTCTGACCAAACCAAGAAAACAGTGCCAAATCAACCAAAGAAAATCAAAGAAGCCCTGGTTTCTAAAATCCTCCAGATTCTCCCCAGAAAAAACCAAAATCCTTTTGGTCCTACCATTGAAGATATAACCCCTAATCAACCTTCTAATGATCAACCCTCTTCTTCAATTCCCCACAAAAGACTAGTGGACACACCTCAAAATACTAGACTGGAAAATTCACAAAAAAAAGTCCCCGATAAAGGAAAAGAAGACCATCCCACTCGAATCCCTACTGTCAAAAGTCCAAACCCTCAAACAGAGAAAGCCCCTTTTGCTTTTAATTTGGGAGTAGAGGTAGCTAAGCTAAAGATTTCAATCCCTTTGACAGAGTTAATCAAGAATGAAACCTACAAAACAAAGATAAACCAGACCTTGAACCTTGCTGAAAATGAGGATTCTATTAACCTGTTTGATGACCAACCCAAACTTATATTTGGTCCAGATGTCAATGACAAACCACTAGAAGGAGGAATACCACCTTTCTACATTAGCCTTGGCATCCATGACAAAATTCTTCATAATGCAATGTTGGATTCTGGAGCCTCCCACAACTTAATGCCCAAATCAGTAATGGAAAAATTGAACCTAGACATTACAAGACCTTACAAGGACTTATTTTCATTTGAATCAAGTCAAGTAAAGTGTTTGGGGTTGATTAAAGACCTCTGTGTTACCTTAGTTCAATATCCTGCCAAGAGCATCCTTATGGATATTGTAGTTGCTGACATCCCACCGAAGTATGGCATGTTGTTATCCAAGTCATGGGGAGCCAAACTTCAGGGATCTCTACAACTTGATATGTCATATGCAACAATTTCTATTTTTGGACAACCCAAGAAGCTGTACCAAGAAACTTTAATGAAATACATGGTGAGTAGCCAGGATCGACCTCAAAACTTTCCTATCTACTCTGTACATTCAGACATTGATTCTTTTATTTTGTATAATACTGATGAAACACAAGGAACTCTTTTAGACAATGTTGATATAGAACCAAAAGAAATTGCAGTTTCAAAACAAAAGGAAACTGTCCAAACTTTAGAGATTTCCACTAAACAAGGTAGTCAAGTTGAGGAAAAGTTGGTGGAAACAAATGATGCTAATTATGAACATGAGATATTGTGGCATCTTGAGTTTGATGGGTCAGTCAAGAAGTTTGGAGCAGGAGGAGGAGTTTAGATATACAATCTAGAGAATGATTGCTCAGAAGACCATGCATACAGACTAAATTTTAAATGTACTAACAATATGGTTGAGTATGTAGCACTAATTTTAGGTCTTAAATTAGTTAGGAAGCTAGGAGCTATAAGAGTTTCTGTCATGGGAGATTCTGAATTAGTGATAGAACAAATTAATGCTATATATATGATCAAAGACCCTAGATTAAGTTGTTATAGAGGAACCATTGTAGAAATACTAAAAACTTTCTTAGAAACCAAAGTTGCTATAATTCCTAGAAAACATAATATGCAGGCTCATAGTTTAGCAATGTTTGCCAGCACTTGCAAGTTACCCTTTCAGCCTAACTATCAATGTACTGCTGAAGTAAGGCACATGCCTATAATTCCAGATAATTTGAAGAAATGGAAAATATTTGCTAATGACAAGCAAATAAACAACTTTTTGATTTCAGAACAAGAATTTGTAAATAGCTTTGTGTAGTCTGCTACTACACTATCTACTTCCGCTATCACCTCTGTGACAATGGTTGCGCGTAGCTCCTTTACTTTCGGCGGAGTTGAAGGCTGGGCCTTCAACTACAATTCTGTAATCTGGAGGTTTAGCTCGAGCTGAACTTTGGCCAACTCTGTGCGAGCATCACACGCCCCCATCACAAGTTTGTGGACCTGCTCATATGCCTCTGCATCCTTAGGAATGGCCAATTCGGGGACCATTCGACAGGCTTCATTCACAAGCTTAATCATGCATTGATTTGTGTTGGTAAGTTCCACCATGGAAGTGAGGGTGGTGTCTCGTTGTAGGGCCATCTGCACATTATTGATCTTCTGCTCACTGATCACTTGCAAAGCATGCTGTTCGCGGGCCCTCAGCTCTGTGATCACCCCATCTTGTAGTAAGTGGAGCACCTCACTAGGAAGCACTGCCAAGTTCAGCCCCACTCCCTTGAGGACAGTGACAGCAGGCCTGTTAGCTTCGTTTTTTGTGGTCAGTGCTCCCTCCGGCAGCACTATCACTAAGGAGTCCTTCGCATGCAGCATCCCAATGGCTTGTGAAGTACCGATGGTGAGGCTGGTGGACACCACGCTGGTCTGTGATGCACAGATCTGCAGCTCATGCAGACCCATTTGGATGGCCCCCAATAGTTGTTGTTGCTATTGCTTGAACTTTTGTAGTACCTTCGCGGTGACGTCCCACATCATATCTCCAATGTTGTTCAAATCTCCCTCTGTTAGGGTGATTGGGTCTAGCGATGTCTTACTGGCCTTGGATTTCTTCCGCAGCCCAAATTTTTCCTGTTCTCTTGGACGCTTAATACAGAATGACCGCTCCGTGCTACTCTGTCTACTCGTCTGTTTCTTCCTTTGTTTTGGGCGAGGGCGACCTCTCACCTTTGTCAAAGCCATGCTCTACTCCACCTATCTTTTCTTCCACCTGATGTGTGGAATCACGCTTTGCCTGGGCCTTGTCCTTGGCCTCCTTCCTCCTCTTCTCATCCAGCTACACCATCTTGAGCTTGGCCTCCTCCATTTTGCGCTGCATGACGAACTTGCTCGATCCCACTGCTGAGTTTAAGGCAGTGTGCCACTCTGTCGGCCAGTGATCAAGAACTGCATTGATCGCGTCATTAGTTGCCAAGTAAGGCAAGTCATGCCACTTCTGCTCAGGTTCCTTCCGTGCCCTCATCGATACACGTTGAAATTACACCTTGAACTCCATGTACTCCCGCAGTTTGGAAAACACAGTAGGTGACAATTGCGGCTTGTGGTTGATAGCCATGCATATATTCATTTCCATAAAGATCCAAAAGATCTTGCTATCCTTGATGCGCTGAGCATCCTTGGTCGCCCACAGCGAAGTGTACTTCACTGCTTCTGGCAGGTCTAGCACGACCAAGGGGAATTGACTGTCTTTAGGTAGCTCCCAGGCTACCAACATAATAGACAACAAGAGCCACGCATAGTGGAAGGTCTTGCTGAGCTCCTATGCCTCACGGTAGTTCGCGAGAAACTCACTGCAGAGATAGTGCGCCCAATTAAACTTGACTCCTTCTACGCATTGGGCCACTAGAGCGACAGTGGGTGTCGACACTTCGTCTGCAGGACACTTCCACATAACTTTTCCTACCAAAATCTGCGTGGCCACCTTGACCGTAGGATCACAGATATTTGAGATGGCATAGCCTTGCGGCTTCTTCACGATCTTGAATTTCTTTTCCATGGCCTCCGTTAAGGCATGCTTGCCACCTTTTCTGCCAAACATCATGGCCAGATTTTCCTAGTATAGGGTAGCTGCATGATCCTATGGATCAACTTCTCGGTGATCGGATCCTCCAGCCACAGACACCCATCATGCACCAAGCATAGCAGCTGCTTGATTACCAATACTGTAATGGGCGTGAAATTGTGCAGCACCCATAGCAGGTTGAGCAGACCTGCTTTGTCTCCCCCTGAGCCACTTCCACGTTTCCAACACACTCATCCTGATGGTTGTATGAACAATGCGGCGCATTAGCTATTCTTTCGCCAAGTAAGGGAACTTCTCAGTGTCAGCTAAGTCCCAGCCTTCCAATTTCAACAGAGGAACCTGCCCCAACCACTGTCCTTCAAAGAAAATCTTGTCCGGTAGCAGAGGTATGTGTAAGGCGACCTTGCTTTCATCAATGTCCTTCGGCACCTTGGTCTTTCCCTTTCACGGAGGGATGTATTCGGGCAACTTAGTAATAGGCTCAGAACCCTTGACTTCAATGTCCTCCAATTCCACCCCCAAATCCTCATCATCCATCAGGACGTCCTCAATCTCTTCCTCCTCCTGCTCCAAGTTAATAGTTTTTCCCTTTTCCTGGGTGATGGGCTTGTCCTTCTATGGGTTTCTTCTAGGCTACATGCGTATGGTTGTCGCAGCCTGCTTGCCCTTCTTATCCTTCGTACTCTCCTTGGTCGGGGTAAGCTTTGGTCTAGGCGTCCGTGGTGACTTGGGGACTTCAGCTAGTACCTTTTCAACTTCCAGAGAAGCTCCTTCTGCCTCCATAACAACCTCCGGCACAACCCCCTCGGTTGTCACTACTTTGTCATCCATAGATTCTAATCTGGGGATAATTTCACGGATGAAATTGCGGTCGGACTCTGGAAATTGATCAAATGCTGGGCAATCAAGCAATTCTTCGAAAAATGCACGGTTCATGCACGTCTGAGAGCTCACCAACTCAATGCTCAAAATGCCAAGTGTTTTTCGTTGGGTATCCACATGTAATTTATAGGCCATTTTGAATTCAAATCCGATTGTTCCTCCCAAATTCGGTTCATTAATGCCAGATTGGCAGCAGATTTTCAAGGATCTTACCCATAAATTTCATCTTAAATGTCAGCTGCCCGCTCCATTTGGCCACATTCTCATCGTCAAATCATGAACAGTGACTTTAACAGTCACTTTCTGGCTGATCTGTGTGGTTTTTCCCAGGGTAGCGCAACTCTCTTTGTGTTGTTGCAAATCCTGTGACATCTCCTCGTTCTGTGCAATCCCCCGATCACGTAGTGTCCCAACCTGGGCAGTGTAGTTTATAGTCCCGCACCTCCTTTCAGCTTCCTGGAGCGCTAATACTATGCTACCTTCATATAGTCACCTGGCTTGATCATCGGTGTACGACTTCAATCGACTGCCATTCACCTTCCTTGGGAAGGGATCTCCATTCAATTTAACCAACTAAACTGCTCCACCATCGGTAGTCTCTTTAATGACATAGGGCCCTAGCCAGTGCACCCTAAATTTCTGTGGAAATTTATCAAACTTGTTGTCATATAACAAAACCAGATTATTTACCTTAAAGGTGTACAGTTTAATGTGCCGATCATGCCATGCTTTTTCGTGCTGCTTTTAGACCTATTGGTGAAATCCAGCCAGAAAAATTTCTTCCTCAAGCTAAGTAAGCTACGCGAGGCTCTCTTCCAAGGCTCCGCGATCAGTCATACCCGTGAGTGTCGCTATGTGTAGACTAGGCACAATGTTTTCCATTGGCATCACTACTTCAACACCATATACAAGACTAAAGGGTGTCTGTCCAGTCAACTTTTTGTCTGTCTAGTACCTTTGAATGCTTCCATCGCCCCCTTAGCCTGTGGGTGATAAGGCATGCGTTTTTGGTGATATACCTAAAATTCCTCTGTCAGTGCGCTGATCGTTTCATTCAAAAAGTGCGTACCGAGATCACTCATCAAAATATTTGGACACCCAGATCGTGTCAGTACATACTCAAAGAGAAACTTCACAGTGGTCGTGCCTGTGCAATCCTTCATAGGCTATGCCTCTGCCCATCGAGTCAAATACTCAGCTGCGGTGATAATTTACCGCACTCGTCTTCTTTCCTTGAGGTTGAATGGGTCCCATAAAATCTATTGCCCATTTCTCGAAAGGTTGTAACATCATCTGTGGGTTCAGAGGCAACTCATCTCTCCATGATGGCCTGCTAGTCCTTTGACACACGTCGCATGCCCTGCAGTAGGATTTTGAATCCTAATGGAGGGTTGGCCACCACAACCTTACACGTAGAATCTTTTGTGCGGTCGACCTTCCTGCATAATGTCCTCTCATGACACCCCCATGAGCGTCTGCGAGGATACTGCTTCTTTCAAACTCCAGTACATATCATCACAATACTTCATCAGACCCCATTTTGTACAGATGTTTGGCAATGACAGAAAAGTCTGCCACACACACCACTAACTCCTTTTTCTATTAGGTGGTGTAGCCTTCTAGGGCAGTTCCGGCCGTTAGGAAGTGTGTGATGTCTTCAAAGTGACCATTCGCGATGCGCACTACTGCGCGTCAGGTATTCCTTCCTCCAAATTAGTGGGCTCTTCCCCTGTTTCGATGTGCGACAAATGGTCTGGTCCCACATTCATTTGTCTAGGCTTCACAATAACTTCAAAATCATACTCTTGGAACAATAACAACCACCTGCATATTCCCCCCCCAACACAGGCTTATTGACCAGGTATTTCAACGCAGAATGATCTGTATACATCTTAAAATGTCCACCTAACAAATAGTGTCTAAAGTTCTGGAGCGCGTATACCATGGCTAGTCCTTCGCGCTCAGTGGTGGAATAGTTCTTCTCAGCCTTGGATAACCTCCTGCTTGCGAATGCTATAGGATGGTCCAATTCTCCTTCGCCAGCTTGTGTCAGTACTACTCCCAATGCTATACATGATGCATCTACATGTACATGAAACCCCTTTTTCCAATCTGGGAAGACTAAAATCAGCGCGGTGACCATTTTTTCTTTCAGAACATCCAAGATTTTCTGACAGTCCTTGTTCCAACAGAACGTGACATCCTTTTTAACAACTTTTCCATAGGTGCGGTGATCTGGGCATAACCCTTGATAAACTTCCTATAGTACCCAGTATGTCCCAATGTTGCGCATAGTTGTTTCACACTCCTTGGCACCTCCAGGTTAATTATCATTGCGATCTTCGCGAGGTCTACCATCAATCCCTGTCTGCATACCACGTGACCCAACAAAGTCCCAAAAGGGACACAAAACAAACATTTCTTCAAATTGAGCGCAATCTAGTACCTTTGACAAGTATCTAGAATTAAGCGCAGGCTTGCCACATGGTGTTTTACCAACCCAAACACAGTCCAGTCATCAAAGTACACCTCTAGAAACTTATGGATGAAGTCTTTGAATGCAGTAATGACTACACGTGAAAAAATTGCAGGTGCATTCTTTAATACAAAAGGCATCACAGTGTACTGAAAACATCCCCATTCAGTTGTGAAGGTCGTATTGCTTCTATCTTCAGGTGCGATTTTGATCTGATGGTACCCAGAGAATCAATCAGTGAAGGAGTATGCTTCCTAGCCACCTACATTATCCAATACGTCATCAGTGAAAGGAGTCGGGAAAGGATCATGCATGCAAGCGTCATTCAACTTCCTGAGATCTACGCATATCCTTATTTCATCCTTCTGCTTCTTTTCCTATACCACCATTGGGCTCACCCAATCATATTCTTCTACGGGCTCAATGATGCCTGCTGCGAGCATCTTATCTAACTCTAAGCGGACCTTCTCCTTATACTTCGGATTGAGACGGTAAGGTATTTTCTTAACCAGCTTTGCATTAGGTTTTAACGTGATCTTCATAATGTCCAGGTCTCCTATTATCCCCTTTAACTCCATAAACTTGGTAGGGAACAAATCCTAGTATTCGTGGAGTAATTAGGTAACCTTATCTACCATCGCATCATCCCAGTAATCTCCAATATTCACGAATTTTGGCTCCACCTTCATACTAGTATTTATCTATTTAGTTTTCAATGGTGCAGTTATATCAGGATTCTCAATCAGCGGTCCCTCGACCTTGCGGTGACCCTCGGTTTTAGGGATATTAATCTTTCGGGGGTCTTCATCTTCTTCTTCAACGGTCACGTTATAGCATTCCAGCGCATGGCTCAACTGAGTAGTCCAATCGGGCTAAATCAGATCCAAAGGATCTCGTGGTATCCTAAAGATCACTGCTTTAACTTCTTGTTGTGCTTCGTCAATACAATCAAACACGTCTTCCAAGCTGAACGTCATTTGAACCCTTCACTCAAAATATCCCATTCTCCTGTGCCATGGTGGAGCTCTATCTCCAAGTACCAGTTCATCGGGATTACATCCAAGGTGTGACAAAACAAGTGCACCCATTCAAGTTGGGGCTTCACTCCATAGGCCTTAGCCCATTTGTCCAAGTGTTTGCGCAGATCATCCTTCCCATCATACTTGTCCGTCACTCATACCTTTGGCTTCCCAAAGCATGTTCTCATCATCTTCCTATACTCATGCCAATCATCAAAACTACCCTTGTGCGTACCCCACCATCTCATGGGCGTAGCGCACTGTGCCCAGTCCAAAGCCTGGAAGTGCTGCTTCTCTGGTACTTCCCTCTCAAATGCATCCAAGAACACATCCACATCATTCAAGCCATCATAAGTGGGAAGATTTTTTACCTTTGATGACACACAGCACATCGACGAGGTCATCATGTTACAACTCAACGTAGTTACCTCATTTAGCCGATTCTGCCAACACTCTAATTCTTCATCTGAGTCTAAGGTGCAAGAATTCTCGCGATCCCATGTAATTCGTCCATCCACTGTTGGATTCACCCAATCTTGATTTTGTGTTGTTATCTTATATATGTAGTCCAAATCGTCATCGCTTTCGTAATCGCAGATTGGTTCAGTATAGAGCAATCCTTCTACAGGATCTAGGGGTACTATTATGTGAAGCGATTTATTTTCAAATATCATCTTTTGCTTCTTTAGATTGATTACCCCATTCATGTCAGTAGCCCAATCAATGCCAAGGAGCGCAAGGTAGGGGTTGTTGTCATCCACAATTTCTATTACTTCAAAATCAACCAATGCGCTTGCGCCTTCAATATCTACAGTTACTCCCTGTAACCGTCCCATGGGGATGATATTCTACTAATTTTCCATCCTTAACTGAATCAGAGACCACTGTAGCGTGGGTCTCCCCATCCGCTCCCAAGTCTTCTTTGGCAAAACGTTCGCGTCTAACCCCAGATCCAGAATAACCTGATCCATTTCATATTCTCCTATCTGCGCGGTGAGTCTCATCTCATGTCTTGTCCTTGCCTTATGCTTATCAATCTTCCATACCACGCGCGGTTCACCCAGAGTGTTTCCGACGCATCTATTTATAATTTCCTGTAACCCCTTCATAGCCTTGCTATCGCGCAACAACTTCATGCAGGTCTCTAGAAAGATCATAAGCATAGAAGGGTCCATATACTGAACAAGTTTATCTTGGCTCCCTGAGGTAGAGGCCTTAGTGAAGCTCTTCTTTGCTTCCATGAACGTTTCGCGTGCACACTCCAAATCAAATTCAACCTCCTTCTCTGGAGCTTTGCGAACCCATGCGCTGTCTTCAGGTTGTTTCCCCTTATTGTCGCCCGTTGCAATTCCACTTCGGAGCACTATATTCACATTCGAATCTTCTTCATGAGGCTTAGCCCTCATCATCTGTAGGTTCTGAGTCGGCTGTGGTGGTAGCACCCCTTTGTTGCGTATCCTTGCTATCAGTGTAGGACAGTCCTCCATCTCATGATCAAATTGAGTGCAATATTTGCACGACGGACGCGTTGGGTTAGTGCATTCACGGGCATAGTGTCCTAATCCTCCACAATTGTAATAGATCAGCTGTCCCTGACCTCTGTCAGGTTCTCCTCCACCTTGGCCTCGTCTGCGCCCCTGAAAGCCTGTCCACACCATCCCAGTGCCCTGGTCAGGAGGTCGCGTTTCTGCCTGAACTTGATAGGCGGGTTTTCTATCCATCATCAATTCATAACTTTGGCAAGTGCACTCATCATGCCCTACCGACCTACACAAGTTGCAGAACAATTGTTGTGGTGTTTTTACAAACTTCTGCAGTAAATGACTATTATGAGTCACATGTTTCCCTGCTACCTGACATATAGTGCACCACAACGCATGCCCTGCGCTCGGCCTTGCTTGGGCTTCCGATCTCAAAGGCATTGGTCCTCCTCCTGCAATATAGTTCACAAAGACCAGGCAATGGTCTTTGCCATGCCCATGAACTTTACATTTCAGGCACCATATCTCTTCACATGCCTCTGGCAAAAGTGTTCTCTCTTGCTTCAGACTTTACATCTCGAGGCAAAGATTTTGCAACTGCGCATGGATCTGTTGAACCCCTAGATTCAGATCTTGCACTGGCATTTCATGCAGTATTATGGCAATTTCCAAGGCCTTTTCCTAAGTCGTAATATTATGTTGTGACAGCGCAACTGTTAGGTGAGGTAGGAGCGAAGCCATGAACCATTCGTGGTGTTGCCCATCGATTAAATTCATATTAGCGGATTTTACACTTCAACCTCTGATCCAACTCCCAAGGTGTCTCACCGAGTTTAATCGTGATTTCCTTGAACCCCAAAATCAACTATGCCTTGGATTTAGGCCTACAAAACTCTTTATTCAGCGCGGTCGGGATCTTTGCCAATGCAATGTTTGGGTTATCATTAGAGTACTTGATTTACCATGTTAGCGCGCGATCCTGCAAAGCTCTAACCAATGTTGCCTTCTTCATGTGATCATCTGTAACACCCTGAGCTTCCCATACAACTTTTATGATGAACCAGAACTGGTTCGGGTCCTCAGTTCCCAAGCCCTTAAACAAAGGAAACTTCACTGAATTTTCCATGTTGAACTGCGGTGGAGGAGGTGGTGTGGGCAAAGTCGCAGGTGACGATGGTGAAGGTGGAGGTGGTGTAGGTGGAGGTGGTAGTCGCGGGAACCCTTGTTTTATCAACTTAACTGCACTTTGCAGAGAAGCTTGCGCTACTCCCTCTTTGTCACTCAAAGGAGGAGAAATCAGTGGGCTATATTCAGGACCCTTTCTACCTACATTCCTGTAAGTCTTTCCACTTCGCGTAGCTCCGAACATCAAGGTAGTTGCATAACCTGCTTTTCGCACAATAACATCTTAATCCAAGTATTAAAGACTTCAAGTACTTACCTCACGGACCTTTGAAAAAGCGTCACTCCGCCTCGCTATAACTAAATGAGGTATCGACCACGAATTCAGTCACAAACCCTCTGATGATACGATCGAGCCAATGATCGACAGCGTGGGTGATCTTATCCTTAGAGGCTTTCAGTCTCTGTACTAACTCCGGGGTCCAGAAATTAGGACCATCAAGCTTCCACCTTCCTTGGCTATTCGCTAGCTTCGCGATCCACTCATATAACTCAATTAGAAGGGAGAAAAAAATATCTCGTGGATTTCTGTATACATGTACCTATCTAGCCACTGTTCCTTTGTCAGTCGCGGATTTCTGTTCTCCTGTGCCGCGAATTCGTGGATTTTCCTATCCAACCAGTCTTCAATCTCTTTCTTAGTTGTATTCCAGTGATACGACATCACACAACTCTCATACAGATTCCGGTTTCGACAACGGAACCATTTGTTGGCTTAGTAGGCCCTAACCCAGGTTCAGCGTTGGTCAGCTAAACAAATCCCTACACTACTAGCCCTTTCGGCATTAGCCCGCGGAGTGTGGATCGAAGCCTCACCCAAAGCAGTATGGGGGGATGCTGGAATTGAGTTTCCGCACCCTGAGATGGTTGTGATGTCGATTTATACCCCTTGCTCCTACCTTCGCGCAGGTCACTAAGCATTAGGTATTTTCATTCTACCCTTTAACCTGCCTTTTAGTACCTCCGCGAAGGTGTACGAATGATCTTAGCGCAACCCTAACCAGTGGTTCAGGTACTTTCGCACTCTTATGACGATGTATTGTATAAGTTCCCAGGTTATCTTCAATGTTTTACTTATTTTACCAATTAATAATAGTTATCGTCGCATAAACTGATATTATTACTTGCGTTCAATTAACAAATATAATCACATAAATTCGCGCATCAAGTAAACATTGTAATATAAACGCAAATCGTAACACAATATAATTAGATGCATTAACATAGAATAAATACATAGTAATTGCAGAATACTTCTCTTTATTGATATCTCCAGTTTAATATAGACTCTATCCATCCTGCACACACAGTTGCAGGGGTCCATGCACTTAGCTGCGGACTTCTACTCTAGGCCTCTGCGCACTCAGCTGTAGAGTCTCTACCTACACTAAGACCCAAGAACACTTAGACTTCTCCACTTTCTTCCTTACTTCACTTTCTAGAGCTTACTTAGCTCCTTTTTATACAATCCCATGGTTCACAGACCATGGGTAGATCTTTACAGCCAACTTGACACCTTACAAAAAATAAGGGCAGACAACCCTTTATGACTCTTGACACCTTCACGCTCTATGACCACAAAATTCAGAGACTTTACAACTTTATTACAAAATTATCCCAAAACACGAGCTTTTAGCCCCAAAACTGTTCTTGGGGGAACTCGTTCCCAACACCCACTGTCAAGTCGTGAATAGTGACCATAACGGTCACTTTTTGGCTTCTCTGCATGGTCCCTTCTTCGATAGCGCATCTCCCTGCGCGTTGCTGCTGACACTGTGACATTCCTTCATTCCACACAGTTGCCCAATTGCGCAACGCCATAACCCGGGAAGTGTAGTTTATAGTCCTGTGCCTCCTTTCAGCTGCCTAGAGTGCTAAGACTATGCTTCCATCATGTAGTCATCTAGTCGGATCGTCGGTGTATGGCTTCAATCGGCCACCATTCACCCTCCCTGGGAATGGCTCTCCATTTAATTTTACATATTGAACTACTCCACCATTGGTAATCTCCTTGATGACATAGGGCCCCAACCAATGCATCTGAAATTTTCTTGGAAATTTATCAAACTTGCTGTCATACAATAGAACTAAATCATTTACCTTGAAGGTGCACAGTTTTATTTGCCGATCGTGCCATGCATTTTCGTGCTTCTTTTGAACTTGTTGATGGAATCCATCTAGAAATCTATCCTCTTTAATCTCTATTAGTTGTGCAAGCCTCTCCTCCAGGGCTTCGCGATCTTCCATTCCTGTGAATGCTGTTATGCGCAGACTAGGTACAATGTATTCCATCGGCATCACAACTTCTATGCCATAAACTAGTATGAACGATGTTTGTCTGGTCAAATTCTTGCAAGTAGTTCTATAAGCCCATAGCATTGCAGGCACGCGCACATCCCAATAGTTTCTTTGAGCATTGCAAACCTTTGTTAGCGTGCTCTCCAATATTTTATTAAATGCTTCCATCGTCCCATTAGCTTGCGAATGATATGGCGTGCTCTTCTGATGGTAAACCTGAAATTCCTCCATCATCGCGCTGATCGTCTCATTAAGAAAATGCGTACCGTGATCGCTCATTAAATTTTTTTGGATAGCCAAACCTTGTCAGCAAGTGCTCAAAGATGAATTTCGCTGCTGTCGTGCTTGTATAGTCCTTCACAGGCTACGCCTCCACCCATCTGGTTAAGTACTCAGTCGTGGTGATGATGTACCACGCACCCATCTTCTTTCTTGGAGGCCGAATTGGTCCCACAAAGTCAATCACCCAATTCTTGAAGGGTTGTAACGATATCTGCGGATTCAACGACAACCCATCCCTACGTGAGAGTCTGCCACTCCTTTGGCATGCATCACATGCCCTACAATACGCTTTTGGATCCTTATGCAAGGTCATCCACCACAACCCAGCATGTAGAATCTTCTGCACTATTGATTTTCCTGCATAATGACCTCCCGCGGCTCCGCCAAGAGCTTTAGCGAGGATGCTGTTTTGTTCAAACTCTGGCACATAACGTCACAATATTTCATCTGATCCCTTTTTGTGCAAGTGCCCTGCGATGACAGAAAAGTCTGATGCACGCACCACCAGTTCCTTCTTATGTTGGCTTGTATATCCTTCTAGAGCCGTACCTGTCATCAGGAAGTGTATAATATCTTCAAAGTGGTTGTTCATGATGCGCATTGCAAAGAGCTGTGCATCAGGTAGTCCTTCCTCCAAATTAGTAGGCTCTTCTCCAGTTTCAATGCACGACAAATGATCCGGTCCTGCATTCAATTGTCCTGGTTTCACAATGACTTCAAAGTCATATTCCTGGAACAACAACAACCACCTGCATATCTTCACCCCAAACAAAGGCTTGTTGACTAGGTATTTCAATGCAAATGGCCTGTATACATCTTAAAATGTTTGCCTAACAGATAATGCCTAAACTTCTGGAGCGTGTACACCATAGCTAATCCTTTGCACTCTGTCATGGAATATTTTTTCTCAGCTTTGGACAACTTCCTACTTGCGAACACTATAGGGTGATCCAAGTCCCCTTCATCGGCCTATGTCAATAATACTCCCAATGCAATAAATGATGTGTCCACATGCACATGAAATTCCTTCTTCCAATTTGGGAAGACTATGATCAACACAATGTCCATTTCCTCCTTTAGCACATCCAAGATCTTCTGGCATTCTTCATTCCAACAGAACATAACATCCTTCTTTAACAGTTTTTCCATCGGCGCGGTGATCTGGGCATAACTCTTGATGAATTTCCTATAGTATCCTGTATGCCCCAACATTGCGCGCAACTGTTTCACACTCCTTGGTGCTTCCAAATTGATTATGACCGCGATCTTCACAGGGTCTACCATCAAGCCTTGTCTGCATACCACATGACCCAACAAGATCTAAAAAGGGACACAAAACAAGAATTTCTTCAAATTGAGCGCAATCTGGTACCTTTGGCATGTATCTGGCATCAACCGCAGACTTGCCACATGATGCTTTACTAATCCAAACACTGTCCAATTGTCAAAGTATACCTCCAAAAATTTGTGAATGAAATCCTTAAATGCCGCAATGACCACGCACAGAAAGATCATTGGCGTGTTCATCATCCCAAAAGGCATCACCATATACTTGAAGCATCGCCATTCAGTTGCGAAGGTCATCTTACTTCTATCCTCTGGTGCGATCTTGATCTGATGGTACCCAGAGAACCCATCAGTGAACGAATATGCTTCTTGGCCGCCAACATTATCTAGGACCTCATCGGTGAACGGAGGTTGGAAGGGTTCATGCATGCAAGCATCATTCAACTTCCTGAGATCTACGCATATCCTTATTTCTTCCTTCTGATTCTTTTCATGAACTGCTATTGGGCTCACCCAATTAGATTGTTCCACTGGTTCAATGATACCTGTCGCAAGCATCTTATCTAACTCTAAGTGGACCTTTCTTTATACTTCAGATTGAGGTGGTAAGGTCTTTGCTTCACAGCTTTTGCGTCCGGTTTTAGGATGATCTTGATGATACCCAGGTCTCCTATTATCCCTTTCAGATCTCAAAACTTCATGGGGAACAGATCATGATATTCACAAAGTAATTCGGCAACCTTATCTACCGTCACATCGTCCTAGTAGTCCCCAATATTTGCAAACTTTGGCTTTGCTTCCGTGCTAATGTTCACTTGTCTAGTTTTGAGTGGCTTGGTTATGTTGGGGTTCTATAGTTGCGGTTTCTGTATGAGGACGGTCCCATAATAGAAACAAATTAAGTCATCGAGTGGGAGATCTAAATCTAGAGGGAGATCTAAATCTCCAGGAAAACCTGTTAAGGCGGTGTGCTGGAAATGCGGAAAGGAAGGGCACTTCAAAAGGGACTGTAAATCTAAACCTCCTAATAAAGGAAAGGGATCTGATGATGCTCCTTTTGTAGAGGCGAAAACCACCTCAGATGAAGGTGTGGATGTGTACTTGTCTTCTTCAAGTACACATGTAGATCATGAGGCATGGTTGATTGACTCAGGTGCATCCTTTCACTTCACTCCCCATAGAGAGTGGTTCCGCAAGTATGAGAAATATGATGGTGGTGATGTCTTCTTGGGGGATGATATGAAGGCTAGAATTGTTGGTCATGGAAAAGTAAAGTTGAAGTTGCAAGGTGGAAGGGTTAGAACACTTCCGGGTGTTATAAATATTCCTACATTGGCTAGAAATCTGATTTCTGTAAGAAAGCTGGATGATGTAGGTGTAAAGACAATGTTCGAGAAGGATACTTGCAAGATGATTCGGGGAGCACTGGTATTGATGTGGGGAGTTTGGATTGGAACTCTGTACAAGCTGCAAGGTAGCACTATTGTTGATGGGTGCAACAGTTCTATGGTTTGTGAAAGTGGGGCTGAAAATCTGGTGGTCTTTGGAGAGAAGACCATGCTGTGGCATCAAAGGCTTGGACATATTGGAGAGAAGTGCCTTCGAATAATTCATGGAAAAGGTATGGTAGAAGGTATGAGTAATAGCTCTTTGGATTTTGATTTCTGTGAAAATTGTGTATACGGGAAGCATAATCATGTGAGTTCCCCCCCTGGTGGTAAGAGGGCGAAACAAATATTAGAGCTTGTCCACAGTGATGTGTTTGGACCTGTGAAGGTTCCATCACTGGGTAAGTCTGTGTACTATGTATCATTTATAGTTGACTTCTCAAGGAATACATGGATATATTTCCTTAAGAAGAAATCTGAAGTCTTTGACAAGTTTAAAGAATTTAAGGCTCTAGTGGAAAACCAAACAGAGAAGAAGATAAAGGTGCTGAGGACAGGTAACGGTGGAGAGTTTTGCAGTAAGGAATTTGAAGAATTCTGTAAGAAGTGTAGTATAGCATGATAGAAGACTACTCCATATACACCTCAGCAAAATGAAGCTGCAGAAAGAATGAACAAGACGTTGATGGAAAGGGCAAGAAGCATGCTCAATGGTGCCAGGTTATGACATGAATTCTGAGCAAAGACGGTGGAGAAAACATGTTACTTGGTCAATAGATCACCTTCATCAGTGTTGGAGGATAAGACTCCACAAGAGGTATGGATTGGTAAGAAACCCTCTCTTTCACATCTGAGGGTATTTGGATGTGATGCATATGTACATGTTCTAAAGGAGAAAAGAACCAAACTATATAGTAAATCTGAAAAGTGCATCTTTATTGGATATAAGGATGGTTTAAAGGGTTATAAGCTTTGGAACCCAACAACAAGGAAGGTTGTGTACAATCGAGATGTGGTATTCAGAGAGCTGAAAGATGTTATTAAACATGAAGTCCAACCAAAGGAACCTGGAAGATAGAGTTTGAGCTAAAGGAGGAAGAATCAAACTCTATAGCAGAGGAGGAATAAGAAGATGAAGAGCCACAAACTTCGGGTGTAAGAAGATCAGTTCGAGAAAGAAGGCAGCCAGAAAGGTATAGTCCGTCTGCTTTTTGTTCAAAATTTTCTTTATCTATTACTGATAATGATCCCAAAACTGTGAAGGAACCAGTAGATTCAGAGGATGGAAAACTCTGGAAAGAGGCCATGGTTGATGAAATGGCATCTTTGCATAAAAATGAGGCTTGGGATCTCGTGGAGTTGCTGGCTGGAAGGAAACCCGTTGGCAGCAAATGGGTGTTGAAGAAGAAGACAAATGCAGAAAGAAAGGTGGAGAAATGTAAAGCTCGGTTGGTAGCAAAAGGTTATTCCCAGGTGCCAGGAATTGATTTTGGTGATATTTTTTCTCCTATTGCCAAGGTAACTTCTATTTGGTTACTTTTATCTGTTGTTGCTACTTTTTATTTTGAGGTAGAACAGATGGATGTGAAGACAACATTTCTTCATGGGGATCTGGAAGAGGAGATCTACATGAAGCAACATGAAGGCTTTGTGGTGAAGGGTAAGAAAGAACTGGTATGCAAGTTAAATAAGTCTCTGTATGGGTTAAAACAGTCACCAAGGATGTGGTATTAGAAATTTGATACATTTATACGGGGACTTGGCTTCACCAGAAGCAAAGTAGATCACTGTGTGTATTTTAAATTAATTGGTGACCGTGTTATTTATCTGGTCTTGTATGTGGATGATATGTTGCTGGTTGGAAATAACAAAGAAATTATCCAGGATTTGAAGACCCAATTGTCCTCCAAATTCTACATGAAAGATCTTGGTGCTGCAAACTATATTTTGGGCATGGAAATTAAAAGAGATTGGGCAAAGAGGAAACTCTGGCTAAACCAGAGGAAGTATGTCGAGACAATATTGCAGAGGTTTAATATGCAGGATAGTAAACCAGTGAAGGTTCCTATTCCTGTAGGTGTAAAGTTATCTGCTAAACAGTGTCCCAAAACACAAGAAGAGGAAGAGGATATGTCCCATGTTCCATATGCAAGTGTAGTCGGTAGCCTGATGTATGCAATGGTTTGTACTAGACCAGACATTGCACATGCAGTGGGAGTATTGAGCAGGTTTATGTCAATACCAGGGAAGGAGCACTGGACAAAAGTGAAGCGGGTTTTCAGGTATTTGCGTGGCACTAGTGATTATGGTTTGTGCTACCAAGGAAGACTAGGATTGGACAGACTGTTGGATATTCATGGCTTTGTTGATGCAGATTGGGCTGGAGATTTGGATTCAAGAAGATCTACAAGTGGGTATGTGTTTAACCTATTTTGAGGTGCAGTCAGTTGGATGAGTAAGAAACAATCTGTAGTGGCACTATCAATTACAGAGGCAGAATACATTGCAGCCACTCATGCAAGCAAGGAAGCAGTTTGGTTGCAGAGATTGTGTTCAAGTATGGGGTTAGTACATGGAGCTATAAGGATAGACTGTGACAGCCAAAGTACAATTTTCTTGGCAAAGAACCCTGCTTATCATTCAAAGACAAAGCACATTGATGTTCAGTATCACTTTGTGAGGGATATGATAGAAGACAAAAAGGTGTTGCTGGTAAAGATGGATGCTTTGAAGAATACTGCAGATGCATTGACAAAATCTGTAAGCTATGAGAAGTTCTCCTGGTGTAGAGAAACAATGGGTGTTTCAGGGCTGGAAAAATGACTAAACTCTCCTATGGCCCCCCGTGGAAAGAAAACAACAAGTGGGAGAATGTTGGGTTGTGTTATATTCTTTCCACGAATAACCCACGTAGTGAACTGGGGGGTTAGAGGGCCCCTTCATTGTGCTGATTGTGCAGCGGGGGGGTAGCAGCCCCCTCTATCTGTGGGGTTTGAGGGGGATAGGTAGCCCCCCTCTATGGGGTCCAGGTAGCGCCCTGGGAAATTTTTTTTGGACCTTATATTAGGTTGGGCAAACCTACCTATGGTTTTCGGTCCATGGTATTGTGTGCTTCGACATGTATATATATGTATTGTAACATTGAAAGGAAAATGATGAAAAATCAAGCTGGTAGTCCTGGTTTTGGGATCCAGGGGAAAATATCTGTGTATATGTCTTTTATGTGTTATGCTCTCGCATTGTTTATTTTCTGTATTTTAGAATTTGTATGCATGTAATTTCTATATGGGGTTAAAACCTACAAGATGTACCCACTCCAGCTGAGGCTTCACTCCATATGCTTCAGTCCATTTGGCCAAATGGTCACGCGGATCATTTCTCCCATAATATTTTTCTGTTAGCCGTACTTGTGGGTGACCAAACCACACTCTCATCATTTTTTTGTATACACGCCAATCATCAAAACAGTCCTTGTGAGTGCCCCATCATCTCGCAAGAGTAGTGCACAATGCCTAGTCCAGGGCCTGAAAGCGATGTTTCTATGACACTTCTCTCTCAAATGCATCCAAAAAGTGATCAAAATTAGTTAAACCGTCATGGTAAGGCAGATTTGTTACCTTTGATGATACCCAATGCAATGACTTGGTCATCATATTATAGCGCAACGTAGATACTTCATGCAGTCGATTCTGCCAGTGCTCCAGTTCTTCATTTGAATCTAATGTGCAGGAACTTTCACGGTCCCATGCAATACATCCATCAGCTGTCAGATTCACCCAATCCTGATATCACGCCATTATCTTGTAAATTTGGTCCAAATCGTCATCACTTTCATAATCGCAGACCGGTTCAGTATAGCGCGATCCTTCTACAAGGTCTAGTGGCACCACTACGTGGAGTGATTTCTTCTCAAATATCATCTTCTGCTTCTTCAAATTTATTACCCCATTCATGTCAATGGCCCAATCGATCCCAAGGAGCGTGGGGTAGGGATTGATGTCATCCACAATCTCTATCACTTCAAAATCAGCTAGTGTGTTCGCGCCTTCGATATCAACTGTTACCCCCTGCAACCTCCCCATTGGGATGATTTTTTGCTGATTCACCATCCTTAACTGAATCGGAGACCACTGTAGTGCAGGTGTCCCCATTCTCTCCATGTCCCTTTTAGAAAAAATTTCACGTCCAACCCCAAATCTAAAATAACTTGATCCATCTCATATTCTCCTATCTGCACGGTAAGTCTCATCTGATGTCCAATTCTTGCCTTATGCTTACCAAGCTTTCTAACTACGTGTAATCCGTCAGTAGCATTTTCCTTGCTAGCACACCTATTGATTAGCTCCTGCAGTCCCTTCACAGCCTTGCTATCATGTAGCAGTTTCATGCAGGTCTCCAAGAACGTGGTAATCATGGACGGGTCCATTTCTTTAGCCGGCTTCTCTTGACTCCCTGAGGTAGAGGCCTCAGCGAAAATTTTCTTCGCTTCCATAAATTTTTCTTTTGCACATTCTAGATCAAACTTGGTCTCTCTTTCTGGTTCTTTGTGGACCCACTCACCTTCTTCAGGCTGCTTCCCCTTATCCTCACTAGTCGCTGCTCTACTCCGCAACACAATATGTACCTTAGGGTCTTCCTCGTGAGGCTCATCCCTCATCATTTGCAGGTTCTGAGTCAATTACTGAGGTTGCGCTCCCTTCTCGCATATCTTAGCTAACAATATAGGGAAATCCTCCGTTGCATGGTCAAACTAAGTACAATAGTGGTGGATTCGGGTAGTATCATGTGTAGTGTCCTAGTCCTCCACAATTGTAACAAATAACCTGCCGTCGACCTCTACCAGGTCCTCCTCCACCTCAGCCTCATCCGCACCCGTGATACTCGCCTCACACTCCTTTAGCACCTTGGTTCGAAGGTCGTGTTTCTACCTACACCTTGTATGTAGGTGTCCTATCCATCATTAATTCATAACTCTGACAATGGCGCTCATCATGACCCACTGATTGATAGAAGTTACAAATGGTTTCGTTGCTAAGACCAGAATCTGCATAGAGATGTATGATGTCGTATCATTGGAATCCAACTAAAAAAGAAACTGAAGGTTGATTGGACAGGAGAATTCACGATTTCGTGGTGTAGGAGAATAGGAATCCACAACTAGCAAAAGAAGAGTGGTTATACTACTACCTATACACAAAGATCCATGAAATTTTCTTTGCATCTTTCCCTACTGAACTGTATGAGTGGATCACGAAGTTAGCAGATAGCCAAGGAAGGTGCAAGCTCGACAGTCCTATTGTGTGGACCCCAGAGTTGGTGCGTAGATTGGAAGCATTGGAGGATAAGATCATGCACGCTGTTGATCACTGGCTCGATCGAATTATAGGAGGATTCATTACTGAGTTCGTGGTAGATACTTCACTTAGCTATAGCGAGGCAGAACAATGCTTCCTAAAATGACTGCGAGGTAAGTACGTTAAGTATTTGAACACTTGGATTAAAATGCTACTGTGTGAAAAGTGGATTATGTGAATACATTAAGATTCAAGGCTACACGGAGTGGGAAAATTTACAGAAATGAAGGTAGTGCAGAACTAGAAACTAGCCCCTTGATTTCACCTCCGTGAGGGGACCAGGAAGAGCTCACGAAGGTCTCACCAAGAAGTGCGATCAATTTGATAAGGCAGAGGATTCCACGCATACCACCCCCACCCACACCACCACCAGCTTCACCTCCTTCACCTCCATCTTCACCCGTACCACCTCCGCCACCATTGCGAGTTAATATGGCAAGCAATATAAAGTTGCTGGTGTTCAAGGGAGTAGGAAATGAAGATCTAGACCAGTTTTGGTTTGTGATAAAAGATTTATGGGACATGCAGGTAGTTATGGATGACAATATAAAGAAAGTGATGTTGTTCAGTGCTTTGCAGAAGCGCTGACCTGGTATATTAAGCATTCCAATGACAATCCAAATGCGGGGATCGTAGACATCCAAACTGCGTTAAACAGAGAATTTAGCAAGCCAAATTTATAGGCGCAGTAGATCATTGGGTTCAAAGAGATCACGATGCTACCAGTCGAGACCCCCTGGGAATTAGATCAGAGACTGAAGTGCACAATTCACGAAGCTAATATGACCTTGACGGATGGGCAGCACTACGAATGGTTTGTAGCATCGCTAATGCCGCATTTGAGGAATGTGTTGTCACAACAAAGGTTAAAAACTCAAGTAGAGGCCTTGTAGATCGCGATGAGGTTGCATGGCACCTCGATACAGGATCCTAACCTGGGAGTTCAGTAGATCCACGCGCAGTTGAAAAACTTGTTCCTTGAGATGCAGAGTCTGAAACAGGACAGGACATCTCGCCCGAAAGTGCGCAACGAGGTATGACATGTTAAATGTAAGGGTCAGGGTCATGAAAAGGACCACTACCTAATGTTTGCAAATCACCTCACGGGAGGAGGACCGATGCCGTTGAGAGTAGAGGCCCAAGCAGGACCTAGCGCAACACTTGCTTTGTGGTGGATGATTTGTCAAATAGGTGGAAAGCATGCTACCAATAACTGCCATTTTTTGCAGAAGTACACGCAAAATTCCCAACAGTTGTTGTGTAATTTCTGTAGATCAATAGGACATGATGAGCGGACCTATAGAAGTTATGAGCTGATGATGGATAGGAATCCCACCTATAGAGTTTAGGCCAAAACGTGGCCCCTTGACTAAAACGCAGGAATGGTGCGAACTAGATTTTAGGGGCGCGGACAAGGCCGAGGTGGAGGAGGACCTGGAAGAGGTCACAGACAGCTGATATGTTACAATTGCAGGGGGCCAGGACATTATGCTCATGATTGTACAAATCCGACGCGTCCATCATGCTTGTATTGTACATTGTTTGATCATGAGATGGAGGATTGTCCCACACTGATAGCGAGGCTACGCGACAAGGGAGCGCTCCAACCTCCCCCGACTCAGAACTTGCAAATGATGAGGTCTAAGCCACGTGAGGAAGACCCTAATATAAACATTATGCTCCAAAGTGGGATAATGATGGGGGATGATAAAGGCAAGTAGCTTGAAGATAGTACTTGGGTTCGCAAGGCTCCGATGAAAGAACTAGAGTTTGATTTGGAGCGCGCCAAGGAAACCTTCATGGAAGCTAGGAAGAGCTTCGTTGATGCCTCCACTTCAGGAAGAAAAGACAGACCAGAGCCAAAAATGGACCCATCAATGCTCATGACATTCCTAGAAACATGCATGAAGCTATTGCGCGACAACAAGGCTGTAAAGGGATTATAGGAACTCATAAATAGATGCGTTGGGACTGCGCCAGGAGAACCCCACGTAGTCCAAAATATGCGAAAGCATGCGACAAGGACGGGAAGAGAAATGAGATTAACCGTGCAGATTGGAGAATATGAGATGGACCAAGTGGTTATGGATTTAGGATCGGATGTGAACGTTCTGCTGAAGCAGAAATGGGAGTGCATGGGAAGGCATACACTGCAATGGTCTCCTATCCAACTGCGAATGGCGAACCAAAAAAATATCCTACCTATGGGAAGATTGCAGGGAATCATTGTGGATATTGAAGGAGCAAGCACGTTGGCAGATTTTGAAGTGATAGAGATTGTTGATGACAACAATCCCTACCCTCTACTATTAGGAATAGATTGGACCAGTGATATGAACGGGGTGATATATCTGAAGAAGTGAAATATGATTTTTTAGAAAAAGTCTCTACGTGTAGTCCTACCTTTGGACCTTGTAGAAGGATTGCACTACATGGAGCCAGCGTGTGACTATGAAAGTGATGACGACATAGATTGCATCTACAAGATAACCACGCAAGAGAAAGACTAGGTAAATCCCACCACGAATGGACAAATCTCATGGGAGCGCGAAAGCTCTTGTACGTCGGATTTGGATGAAGAGATAGAGCGATGGCAGAACCGGTTACACGAGGTAACCACACTGAACTACAACATGCTAACAAGATCGCTGCTCTATGTATCAATGGAAGTAAGGGATCTACCTACATATGATGGGTTAAGCGAGGTAGATGCTTTCCTGAACATATTTGAAAGAGAGGTGTTGGAACAACAATGTTTCAAGGCTTTGAAATGGGTACTACGTGCTACGCCCACGAGGCGTTGGGGCACGCACCAAGGAAGCCTTAAGGATTGGCACGAATGCAAGAGAATGATGCGCATGCATTTTGGGAAGCCTCAGATGCATCTAATAGACAAGTATGATGGACGGGATGATCCACACATGCACCTTGCCAAGTGGACAAGGGTCTATGAGGAAGAGCCACAACCTGAATGGGTGCACCTGTTCTGTCATACCTTAGATGTGGTACCCATGAACTAGTATATAGAGACGGAGCTCCGGCATGGGACGAGTGAATGGTATATCTTGCGCAAAGGGTTCCTGTTAACCTTCACGTTTGAGGATCATTGGTGGGACAATGTTGAGGACGCACTACAAGTTGTAAAAGCAACTATGTTTAAGATACCCTAGGAGTCAATAGAATTGATTCAGTCAGAATGGGCTACTTAGTTGAGCTGCGCGCTCGAGTGTTATAATGTAAATACTGAAGAAGACAATGAGGACCCGCAAAAGGTTAGCATTCCACAAACTAAAGGCTATCACAAGGTTCAAGGGCCACTGATTGAAGACCCTGACATAACCGTGCTAGTAAAGACAAAACAGGTGAACATTGGTATGAAAGCCGAACCTAAGTATGCCACTCTCGACGACTACTGGGATGACGCGATGGTGGATAAGGTCACTGAGTTACTCTGCGAGTACCAAGACTTATTCCTAACCAATATCATGGACTTAAAAGGGATCATCAGAGATTTAGGAATGATGCGCATCACATTCAAGCTCGACGCAAAGCCAGTTAAGCAGAGGTCTTACCGCTTGAATCCAAAATACAAGGAGAAGGTCTGCGTAGAATTAGACAAAATGCTCACAACGGGAATCATTGAGCCGGTGGAAGAATCCAATTAGGTAAGCCCTATGGTAGTGAAGGAAAAGAAGCAGAAGGGTGAGATAAGAATATGTATGGAACTCATAAAATTGAATGACGCATGTGTGCATGACCCATTCCCAACTTCGTTCACAAATGAAGTATTAGAAAATGTCGGAGGGTAGGAAGCATATTCTTTCACTGATGGATTCTCAGGGTACCACCAGATCAAAATTGCGCCAGAAGATAGGAGTAAGACAACCTTCACGACTGAGTGGGGTTGCTTTCAATACACTGTTATGCCGTTTGGATTAAAGAATGTGCTGGCCATCTTTTCGCGCATAGCTGTTGCAGCATTCAAAGAATATATCCACAAGTTCCTGGAGGTTTGTTTGGATGATTGGACTGTATTTGGATTGGTTAAGCACCGTGTCGCAAGCTTATGATTGATGCTGGATACCTGCCGAAGACACCAAATCGTGTTGAACCTCAAGAAGTGTACATTCCTCATTCCCTTTGGGAACCTGTTGGGACATGTGGTTTGCAAACAGGGACTAATGGTAGACCCCACGAAAATTGTGGTGATTCTGAATTTGGAAGCACTGCAAAGTGTCAAACAACTGCGCGCTACCCTGGTACATACGGGGTACTACAGAAAGTTCATCAAAAGCTATGCCCAGATCACCGCACCGATGGAGAAGCTATTGAAAAAAGATGTCACGTTCTGCTGGAATGATGATTGCAAGAAAATCCTGGATGTATTAAAAGAAAAAATGGCCTATGCGCCGATTCTGGTCTTCCTGAAATGGGACGAGGAGTTTCATGTCCATGTTGACGCGTTGTGTATAGCGTTAGTAGCGATACTAATGCAGGAGGGGGGAGATGTCTTGGATCACCCTATCACGTTCACGAGACACAGGTTGTCTAAAGTAGAAAAGAACTATTCCACAATTGAACGCGAGGGGTTGGCTATGGTATACGCACTCTAAAAATATCGGCACTATTTACTAGGAGGACATTTCAAGATGTATACATATCATTCCATTCTGAAATACTTGGTCAATAAGCCTGTGTTGGGGGGCGCATATGCAGGTGGATTTTATTGTTCCAAGAATATGATTTTGAGGTTGTTGTGAAGCTTGGGCGCCTAAATGCAGGACCGGATCACCAGTCGCGCATTGAGACAGGAGAGGAACCTACTAGTTTGGAGGAAGGACTACCTGATGCACAACTCTTTGCTGTGTGCATAGCGGATGGACACTTTGAAGACATAATCCACTTTCTCATGACTGGAATTGCACCAAAAGAATACTTTGTCCAACTAAAGAAGGAACTGGTGGTGCGCGCGACAGATTTTTCTGTCATCGTGGGGCACCTATATAAGATGGGGAATGATGAGATACTGTGAAGGTATGTACTTGAATTTGAATGAAGTCATATCCTCACAGACACGCATGGGGGCATTGCAGGAGGGAATTATCCTAGACGAGTGACCGCGCAAAATATTCTTCACGCAGGGTTGTGGTGGACAACCCTTCATCAGGATTCAAAAGCACATTGCAAGACCCGTGATGTATGTCAAAGAATAGGTAAACCATTGCAGAGGGATGAGATGCCTTTGAATCCGCAAATGATGTTGCGGCCCTTTGAAAAGTAGGTGATCAACTTTATCGGATCCATCAAATCTCAGGGAAAGACGGGCGCGAGATACATCATCACTACGATAGAGTACCTGACTCATTGGGTAGAAGCGCAACCGGTATTGACACGATTTTGATGTCCGAAGATCTTGATGAGCGATTGCGGCACACATTTCCTGAACGAAACAATCAACGCGCTAATAGAAGAGTTTCAGGTGTATCATCAGAAAAGCACACCATATCACCCACAAGCCATTGGGATAGTAGAAGCATTTAACCAAATACTGGAGACTGCGTTGACTAAAGTATGCAATGCACAACGAAGTGGTTGGGACTTGCGCGTACCTGCAGTATTATGGCCTTATAGGACAACTTGTAAGAAACTGATGGGACATACACCTTTCCGGTTGGTCTATGGAGTGGAAGCCGTAATGCCAATGGAGTATATTATGCCTAGTCTGCATAGAAACGCTCATAGGTATGATGGACTGCAGAGCCCTGAAAGAGAGGCTTGCTTAGTTGGAGGAACTCAAAGAGGAACGGTTTTTGGCTGGATTCCATCAGCAGGTACAAAAGCAACGCGAAAGTGCCTGACACGATTGACGTATTAAGTTGCGCACCTTCAAGGTAAACGATCTGGTGTTACTATATGAAAGTAAGTTTGATAAACTCCCGGGTAAATTCAGAATGCATTGGTTGGGACCATATGTTGTTAAGGAGGTCTCAGTTGGAGGCACGGTGTAGCTGGTAAAGCTAAATGGAGATCCTTTACCAGGCAAAGTGAATGGGAGTCTATTGAAGCCATACACAGGTGGCCCGACTATCTGACTAGCCGACAGAAGCACCGTCTCTGCGCTCCAGGCAGCTGAAAGAAGGCGTGGGACTATAAGCAGATGCAGGGGACATAGGAACAGATACAGGGGAGTATTTCTGACACCGTGGTCTCAGAACAACGAGTACAGGAGATTCAGTAGGCAGCCACTCAGTGCGCTACCAACCTTGCAGCGATCCGAGCAGAGTTTGGAGGTCTTCGCACCAACAAAGTGACTCGAGGGTGAGTCACGATGTTTGTGTTGGGGCCTGTTGGGTGTGGGATACACCCAAGGAAAGTTTTGAGGCTTAAAGCCCAAGTTTTGAATAAGTCTATTGTAAAGACTCCATGATTTATGGGCACGAAGCGCGAAGATGGTCAATGAGTCAGAGGGCTGTCTGCGCTCACTTTTGTAATGTAATGTCAGTTTGAGAGATCGACCCATGGTCCGAAGACCATGGGATTGTATAAATAGAGTGAGGCTCTAAGTGTAAAACATAATCTGATGGATTGATGATCATAGAATAGAAGCATAACAAAGTATCTGAAGGGTACAATTGTGTCTTTGGGTCGCAGAGAAGGAGAAGGCTCTGAAGCTGAGTGCGCAGAGGCCTAGTAGTCTGCAGCTGAGTGTGCAGACCCTTGTAGCTGAGTGCACAGGGTAGGTCGAGTCTGTAACCATTGGAAGCATTAATAAAGAGAAGTTTCACCATACTTCTATGTATCTTTTCCTGTTTTATGCATTGAAGTATATTGGGTATGAATTGCAAGTTTTCTGGTTATTTTCTACACAAACTCATATGAATGTGCTGAATAAGTAAATATAATATAAGATATATATTTACATGAAGATAACTAATTTTTATAAGAAGATAAGTAAGATCCCCGATGTGACTTAGGGAAATAGTGCAGATCGCTGCTCCAGCAATGCGAAAGCCCCATAGAACCTGGTTAGGGCTACGCGAAGGCGAATATATCAGGGCGTGAAGGCCTCGCAGTCCAGGAAAGTGCGCAAAGTAAATTGCATGAAGGTATTAATAGTTGGACTAAATAAACCCCTTAGACATCTCAAGGGTGCAGAAACTTGGTTCCATCATTCCCCCATATTGCTTCGGGTGAGACCTCAGTCTGCATTCTGCGGACTATTGCTGAAAGGGCCAGTAGTAGAGGGATTTGTTTGGCTAATTAACTCTGAAACTGGGTCAAGCCCCAACAAGTCAACACCTCTCCATAATGTCAGAAACCATTTTTGCTTTGGATTTCCTAGAGAGCAACATACTTACCTACTTTTAGTCAATTCATACTCAGCCTTATAATAATTTTGAGGGCACAAAATTATTGGGTACCTATATCTACATCCTATCCAATTAGGTCCCTCCTCTAATACCACGTGGGTGTAATACTTTGTCATATCTATTGCAACTTCAAAATTTCGATGATTGAAGGGCTCCCTATTTTTGATTTCCACGATTGAGGCTTTCCACCTCTGTTTGGATCCCTACAAAGCCTCAGAGTTAATATCCATTATATATTCTAACCCTAACTTCAATATATCATTATGAATGGGTGCTAAAGCTTTGACAACTCTAGTATGCTCCATGAATCTCTTCTGGTGGATGAGCATGCTTAAGGTACTTCATGGTTCCTCTCTAACCCAAAGGTCGAGGCCAAGTTCTTATCTTTGGAACATCCCCTATGAAAGGGATAGGGTTCTCATATTTTTGATCTTCCAGAAATAAATTATGCATATATATTTCACAGAGGAAATATCGTGTGTTATCATCCTGCTTATGAAAGGAGTCAATAAGCTGTAAAACATTACTAAATTCATAAGGTTTCCCAAACTGAATAGATTTGACCTTGAGCAATAAGTATCTCTCCAACAACAATAAAGTGTAGTTCCTAGCTAGGGACCTGCATGCCAAGGCATCTGAGTATAAAGAACAAACCTCTTTTATTTGTTCTATAGCTCTTTCAAGCTATTTTTCTAGAGTTTTAATCTTCCCCTGTGGTGCTTACAATTTGGAATACGTTTAATCTTTTATGACTATTAATGCCTTAAATTTTTGCAATAAATCGTAATGTTCTTTCTGGGGAACTACCTCCCTCTGATATCGTGTTATGGTTTCTCGTTGTTCTTCTATTTTCCTATTCAAGACTTGGATTATGGCTTCCATAATCAGAGGAGTATACAAAGGGATAGGTTCAGTATATATTCCTCTTGTAGTAGAAGTTGGCATCTCTGTTTGAGTTCCCACTTCAATAGTAGGCATTTTTGGCTCAGTGTGAGTCCCTACAGTAGAAGAAACATCAAGATGTCCACTCTCAGTTTGGGTCCCAATTTCTAGAACTTCCTTCTTCCCTTCTTTCCTTCTCTCAAATTACCTCTAAATTTTATTATTTCGCAACCATATTTTGCGCTTTCAGATCCTTCTTTGTAATTTCTTATTTTATTTCCTCAACCGCTCCATTTCTTTACTAACCTTGTCTTCTCATTTGTTTCTTAGTCCACTATTAATCCTCTGTGTAAAATTTCTAGCTAAGGTAACTGGAAGAGAGGGAAAAACAACAATGGTTGTTGGTTTTTTAGTCACCAGTTCCTCAGCTGGCTCAATTATATCCTTAGTCATGGATTCAACAAGGCTTCCACCATCTTGGGGTTCCTTGGGAGAATCATCATTTGATTTTAAATCCATGTTTTCTTGAGGAGACTGTACCTTTTCATAAGGGGATGGTTCCCGAGACTACATCTCTTAAAAAGGGGATGGTTCCCGAATGGTTGCGACGGAGTCAACAAAGCATTCTTTAATATTTTCAAGCTCTCCTGAAGGCTCTAAAATAATAGAAGCGATATAATCAGGAGGATAGGTTGGAGATACAGGTGATTTCATTTGTTCAGGAGAATACTTTGAACAACCTGCAGTAGCTTCAAGGTCCATTGAATTCAAAAAATTTTCCAACCGCTCTAAGACTTGGGCTTCTTCCACTTCATGTTCTTGAGGAGGGTATTCATCATGAGTTTGAGGTTCAATTTCTTCCAACAACTATTCTGTAAGGTTTATGGAGGATTTAGCCAGCGTGGCTGACCTTCTCCTTTTTTTGGGTAAAGAGACCAGGATAGAGGCCATTCTCTTTTCTATCCTCATGAATTATTGAGAAGCAGGGGTGTTCGAAGTCTCTTCCACCGTGACATTATAAATTTCTTCAGCTTCTTCCAGTTTCTTATTATCAACTAGAATTTGTTCAGGTTCTTCCTCTCTCGGTAAAGTCTCTGGAATTCCCACGAATTTCTCCCAATTTAACTGTGATTGGTTCAAGTTTTTGACGATTATTAATTTTAACAGTCCATGGTGGCTTATCAATGAAGGATGATCCTTGGGACTTCTAACTCTCATAGTGGTTTCATGCAGAAGTGAACTAAGAAAATAGGGTAAGTTCTAAGTTACCTTTTGTCTTAGTTCCATCAGAAAATTTAGGTTTTGTCCTCTTAACATATCATAGTGTCTGTCGCATTTGATATATATTTGGACCACTCCTACTAGTTTCTTGCATGGTTTCAACAATGAAGTAGGGTTGTACCCCTTCCATTTCCTTACCAATTCTTCCCCATGATTTAGAAATAGAGATGTTGCACTCTGTAATGGAGTGTGAATTTCGAACCATTTCTCACATTCCTTAGGTAGGTTTGTTAATTCAGCTAGTACTTATGAATTCACCTAAATTTGCCTGCCTTTGATTGTCATCATTCCATCATTCAAGTTCCTTATGAATTCTAAGGCCACTTCACCGTCAAAAACTTGCAACTGGAGGAAATATTCTATCCATCCCACTTGATCCAAAATTCCTTGTGCCTATTCTGAAACTCGCAATTGTACAGGTTCATTGGGAATTGAGTGACCACCCATTTTTCTATCTCTGCAAGGAGAAATCTTGGAAACAAACTAGAAACAACAAGCTTAGCAAATCCCGGGTCAGAAATACTATGGAGTAGTGAAAAATTCAAAAGACCATAATATGCAATGATTATTGCAAAGTTTACAAATATCTGTTATATTTTTAATATTTTCACCCCTCCCGACGTAATTAAAGGTCATCCTTGACCATTTTTTTTCCAAAGAAAAAAAGCGAACTTTTTATTAAGATAAAAAGTTACAAGAAGATGCATAAAGCATTCAATTTGGCTGTGTGAAAAATGATCATACAGCCCGCAATGTACAGCACTGCCTAAAAACAGAAAAAAGAATGAGCTGCTCCGCTTTTCCGGAAAGCAGCAAAAAGGAAACCCAGTTGGCCTAAGTCTTCCTACCCTTCTTCTTCTCCACTTTTCGCCAACCATCCATGATGGGAGGGGAGTCAATAACGACTAGCTGGTTTTCCATTGTACTCATTGGTTGCTCCTTATCCGAATTCGATCCTTCAGGATTGTGGCTTCGTTTGTTTCCGTTTATTTCCATCTGGATCTCTTGTTCCTTTTCCTCATTAATCTCCTTGTCCTTATTGTCCTGAGTTTTATCCTTTGCTGTAGTTTGTTCTTCTTTCTTTGCTGTAGTTACCTTCTTCCATGCATCATCTATATCCTGCCATCCTTTCGGCTTCCTTTGTTGTTGCTTGCTCTTGTTGAGGCTTGGACATGCATTGTACAAGTGACCTGTTTGTTGACATCCCCGACATCTGAAAGCTTTATTCTCATAGTCCAGAGGTTGTTTCCACTACATCCTTGACCATTTATTATACACGATTTGACAAATAATCAACATGACTTATGGAGATAGGAACACATTTATTTAGTTTGATGGATTAACCACCAAGAGAAAGGAAATAATGGTGAGGCGTGCGACTCATTTATTGGAGGGATTGATCGTGGATTATGCTGATGAAACAAGATATTTGTGACACCCAAGGTATATAAAAAAATCACGAAAAAGCATGTGGAAGAGACTTTTAGGCTCTGACCATGGGTAAAATGGATTTATTGAAAAACCACCTTTAAAGGAAAAAGGTAAAAGAAATTTAAATATTTTCATTGAAATATTTCCTTTAGAGGAAAAAGATAAAATAAATTTAAAGTAGATTTACTAATTCCCCAAGAGTTATATTCCTGACATGTAGAATAAGAAGTAATTATTGATACACATTCATCATTACCACCTTCCAAGGGAAATAAATAAGCCCCTATAGTAATTCAATGATTTTCCTTTGTTATGGTTAAGGGAAAGCAAAATGGCTATTTTTCTTAATGGAAATTTGGAATGTACTTTAATACCACAAACATGTCCTCTACTACTAGCCAACATCTATAGGCTCAACAGGGTTGCCTTTTAACCCATTGATTCACCACCATGCCATTTCACTTTTAAAAAGATTCACGAGAAAAGACCATTGTTATGGTGTGGTAAACAACTGATAACAATGCCATTCACTAGCAATAATGAGATGAAAAATCCAACTCGTGATGAGACCTCTTGTCCTGTGATATAATGATCAAAGGCCATTACCTTGGATTGGTGACCAGAGCGGTAATGTCACCACATTAGATCCTATGATCATGGTAGGTCGGCTCATGATGAGACCTCCTATCCTTTGTCCATTTTCTTCCTTTATTGTCTTGTTATGATAAAAGATCAGTGAATGGGGTGGCTTATCAACTCCTTAAGAGTTAGGGATGGTGTAAAAAGTATCACAATGATTACCTTTTTAGTTTTCCATTTTTCTCCCCAAAATTTATTTTTAAGGAGATCAAAGAATTATGGGAAACTTTTGAACAGAAAGAAAAACTCTTCCGGTGGTATTTTGAAGAAGTGTAGGATAAATATCTTTATAAACTTACAATATCATGATTGTTTGAGAGGTTTGGAAGTTTTTTTGAAATCTACTTGAAAAGTTTCTTATAATAGATTTTCTAATGGAAATCATTCAAGAAAGTTATTAATTTTACCATAGTTCCAAGGAGGATTCAAAGTCAAAGAAAGAATTCTAAAAAAAGAGAGCTTAATGTTGGAAAAGTAGTTAAAGATAAAGGGAATAGAAATCATGGACAAGGAAAAATAAACTGTAGCAAAAGAATAGTAATTGTTAAACACACATGGGCATCAAATGAATATGAAAGATAAAACATGAGAATACATTTTTATTAACAAGTGATATACATCTATAGTACATATTGTGACCGTTGGGTTCCGCATCCCAGGGTCTCTTGGACTCCTTTTGTCTATTCGGCTTCCACACTAACCCATTGAGGATTAGGTGTCCAACATTCCCCCCCTTAATCCGAAGGGTTATGTATGAGTCCAAGAAGAGAGCTATAATACAAAATGTGCAAAAATGCATGGCAACACTAGGCTGAATGTGCTCTCTGAAATGTTGGTATAAAGGGTGGTGGTTTAAGGATGACCACCAACACTGGAATGCTTAGTGAAATTCTCGGAACTCTTCCAAAACTGGCAAGAAACTGAAGTCTTCTGCTAGAGGAAGTACTCCTATTGTTTTGAAGAGGGAAACCTTCAACCATGAAAGGGAGGTCTCACCCCGCATAAAAGGGAGAACTTCAACTTGAAAAGGGAAGTCTCAACCTGTGATGGTTTAAGGATGACCAACAACTTTGGAATGCTTAATGCAATTCCTGGAACTCTTCCAAAACTGGAAAGAAGCTGAATTCTTCTGCTAGAGGAAGTGTCCCCAATTCTATTCCTGGAATTCTTCCGAAACTGGCAAGAAGCTAAAGTCTTCTGCGAGAGGAAGTGTCCCAGATTACCAACTGAAGGCATGCTCAGGGGCATCTTTGTTTCTGGCTACAACTCTGAATCTGGTATGGCAGGTTTTGGCTTAGGCTCGCTTGATGTGGCTTTGAAGCTTGTAGATGACCATCATTCCCCCCCTGTCAGATAC
Source organism: Pinus tabuliformis (assembly GCA_031772625.1). Taxonomy (NCBI): domain Eukaryota; kingdom Viridiplantae; phylum Streptophyta; class Pinopsida; order Pinales; family Pinaceae; genus Pinus; species Pinus tabuliformis. The sequence goes on along the minus strand of CM062818.1, from coordinate 1,633,637,563 downwards.
AAGGTGAGATGATGGAGAAAACTCAACTTCAAGACTGTTCAATACTCTGGAACAAGTTCTGACATGTGATTGGAATATCTTCTTGGCTGTTGATGCCCATTGCCAAGAAGCGATCCATCCAAGATGAATCTTTGTTCTTGCAGGATGTTTGTTTTTGAAGCATCTGTGTGAAGAATGGGTGGTTTTATGACAGTGCTTACATGGATGAAGATTAAAACAATGATCTTTTAGATGGCCAACGTGGTCACAGTGTTGGCATTTCACAATCTATTGTTGTTGTTGTGGAAGCAGGGCAGAATCTGGAATAGCTGGAGGTGGACTGTCATGAAGAGTAGGTGAAATGTCATGAATGAATCCAACACTTTGAAACTGAATGGGTTTTGAGTAGTCTGGAATATGAAAGGACAAGTCCTTGTCATATTCAAGACTAGTTCTATGCTTGTTGTGGACAAGCTATACCCAAAGTCTGATGATGGGCTTGGGAAGTGTAGACTGAGTTTCTGCATCTGCATGTACAACTGCTACTTTATGGGGTACTAAATCTGAATGAACTGTAACATTATTGTCTTGCTGTTTATAGGAGTCCGTTTCAATCTTCTGAACAGAAACAGGTTCAGAATGATGACTCCACTGCTGTAATTCTTTCTGCTGTAGCTTTGTATCAAGCTGCAAAAACTCAATATTATCTTGTGCATTTTGTAGACAAACCTGAATTTTTGTGAGAGAAACTTTGCTGACTTTTAATGTATCATGATTAGTAGACAATATCAGAGTTTTGAGGAACTCTAATACATTGATTCTGGACATTTTTTCTTCAATCTCAGAATTACACCTTAAAAACTGATCACAACTATGAACTTGTAGAGAAAAATCAACACTCACTCGCAATATGTCAATACAATTGGATTTTACAACAGATTGCAATTGTCTTCAAAAATAGTGATGGCTCTCGATTTCAGTTGTGTTTGGTTATATAAGCTTCATATTCCAACACATTTGAAATAACATAAAGTAATCAACGCCATATAAGGAGCATGAATCGACAAGAAAAATGACCAACGCATAGGATGCTTTCATATCATATGGTACCACACATTCATACCTCATATGCCCATCACATGGCATATTATTGATCCACTATATATACACATGGTTTTCAAGAAGAAAGTATAGCATACCAAGACTTAGTCGTTGTACGCTGCAGGAGTTTTCAACGTTGCATATATATAAGCGGCAACCAAATATATTCTATGCCACAGTTCGTAGTTTTCGAGTTCAATGATCCTCAACAACAAAGATCCTTTGCCTTCCCCGACGTAGATGTCGATATGTGAGGAAAATATTAGGTCGCAACTTTTCTCACCGAATGTATGAAATGATGAGAAATTTCCTCTTCTCTAATGAAACGCCAATGCACGTCTTGTTTTCTATCTCACACAGCAAAGAGCATCACCATGCACCACAATTCACAGTATTCAATGACCATAATCAACGCAGGGTGTGAAGAGGGTTCAATGTTGCTTCAACGCAGAGCTCAAGAGCAACACTCCAATGCACAGAACATGATTTAAATAACGAATAGCATATATACCCACAGACCAGCGCAAAGGATGGATACATAATCGAGTTCACCAACACCATTCAACACACATTCCATCTTCATAACCAGCGTAAAGACTTTTAACGAGAGTCATTCATCGTATCAACATTGTTCAATGACCAGCCTTTGATTAGCGTAGCACAGTGAGCATTCAAAACTCAATGCAAAGGGAATTAATCGCTCAAGTGAGTTGCATCTATAGTGGAGGACTAAACAGGTCCCGTATATATCTAAGTAGCCAACAACGGTAGACTTAAAAATATCCCATCAGTTATTGAAAATGACGGATCAAGAAATCGACTAAAGATCATTCCCTTGAAAATAAAGGTACGCCATTAAATTCCACGACTATGCATTACCCTTTTCAAAAGAGATGAGCTTACCAGATCAAATGCGAGCTCAGGAACTGAGACCACACATCTTTAAACCGATTGTAAGATTCAGCGATGAGGTCCGGGTACGGTTGAAAATCAGCCCTAGTTATTTCTGGAAAAACTCTAGAGACTGTGATCGGGGCGGACTCCACTGAATTTAGGGAGCTCGATGGCCACCATGCGCCCCAAGAGGCATCTTAACTGTAAACCTCAGTGATTATATATGCATCTGCGGTCCTCAAAAATGGCTAATGCACAGTCAATTTTACCAATACCAAAGACATATTTTCAGAGGTCGAATCAACAAACTTCTACATTTAGCTTTGAGCTTCTGCGTTCAGCTTCCCTTTCAGCTATTCTCACATAAAATTCACTAGCAAGCATATCTTTTATGTCAATATTCCAGTCAATACTCATTTGAAACGTATTGAGGATCAACTCCAATGACAGGGTAAAACCCAATGCAGAGAGTACATGAATACCATCAGCGTTCCAATACGGAGCGTGGTGGTCCTTCACGCAGCATACCAAATCTCCAAACTCCTGAAAACAACAAAGAAACTGGTGAACAAAGGTATATATCATCAGCGTTCTGATACGTTTCCACTCCCGCAGCAGCAACACTCCCTCACAACAGCACACTCACAGCGGCACTCTCAACAGTCCTCAGCGGCAACACTTCTCAGCACCCACAACAAGCTGCGCTGACGCGACGATGGGCGATTTGTCAACCCCGAAATACAAATGCATTGTCAATTTCTCCAACAGGGAGGATGCACAGAGGGCTATTGCATTCTCAGAGTCGAATGGGCGACTCCTAGACAGAAATACAAGGAATCCCTTCGACTGTAATCGAAAAAATGTAAATGCAGACCCCAACCTGCTCCACTTCTAGAAAACAGAGAGACGGAAGTGGGTAAAGAAGACGTTATGACCATACAGAAAAACCGTGCCAACTGTTAGGAAGATGGCACAGACAATGATTATGGCAGAGAGGTCAGAGATGTCAGTCAGGAGAGGCAGTGGATTTCTGGCAGACAATGAATTAATGGAGCATTACAGGTAATGGGCAGAAATGGCAAGTCTAAGCAAGGAGCGGTTTTAATGCACAAAGTAAAATGATTTATAAGATGGAAATTCTGATCAACTCTGATTAGGAGAAAGGTGGAACTGACATGTATATAGAGACCACAAAACAAGTGGCTCACATTGGAGCAGGACTAATAATCGACCACTTTGATACCATGTTAAACACACATGGGCAGCAAATGAATATGAAAGATAAAACATGAGAGTATGTTTTTATTAACAAGTGATAGACATTTATAGTACATATTGTGACCATTGGGTTCTACATCCCAGGGTCTCTTAGAATCCTTTTGTCTATTCGGCTTCCACACCAACCCATTGAGGATTCGGTGTCCAACAGTAATTGTGACTGAGGAACAAAAACTGCGACCAAGGGAATAACAATTGAGACTGAGGGAACAATGACTGCGTCTAAGGGAACAACAACTAAGACTAATAGAACAATAGTTGCAACTAAGGGAACAACAACTGTGACAAGGGAACAACGATTGTGACCAAGGGAACAACAACTGCAACCAAGGGAACAAAAAATGTGACTACCGGAACAACAAATGTGACTAAGGGAACACCAATTGTGACTAAAGGAAGATTAGCTGTGACAAGGGAACAATGGTGGGAACAACAACTGTGACCAAGGGAACAACAACCGCGATCTAAGGGAACATAAACTGCAACCTAAGGGAACAACAACTGAAACCTAAAGGAACAACAACTGTGACCTAAGGAAACAAAACTGCAACCTAAGAGAACAACAACTGTGACCTAAGGGAACATCAACTATGACCTAAGGGAACAACAACTGCAACTTAGGGGAGCAACAACTGCGAGCTAAAGGAAAATTATTCCCTCGTGTTTTATTATTTCAAAAAAAAAACAATTTCCTTAATAAATATATAAATTATATACAAAAAATAAAAAATTCAAAGAAAGGATGCTTTAGCAGGTTGAAGTTGCGGGGTTACCTCCCCGATCAACTAAAACCTGCAAATTCAAATCATTGTTTACCTCATGAAGAAAAGACTCCCACATAAGTGGCTGGTGATATAGGCATAATTGGTGTCCATTGGTAAGGAGAGATATGTCAGATCCATCAATGGTAGTAAGGCTCACTATACCATTGTCATGAACTTCGGTAACCTCATATGGTCCCAACCATCTAGTTTTAAGCTTCCCGGGATATCTTGGAATCTGGAATCGTACAATAGTGCCTAATCATCATTTTGGAAAGATTTCTTCTTGATGAGGTGATCATGCCATTTGGCCCTTTGTTGTTGAACAACAACTGTGTGTTGTAAGGCTGTTAGGTGTATTTCATCTAATTCATTAAGTTGTTGCAGGCGGTGTTTTTGTGCTTCTATTAAATCCAGTCCGACTTCCCTTGCAGTTTTGAGAGTTTTAATTTCAAATTCTATCAGAAAAATGGATTCCTTCCCAAAAACAAGTTGGTGTGGTGAGTAACTAGTAGTGTTGCACCAAGTTGTTTGGTAGGCCCATAGGGCCTCAGGAAGCTTGCCAGCCTAGTTCCAACGGTTGTTGGATACAATTTTGGTTAGAATCTCGTCCAAAACTTTATTAGTGCTTTCCACTTGTCCATTTTCTTGCGGATGGTAGGGGAAGTAACCCTGTGTTTGATGTGATACTTTTACATTGTAGCAAAAATCTTGTGGGTAGTGAATTATGAAACTCCATCTGGGATGATCTTCCTGGGAAATCCATATCACACGGATAGTTCAAATAGGAAGTTATTAAATTCCTCTTCTATTTCTTTTTAAAGAGCTACCACTTCCATCCATTTAGTCACATAATCTGTGTAGACCAAAATATATGTCTTTTGGTTTGAAGGCGGATTAAAGGGGCCCACAAAATCTAATGCACATGTCTTAAAGGGTTCAAGTACAACTTGAGTTTGCAGGGGCATTTCATTTGCTTGAATGGGACAACCCATCTTTTGACAGCTATCACATCTTTGGACATATTTTTTTTCATCCTTAAATATCTTGGGCTAGTAGTAGCCCATCTACAATACTTTATGCCCAGTTCTTTGATCAGCAAAATTCCCTCCACGTGGTTTTTCATGGCAAGCCTTAAGGATATCATAAATCTCTTCTTCCATAATGCATATGTGGATTTGAAGATCTGATCCCATGTGGAAGAGATATCCGTCAATCTAGGAAAATCGCACACTACATTGAACAATAAGCTTCCTTTCCCGAGATGGTAAATGTGCTGACAATTTTCCTGTTGCAAGGTAGTTTTCCACATATGCATACCATGGTGTTTTGACCATTACAAAAAACAAATGTTCATCTGGAAACTGATCTTCCACAGGTGAAGAGTCTGGATAAAAATTCTGCGACCAGGTTCTCCTTCCTTGGCTGATCTTTTATGGTAATGTCAAATTCCTGTAATAAAAATAGCCAGTGTGTTATTCGACCATTAGTAACAAGTTTATTAGCTAAATATATAATGGATGAATGATCAGTGTATAAAAAAACAAGATGTCCTATTATATATTGATGAAATTTATTAGTAGAGTAAACAACAACTAAAAATTCTTTTTCCGTCATTGTGTAGTTCAAATTTGCTGGTGTAAGATTATTGCTAATATAATAGATAGCATATGGCTTTTTATCTTCTTCTTACCCAAGTATGGCTCCTATTTCCGTATCAGATGCATTTGCTGAAATATCGAATGGTAAGCTCCAGTTTTTCCCTCGTAACACAGGAGTTGTTGGGACCAACTTCTTAAGACCTGTAAAAGAAACATCGCATTTGTCAATCCATTTGAATTCCACATTTCTTGTTAACACATACAAAGGTGCTGCTATTTTTGAAAAATGTGCTATAAAGTGATAATAATAACCAACATAACCAAGGAAACTGTGTACCTCTGTGTGTATACATGGAGTAGGCAGCATAAGAATTACCTCAATTTTTACTAGATTGACTTGAATACCTGCAGCAGAGATATAATGCCCCAAAACTATGCCTTCTGTCATCATCATATGGAATTTCATTGCTAAGGGATAATATGGTGGAAACACATAGTTCAAGAGCTTTCTCCAAATTTTGTATGTCTTGCTCAAATTCATTGTTGTAGGGGGTAAAATCATCCATGCAGAGTTCAAGTCCTTCACTGATTAAATTAGAAAAAATGCTCAGGATTTCTCTTTGGAAGGTGGATGGCACATTACATAGTGCAAATGGTAAAACCCTGTATGCAAAGATTCCCCATGGACATGTAAATATGGTTTTGTCCTGATCTTCAAGAGAAAGTTGGATTTGATTGTATCCACTAAAACTGTCAAGAAAAGAAAAGAAATTCTTCCCAGCAAGAGTATCGAGGACGTGATCTACAAAAGGAAGAGGGAAGTTATCTTTTTTTGTAGCTTTATTCAATTTCCTATAATCCACACAAATTATCCATTTTCCATTTTTCTTAGGGACCACAACTAGAGGTGAAACCCACTAGCTATCAGAAATAGGATACATAAAATTAACATCAAGAAGCTTTTACAGTTCCTATTTTACTATGTCCCTAAGGTGTGGATTTAATATTCTTTGTGGTTTGTGAATGACACGAGAATATTTATCAATGTAAATATGATGTGTACATAATTGAGGGTCGATGCCTTTCATGTCGGAATACTCCCAAGCGAAGGCTTGTTTATATTTTTGGAGAATCTAAATCATTTTTTCATGTTGTCGTTCATCGATATTAGCGTTGATGTTCAAAGTTTCCGCTGGTTCAATTTCAATGGGAGTACTGTTGTGAACCGTAGTTGTGAGCATATGATCATCATTTTGAACATTTATTGGGTTTCTCTGGGCCTCATTATTGAACAATGATTTTAACATTTGGAATGCCAAATTCCCAATAGTAGATGGCTAGTTAATAAAACCACTAATCAGATCATCCTCAGTCTTCCTTTTAAAAACAAGAGCTTCATCTAAAGTAAGAAGAGGACGCATATTTTATTCTTGATATTTTGGAGGAGACAGTTGGTAATTATTAATGGATAGGCTAGGTTTGGTGGGTGGATATAGGATAAGGTTTTTAACAATAGACCCTTTTGTAATTTTCATATTTCCTATTCGGCACCCGATATACGCATCAACAGTTGCTAGCCATGGCCTTCCTAATATAAGAGGGTGTCATTCAACCAATTTATGGGGTTAATAACCAGGAAGTCTACTGGGTATTCCTAGGAATATATAGAGATGATAATTTCTTCCAGAGTACCTTCTGGTATGACTATCAATCTATTGGCCAATTCCAACATAATGGTGGTTGGTTTAAATGCTGTAATCCCAAGGATCCCACAAGTTTATATAGTCAAGATATTTGTTGTAGCTCCTAAGTCCACAAGGGTGTTTAGAAAGTTATGCCCCTGTATTTGAACAGTAACTATAGGGTTTCCAGGGTCATCATATTTAATAGGTACTTACTTTCCTAGGATAAAGTCAGAAAGTGTTCCTAACACATGGATTGTAGGAGGGTATTTTGGTTTTCTCCCATACTTCTTAACACACAGTTCCTTAATAGTTTTGGCATAAATTGGAACATCTCGAATAACCTGGAGAAGAGGAATTTTAATACATAAATTTATCAGTTACCCTACGAGATCAAAATCAGAATAAATTGGTGGTTTAATTACAATAAGTCTCTCGGGGTATGGTGGAGCAACATCCGTAGTTGTAGCAAACTCTTGATGTTTCACTAATTTATTAGGAATTTCTATTTTAGTGATAACTACGGGTGATGAGGAGTGTTATGTTAAAGGCTTCTCTTCAGTGAGGTTTTCATTCTCTACCTGCCCTGTTTCCCTACATCATCTTTTAAGAATATCGTCCATCCAAATCTTAACCGTAGCTCATCACATTCAAAGGAAATGGAGTCATACTGTGGATTTTCAATAAGTTCCACATACTAGATATGTCTATTACTAGGATTAGGATTTGGCTGGGCAGGTTGCTGAGGGCTCAATGGAGGTGGAACATTTGGGGGTAGTTGGAGAGAAATTTTCAATGGTTCTTGTGACTAAGGTAATGACCCAATGGATGGGTTGACTGGTCCCATAGGGCATGGCCAATTATGGGACCAAATCGGTCCCTATGTGGACGAATTTTCCCAATGGGACGGATATGGGTTATTTGAAGGATTTTTCCATGGGGGTGTAAGATATTGTTGATTAGGCCATGAAGCCCCAGTGAACCGCTAATGTGACCATGGTGGTGCAGAGTTTGATTGGCATTTCCAAGATGTATTAAAATGTTATTTCCACTTTTATCTAGGAGTAAGTTGTTGGGTATACTGTCGAGAATGAAACAAAGCAAGATCTTGGATCATACTTGGAGGGTGTGTTTTCCACTGTCATTATTGAACCATAAGGTATGCTGGTTCAAAGTCTTCCTCCACCTCTTCGAACATAGATTTCAGTCTTGGAGTGAGGGACAACATTATGTGGAGTGACATTTGGCACATATGGCACATATTTCGACTACATCCAACAGACACTCTTTGTGACTATGCTTCTTTCGGCAGCGAGGGAAAAAAATGGCTAAAGCTTGTTCCGCCTCTGCTTGTTTCTTTTTTACCTGCAAGACATATAACTGTGTAGGTAATGTGCTCAAAATATTATTTTTAAATCCTTCCAGGAGATTACCATTCTCTGCTCGAGTCACCCCTCCTCCTGTAGTTTTGTTAGTTCTATTAAGGGGGTCCCGAACTCTAGATTTGGTTCGTGTACTTCCTCACGAGCACCCGATACACATATTTACAATGTCATCATATTATTCCTTAGAAATATCACCTTTTCCCATTAAATTAAGTGTCTCTATCCATTCATCTTTCATTCCTCTAATTAAAGTAGTTTTAAGACTTCTCTAGGTAGAGTGGTATAAGGTGATCTTTGCAAGTTGTACTGGAATATTTCGACATATTCTTCTAAAGTCTCATCTTCTTTAGACATCATTTTAAATATTTCTTCTTTCAAATCCCTATATCGACAATAATCTTGGTATTTGGTGAGGAAAGCATTTTTCATTTGATCCCACGAAGTTATGGTACCTCCCCCTAATCCCATAAACCAACGTAAAGTTGCTCCCTTTAAAGTGGAAGGAAACAATTTCAGTTTTTGAGGATCAGTGGTATAGTCATAACCTCGACATAAGACATCAAATTCAAACAAAAATGTGTCAGGATCCTTAGAAGCCATTCCATGAAAATTTGGAATATTTTGTAATGGGATAGCTTTCATTGGTGCATTATCTTGCAGATCGACAATATGGTATTCTATGGTCGAAGTCTGGGTTCCTGGTGATGCATTTGTCATTTGATCAAAAAATTTCTCATAATCCTCAGCTATTTCATGGTCAGGGGATATTATCTGAGGAACAATGTGCTGACTAATTTCAGGGTTCTGAGTAGGTCTTACAACACTACTTAGATCAAGAATTTCAGATTCCCCCTTTGTAACAGGTGTTGTTGGAAATTCATAAGATTGTAGTTGTGGCTCACTTGTTTCACCTCCCCCTTCTCTTAGGTTACAAGAATTCCCCTCCCTTTTACTGGAAGGACTGGGGTTATTGATAAATGTATTTTGGAAACTCTGATCAAACCTCATAGTCTTTGCAAATGATGATTCTTCCGCTTGAGAGGCAACAATAGAACCCTTCCTAGATGTTGTTCGGGGACCTATCGATGCTTGAGATTCCAAATGGTGAATGATTTCGTCTATAAAGGTATTTCTTCCAAGGCCAGAGTGACCTTGAGTTTTGGTGGTTTTTGAAATAGGTTTTGAATCTATAACTTCTTGATTTACAATCCTATGCTTTTTCCTAGTCATGCACACTAAACAATTCTAAAAGTATCAACTAAGGGTAGGCACTAGCACAAGCTTTTTACTTGGTGCATGCGCAGGTTCTTACCTTCCATCTTTAATACCCAACCCTACAGGGATACAACTAACACTTCTTTGACAACCTCCCTGGAAATGATGCCAAAATGTTGGGTTATTTAGTTTCTCTTTAAAAAGACCAATAGACCTTTAAACATTAAATTGTCAACCCAAAACTCGTCTAGTTATTTCAAGGTTGTCCACACTGTATGTGAAAATAATAATGTTTATGTAACTTAGTTTTTCTAGCCCTATTGAAAGGTAAATGCATGAAACCACAAGAAACAACTAGAATTTCTTAAAAGAACACTTTACACACAACTTCATAAATTCAAAGCAATCAAAAAGCTTATTCAAGATAATCGAAACATTAAAACTTCTAAAAACAACTTTCTTAAGCACATGCTGTTTCCTAGGAAACTGTAGCTACAAGAAAGAAACAACACACTTGACTTAAATGAAATCTGCTGAAGGGAATGTCACACCTTACTCTTAACAATTCTTTATCAATCATAAGAAGTAACAGAATGAATAATGCTTCAAAAAATCAACTATCAGGAATCTAATCCTAATGATATTTACTCAAATTGCTATAGCAACTATCGTTGTAATGATCAATTCAGTAATCAACGATCAATTCTGGAAGGAAATTGAATAATTTTAGAACAAGAAAGAAAATGCTGAAATGTAAATTTAATGATACAAAGAGGGCAGTAGTCATTCCAGGATTGGGCCCATGATCACTGGAAGTCAACTGCCTTAGAGCAAAATCAGTGAAAGAATTAAAACTAAACCATGTAAGTCTCCATTATATTAATCAACAACAATATTACAATTTATGTAAAACTTCAGAGCATAAGCATGAGAATAACAATAAAAAGCGTTATTTCACCGAGGCTTTATTCCTCACTTTATAATTACAACTAATCCATAATTAAAAAAAGGAGCAATCCTGAGAATCTAAAGATTCTCAGGATGCTCAATTTGAGTTACAAAATATATTGAGTTCCCTCGGAATAGATGGAAAAAATCTTATTCATAGGTGGTATTTCCATGATGATCGTTAATCTTTGCTTTTCCAGGTCACAACTAACCTAAGAAGTTCTGTGTAACTTACTCCTGTACAACTATCCAGGGAACATCATCTGCTTATCGACATCCCTGTCAATTGTCATTTTGAATTGTAAATGTAACTCATATTTTCATGGTCAAATAAATTCGATTAGAGAATAAAATGATGAAATACTTTATTAACTACTTTATAAACTTCTCAACACACAAATTACCATATTATATATAGAAAAGTCTTATAAAACCAATGAAAGGATAAGGAAACAAAGTAAGAAAATGTGTCAATTTTGGAGCCCAACAACCTCGCACCACCAAGCTATCTGGAGGAGAAGAGAAAGCATATCCAAGTACAGATCTACCATTTAGCAGAAACAATGACTTGAGATTACCACATCATCAAGCCAATCCATGTTAGCAGTGTCATGTCAACTCATGTCATGAGTTGTCATATGCCACATCACTCTTGTGGAACATGGATATTGTAATCAAATGTATTGTAAAGTGGAAGTCCAAAGGGGACACATGAATATGAAGAGTCATGTAAGTTGAAAAGTCATAGGAAGTTGAAAAATCATGAGGGTAGTCAAAGAGTCACAAGGGGAAAGCATTGCCCTTTTGGTTATATATACCCCCCATTGTATGAGCAATGGAATTTTCACCTTGGTTCCTCCCACAAGGCATTAGAGAGATTAGCTAGTTCTTTGAGGAGCAAGAAGTGGCTCCCATGTCCCACTACTGGGGCTAATGATGTACAATGTAAATATGTGTCTTGGAAATTTTGCTTCCTAACAGAAGCCTTTTAATTCCAACACGTTCTTCATGCATGAAATATGAATGTTTGTAATAATATTCTATGGATGTTTGTATTTCATGTTTGCTCTCACAAGTACTAAGATAGTTGAACTATTTCGGTTATTTTAGTGCTTATATTGTTGAGAATGTGTTGTAATAGTTGTTATCATTGTCCCATCCTTGTGGACTATTCTACAGGATACTAGACAAATATTTCTTTATTTATTGGTTATAAAATTATGCATCTTCTGTGGACTATTCCAATGGATGTTAGAGAGATCTTTCCTTGTTTATCAGTTGTAATGACTATCGCATCTGCTAGATGTTGGGAAAGTCCTTCTAGTTAATGTGTGTCTCTTCCTAGCTGTTACTATTACCTCTCACTTAGAGGCTCACTGTTATCTTCCCCTTTCCAGTAGAAGAACCTTAACAAAGTTGCACTACACACTCACTAGGCACACTCCCCTTGCTTTTCAAAGATACCATTGCATCACTCTTTTGTGCTAACAGTTAGAGTCAATGAAAATATTTAAGTATTTGGCAACCGGGCCTTTATACCGTATGGGACTCATACACCAAATCATGTGAGGTCTGATTGGGAATTCATATCAGGGAGATCCCATAAATGTTGGCGAGTCTATCATGACCATCAACATTTCTAGCACTAGAAGGATGGAAGCCAATATTTTATGGCTGATAGACCCAACGACCCCACTAATCCATCTTCTAGTTAGGGCATCAACGTTCACTTCATCTCCCCTACTCGTACTTCTAAAGGTGGCAAATCTTCCCATCCCAGACATGAACGTGAAATCCCATACGATCAGCTTCAGGTCATCCGCACATCACCCTTTAGTTTGGAAAAGATGCTGGATTGATTTCAGGAGTAATCAATCTTCCATATTCTCGAAAGAATAACAAGACCAACCCCACATGAATAGTAGTCTCATCCGTTGAAGGAGTGGTCCTCAACTCTTTCAAGAAGGTAACAAAGGCAACCCCTTACTCCCGGGTTCAAATTTTGGCTGGATAGGTAAAGAAGAATAGGAAGAAGAAGAGGAATAGGAACCATCAGATTCAGAAAAGGAAGAGGAAAATGAATGGCAAAGAAAAATTTGGATTGGATGACTTAGGGCCTACTGGTACTTTTGGGTCTCCTGCACAAGATGTCGAGGCATGCAGAGAATTTTTTGACGAAGTATAGCCCTGACAAGACAATGCTGGCTGAAGATCACTCAGACAACTTTTACCTAGATCTGTAAACACTTGAGGTACGTTATGATGATGTTGCATGCAAAATTTTTACATATACCTTAGATGGTAAAGCAACTGTATGGTATCACAACCTTCCTCCAAACTCCATCCAGTATTGGAGCGGATTCAAAAAGATCTTTCTTGAAAATTTTACTGAAGACAAAACCCCTACCATGTTATTAAAGGAGTTGGGTAATCTAAAGATGGAGCAAAAGGAAACATTTAAAGATTTTAATTAGAGGTTCAATAACATCTTGAACAAATTTTCTGACAACATAAAACCTCATGAATCCATCACCATAGATTATTACACTTCTGCCTTGCCAACAAATATTGCGTAGTTTGTAAAGTGCACTGCGAGACATACATTGATAGAAAACTAAGAAGAGGCTATCACCGTTGAGAAGGAATTGCTTGCTATTGGAGTTGTCACTGATGATGATTCAACAAAAGAATCCAAGGACACAGGTAAGAGGACTCAGATCTCCGTGAATAAGGCCAAGGAGAAAGAACAAAATGATCTTGAAAGCCTGACTCATTTCGTGAAGTCCCTGACCACTGAAATCGATGAAATCAAACAAAGGAAAAGTGAGAACACAATGGGAAACAAGCCTCCCAAGTTACTTCTCAGAAATATTGAGCTTCTGGTAGTAACAACAATTAGCCAACAAAGTCTGCATAGAGTTCCAATGTTGTCCTGAATATTGAGAAAATTGGCACAGATTCATATTGCACATTTCATAATGAGCATCATTCAAAGAAGACATGCCCACAGTGGAACCAACTCATGAGCAGAATGGTTACGCAGTTTGTTGACTCAGTCATGGTTGAGGAGCAGGTTGAGCACGATGAAGAGAAGGAAGAAAATGCTACAGCTGATGAAGCTCCAAGCATTGGGCATGAAGTGAACATGTATCATTGTGTTCTCACAGCCCAAAAGAATATTGTCGATAAGCATCCTCCGAGTGATGGTCCAACCTAGAAGAAGAGAAATCGATACAACTTAAGAAGCCAAGGATTGTCCACTGTGATTGAGGTGCAAAAACAAAAATTCAAAGAAAATCTGTTAAGAAAACTCAATCCTCCAGCTAACTGAGATATGTATATATATATATATATATATATATATATATATATATATATATATATATATATATATATATATATCTGAGAGCTGCACCTAGATTCACTGAGATCATGGCCTTGTAACTATGTCTCCATTAAGATCATGAATATATCTATACTGAGACCATGATTACATATATGCTAATATTATGACCACGTCTAGAATGTATGTTGAGACAGAGTGTGTCATTGTGGGATTATCAAGATACTCCTCATCACAAATTTGTTGAGACTGCAAGGAGACATGTATGAGACCAACAAACCTGCAAATAAAAAAATTCAACCACAACATTTGCTAGAAAAACGTAGAACTGTAAAAAAACATCAAACTTTAACTGCACATTCCGTCCAAATGAAAACGAATTAGAAAAAAAAAACATGGGGTTTTTCGGGGATGGGGTCAATTAGATAACCCAGAAACGGTTTAGAGAACTTTGCAACAGTTTGGGAGAATTTTTCGGTTCTCTAAAGCCCCATTCAGCATGCTCTTTAAGGAAAAACGGATTTTATTAAATGTACAGAACAATGTTTGAATAGGCACGTTCCAGGAAGGAAAATTCGATTTGAGGAATAATTATGATTGTGGCATTCAATCTAAAGAGTCCAATACGAATTAGACCATGCCTTCTGTCTTTAATGCTAACAGTCTCATGATTAATGATGAATATTTGTTTTTAACTCATACTTCACTATACACCTATTTAACTGCTAAATACATGACCTAACCTAATTGGATACGACTCTTCACAACCTTGTTGTTCATTTATTACACCAAGTTCCTTGCTTGTACTTCCGCAGTCTTCTTGAGTATACAAGCACTTGGAAACAGTGAGCTCACAATCATTCATTCTGTTTTCGATTCTCTTTTGGTATAAGCAACACTCTATTTTCCACACAGTCTACATGTGCAGTCACTCCATTCCATACATCTTCTACACTATTTCACGCATATTTCCCTGTTTCATATACCCTATATGTTTCATCCCCACATTTATCGTTTTCCTTCCACATACTCTGTTATTTCATTCCCGTATCTATAACTATTTTTGCTTCCATATACCACTGCCATTTACACAGTATTCTACACACAGACAGTGAAGGAAATTTGAAGAAAAGCAGAGAATAGGAGTGATGGGTCTCATCATAAGAACAGAACCTATAGGAGTGAAATATATGGAAGGATATCCTCAGTTGAAAGGGATGTTGAAGAAAGCTGGTTGGTTGTCTTTTAGCTACGGAACGCAGCCACATTCCACAGCTAATCGGCTATTCTGCAACCATCTCCACGCTTTTGTAGGTAATAGGTGTCAAGAGAGGAAAAGGACCATATGGGTAGCTTGGAAAACATCAGAGCATGCATCGTATCCTATCCATCTGGCCTAGATCGATGAGGAGGACTCCGGTCAAAGGGAAGTCAACTATAGGAACCCATGGCTGTTCCGCAGCTAATTGACTATTCCACAACTACTTTCACGCTTTTGCAGGTTCCAAGTTCAAGAAGGAAAAAATGACTACATGGATAGCTTGAAAAATATCAGGGCATGAATTTTGATTTGGTTCATTGTCTCAAAATGAAGAAGCCATCACCATTTTCAAGGTGTGTGTTATCACTAAGTTGCCGCATGTCAAGGAGCAAAATGAAAAAAACAAAACCAAAGATTCACAGAATGAAGAAATTGGTCAAAAGATATAACAACTAACTTGAGGCACTAATTCTGAAGCAGGTATAAATTCTTTTGGTTTTCCTTCGTGAACTTCTTTCATTAATACAAATTCTTAGCTTTGTGTGTAAATATCATAACTAGAGAGATTGATCACCTCTCTTTTTTGATAGTCTTACATTCCATTGCAGAAGAAGTATAAGTTTTTTCTGCAGGTTCCTGGAGGAAGGACAAATGACTACAAGTGAATAGTGTCTCTCTTAGAGGCCAATTTGTTTCATAAGAGGATGATCAGCAACAAAGAAGAAACATGCTAATAGAAAATCAGATCCAAACACTTGCAAAACTTTCTGATACTATTGTCTCCATTACATCCATACTTCATAATAAACCATTCACCTCATTTTCCTTCATATTTTCCATTTACATTCACATACATTTTCCATTACTTTTTGTCCACTTCTAATCCACAAATAAAAGCAAGAGGCTCAGTTACATGCTTATTGCCCATTGCCATTACTACTTTCTATTGCCATCTTCCATTTTCATTTTCCCTCTCCTATCATTTTAATTTTGCAAATAAACCCTGCTTCAAAGCAAATTATTGAGTCCATAGTCCTTTGAGTCTAAGTTCCTTGAAAAAACACCATGAGATTTGCATGCCTTAATGGCAAGTCCTCATGCCGACAAACAATGGGAATACATTAATGTCCCTTGTTCATCGGTTCAATGGTGAGAGTTCTCGTGTTGACTAGTGGCATCCATTAATGGCCACTAAGTCAAAAATTTCCTGCTATGTTCGACATCAGAACATCTATTCACATAGTAGGAATTGTGCCAATGAGTTTTGAAGACATGAAGACTATTATTTTCAGCTTTTTGGAGCAGATATAAAACAGATCAACACTATTCAGCAGTAGATTCAGCAAGTTTTAGTAGAAGCAATAAAAAATCATCATGACTCTTTTTATCCATGACTCTTTTTGTCCAGCCATTTGAAGAAGATTATGATCAGAATTTTGTAGCCACTACACATACAACTCATCCATTCCCAAAGGGTAAGTTAAGGTACGTTATTTTCTAACTTTTTACCATAGAATTGCATAAAAAGCTAGAATGATAATTGTTGGAAAAACATTTCTCTTCCTCATTTCATAAAATTTCCAATACCATCAGTTGGGGGGGGAATACATTCATATTCATATCTTGCCATGTTCATATTCAGAAGCCCACATACTTCCAAAATATATTAACTATTACATTATTATTATGAGCATACAATGGCTTTTCAAAAGTACTTAAAGGATAATTGGATACAAACACAAACATGGTTGTCACACAAGAACCAACCATGATGCAATCCAATAAAGATATACTTTGCAACAATAATCAAATTATCATTATACAGAGTTCAAAGATAAAAATTGAATGCAACAACACAATATGGTTGTAACACAAGAACCAACCATGTTGCAATTCAAGCAAAACACTTTGCAGAAATATGAAGTTATCAAATGATATCATGAAAAGTTAAGCCAAAGCTCAAGGATCAAAAGAATTAATGTAATATATATTGCATGAGGACATGCAATAGCTTCAGTTGGGGGGTATGTTGGGTCTTGAAATTGTCATTCACTTCCATTACACTTTCACTATCATATCCATTATATCACTTCCATTTCACCTTCATTTCACTACCATGTCATTACATTCATCTCACTTTCATCATTATTGGGTCACATTTATGTTTTTCCAAACTTTATTAATTCTTAGCATTTTTAAGTGAATTTGTGGTTAAAAATTAGAAAATAATGTGCATATGCTTATACCTAACAAGTGGGATGAGATTGTTGACATGTGTAGGTCAAAAGGAAGCTTCTAGAAGACCTTTATGTGGCATCCTAAGGCCAAATTCGAATTTGAGTGTAGAGGATCATGGGATCATGAGGATATGTGTCACATTTCTTATTTTTATTAAAACTCTAAGAAGACATGTGTCTTATCATTTCCTATTTTGATTAGAACTCTAGAGGTATATGGAGAGATTCATGGACTCTCATTAATGAGATGGCTTCTCATCTTTTTGTATAAATAGGAGGCCTTTCTCCTTCATTTGGTAGCTTTGGAAAGCTTTTGTAAATTTTTCTTAGCTCAACTTGTTGTACTTTGTCATTTTGAAGAATTTGAATAAAGCTTTGATGTTTCCAAAATGGAAGGAGATGTGAGGTAGATGTCATGGAGCATATTAGAATATAAGGTAGAATAGATTTTATTTTGTAGTTTTACTTTGATTTCATTCAAGTATGTCATTTTATTGTTTTCAAGTTTAATAGTTTAGATTTTCCATTCATGCAAGTGTGTTCAACGGGTTGATTGTAGATTTTTGTAACTGTGTAATTTATGCTTAGCAACATAGTCCAAGAAAGTATTTTCTAATTGGTGCTTGGAGCATTAGAGCACACAGTAGATTAGTTTTCCTTTACATGTTTTGTATTTTGTTGCAATTTCATTTTCAGTTTTAGAACAATGAAGTATTGAATCCCTCAAAATGCTATCAAGGAGGTAGTTCTCCCAAAATTGTATAGCAGAGTGATAAAACAATTCATTTAGCTGTTATAGTAGATTAGTTGCAATTTCACTTTCAGTCTTAGCCTTTCATTTAAATTTCATTTTCAGTTTTAGAACAATGAAGTATGGAGTCCCTCAAAATGCTATCAAGGAGGTAGTTCTCCCAAAATTGTATAGCAGAGTGATAAAACACTTCATTTAGCTTTCATTTCATAGACATTTTGCCGACTTAGATTAATCTAACTGTTCAAAGTTTTGATTTGTTTTTATCTAATGTTCATTTCCTTTTCTCCCTTATTTATAAATTAGATTTTAACATTAAAAGTCATTATATTTAGTTGTCCATTAGCATTTAGAGATTTTCATCTAAAAGCATAACTTTTCTTTCTTAGATTAATTTCCTTAAGCATAAGAAAGAAAAACCCCAAAAACAACATAAACTATAAAACAACGAAGTAAGAAAAATGTTAACTAAGAACATATAGTGCACCACACTTCATCAGTTTACGATACCCGAATTGATCATTTATGTAGAGAAATTTGGGACACTCAATTGACTAGACAGTAACCCATCTGTATAGCATCATAATAACCAATATTGTTTCCACAACAAGGCCTTGACTGGAAGCTCTATCTCTCATCATATCAGAGCACAATGTTGGTGAGACCAATGATTATAGACACCTTAATCATTGTCTCTCAAGGTACATACCCACCCGGGTGTTTACTAAGTATGACCTTCTAGGAATATTCTTATCTTGGGTTCCCAAACCTCAAAGAATATAGGTCCACTTGCCTACTCTCATTTTGGATTCCCTACACATCCTCAAATAGCATCAGATGCTAGATGATAATCCAATCCTCCATTATTTCTTCCCAAGTGAAGACAAGAATGTTGTGTCTATCTCTCCCTCTCAACTAGGGAAGATATGCCCATTCCTATAAAGGAATGTACCCAAGCTCCCTCTGATCAAGGACTTTCCCAAGCTCCCTCTTGATTAGGGACTTGTCAGAGCTCATTCTTTACTAGGGACTCTCCTTTTCATCAAAAACTTCTTCTTTTTGTATCCTTTAGCTGCTTGATCAATTTTATGTCATGAAATTCAATTGAGTTTCTACCTTGTAGGGAATTATCCATCAATCACTTTCCTCCTTAGTTCGTCATGTCATTCCTTTCTTTATGGAAAGTGGCCTTCTTGGTACATATCTAGAACCTTCTTCATATGTCTACTTCTTTCTCATCATGCTTCTTTCAGGAATTTCCATTCACCACATGAATGCTAGTTGTACTTGCACTTAAAACTTTTGTTCCAATAGCCCTGCATGAACTCATCTAGATATTATTCAAGAAATAAAAACATAACATTAAATGAAACAATACCTTATGAGATGGTTTCTTCATCATGACATCTTCTTGTAGGTATCAACATCCGACATACATTTTGACACATCTCCCAAAGATATACATTGTCAAGGGTTTCCATCTTTTTCAGACTCTCATCAGAGTCTTCGTATATTTCAGGTAGATTTCCTAGTCAAATCTTATTGGTCTTTTGGATGTTGATTGCCTTGATCATGGTTGCATATCTCATGATATCTTCCTCTTACACATTCCATTCCCAGGAGCTTCCAATCAATGTTCCTTAATTGTAGTCAACCACCTCATACTTCATGTGAGGAAATATTATGTTGATTTCATCTAGTGTTACTTAAGCCTTCTTGCATCCTTTCAGAGGAGAAGATCCTTTTCCCTTGATCATGCTTCTTAAGATAGAAGTAGTGATCCATGTTACCTGCAACCATACAACATGACTTTATAATATTAAATACAATCATACATACCTAATTTTACCTTTAGGTAATCTAGGCTTCTTCCAACAACTTCCTTGATTAAAAAGATCTTCAATCCCTTGATTTGCTTCATTTCTCATTTCATTGTATCATCATCCCATGGATTCCATAAGTTGGATCTCCTGTAGAAATACTTGCTTCCGCTCTAGATCTGTGAATATTCTGATGAGGATTCCATCAGAGAATCTTGAGGATCTCACATATACTTATTCAACAGATTTTTCCTTTTTGACTGGTGTATGACGAGACTTGTCCTGGACGACTTTTTCCTTTGATATTTCAATGAGGTCACCAAGAGTTGTATTGACTACCATATATTTTCTTTCAGTGGTCCTTCATATTTCCCTATGGTGATTTCACAAGATCTTGCTTCTAATGCTTTTCCTTCCTTGTTCTTTCTTCTTTTAGTTTCCTCCATTTCTTCGGTGAAATGGGATTATTCTCTATTATTCTTGTTATTTTCCTTCTTAATTAAGCTAAGGACGATATTTCCATATCATCCATATCATCCATAGCTAAGTATGTAACCTTCCACGAATTTCAGCTATGCACGTTTTCCCTTTCTGAGTACTAGAATTTTCCAAACTTCTTTTCCTTCCAGCAAATGTTTGAGTCCTCAACACTTTTGCCTTAAAGTTGTCATCTTTTATCTTGCATAGAAATCACAAGTTGAATAAGGTAACTTACTTATCCCATGAATTTTGTTACCCTCATGATGATGTCACGAGTCTTTATTTCTAATGCTTCTAAGATGTCATACTACATCTTATTGTAGACATAACCTATGCAGGATTTAGGAGCCAGTGAGAGAGACTATATTAATGATTTCTTACTCCCTCTTACCATGGAATTATTTTCCTCAGCTCCTCCTATCCTTTCCATTGATATGAAATTTCTTTTCTTGTAATGTTCATAACTCTTCTTCTAGCTTCTTTGATGTCTCCAATATTGTTTATGTGAGAGGACCTTAAGAGTTCCTTCTCATGAATTCAGAGGATACCTTTTTCATTGATATGTTTCATGACTTCACTTATCTATGAGGATTGTGATAATCCTCCTTATTTTATTCAAGGACCTTCGGTCACCCAACTAGATTATCAATTTCCTTGCAAACCGAAGTAATTTAACCAAAATTGATTAAAGAATGAAAAAAAAACTCGTCATGTGAAGATGAAATATTCACCTTGATCATTTTGAAAGTGGTTGAAAAAGATGTATTGATTCTTCCTCCTGATGATATCCTTGTTGTAATGATAGAAAGCTTGGCTTCTTGCCTTCAAGATAGTTCATCTTATACATCTGATCCTTATGATTAAGAAATTGTTGGCACACTTAAGATGGCACTGTATTGTTATCACACAAGTGGACTATGGAACCTTGTAGCATGCAACATTGTGTAGAATCATAAAGTATCGAGGTCACTTGCTACGATCATCACCTTATAGTACCGAGACCTATTTATGAGCACTATGATGTAGATGATCCGCTTTTATATGCCATTGAGTATGTATCATAAAGCTATGGGAATCTGAGTTTTCAATACTGTTCTCTTTATAGAAAGGATTCAATTCGAGGTTGTGACTATCAATGGTATGTTGAGATCATGCCATTGTGAGATTATTGATATCGATGTGGTATGGTATAGACCAAGACTGTGTACCATCGAATTGTGGTATATGTCGAGGGTATATATAGGTGATTTTATCTCCATTCATGATTATAAACCAATCCTTGAGTGTCACTGTAACCATAACTAATCTGAAATGAGGGTTTAACAACTTGTTATGCTTATAAGAACCTCCCACTCCAAAGCTTAACAAATATATGATCTAGCTTATGTTGACAATCGCAGAATTAAATGCTTGAAACAATTGTATGTGTAATTTATTTTAACTATTTAAGTGCTTTAATTCCATTTGTTTCTGCTGATATTAAACACACATAACAGCCATATAATTCAGTAAATAAATATCAATACATAACAAAAAAATTAATCTAGGAGTTCACTCGAATATCATGGGCTACGTCTCCTTGAGATTTTGTCATCTTGACTTGGCTCTTTGGGATTATGGTAAAGTTTCCTTTACAAGTTACACACTCAACTCCAAAGGTTACTGAACTGAGCCAATGGGTTTAGAAAACCATCCATATCCCTGTCATGGCTACCATCACTCTGCAAATAGATCTAAGGTCCCTTAGACTTGATTCCTTCAATCGGTGCATTGAGCTACCCTGAGCTTCTTGATGGCACTAAATCCTTTAGAATTCTTCAATTGTCATTGAAACCTGTTCTACTACCTCCAGCACATATCAGACATCAACAATAGACTGTTCATTTTCTCAAAATGAGCACTGCATCCCCAAACTAGACCTTCCTCCACGGTTGGCACTAGGCTGCCTCAAACTTCCCTGAAGCATATCGGCCTTTAGAAGTATCCAAATGTTTCCGCAAACCCATGAAATGGATTCATAAGGCTCATTATAGTCAGGAATGACTGTTGGTTCATTAAGAATGAATATTGGTAGCTCCTGCAACTGCCTCCAACCCCTGGTGGCCCTCAGCTCCAAAATCTCCCTGAATGAAAATCTCCTTGAAGATGGCTTCTTCAGCTTCTTTGGACTATTCCATTGGCTTCTAAAGGCTTCAATTAGCCTATATAGCCTCTTTTTTCACTCTCTTAGGTTGAAAACTGCTCCTGGAGTGCCTTTAGGCAGTTTCCCCTAGAGATCCTCCACTAATTTTAGCAAACTGGCACTTAACTCTAGTTAAATTTGGCATAACCGCCCTCTTTTAGTGCTCCACCAAACTAACCGTTGGAGGTGACTGTGACCGTAACTGTTGGGAATGCACATGCTGGCGGTATAACCCCCGGCGGTTAGGGATAATGCCGCGTTTTTGGTGGTCGGGTTAACATGCAGCCGCATGTGACTGTGCTGCAACCGGTGGTTAGGTTAACAAGCAGCTGCGTGGTTAGTTTCAATCAACGGACATGTGAATAGCTCTCAGGACCGCTAGCGGTCCTAACCCTAGAACTGCGACTTGTTACAACATAAATACAACATGTGCCATTGATATGTTAAGAAACAATGGTAGGGGAGGTGGTAGTGCGTTGGTTTGTCTTACCAGAGGTCACAGTTCAATTCCGTCGGACCCCAATAAATTTTACAATACCATTCCAGGGCCACGTGGTGGCCTCTGGGCTTGCCATGTGTCAGCACTTGATTGGTCAGCCAAAAGGAATATTCTAGGGAATATTCCTTGGAATATTCTTTTTTTAATATTTTCAAAAATCAATTTATCCTTGGAAATTACAGTTTACTGAAATTTTCAAATTGCGGTAACTCCTTCATATGGTGTTGGTTTTTCGAACCATTCACGACACCGGAATCAGGAATATGATATCTATCCGGTTGCTCAGGTTCGACACTCTTTCGAACACTTTGAAATTGGAGCTATCATTAAGGTCTTGGATCAATATCTGATCACTCCTCCCCATTGGGAATCTTTTGGATCCCAAAAGACTGATATACTGATCTGAACAGTAGATGAGAGTACAACACCCTCTTCTTTTAGCCACCATACACTTTCCTTGCATAGCTAGTGCCTTTGAACCAAATCTTGAAGGTAGTTGACACTTCCCTTCCTGGATGCGCTTGTCCTCTTGTTAAGAACTGTCTTCCTTGAACTCATTCAGAATGTACAGAAGGTAGCTGAACATTGCTTCCAAGCCACTTCCATGGCGACATTTGCTACTGCAAATCTTCTTCTGACATCTTGTCAAAATACAAGAAAACAACTTGACGACATAAATTCTTGCTCCATTAAAAGCAACAAATTTCACATCATGTGAATCATCATCATGTCTTTACATCTTGTGTACAAATGATTGACTAAATCACAAGTCGACTAAAACATGCCTTTTCAAATACTTGACCCTCCAAGTCAAGCATATACAAAAATAACTTTAACGATTCTTTTTCAAATATGAAACACTTCATCATTATCTCCCTTTTACAATCTTGGAGACCAAATCAACTTTTCGAAGTCGACATAACATTACATGCATGTTTAAACAAAATGATCGACCATCAAGTCAATTACACATACATGTTTAAATACAAGGAAATCATCAACATCCCTGTGTTCATACATATCATTCTCATGCATGTATTTGATTCTTCAAATTTCTCTTGAGCACAATCATAAGTACAAGATCCTCGATCATATGTACATGTCCTTTCAAAGTTGGAATGAATATAATTTTGCTGCAATAAAGTGATTCCACATACTCAACTTTTCCATCCAGCAACTTGCATTCCATTAGCAAAGAAATGTGTCAAATCAAAATACATGCAACTTTAATTGGATAAGCACTCTAGCCATTTCTTACCAATCCACACCAAAGGTGCTTCCTTTAACTACACATCGATATCAACATGTGGATCATCCTGAAACACATTAATTATGGAAACTTCCTTTCCCTTCTTGCCATACTCTTTTTCCACCTTCTTCAAATTTCGTGGAAGAATTGTTAGATTCCGAGTCCAACACCTTTCAGCAATATGGCCTTGCTTATGGCAATAAGTACAACACATGTGCATCTTCTTGACAACATAATTTACCTTGTCCAATGGACCTTTGGCTTCTTGCCTTCTTTCCTTCAAAAGTTTACTGTATGTGGCCATTCTCTTCCAACATCTAGAAACACTATGGTTAAGCAAACCACAAAAGGAACATGCAATTCTTTTCCAATGCTTATGTGGAAATTTACCATGCTTTATATGATCAAAGGAAATATTATTGAAATCAGATTTATACCTTTCTCTTTCACCTTTATTACCTTCATGAGGAGGTGAATCGAATGAAGAAGTGGCTTCCTTTGGAACACCATCAGTCTCTTCAATGCTTTTAGAGCTTTCAAAACTCTCTTGTTCAAGTGCATGCTTATGAACACCTTCTTCCTGCAAATGATGTTTCAAACAATTGCATTCCCCAAGAATACAGTCTTTGCAAACTTGAGGTAGGGAACTTGAAATGAAATTCCTTCTAGGAACTGTTTCAATTGCCTTCATGACTGCTTTGGAACTTTCTCCATAAGATTGTCCATAGCCAAGACCCAAATACTTAGGCCTTTCCTCAACCATTATTGGCTCAACAATGCCCTATGCATGTTTTCCCAATCCTTTTCCTTCATAGCCCATTTTTGACATCAACTTGGACCCTATGCCTCTCGTATGTTTTTCAAAAGAACCAACATAAACATTCTTAGAGGAAATTGAATACAAACTAGAGTTGTTTACCTCTTCTTCAAGCTAATATTTCTTTGGCAACAAGGATTTGTGTCTCCAACTCATGCATCCTTTCCAGATTCATATTTGCAATATGAAGTTGACTCTCCATTTCCTGCAATTTGTCAGAAAGCAACTGCTTCTCTTCCTTCATGGAATTCAATTGCTCTCGAAGTTTGGTGCTCTTCCTTTCATCCTCATACATTTCTCTCACCATATCCATCATGATGAACAAGTCTCACTTCATGTCTTCATCAAAGAATCTTGTGAAAGAGGAGGATTTGGAAAACTCACTTGTAGAAGTTGTCATCATCAAAATGAACAAAAGCACTTCAACAAACTTCATAAAGATTTCAAAGAACTAATGACAAATGAACTAAATGGCAGTAGAATCAAATTCTTATTCAACCAACCTTTTGCAAAAAAAAACCTATTATGCTTCAAGGGTTGCCTTGAGGTCCTTTGGGTAAGGAGAATTCCTTCAGCCCTTCTTCTTTCTAGTCCTCTCCTGGACTTGGCCTTTCAGTAGCTTTCCCTTCACCTTTGCAAACTCAAACAATAGTTAGTTTACAAACAATCAAACACTAGAATTTGACTATTTGAACACCTTTCAAACAAGCAATCTTTTGCTCTATCAATCAAGCATCCTGATCTGATACCACTTGATCTGAAATGAGGGTTTAACAACTTGTTATGCTTACAAGAACCTCCCACTCCAAAGCTTAACAAATATATGATCTAGCTTATGTTGACAATCGCAGAATTAAATACTTGAAACAGGTGTATGTGTAATTTATTTTAACTGTTTAAGTGCTTTAACTCCATTTGTTTATGCTGATATTAAACACACATAACAGCCATATAATGCAGCAAATAAACATCAACACATAACATCAAATTTAATCTAGGAGTTCACCCGAATATCGTGGGCTACATCTCCTTGAGATTTTGTCATCTTGACTTCACTCTTTGGGATTATGGTAAAGTTTCTTTTACAAGTTCCACAATCAACTCCAAAGGTTACTGAACTGAACCAATGGGCTTAGAAAACCATCTATATCCTTGTCATGGTTGTCATCACTCTACAAACAGATCTAAGGTCCCTTAGACTTGATTCCTTCAATCGGTGCACTGAGCTACCCTGAGCTTCTTGATGGCACTAACTCCTTTAGAATTCTTCAGCTGTCACTGAAACCTCTTCTACTGTCTCTAGTGTTGAAAATAGCAACAAGAAATGCTAAAAATAGAAATTCTAAAAATAGCATTGCTATAAATAGCATTTCAGGATATACTCCAACTCTGCTGGAAATAATAAAAAATAGAAATTCTAAAAATAGAATTGCTATAAATAGAATTTCGGGATATATTCCAATTTTAATTAGTCCCTGAATTAAAATTGGAATTTAGTCTCACTAGCTGTTTGAAAAGTAATTAATTAATTCATCTTGAGTTAATTCATTGGATAAATTCAAACATGAAGTCTTTGTGAAGACATGCAACAATTATCCTTTGATTGAGGAAGTTATCCCTTAATTAAGGAGGTAAGGATGAGTTGTATTTGAGTTGTAATTAGTTAGCTCAGTTAACTGAGTTAAGTCTAGTTAAATTAGTTCCAAACAGTTTGAGGAACTAATTGTGAGTTTAGTCAATTAATGCATGCATGCATGCAAGTAGTGTTCTCCAGATAATTGAATATTCTCTCATAAATAACTCATGCATGTCAGTTCAGAGAAAGACCCAGTTGAGATTAAAGGAAGGGACAATGTACTATCAGTTGGAGGAATTTTCCTATATAGGAAACTCATCCATGTGGAAGGAATTAATCTCCTTTAGGATTGCGCAGTTATTTCAGAGATCAGTGTTGTGTGTGAGGTGAGAATCACACAGGTTGCAACTAGAGGAACTAGGAGAAACTGCGGAAGGAAATAGGAGGTCTGGAGGATTGAAGGAAGGCATATGTGTTGTCTATTCTGTTTATCAGCAGGAGTGAGGGATTGTACTGAGAGCTGGATAGATTGAGAGCTAAAGCTTTCTGTAATCCTAAGATATTTCCACTTGTATGATAATACAGATAGCGGGGTTTTTAGCTAAGGCTTTCCCCTGAGTGTTCTTCTATGTTTCATGTGTATGATTTCTTCTTCTCTGTTATATGTGTTCCGATTGATCTTGCTCAAATTGATTAAGCTTCCGCAAAGTTTGATAGAAGTACATCAAGTATTTTGCTTTAGTATATTGCATTATCACGTGATCTATGGTGAAATTTCTACATGATATTAGAGCTAGCTGATCTATAGAGAAATTTCTACATGGTATCAGAGCAAAGTTGATCAAAGCAGAGAACAGTATACAAAGAAGGGAGAAGTTCGAAGTTTGAAGTTCTTGATTGTAGGTACAAAATTGATTTCGTATCACATCTCAAAGTTCACTAATGGCTTGAGACTCGAGTATGCCCTGCATTGCAGCTCGAATTACATAGCCTGGAAGGATCGCATGGAAGCAATATTAGAGGACAATGGTTTGAAGGGCTTCATTGATTAAGAAGTCCCCAAGCCAGTAGCAACTAATGCCCAAGAATTGGCGGAATGGAAGAAATGTGTGGCGAGAGTGAGGAGGATTCTTCTGGAGGGAGTTCAAGACCATATTGTCTCGAGTCTCCATGGGAAGGAGACTCCATTTTCAATGTGGAAAACATCGAAGTATCTATATTAGAAAAACAACGACTAGAGGAAGATGACATTGAAGGACAAGCTTCAGAAAATCAAGTGTGAAAAGGGTGACACGATCTCTATATATCTAAACAATCTCACCACCTGCAGAGATGAGCTTGGAAGTGTAGGAATCATGATAGCCGATGATGATATGGTGAGTCTTTCTCTCCTCGGTCTTCCTAAGAGATGGCATAGCTACCAAGACTCAGTGAATGGAAGAGAGAAACTACTAGATTGGGAATGACTGTGGTCGGATCTGATGCAGGATGAGATCAAGAGGAGCACCAGAGATGGTTCTTCATCCAAGAATGATGAAGAAAATCTAGCCTTAGCCAGTAAGGCAAGGAAAGGGAAGGAGAAGGATTCTCATCCCAAATCGAGTTCTTACCATGGTGGGAAGAAGATTGACAAATCTAAAGTATGATTCTTTAATTGTCATGAGGTGGGCCATTATGCAACTAATTTTCCATTAAAGAAATCCAAGAAGGGATCCTCGGAAGGATCTAAAGGTGAGGCATTAGCCTCTCAGTTCGAATTGGATTTTACCCTCATCTCATGCATGGTTTCATCGATGATGGGTTGTGGTTGGTTTCTTGACAGTGGAGCCTCATTCCACATGATCGACGATAAGAGTTTTTTCAGTACCTTGGAGGAGAAGGACCTCCAGATGCGCATAGAGATGGGTAATGATGAAAAGTATAGTGTTTTAGGAGTGGGCACGGTTTCTTTTCAGAGGGAGCATGGAGATCGCATCACCTTGACAGATGTGAAGTATGTGCTAGGACTAAAGAAGAACTTGGTATCGATCGCGATGTTGTAGGACAAAGGCTATGATGTAGTCTTCAGTAAGGGAAGGGATTTCCTTAGACACATCACCACGAGACAAGTGAATCAGATCGGTTCATGAGTCAAGAACCTATATGCTCTTGAGGTTCAAGATGCATGGAAAGCCTTGAGGAGCAAGGAAAATGTTGGAGACTTGGTGTTTGAGAGGGAGAGTACATTACCTCTCAACATGCAGTGCCAGAAGAAGTCCCAGACAATTGTGGAGGAGCCACAATTGGTGAAGCAGCTTCAGGAGGTTGTGGAGCAACCACAACTGGAGAAGCTGAGAGGAGACCGATTGGAGGCATCCACTCATGTAGAGACCTCCAATTGGGGGAAATTTTGAGCCAAGTGGGCAGACAGATCACATGCATCCATACCTCCAGGTGGGAGGTGGGGTGATGTGGAGTGATAGTCTTAAGAAGGCTGAAATATGAGTAGGATCCTTGAGGTACCCAGCCTCTTTGATTAGACCTTGCTACGGGAGCCCCGACGAGGAGTAGCAGGACTGGCTGAGTGGGTAGAGACAGATGCAGATGGAGTGACAGAGGAAGTTTCAGCATCAGAGAATGTTTCTAGCCCAACAGGGAGGTCAGTTGGGAGATCAATTACTTACTTCTCAGTAACTGAGTTGTAGTGCAGCAGTGGGCAGCACGATGCAACATGATGAGAGGAGGTGCAGTGCGGATGCAGTGCTAGGAGACAGGACCAACAACAACATGGATGCAGCAGGAGGAATCAGTGTGATTGATGCAGTCAGAGATCAAAGTGACAGAGGCTAGAGAAGTCAGATACTGAAGAGCACAGAGGTGTAGAGTTTTCAGTTGATAGAGGCAATAGTAGTCAGAGACTTTGATGACAGAGGCATCATTCTGATTCAGGTTGGATATATATATATATATATATATATATATATATATTTTTAATTTAATTTAATTTAATTTAATTTTATTTATATTTTTAATTCTGGAGTTGCTGGAGCAACAACACTTGAGAGAAGTGTTGCATGCAGAACATTCCAAAGGTTCAGGACCGGGTTTGAGTTGAATTCCTTTCTTGTTGAGAGGGAGTGTTGAAAATAGCAACAAGAAATGCTAAAATAACATTGCTATAAATAGCATTTCAGGATATACTCCAACTCTATTGGAAATAGAAAAAAATAGAAATGCTAAAAATAGCATTGCTATAAATAGCATTTCGGGATAGATTCTAATTTTAATTAGTCCCTGAATTAAAATTGAGAATCAAAATTCGAGTTTAGTCTCACTAGCAGTTTGAAAAATAATTAATTAATTCATCTTGAGTTAATTAGTTGGAGAAATTAAAACATGAAGCCTTTGTGAAGACATGCAACATTTATCCCTTTGATTGAGGAAGTTATCCCTTAATTAAGCAGATAAGGATGAGTTGTAATTAGCTATCTCAGTTAACTGAGTTAAGTCCAGTTAAATTAGTTCCAAACAGTTTGAGGAACTAATTGTGAGTTCAGTCAGTTAATGCATGCATGCATGCAACTAGTGTTCTCCAGATAATTGAATATTCTCTCATAAATAATTCATGCATGTCAGTTCAGAGAAAGCCCCAATTGAGATTAAAGGAAGGGATAGTGTAATATCAGTTGGAGGAATTTTCCTATACAGGAAACTCATCCATGCAGAAGGAATTAATCTCCCTCAGGATTGTGCAGTTATTTCAGAGGTCAATGTTGTGTGTGAGGTGAGAATCACATAGGTTGCAGCTAGAGGACCCAGGAGAAACTGCGCAAGGAAATAGGAGGCTTGGAGTACTGAAGGAAGGCATATGTGTTGTCTATTTTGTCTATGAGCAGGAGTGAGGGAGTGTACTGAGAGATGGATAGCTTGAGAGCTAAAGCTTTGTGTAATCCTGAGATATTTCCACTTGTATGATAATACAGATAGCGGGGTTTTTAGCTGAGGCTTTCCCCTGAGTATTCTTCTGTGTTTCATTTGTATGATTTCTTCTTCTTTGTTATATGTGTTCCTATTGATTTTGCTCAAATTGATTAAGCTTCTGCAAAGTTTGATAGTAGAAGTAGATCAAGTATTTTTCTTTAGTATATTGCATTATCAGGTGATCTACAGTGAAATTTCTAAATGGTATTAGAGCTAGCTGATCTATAGAGAAATTTATACATCCAGTACATATCATACATCAACAATAGACTGTTCATTTGCTCAAAATGAGCACTGCATCCCCAAACTAGACCTTCCTCCACGGTTGGCACTAGGCTGCCTCAAACTTCCCTGTAGCATCTCGGCCTTTAGAAGTCTCCAAATGCTTCTGCAAACCCATGAAATGGATTCAGAAGACTCATTACAGTTAGGAATGACTGTTGGTTCACTGAGAACGAATTGGTAGCTCCTACAACTGCCTCCAACCCTTGGTGGCCCTGAGCTCCAAAATCTACCTGGATGAAAATCTCCTTGAAGATGGCTTCTTAAGCTTCTCTGGACTATCCCATTGGCTTCAGAAGGCTCCATCTAGCCTAGCTAGCCTCTTGTTTCACTCTCTTAGGTTGAAAACTGCTCTTGGAGTACCTTTAGGCAGTTTCCCCTAGAAATACTCCACTAATTTTAGCAAACTGGCACTTAACTCCAGTTAAATTTTGCATAACCGCCCTTTTTTAGCGCTCCACCAAACTAACCATTGGAGGTGACTGTGACCGTAACTGTTGGATGTGCACATGCTGGCGGTATAACCCCCGACGATTAGGGATAATGCCACATTTCTGGTGGTTGGGTTAACATGCAGCCGCATGTGACTACGCTGCAACCGGCAGTTAGGTTAACACGCAACCACATGGTTAGTTTCAATTGGCGGACATGTGAACAACTCTCAGGACCGCTGGTGGTCCTAACCCCTGAGCTATGATTGGTTACAACATAAATACAACACATGCCATTGATATGTTAAGAAACAATGGTAGCGGAGGTGGTAGCGTGCTGGTTTGTCTTTGCCGGAGGTCACGGGTTCGATTCCATCGGACCCCAACAAATTTTACAATGCCATTCCAAGGCCACGTGGTGGCCTCAAGCTTGCCACGTGTCAGCACCTAATTTGTCAACCAAAAGGAATATTCTAGGGAGTATTTTGGGGAATATTATTTTTTTAATATTTTCAAAATTCAATTTATTCTTGGAAATTTCAGTTTACTAGACTTTTCAAATTGCGATAACTCCTTCATACATTGTCGGTTTTTCGAACCGTTCATGACACCAGAATCAAGAAGACGAGATCTATCCTATCACTCAGGTTCAACACTCTTTTGAACACTTTGAAATTTGAGCTATCATTAAGGTCCTAGATCAATATATAACCAATAACTTACAAGCTCTTCTTGAAAAATTGATCCTTTAATGTCTCTTTTATGCCCTTCCTTTAACTTCAACACCTTAGCTTTGAAACCATGTTGAAGAATATAGGGAAATTAGGTTAATAAGGTTCTTATCACGATGATAACTATTTGCGAGGTAATTTTTACTTTTTCTTATTAGCACAATCTTATCTTGTTATTATTAGAATGTGTTTTCTTACTTCTTCAGATAGTTACCAAAACAAAAGAGACAAGAACACAAGATGTTGGAATTCTGCCAAGGCCAAAACCTCTCACTCTTCGAGAGGAAAACTCGCACAAATTATTCTTATAGAGATTCAAATTTATGAATACCAAGACCATAACCCTTGACCTATTTGGCCACTCCAAGACCAAGACACCAATCCTCTTCTTCGTCATTGCTGAGATCATCATCACTGCTACTGAAGTCATCATTGTTGCAACACCGAGGCCATCACTACTGCACCACTAAGACCATTATTGCTGCACCATTACTTGATCCTAATTTAAATAGGAACGCAACAAAATATAGAGATAACCATATACACAAATATGCAGTGGAAATAATACTTCATTTCATTAATGTAAAATACTGAAATATGCTTACAAACAGAAATGGAAATAAACTAGCTAGGGCGATGGTAGCTTATCTCTGAGAAGAGATGTGGTGGCTACATGCCTCTGAACTGTGTTACAGTGAGGTTCGAAGGCCTATTTATTGTTTAGAAACAATGGAAAACCCTAAACATCCAAAAACCTAACCCTAGAAGATGAAACACCAAACTGTGGGCCCCTTTGGGTAAATCGGTACATCAATTTCCTGGGGTCGTAACTTTGGCATACGATCTCCGTTTGACGTGCACAGTATCTCGTTAGAAAGATATATCCGAGAACTACAAATTTGGGAGAACAAAATTGGACCATGGCCCCATGTTTCTCCCAATTTTCCCAAAAAACTTCGTTTAGGGCCTCAAAACTGCTCAGGAAGTTCAAGACCCGAAAAACTGCTAAAAATAGTAAACTGTGCTACAATTAAGGAAATTGAAAAGATGAAAGAAATAATGGTGGGGGTCCAAGTGGACTTGGTAGGTGGCTACCAATATCCACCTGGATCATTCCTCCCAATGGTCCCCATTGCGTTGAGTTCCTCCATGAGATGAGGAAACTTCTGCTGAACTTGGTCCTTGGTGAGCCACTTGCCCTGGTGAAGGAGTTGGCTTGCTTTGACAACTCGATACAATTGGATATTCTGCTGGCGAGTGTGCTTGATATGTGTGGCCATGATTCAATCAGTTGCATCTTTTTCCATGCAATCTGGATCTAACTCTGCTGGTGTGAGTTGTTCTGCAATGTCAGATGTGTCTAGTAATGGTGGAAAGTATGGCCGAAGGCTGTCCATATCGAACATTGGGTGCAGGCCAAGGAATGGGGGAATACTGAGCTCAAATGCATTGTCTCCCACAGTCTTGGTAATGGTCTAAGAACCATATCGGAGTGGTCTGAGTTTCCAATAGGCTTCGGTAAGGCGTTCCTTTTGCAAATGCAACCAGACTTTGTCACCCACTTGAAACTTGTGTGGCACCCGATGTTGATCATGTCGCTGCTTGTACTTGGCATTTGATTTCTCCAGAATTTCATGGACCTGCTGGCAAATATGTTGGATGTGCTCAATGAAGTTGTTTTCCTTATCTGTTTCAGACTGGACATGAGCCAAATCTGCGTGAGTAGCTGCAAGTGGCATGGCCACATCAATGGGACATAGTGGCTGGAATCCCAAGCCCACCTGAAAAGGGTTGTGGCCAGTCGAGCTATGGAGAGCCCGGTTGTAGCTCTGTTGAACATAGGGGAGGCTCTCGTCAGACATGCATGGATGCTTTCAGTTGTACATGTGTAGAATGTGTACGATCATCCTGTTGAAAACCTCTATCTAGCCATCAGTTTGAGGATGGAAGGTTGTGGACTTGGTGAGTTTGGTGTCGAGCATCGACCAGAGACTAGACCAAAATGTACTAAGGAACGTACTGTCCCGATCTGAGATGATAGAATGTGGGATCCCAAAGTGTACCCACGTTCAAAGAAGAGTTTAGCAGTGGCTTCTGCTGTGATATTCTTCTTGTAGGCAGCCATAATGGCCATCTTTGAGAACCTGTCAATGACCACAAAAACACAGTCATTCCCATGCTTAGTGGAAGGAAGACCTGACATGTAATCCATGGATATGGATTCCCAAGGTCGACTAGGGGTAGTCAGTAGGGTATGAGGCCTTGCTTCTTGATGTTCAATTTGGAAATGGCGCAGGCAGTGCATGATCTGATGTACTTCCCGACATCATGTCGAAGATTCGGCCAATAGAAATACTTCTGCATTACTACCACCATTTTCTCGACCCTGAAATCTCCAACGACCCGACTGTAGTGTGCTTCCCAAATCATCTTGGCACGCTCGCTTGAAGGAACACAAAGATGACCCAGGTGACATAACAGGGCATCCTGTAGGTGAAAATATGGAACAAGCTAACCCTCCAAGAGTGTCTGGTATGTGTGGCCGAATTCTGGGTCACTTTTGTAGAGAAGTGGCCAATTAGAAGTCTCGTGCCCACAAGAGTTGAGCATAGTGGTTAACGCCATGATCAGTGGTTGACTAAGGCAATCCACAACATTATTGGTGCTACCCTTCTTATACTTGATATTCAAATGGAACTGTTGCAAGTATGTGGACCACTTCTGTTGGCGATCATTCTGCAATTTCCCTTGGGTCTGTATGAACTACAGGGGTTGGTGGTCTGTGTGGATGACCATTTCCTCACCAAAATGTAATGCTTCCATTGTTGGTAGGCTTGCACAATGGAATACATCTCTTTGTCATAAGTGGGATACTTCTGGACTGTGTCTGAAAATGTTTCACTATGATATGCCACTGGATGCCTATGTTGAGTAAGAACTGCCCCAATAGCATAGTCAGAGGCATCTGTCTCGACCTCAAATGGTTGTTGCAAGTCTGGTAATGTGAGCACGGGTGCCGTGCAGAGGTGATCTTTCAATGCTGTGAATGCCCTCTGTTGAGATTCAGACCAAAAGAATTTTTCTTTCACTCCTCCCTTGGTGACTTAACTCAAGGGCCAAGTGATATGAGAAAATCCGAACACGAACCTGCAGAAGTTGGCAAGACCTAGAAAGCTGCGGAGCTCTATCAGAGTGGTTGGAGATGACCAATCTTGAATGACTTGGATCTTGGATGGATCCACATCCACCCCCTGTTCATCAATAATGTATCCCAGATACTGAACCTGGGTCATGCCAAAAGTGCATTTCTCCAAATTAGCACACAACTTGTGTTGCCACAGTGTTTGGAGAACCTGTTGGATGTGGTGGAGGTGCTCTTCCCAACTCTGGCTGAAGATCAGGATGTCATCCAAGTATACCACTACAAATGAGTTGGTGAATGGCCGCAAGATGTCATCCATTAGCCTCATGAAGGTTGTAGGAGCATTCGTCAATCTAAAAGGCATCACCAACCATTTGAATAGGCCCTCCTTGGCTTTGAAGGTAGTCTTCCACACATCAGAGGGTTCGATTGGTACCTAGTGATATCCTAACTTGAAATCGATCTTGCTGAAATATTTTCCCCCCTTTATTTGGTCCAAGAGGTCATCAATGCGTGGGATCAGGTACCCATTATGGACAGTGATCTTGTTCAGCACCAGATAGTCGATACAAAGTCTCCAAGTCCCATCCTTCTTCTGTACCAACATGATTGGGCTCCCACAGGAAGATGAACTTGGATGGATGTGACCTTTCTACAGCAGCTCCTGAATCTGCCTCTTGATTTCATCATTCTCCAGAACAGAGCGCTGATAGATTGGTCCATCAGGCAGCGGTGCACCTGGGGTCAGATCGATGGAGTGCTTGACCTAATAGTACAGAGGAACCCCTGTGGGGGAGGTGAAGATGTCCTCATAATCCTCCACGACCTTGCCCATCTGTAGTTGTCGTGCAGAGGGGCCCTGCCTGGAGGTCATGGCCATCGTTTTCTTCTTTCCTTGAGGGCGTATCATCAGGAAAAAAAAATTCCTAGTTTTGGAAACGAGCTTACTGCATTGTTTTTCAGTAATCCAAGAGATGGTGGCAGGTGGTGCTACCTCCGATATCCTGTACAACTTAGTTCCCAAAGTAACAATAACAACACAGGGCCTTTATTCGCTTCCACAAGTATGGTTGTCCTAGTAAGACATCACAAACTTAAAGGGGAGCAATGTCACACAATACCTCATCCGTGAAGGGCTTGATATTGTATGGAAGGTGACACTGCTGGCTCACACTAAGATCCCTTCCTTGGTGAAGCCACCCAATGGTGTACGGTTGTGGATGTGCTATGGTTGGTAAGCCTAGTCGCTTCATGACCTCTGCCAAAATGAGATTCTTTTGGCTCCCGTTGTCAACAATGAACTGTAGTGGGGAGCCCTTTACCCACATCTGGGAGTGGAAGAGACGCTCCTCCTCCTCCATATCTTCAGGTTCCTCCTTCTAGATCTTCGTGGTGGAAACGATGGTGTTGGGCTCCACATCGATAATCTACTTCCCTTTGTCATTCCCCTTGTCGGGTTTTGACTCAAATTCGGAACCTACATCTAATTCTAAAACCTTTAGCTCAGCCATCAGTGATTGCTTGGCCCGACACTCACTTGTGTTGTGGGTGGAGCTCTTATGGAACTCACACCACTTTCTCATGTCCTTTTTTGGCTTCGCGGCTTTGTTCTTTGCTTGCAGCTCTGGTAGGTTGTCTTGGGCCACTTCGCCTTGGCTTTGTCCTTTTTTCTGCGGTTTGGGGGCACCTTTCCCTTGCTTCGAATTCGCAGATCCAAATTCTCGCTTCTTATGTTTAAACTTTTGCTCGACCCTGACGGCATATCGGTATGTAGTGCTGAGTGACGAGATGTTTAGGAATTCTATTTCTTTCTAGATGTACTTGTGCAGGCAGCCGCGGTATTTGAGTACCAAATGTTATTCTAAATCCTTGATACCCAACTTTGTGCGAAGGGTATGGAAAATATTGGTGAACTCCAGCATGTCTTGGTCCCTTCCCTGTCGTAGTGCGGCACACTTTATGTATTGATCCTCATAGCTTTCGATAGGGTAGTACTGCTCCTTGATGGCATCCCAGAATGAATCCCAAGTGGGTGCGGCCAAAAATAGTGAGCCTGTACTTTCATCCGTATGCTCGCAGTGGGTTTCCCACCAGTTCTTGACGTGGGGGGCTGCTTTGAGAAGAGCAAAAATAATATTTTCTCGACTGGAAAAATCATGAACAGAAAAATAACCCTCTAGCAGATTTAACCATTTATTGACAGCATCTGTGTCTATTTGACCCTCGAATATGGGGATTTTAAAATTAACTTGTACCTTAAATGGTGTGGCATTTCTAGAATAGATGTTGGAAGCTGATGCATCGCCCCTGGGTAGGCACTGAAGGATCTGGGCAAAGTTGTCCATCATCGCGTTCCTTTGTCACTCGAGGGCTTCTTCAAGCAATATTTTGATAGGATCTCCTACCCCCTCATCTTTCTTTTCATCCGCTATGAGAGGCCATCGGGATTTGCGATGTTGGTCTTGCAAAGGTTCGACCAGTTCAAGCCCTAACTCCTTATATCCTGACCTCGTTGGGGACATGCAAAGAAAAATGGAGAGAAAAAAAAAGCAGACCGCTCTGATACCACTGATCCAAATTTAAACAAGAACGCAACAAAATACAGAGATAACCATATACACAAAGATGCAGTGGAATCATTTCATTAATGTAAAATACTGAAATATGCTTACAAACAGAAATGGAAATAAACTAGCTAGGGCGATGGTAGCTTACCTCTTAGAAGAGATGTGGCGGCTACATGCCTCTGAACTCTGTTACAATGAGGTTTGAAGGCCCATTTATTGTTGAGAAACAATGGAAAACCCTAAACATCCAAAAACCTAACCCTAGAATATGAAATTCCAAAATGTGGGCCCTGTTTGGGTAAATTGGTACATCAACTTCTCAGGGTTGTAACTTTGGCATACGATCTCCATTTGACGTGCACAGTATCTCGTTAAAAAGATCTATTCGAGACCTACAACTTTGGGAAGAGAAACATTAGTCCATGAACCCATGTTGCTCCCATTTTTCCCAAAAAACATCGTTTAGAGCCTCAAAACAGCTCCGGAAGTTCAGGACCCAAAAAACTGCTAAAAATAGTAAACTATGCTACAATTAAGGAAACTGAAAAACTGAAAGAAACAATGGTGGGGGTCCAAGTGGACTTGGAAGGTGGCCACCAATATCCACCTGGATCATTGCTATACCTTCACTGATATCTCTATACTAAGATATGTATATATATAAATGAGATCTGCACCTAGATTCACTGAGATCATGACCTTGTAACTATGCCTCCATCAAGATCATGATTGTATCTATACCGAGACCATGATTACATCTATGTCAAGATTATGACTTTTTATATAATGTATACCGAGACAGAGTGTGTCATTGTGGGATTACCGAGATCCTCCTCATCACAAATACATTGAGACTACAAGGAGACAAGTATGAGCCCTTTTCTGTGGTATCTAAGGCTACTTATGTGATCACTGTATTGGTAGGCCGAGACTTCATCTCTATGGTACCCATCCAAAAAATACAGAGATGCTTGTTCAAATTCTCTACCTTCTGTGGTGACCCTATACTGATATAAATAATGGTTTTCCTCTACACTTGAACCGACATGTCATGCTGAATGGGTGTGTCTCCATAAGTGAGCCGACAAGACTTCCTTTGTTATTGTTTGGAGGTCGACTTCTTCAATAGGGATTGTGCTTGTCTTTGGAGGGCTTCTAGACATTTCTATAGACTTGTATACATTAAACATAGGCTCAAGAAGAGTTCTTCATACATGACATTAATTATAGACTCTAAATGACAAATACTATTATTCTAAATTCACTTGCACCTGAAACCCATGAAGCAAGTTTACAATAATAATTTTGTTCTCTTTATTACATCATTTACATCAATCATAATCACATTACATTATGAAAACCGAACCTAGTTACACTTTCTTCAACAAGAAGGACCATAGCTTAATTATCTTGCGTTGGGCTAACAAGATTATGTAGTGTACAAGACGGTAAAACACTTTAGACCCTATCTATTAAATAAACGTTGTGTTATCTTTGTTCCACACCCAGCAGTCAGATCACTATTTGTTTAGCAAGAGTTGGGTGAAAGGAGGGCGAACTGGATGATCGGGTTACAAGAATATGATCTAGACATCAAGCAAGTTCACACAATCAAGGGTCATGGTCTTTGTTAATTAGCAGCAGAGGTAGTAAATGCAAAAGAGGAAGAAGAAGAGCTCATAGGATGGGAGCAAGAGATTGAAATGTACAACATTGAGTGAGCCACCCCCCTACAGATATAGACTCTTGGTACATGGATGTACACCGATACCTTAATCATGGCACAATCCCCTCTCACTTATCTACACAATAGAAGAGGGAACTTTGAATTAAAGCATTATCATATCAATTGGTGCATGGAGTGTTGTTTAGGAAGCACCACAATGGAGTACTGCTCAGGTGTTTGGAGGCACACGATTTAGAAAAGGTATTACATGATATCCACGACGGACCAGCCAGGGGACACTTTCCAGGAAACACTACAACTCATAAGGTTATGTGGGGAGACTTTTACTGGCCTACATTATTTAAATATTCTCATGCCTATGCCCGCAAGTGTCTGGTCTATCAAAGGTGTGTCGACAAAAATTAGAAGTTAGCAGCCTCACTACAACCTGTTGCAGTGGAAGAACCTTTTCAACAGTGGGGCTTGGATATCATTGGAGAAATTTTCCCACACTTATTGAAGAAACACCACTATATCCTCATTTATACAAACTATTTCACGTGGTGGATAGAGGCAATTCCACTAAAACAGGTGAACGATCAAGAAGTCATCAAATTTCTGCAGTAGAACATCATCTCTAGGTTCGACGTCCCTACATCATTTTTTTTTGATAATTCAACATATTTTTCATTATTCAGACTTTATTATTTTGCATTGGAAAATGGTATTATATTGAAACATTCAACTAATTATTATCCCAAGGGAATCGTCTTGCTGAATCCATGAACAAGAACCTCATCTGTATCATAAAAAAGACCATATTCTCTGATCATCGAAACTGAAACTCTGCTTTGGTGAATTCCCTATGGGCTGACTGAGTCATGCCTAAACCTTCTTTAAACACCTCCCCTTACTTCCTGATGCATGGAAAATATCCTCCTCCCTATGAACATCTACTTGCCCCCTCTCCAACTGTCCCAAGAGTCCTAAGGCAAGCCATGCCTTTTAGTTCAACGTAGGATGGACACTTTGCACAAGCTACAGGAAGAAAGGTTGAAAGCTAAATATTTTTTTTTTGCTTCACCAGAGTTGTATCAAGAGGTGGTTTGATAGAAAGTATGTAGGGAAAAATAACTTTAGTGTGGGTGACCTAGTCTTAAAGTGGGATAAAGCCCACGAGGACAAAGGCAAACACACTAAGTTTCAATCCCTATGGATTGGACCATACACAATACACAAGAAGATTGACCAACATATGTATCATCTTCAATCACTTGACAAGAATATTGAATATCTCCTTGTCAATGGACAAGACTTAAAACAATATTTTCAATGAAGATATGGGGATGCACCCCGCACTATGTACATAGTCTTTTTTTTTTTTCACAGTTTGTTTCTTTGCTTGAATTTTGTGTTGTTTTGTCATGTAAATAAGTATTGTTCCTTATTACATTATGGCTTATAAGTGTGTGTAAGGATGAAGTCTAAAGATTCTAATGACACTACAACATTTGGTTAGCTTTCTATCTGTCTTGCTTGTGTTGGTTACATCTTTTGGCTGATGAAGTTCCGACAGAAAATACGATCTTTTTGTAAGGAGAATTTTGGTCCAACCATGAACCCATGGCTAGTCTGGAAGCGTCATACCTATACTCAGTTTTTCTGCTAGTGTTCTCAAGCTCATCCAATTAGTAGAAATGGAGAAGGGGGAAATCTAAATGAGCAAACCTAAATCAGAGGTCTTTATATGCTTCTTTGAAGGAACAACCTCTTCTAATCTCAATAAGTCGGGATCCCTCTTCCACCCCAAAATAAATAAGTGCCAATGCACAGTTCTCTTTAAATAAATAAATAAAGGCGAAATAAGAGAAAGGCTTCCTGCGCAAAGAGGTGAAGTAAGAAACTCCTCTGGGGTACTGTCCAGGATCATTGGTAGTGGAGTAATGTTTTTGTTCCTACGTGACTCCATCAAGGTACTGTCCAAGCTAGATGGTAGTTAAGCAACACCAAAGATGAAAAAATATGATCTGAAAAGCTCAATCTTGCGAGCTGAATACCCTTCCCAACTCGAAACATTGTGATTACATTGAATGTTATGTTGTGTTCAAATAAAAAGGTATAGAGGGAACCATGTCTGCCCACTAGGGTAAGTGGGAAGGCCAAAATGATTTGCACGATAAAACAATACTCCCTAGGGAACCAAGGCCCTGCACAGAAGAAACTAACGAAGATGTAGAATATGGAATTCAACCAATGTGTCACCAAGTGTTGTAGCTATTGCAACACCCTCCAAAATTTTAGCTTGCACTCAAATTTTGGAGCCTTCCTTGGCCTTTCCTTAATTGTTGCAAACACTCAAGCTCATTCCATGAGCTTTCTCAAAGTTTTTTGCCCCCTTTTGCTTGTTGGATTAACTATCATCTTCGGGCATGTTCGACTGCTATGTAATTTTTGCGAGCCTTTTCTGGTGGTTTCGAAGGTCGGTCCTTATGTAAATAAGTTGTGCTAACCATGTAAACATCTGTTGCACAAGTGTCATCACAGTCGTCCCAAAGTCTATCTTAAGTGTCGCACTTGTCGCATCTTGTCACAAGACAACCACACAAAGGGGAATGCTTTGTTTTTTTTTTCGATCATCTATGTTGTCATGTCGTTAAAGTATGTTAAGTGTGTGATCATAGTTTAGGTTCATCACGAGTCCATCTCCCTCCCCCACTTAGCCATTTTTAGAAAATCTTCCTGATCGGGAAACTTAGCTTCACTGGCCCTTGACTAAGATGTGCACTAGGCAGTCTCAGCCCTCATTGATGTGACCTTGCTTCCTAGAACTACCCAATGCATAGTCACTATCCTCTAGGGATTTGGTTCTGTGAAATTCCAGAGTCTAGTAGCCTCCCTTAACCTTTAGAATTGCGCAATTGTGCCTCCTAGTATTCCTTGAATTGCACACTTCACACTTTCAACCCTCAAGATTTTCCCGTGCCTATTGGAATTGCATGATACATAGAGAGACCAACCTTCCTCGGC
Organism: Pinus tabuliformis; assembly: GCA_031772625.1. Lineage (NCBI taxonomy): Eukaryota > Viridiplantae > Streptophyta > Pinopsida > Pinales > Pinaceae > Pinus > Pinus tabuliformis. Next base: position 1,633,594,698 of record CM062818.1, on the reverse strand, counting down.
CTCCAAAACTACACAGATTCTTCCTCCAATGCTCTTCCCTCAGCCGAAGCTCACTACCCCTAGAAACTGCGCAGATTTTCCCTTCAGGCCTCTCTGCTGCCCAGTCCCCCTTGCCTCTTGAAACTACTCAATATGTCCTCTGAGGGTCCCTTCCCATAGTAGACACTATCTGATTGAACTATGCAATTTTGACCCTCAGTGAGCACTACGCAATTTTTCTCCTCAGTGAGGATTGTGCAGAAAAGTTCCTCAGTTAAGCTTGAGTTGCGCTCTGTGCAGTCTTAGTGATCAAGCTCTCTCTCTGTCAGTTGCAACTGTGCAATGTGTAGTCACTAAGCCCTTCCTCCCAATATGTGACCTATCCTGGGCTCAGTTCATGGCTAATAATTCATCATATTAGACTATGGAGTTTTTGTATTAATTTTGTCTCGTCATGAGTGAATTTCAGGAACATGTACATTATCAAGTCATGGCGATATGATGAAGAATGATAAGAAGGAGGGAATAATACCTAAAGAATCACTTGTAGCTGAAATTATGAGTGGACCTATCAAGAGAAAGCAAAGGGACACAAGTTTTCAACCACCTTCCAAGACTGAAGATCATTGAAGACCCCACATCACCAAGTTATGCGGAGGAGAAGAGAAAGCATATCCAAGAATGCATCTATCACTCAAGATCAACAGTGACTTGACATTGCCACATCATCAAGCCAGTCCATGTCAACAGTGTCATGTCAATTCATGTCATGAGTAGTCATATGCCACATCACTCTTGTGGAACATGTATATTGTAATAAAATTTATTGTAAAGTGGAATTCTAAAGGACACACATGAACATGAAGAGTCATGTAAGTTGAAAAGTCAATAGTCAAAGAGTCACAAGGGGAAAGCATTACCCCTTTGGTTATATATACCCCCTCATTGTATGAGCAATGGACTTTTCACCTTGGCCCCTGCTGCAAGGTATTAGAGAGATCAACTAATTCTTTGAGGAGCAAGGAGTAGATCCAATGTCCCACTACCAAGGCTAGTGATGTACAATGTAATTATGTGTCTTGGAACTTTTTCTTAATAACATAAGACTTTTAAGGCTAGCATGTTATTCATGCATGAAATATGAATGTTTGTAAGACTATTTTGTGTATGTTTGTATTTCATGTTTTCTTTCATATGTACTAAGATAGTTGAACTATTTCGGTTATTTTAGTGCTTATCTTATTGAGAATGTTATGTAATGGTTGTTATCGTTGTCCCATCCTTGTGGAATATTCCACAGGATACTAGATATATCTTTCCTTGTTTATTAGTTATAACGATCATCGCATCCATTGTGGACTATTTTGCTACATGTTTGACAAATCTTCCCTTGTTTGTCAGTTGTAACGACCGTCACATCCATTGTGGAATATTTCGCTGGATGTTGGACACATCCTTCTGGTTCATGTGTGTCTCTTCATGGGTGGTACTATTACCTCTCACTTAGAGGCTCACTTTTCTCTCCCCCTTTGCAGTAGAAGAACCTCGACATAGTTGCATTGCACATTCACCTGGCACACTCCCCTTGCTTTTCAAAGATACCATTGCGCCATTCTCTTGTGTTGACAGTTAGAGTTAAGGAAAATATTTAAGGATTTTTCAACCAAGCCTTTATACCAGATGGGACTCCTACCCCAAATGGTGTGAGGTCTAATTGGGACTTCATATTAGTGAGATCTCCTGAATGTTAGCGGGTCCAACACCATCAGCAGTTCCATAGGAAATTTCTTTGCAACAAATCTTGTGAGTGGCTTCTTGGGAACTTCCACTACCTCAGGAGAGAAATGAATATTCTTACCCTTTTTCTTGTTTTTTGGGTCAACCGAACTTGATAGCCTTTTTACTGAGCTCACAATTTGTGATTACACATCCCTTTCCACATATGAAGGTGTACCCTTTTTACTCTAGGGGCTAGTTAGAAACTCAACTACCAACTTGGATGAATTTATGAATTTCTATCATGTCTAATTTTTGTTGTTCAATTCTTCCACCACTAATAATTTAGTCAGCGAGAAATGAAAGAAACTAGGCTCTACTTGACTTTTCTTACCTTGAACCTTATCTAGCATCTTAATAATGCTTATGAATAAACAGAAAGGAAGATTCAAAGGGATTTTTTGTGTGAAATGCATCAATAACCTAGAATGATAATGATAAATTCTCCCAAATTTTCCTTCACAAATGAAATCTTGTTGGATTACCTTAAGAAGTTTGTTGTCGGGTTCTAACAGATATTCTCTAAGCACAATAGCTCCATATTCCTTGTTTTTGTATTTTTGCTTCAAGAAGTCCTTGTAGTTGGCTATGTCTAGAGGCATGCCCTTGAACCACTATTCTCCTTATAGAGAAATCTATGTAGCAATTGAAATGGTGACATCCCACACTGGAAAACTCAACTCTCCAATATTAACATCTACCCCAGTGAAATTCAAAGCAAACTCTTTGGTAAGCTGAACAATATAACCCTGTATCTTCTCACAAAAACTGATGCAGCCAATTTATTCAAAAGCAACCTTAATTGTTAGATCCAAGTTTATCAAGGCAATATAAATGGCTCAAATCTAACTATTTCTCCCCATTTATTATTCTTCATGTCTGGAGTTGTCATGGCTCGCAATGAAGGTAAATTATAGGGTTTTAAAATGAAATTATAGTGTTTGAAAACTTGCGCAACAGGAAAGCGCAAGAACTGTAACAACTATGGAATTATGGTTTTAGATGAGTGCTCATGAAAAAATTTGAAAGAAAATCCCTACATTAACAAGTTCAGGCAACAAAACTCAACCTCCAGACCCAAATGAAATAGTTTTTTTGTTTTATTTACAGTGGAAATTCAAATACACAAGCGCAACACATGAGGGAAATAATTTTCTTGATGTTTTAGGATAGCATCAACAAGGTTGTGAGACTCCATACCACTTATATGGAATTTTCAGGCTCCATGATATAGGTGGAAAGTGAAATTTTGAATTTTTGACACAGGTAAAAGAGAACACACAACCATTGTGTAAAAGCACAACGAATTCTCCAGGCACAACAAGGAAAACACAATGAGCTATGAATTTGAGATTTGGAAGGTCATCTTAGCATTTTCTTTGATAGGTAAGGGAAAATTAGACAACATGCAAGATGAACCATTCAAGAAAATGAGGATTTGAAACATGGAAGTGATGATAACCTCTTAACTTGAAGAAGGAAAACGATTATCCCTAAGTGCAAGAACTCCCCTATAAACTTAGCGCAACAAGCTCCAAGTGATGTCCATAATTCTTTCGATGGAATAAAAAGTAAATCTCTATTTTCTTAAATGGTAAAACAATATTTTGAACTCCCAAGGTGACCAAACCCACCTTTCAAGAACAATGATTATGATTTGAATCTCTAATCATGAAAATGCAACAAAGGAAAGGTGCGCAACATGTATCCTAACTGTTGTACTGGAGGGTGATGTCATAACAAAACTTTGATTTGACAACCTAACTAACTATCCTGACCCCACTATTTTGTCCCAATGATGAGAAGACATGACTCACTATGACCTCACTCATGATTTTGTATGAGACATCGACGCTAGACTCACTTAACTCAATCTTTAGGGAATCAATGACTATATTTACATTATCACTCACACCATTCTAACATAATTACATCAATAATATAATATTACATTTCTCACAAAGACTAATGACTTGATCTTTAAGAGATCATAGAAAAACCTTTACACATTTACCAAAATAAATTTAAAAGACTAAACTTGTTTTTGACTACTATAATATAGGACACTAACATTGGCTCCAATGGGGATGGCATCCTCCCTATGAGGTGCCAAGAACACCGTAGACTAGTATCCTGACCATTGGGCTTTATTAACTCTTGAATTGACATATAACTGACTCATGACTAACTCATGATTGACTCATGACTTATTACATTATGAAAATGGGCAACAACTCATCAAAGTCTTAGGGCCTTCTCCTTGGGCTTCAAATTATGGTGACAACTTCCCGCACCTGCAACACTGGAACTTTGGATGGATATGTACAATTAAGTGATAAAAAACAACTAATTTGAAGTAAATTAGTGCTTGAGAAACTTGCCATTTATAGGACCTCTAGTAAGAAATTCTCCTGTCAAGTACTCAACAAATATGCATTACTTGCATGGAAAGATACAACCTTCAATGGTCCTTTCCAAAGATTTTCAAATTTTCCATGTTTACCTTTGTCTTCATTCCTAGCATCCCACTTCAGAACCAAGTCACTAGCCTAAAAATCTTCAGCTTTTGTCCTCCGATAAAAAATATTCTTAATTTTATCTTGGAGTGCTTGGGTATTGTTATACACTTCCTCTCTTGTTTTCTGCAATTGAATCATCTGATTTATTCTTATTTTCAATTCATTTGGTTCTACATCTACTTCCTGCAACAAATTCATTATTGGAATTCCCAAGGAAGAAGGAAAAACAACATATGTTCCATACACCAATTGAAAGGGTGACATACCAATTGACTTTTTAGTGTTCACTCTATCAAACCACAATGCATAGATCAACTTCTTATGCCATGTTTTCTTATTTTCTTGCAACAAATTATTTATAATATTCACCAGACTCTTATTTGAAGACTCAACTAAACCATTACCCTGTGGGTAATATGCAGTAGAGTGCCTAAGTACAATATGATATTTATGACATAATTCAATCATTTTATTGGAATTGAAAGAAACAACATTGTCAGTAATTATTCTACAGGGAGAATCAAACCTCGAGAGGATATTACCTTCCAAAAACTAAATATTGATTGAGCCTATTTCCTATCTAGTTGGTATTGATTCTATGCACTTTTTAAAGTAGTCTGTGGCTGTCAGAATCCATTTGTGATGGGTTGAATATGAGGGTTGGATTTCCCTAATGAAATCCAGACCCCACTACTGGAAAGGTGGTTAAACTGCAATTGGTTTCAAGGGTAAAGGAAAGAGAATCCCTTTTCCTTGAAAATTTTTACATTCATGGCAGCTTGAGACCCTTTTATAGACATTAGAAAACAAGGTTGTCCAGTAAAAACCAACCCTCAAAGTTTTATTAGCTGTGGCTTTCCAAAAATGGTGGCCTCCATAATCCCCTTTGTGAAATTCTTCCATAACCTTTTGTGCTTCATCCTCCAATAAGCAATTCAACAAGACACTTCTTGATTCTTTCCAATACAAAAATTGATTCAAAATTTATAATTTTACAACCTTCACTTTTAGAAATATTTCCTTTGTTTTTGTCACCTCTAGAGGAACCTGTAAATGTCGTAAAACATAAACTATATCAACATACCTGTTGTGGCCAGCAACAACAACCCACACCCCCCCCCCCCCCCCTCTTATTGAGTGTTATTCCTAATACTAAATAAGTGGGGACCCTTAGTAAAAAATCTAAAAAATCAAAGTAGTGATTAAATTTCCTTCTCAAATAAAATTACCATCATAAGCTTAGGAAATCTCCCTTAGAAAACCTAAAAAATCTAAGTTTTATGATAAGGTAAGATAAAATCTTTCCTTAGGAAATATCGCATCGCATAAGATAGCGGGATGCCACCTTACAAGCACAATTCCAACATTTGCGAGATCGCAATATGCGATAATAAACGAATATCGTATCGCATTCAGCATAACTTACATGAAACACTTTAAAATTTGTCGATATGCGATAACGCCAATCGCAAGATCGCATCTCGCAGAAAACAGGTTAACAAAGTTTTCATGCATAACATTCCTGCGATTTGCGATATTGCGATATTGCGATTTCGATACAATGGTAATTTGACAATGCGATAATGCGATGTCATGAGCGATCAACCTCGCAATGATATGATTTTGCAATTTTATGATGTTGTGATCTGCGATGTTGCGAAGCAAATTGCAAAATCACTCCATCACAGATCTCTCGCGCGCATTATTCAAGAAAAGTATTTTCCTTAAGTTGACACCTGGTTATGTGCTTTAATGCTAATAAATGAGTTAGTTGTCAGTTATTAATGGAATATGGGTGTGTGCTTTCCAAAGAATCATTTCACGTAAGGTGGTATACTTGGTATGTCTGTGGCATTTAAAAACTTTCCCATCACCCTTCCTTGTCATTCATTTTCACTTCACTTGTGAATTGCAGGAACGGAGAGCAGAGGCCAATATGAAGCAATACGCAGGTTGAAATGGGAAAGAAAAGCAAAGCTCCGAGCTCTGAGGAAAAGGAGATGGCGCCCTTGTATACAAACACGGCCTGTAACAGAGATGCAGGAATAGCTACGTGGGAAGGCATGTATAATTTGCTCGAAGAGGAGAATCCCAGAGTAATGGAAGTAGTTGCTACCGCGGGCTCAAATGGTTCTTCAGAAGCATCCCTTTCAGAGCTAGCCTGCTCATTTCTACACCGGATAGCAACAAGGCCAAAAATCCTCCCGTACACAGACATGGTCAAATGGATACTGGACAGCGCAGAAATCAGAAATAGACAGTTCAAAATTCAGGGTCAAGGACTCATTGGTTCTTTTGCCGCGCAGGATTTAAAGCTCATGTATCATCTACCGGAGCCACAGGCAACTTATAACAAGCAGTTTATGGAGAAATTTGTAAAGGAAAATCAAGACTTGGCAGAAACCACCAAAGACTGGTCTAGGAGGGATGAACCGCTGAAGAAAGATAAACACGGTATGTACAATACTGGTTCTCTTACCTCCCCATATTGCTTTGCTGCTGCCACACTCTGTAGATTATTTAGAATGCCAGATATCAACAAATTTTCATCAGAATGGCTACCATTATTAGATGCCGCCACAAATGCCAGTATTGTAGATTGGGGCAAAATCTTGTCTGATAACCTAGTTACGGCCATTGTCAGTTACCCGTCCAAAAGAGCTGCGGCTCAAAGAATCTATCCTCCTTTTTACCTATCTGCATGTGTAATGGATGTGATATGTTATGTTTCTAAATTTCTTGTTATGGGTTGGAAGTGGACAGCTCAAGACCCCTTACCTATCCATCTCTATCATAAAGAGTTAGGGGATTCTCAGTTCACTCCATACTTCTACCAGATATGTCATGGAATTATGCTGCCCTTGTATAGAATGTTGTATGATAAAGACCCTCCGAGATGCTCACCTAAAGTAGAAGTAGACATCATCCCTGTCGCGAGATGGTTCGGGGAGGAATTGTTTACTTATGTCAGGGTATTTGGAAGTTCTGCTCCCCATCATGTCCTACCTTTGTATATCCCTGATAAACTCTTAGATCGAGAGATTTCTTATCAAACCTGTGGGGAAGGTGGTCTAACTAAAGATTTAAAAGACAAAAAGAAGGCTATATGGCCATAGTTTCCTGTAGCCTGTGGGGCCTTTTCGCTTTTTGATGTAGGCCACGCATTCACAGAAGTAAATAATATAACATGTCTACAGTTATTCAAATTTTCAAGAAGACCATTTGACCCTAATGAGGTTGCCCAGAATTTCACCACTGCAGTCAAGATAAAGGTGTTCTCTGGAGAAAAGGATTTATTCGATGATATATTCCAGCAGAAAAGCACACTTGAAGAAATTCTGCATGTAGCCCAATTGCAATTCTCTCTAGAAGAATTTCAAAAGTTCAAAATATACAGGGAAAGAAGGTTAGCCAGTATTCCTTTAGAGAAACTACGCATAAAACCCGCAAGAGAACCAACTCCAAGTGTTAGTCTTAGTGGGAGTTCAAGCACTAACAGATCTAAATCCAAGTCAGAAAAAGAAATGTATGAACATTCTAAAAGATCTGGAAATGAACAGGATAAGAGCGAAGGGTTAGTAAAGGATATTGCCCAGTCAATGGAACTTCTACACCAACAGGTTATTGCCTCACCACAAAGAGATCCTCCCCCTCTCGTCGTTCAAGCACCGCCAGTCATAACCGAACTAGACAAAGAATGGGAAATCTTCAATGACTTTGATCAATCTTGAAGGACGAACCATAAAAACACCTGTGAGCAACACACAGGTAGCAAAAGAAGTAGTCACAAGAACAGTCAGAGATGTCTCAGATATGGAGCATATTCCTATTGCCCCATCCTCTGAGATTATGCTCAAAATAGAAGAAATTCCTCCCCTTGATGTGTTTTATAGCCCACAACACAAAGCAGTAGTAAGAAGACAGAGGAAGAAAAGGAAATTGGAAAATGTGCTCCCTCAAGACGCAGAACAATTAGATGTCCTATGGTAAGATCCCACTAGCAATCCTACTGAGAATCTCACCAAACTATCTCAGATCGCAGGAGCATATGCTTCTGTGACTATTGGTAAAGCATATGAGGTACAACAATTGCTAAAAGAAAGGGAAGACCAGATACAAGTATTGCAACAACAATTGCAACAAGCTAATGCCAACAATGAAGCACAAAAACAGCTTGAGAGATTGCAACAGGACTTCCAGCAGATGCAGATAGGATATTAGAAAAGTTTGGATGAGAAAGAAAAGCAGTTACAGGATCTACAGGAGATGCACAAGGACAATCCTAAACTTACAGAATTTATCACGGAGTCCATTTCCTTGAATGAACAATTACTATAGCAGCAAGAAGTGTTGGGCCAAAAGATATCACAGTGGAGCTATTATTGTGAGATTAGTGATAAAACCACTAATCAAGTGGTAGATTTACGAAGTGACTATGATCTAATTGATAAATGGGTGACTGAATATTTGGATTGGCAAGAAAAAGATGAGGGAAAAAGAGTAGGTGCACCAAGGATCAATGAAAACCACAAAGAAATGCTCTTTAGCAAATGGGACGAGCAAATCAGGGAGGCAGAACAAGCAGCAGAAGGAGCAGCCACGGCAGCAAGCAGTATTATTGATTGTGTAAATGAAAATTTTCACAGGGCAAATTTGATCGCAGAGACCACTCCAGGATATTTACCTAATGCACAGCAACTATAGGCAGATTGGAAACAGAGAGCTCAAGAAAAGGCAAAAGCAATCCAAGGGTTAACCAAGTTGAACTGGGATTATTACTGGGCTTACTTGGTAAAGCCACATAGCTAGTGGATGACTGTTAAGTGTATCATCAATTTGGCCGAAAAAATGGCGCCAGCTCTTGTCGATTCTGTTTTCTCAGCTCAGCTAAAAGTGGAAGTCAGCCAACTGACTCTTCTCAAACAGATGTTGCATGCGTGCGATTTCAAGGACCAAATACAGAAGTAGTTTAATTTTAGATTCAATTTTAGCTTTAATTTTGTTTTATTTTCCTGAAAAGAGGACAGTCATTTAAACCGCATCCTATATTTTTGTAATAATTTATTTTTAGAATTAGTTAGTAGTATTTAAACCCTTCTCATGCATTTAGAGAAGGGTCCTGAAATTTATCAAAAACTTATCCCCAGAACATGCACTTCTGTACCCTCTGAGGAGGTTTTGATGAATGAATGGAACAGGATTTATTAATGTTTGCATTTGATATCTGCTACTGATGTTGCACTTTTGTACTCTTAGTAGATATTTGATCAAGGAGAGATAAATCGTTATCACTTGAAGCTCATGAGTAGGACTAGTTATAAATGGTATTTCTATCTCTTAACTATTTCTGCCTTGTGTTAAAGTGATTTCCAGTTTAGTTATTTATATATTAATGTATGAATGCCTGAGTTATCATTTGGCACTTTTGTACGGTGATAGCTATTTATTTATGCTTAGTGTATGAATAGCTCATTATGCGATATGTTTTTCACAACTGTTTCGTCTAACTTTTTATACGAAGTGGTTCATCTTTATTGAATTCTTTTCTCATAATAGCTTAATGATCTTTATTACCAGTTGTTGTTTGAAATCATTTTAGATCGCATAGAGAAAAGGTCACACCCCGGGTTAGTGTAGATTTACATATTTCTGTTGATTAGAATATAATTTCCTTATTGTTAGATTAGAATTAAAGTAGAAGTATTCCATTTAGAAACTGTTAGAAACAGAAATATTCAATCTTCCTCACATACACACACAAATTGGGAAACTGGTCCCATATCCCCAGTCGGACCCGCTATACCAAACGGAAAAGGAGCTGCCAACCAAGGTCCAGATCGGGCAGGTATCCCCCTTGTTGTAGACCCGATTTTCGAGGCTTCAACAATACCATGGAGAAGAAATAAACGTTTTTTTATAGTTGTTGAGATGCCTCTACACTGATATCCTCTGACAAACCAACTATGAAATTTATGTCCTTGATATCCACATCATACTCGAGAATAATTTTTATCCATCTGCCTCTTCTACCTTCATGATCAGGTTGGTTTATAATGTCTTTCACAATAGAATTTGGGAAATAAGCAATCACATGTGAATGAAGCACATAAACTATAAAATATTTCAAAGCTTTCACCAATGCATAAGCCTACTTTTCCATAATATTGTACTTAAGAGAAGAATCTATCAGACCCATGTTAAAGAAGGCTATTGGCTATTCATTAGCTCGCTAATTTTTCTACATTAAGATTTATGCAATGGTGTGTTCTGATGCAAAAGAGAAGAGGATAAAGTCTTTAGTATAATCCAGACTAGCTAAAATAGGAGCACTAGCCAAGGCCTATTTTACCTCATCAAAAGACTTCTTTGTTTCAATTGTCCATTTGATTTCACTTTCCTTTCTCAACATGTTGGTCAAAAACCTTATAATTTCTACTAAGTTAGGAATGAACCTTCTCAAAAAATTAACTCTTCCCAAAAATGACTGAACCTCCTTCTTATTCCTTGGAATGTCAATTTTCTGAATTGCAACAACCCTGTTTGGATCAATTTTAATACCATCCTTTGAGATTATATGCCCTAGCAATTTTCCTTCCTCCATTGCAAAATTTGACTTCTTTGGATTTAAATATATGCCAAACCTTCTACACTTGTCAAAAACCTGTTTTAGATGCTGCAAATGATCAGAATCAAATTTTGAAAATACAATGATATCATCAAGGTAAAATACAATGAACTTATCATTTTTATCAATAAATGAAATATCCTCGACCCTTTGAAATGTGGCCCTTGAATTCATCATCCCAAAGGGAATTTTGGCATACATAAAGGTTCCCCATGGTGTGATGAAAGTTGTTTTTTCCTGGTCATCAGGGTGCACCAAAATATGATTGTAACTTGAGAAACCATCAAGCATAGATATCCTCTTAGAGCCTACCACTTTTTTCAATATATGATCCATCTTAGGTAAAGGATAATTATCTTTAAGAGATACTTTGTTGAGGTTTCTGAAATCAACACAAAGCCTTATTTCACCAATCTTCTTTCTTACAAGGACCAAATTAGAAAGCCATTTTGAAAACCTTAAAGGAACAATAATTTTGACATGAAACAATTTTCTCATTTTTTGTAATAATAGGAAGCAACAATAGATTGGTTCTTCTCAACTTTTGTTGAAAAGGTTTCTAATCTTGCTTGATTGGAATTGTATGTTGAATAATACTCTTATCATACACTTTGAGGTATTCATATCCCTAGGCAAAAATATATGGGTATTCCTTCAAAAGATCAAGATAATTTTGTCTATCTTCATGAGTCAAAGATATGGAAATCTTGACCATTTTAGGATGCTTCTCTGTCCCTATATTTCAATCCTCTACTTCAGCCTTTGTGGGAACTACTTTTGGGGTTCTTAACTACATCATTTTGATCAAACAACTTCTCAAGAGGGACCAAAAATTTTGGTATCACATTATTCTTCAACTATATGAACTCAAGCTTTGTAGTTTGATTCTCAAAACCATCTGAAATGGAATAAAAAACCTCATTGTTCACCCTCATCACAACAATTTTCATCATCTATGCGCAAACTAGAAAATTCCTCAGACATTTGCAAAAAATTATTAAGCTGCTTTTCATCTTTAAACACTTTCTAATATTCTACATTGTCTACGACTAATAGTATACGTTTGACTTCAATTTCATACTTCTTATTGGGATAACTAGGAATCTTGAACACACTAGCTGAGGTGGCCAATGCATCAGCTATCATATTCTTCTCTCTAGGAATCAAAGATAAATCATATTCTGAAAACAATTGCAACATTTCTAGGACAACATTCCTATAGGCCCTCATCCTAGGGTGTTTAGTTTGATACACACCTTTAATTTGATTGATAATCAACTCTGAATCCCCATGGAATGAAATCCTCTTTTCCCCCAAGTTTTTCAAAATACGCAATCCCAAAATCAACGCTTCATACTCAACCACATTGTTTGTACAATCAAAGGCTAGCTTGAAAGAACATAAATTTGAATTGTCCACCTTTGGGCTCATTATCCACACACCAGCTCCAACACCTTCTTTACTAACTTCTCCATCAAATTCCATGTTCCAGATGCCGTCATATTCATCTTTATTATCTACTTTTGTTTCCTGCAATTCACCTTTTTTCTCTTCTAATGCACTGACCCTGTTTTGACTTTCTTCCTCCAAACACAAATCATTATACAATATGAAAGAATCCATATTAGAATGAACTGAATAAATAGGATGGTTATTAGGCCTTTCCTTTCCACTTAGAATTCATGTCATCAAGGTTTCTCTGTACAATCTCCTTGGCTGTCCAAAACCAGAAATCGTGGCATATGACATATCCATATGTAAAGTACCTTTCAATTTTGTAGCCCATGACCTTGATAAAAGCATACCAAACTTTGGAGGAATATAAACTACAACTATATCCATCACTAGGATTTTTCCTGGAATTTGAGTGAGAGAGACAACCAAATCCTTGATTAAACCCAAACATTTCAGTTTACTCGAATCAAAGGAAAGCAAATCTTTATATGGTCTTGTTATGTCTAAACCAAGTTTCTCCACGATAACCTTTGGCATTAGGTTATGTGATGCAAATGAGTCTAACATTGCATTATGTAGAATCAAATCATGCACATTCAAGCTAACATAAAAAGGTGGGACATCTCCATCTTGGGAATATCCTTCAACTTTTGGACCAAATAAAATTTCAGGATGATCATCATTTAAATTAACAGTGTTTGAAACATCTCCTATATTTAGTGCTTTGGCAATCTGACTCTTGTATGTCTCATTATTGATCAATTCATTAAATGGAAAAGATATTTTTATTTTAGATATTTCATTCTCTAAACTGAAAGAAGATTTACCTTTCTCTACCTCTTTGATGGTTGTGCCTTTCTTTTCAGAAATATCTCCTGGAGGATCAACTTTCTTCTAGCTGGAAGTAGGTGCATCAGCTTGGCCTTTCTTTGGAGGATTTACTGGAACCTTTCTGTTTCTCAAGTTATACTGTCTTTGTACTTCCATGATTTCATTTTGGTACCCATTCTTTTAATCTTCTGATTCCATATGAATGATATCTTCCTATCGCTGAAAGAGCAAGTCTTGTTCTTCTTTTGTCAAAAAATATTGTGTCCTATTCTTCACCAAAATAATTTATCTGATCTTGTTCTTCTACTGCTTCTTCATCTTTTGAAAATTTTTCTTGGAAATGAGGTCTTATTTGATACTGATCTCCTTAATTTATCTATTCTCTTTGCTTTATTTGAACTTAAGGTCTTCAAAAATTTGGATTTCTTACTTGAGGGGGAGCCTGCTTTTCTCTACTAGTTGCTTTGTTTTCTAGAGTTAACCTTTCAATCGACTTTTCCATTGTTTTCACCATAATATCCAATTTTCTATTTGATGAAGATGAAGAATCCTCTTTAAAATTTTTCAGCTTTCATTTTGGCCTTTTTGTTCAACAGATTCGATTCCACTCCAACAACATTTTTCTGCATATCCTCCAAAGTGGCTAGATTCCTTTCTCTAAGATAATAGGCAAGCTCAACATCAAAGCCATCTGGGTAATGAAGCAAAGACAACCCTGAAGGGGGTTTGATTTCAAACCGTATTCAATTGTACACCTTATTAAATCTGGTTCAAAAATCCTGAATTGATTCTCCTAGAGCTCTCTTCAAGTTTTCATACTCAGCTAATATCTACAGAGGGTTCTTCTTTATTCCCTACCTAGCAAGGAAGCTTTTCTCAAGCAACTGGCTCAACTTAGCATCCTCATGGTCTACCTCTTCTAGGTCTATGAAGTCATTCAACTTATCAAGGTGTTGTTGTGTTGTAATAACTCATGTACCATAAAATTGGGGCAATCACTAACCATAATTTTGTGGAAAATAATGTAATGAACCTTGTAAATTCAATGGAGCATAACGGGCAACCATGACTGTGTGAGATGGACTTGTACTAACTTTTGGGATTTGAAATGAGGATGGAGGAGGTAAGGAGACTATTGTTTGAACAATTGATGAGGAAGGGGGTGTAAAAATAGTAGAAAAAACATGAGTAGAACACAATGTACTATTAAGTGGATTAGAAAATTTCAGGCAAAAAACAGCTGGAACGGAATGCTAAAATTTGGAGGGCTTAGAAGCAACTTCTTGTAGCTGATACACAAGATGTTCTAGTTTGTGAAACTATGTATAAATATCCCTGTATTCTTCTAATACACTTTCTTTCAGAAAAGGAATATAGGATTATAACTTAGCTTGATCAAAAACTATTTCTGTTAGAATGTTCTCTGATTTAGATTTGAATAAATTCTGTTCAAACTTCAAATCAAACTGGACCTCATCAACTAATTTTACTCTTTCAGGGAGGGACAAGGATCTTTCTATGACATTAGTGTCTATTTCTTTCACAGGATTCTTCTTCCTAAATAACTTCTATGGATTGGTCAATACCTGAGGTGGATTAGGATATGGATGATGCCTAGTATGTACTCTTCTTGAAGCCATATTTTCCTTCAGAAAATGATTTTCAATTGTTTATGGAATCACTAACAATTGGGTAAATATTCATCCTATCAGTTTCTAGTTCACTGTCACCCTAAGGAACCATATTTGTCTCTAATTGCATATTTTTCCAGGGAATTTTTCAATTTTCGATTCCTCAACAATGATACCACTATGTTTGTACTCTGTAATTTCTCCAGGCTGAGGAGAGGAACCCAAAGGTAATCACAAACCACTTTGAAACTTGAATCTAGCCCTTCTAGTTTCAGAGAGGGCTCTCTATGTATAATTCTTCAGTCACTTAGGTCTTAGGATTGGTATTGAGATCAAAGAGGAATAATTTTAACAGTTTGAAGATAGGGAAGAGGGAAAATCCATTGGGCATACATTCATATATAGATAATGTTTCTCAGTGATATGATGGGGAAATTTAAGAAACCTTAGATAGGGGAAAGATAGGAAATCCTTATGGTGTTTTTGTCAAATTCGTTGTAGAGGTGATGAGCTGAGGAATAATGGAAATAATAACATCTAAAGCATCTAACTGAGGATGAATTCTAGATGTCACAATGGAAGAAAAAAATTAAATGTTTAGTAAGCTATAACAGAGCACTTTACAATGAATTCTGAAATAATTCTTGGCTTAGCTAAAAATGAAGACATAAAATTTCAAGCATGATTTGTAACAAAATAAAAACTCACATATACAGGAGAAAAATCATCATAAGAAATTGACATATGAATCCTTGTAAAGGTCGATTTAAGGCTTCATCATTCACTGAAAATTTTCTAAAGATACACAATGCACAATGTTTTCTTTCTCTAAAATTGACCAACCATTTATTAATTAAAAAACATGATATATACATCAAGATAATTAGTTCCTTCCTTTAGGAACCAAATTCCCCAAAAATATTTATGTTTTTTCCCTATAACAATGAATATAGAACCACTCTCTAGAAACTAGGAAATTGTTTGGATTAAGGATTTGTCAAGCATATTACATTGAATACAATGCCTAAAATGAGTTTTGAAAATCCTAAAAACCTTAGGAAATTTACCATGACCATAAAAATCAATTACATGAAATTTAGATACAAATTTTACATTCAAGGTGTTGATTGTGTGGAAGAGCAATGCAAGTGCTGCATTATTTCTTTCTTCAACAAAAACGAAACGACAAATGTGCAACGAGTTGATGGTTTGTCTACTTTTGATCACTTTCCAAGCTTTTGATTGAGTATATATATATATATATATATATATATATATATATATATATATATATATATATATATATAGATATATATGTATGTATGTATGTATGTATGTATGTATGTGTATGTATGTATGTGTATGTGTATGTGTATGTGTATGTGTATGTGTATGTGTATATGTATATGTATATGTATATAATAACCTGGACATCATCAACTTCCCCTTGAAAATTCTCTTTTCATTCTGCAAACCTTCCATCCTTCAAAAACACCACCTACAATAAAAGCGTAGTAATTGTGTGAAAGCACAACAAAATTTTACCTTCACAATTCACATTAGTTTTGAGGTCTCTGAATAAAGAAAATAACTTGATGATGATGTTGATGGTCTTGTAAGCATTTTTTTTTCAAGTTCCCACACACAAAAAAAGAATCCAAAACCTCACATTTCCATCAAACTCTAATGCTTTTGTCAATAGTGCAACAATACTATGTGAACTACCCCTTTGAAAAATGTTTCATAAGCTTAAGAAATCTGATTGATTGTGCTCCCAAAATGACTTCATGCAGAATATAAACCTCTCAACCTTCTTATTCAACTTCATTGAACTGGTATACTCAGGCAAAAGAAAAAAAAACAAAACTGTTTTAATTACTTGTTCAAGACTCAGACTTTAGCTACCTTAGCAAGTATATCACTCTTTCCTCTTTCTTTCTCTTGTATTTCCTACAATGCCTCCTGCAAATGTTGTTTAGAATCCCTTAGCTCCTTCTTCAATGTGAGGTTTTGTCTACATATGTTCTTGATTTGTTTGTGTAGGGGCAAAGTTCTCTTCAGCATATACTTGGCCTCATACAATGTTGGCTCACACATGTTCAAATGATCATGTATCTTTTGTTTGGCCCTTTCATATTGTTTCTTAAGCCTAGTGATCTCATTTTGAGATTTATTCAACTGCTTCCTCATCCTATGGAAAGTATGCTTCCCTTAATCCACCTCATACTTCTCCTGTTCTTGCATTGACTCTTCCTTTTGTAGTTGCAACTTTCTTGCTAAATACATGGTCATAGGAATTCTTACTGATGAAGCCTATAACTCTTAAATGTTCTATGTTACTACCTTCTCTTTACCTTTCGACTTAGTGATAGATGGAGTTGTCTTCATCACTGGTTCTATTTCAACAACCTTGGGTGTCTTCTCCAAAATAGTATTTTTCAAATCCCTATTGTCATGTTGTAGTTGGGAAATGACTAAGTGAGCCTTCTTTGGCTGTTCCTGCAGTTCTAAGATCTCCTTATCCTTATCATCTGGAAAAAATTCCTATGGCATGGTATCTAGAACTTCAGCTGGCTATTCAGGTGTTTTATCCATAAGAAATTTCTTTGCAGCAGCTCTTGTGAGTGGCTTCTTAGGAACTTCGACTACCTCAGGAGAGAAATGAAGCTTCTTACCCTTTTTCTTGTCTAATGGGTCAACCGAAGTTGATGGCATTTTTACTGAGCTCTCAATTGGTGACTGTACATCCCTTGCCATAGATGAAGGTGTATCATTTTTACTCCAGGGGCTAGTTGGAAACTCAAATTCCAACTTGGATAAATCTATGAATGCTTGCCATGTTTGATTTTTCTTGTTCAATTCTTCCACCGCTAACAATTTTGTAAGAGAGAAATGAAAGAAAAAGGGATCTACTTGAATTCTCTTACCTTGAACCTTATCTTCCATCTTACTAAGTCTTCTGAACAAATAGAAAGGTAGATTCAAAGGGCTTTTTCCTGTGAAATGCATCAATAACATAAAATAATACTAATAAATTCTCCCAAATTTGCCTTCACAAGTGAAATATCTCTGGATGACCTTAAGAATTTTTCTTTAGGGTTCTAGCAGATATTCTCCAGGAAAAATAGCTCCATATTACTTGCTTTTTTATTTTGGCTTTAGGAAATCCTTGTAGTTGGATATGTTTAGAGGCATTCCCTTGAACCACTGTTCTCCTTGTAAAGGAATCCCTATAGTAGCTGAAATGGTGACATCTAACATTGGAAAACTAAACTCTCCAATCTTAACATCTACCCCGGTCAAATTCAAAGAAACCTCTTTGGTAATATGAACACTATAACCCTGTATCTTCTCACAACACATGATGCAACCAATCTGTTCAAAAGCAACCCTAATTGCTAGATCTGAGTTTAACAAGGCTAGATATTGAGGATCATGACTAACTATGTCTCCCCCTCTATGCTTCTTCATGTCTAGAGTTGTCATGTGTTCCAATGAAGGTAATTTCTAGGGTTTTAAAATGCAATTATAGTGTTTCACAACTTGCGCAATAGGAAAACGCAACAACTATAGAAACTATGGAATTAGGGTTTTAGATGAATGATCATGGAAAACTTTGAAATAAAATCCCCACATGAAAATGTTAAGGGAAAAAACTCAGCCTCCAAAACCAAATGCAGTATTTTGTTTCTTTTATCCACAATGGAAATTCAAATTCACAGGCACAAAAAGAAAGCACAATGCATGAGGGAAACAATTTTCTTGATGTTTTAGAATAGCAACAACAAGGTTGTTTGACTCTAGACCACTGACATGGAATTTTCAGGCTCCAGGATATAGGTGGCAAGTGAAATTTTGAATGTTTGACATAGGTAAAAGGGAAAATGCAACTACTATGTGAAAGTGCAACGAATTCTCCAGGCACAACAAGGAAAATGCAGTGAGCTATGAATTCGAGGTTTACAAGGTCATCTGAGAATTTTGTCTAACAGGTAAGATAAAATTGGAAAACATGAAATATGAAACATTCAATAAAATGAGGATTTGAAATCTGGAAGTGGCGATAACCTCTTAACTTGAAGAAGTGCAACGACTGTCCTTGAGCACAACAACTCCCCTGCAGACTTATTGCAACAAGCTCCATCTGACACCCATAATGCATTTGATGGAATAAAAAGTAGATCTACGTTTAATTAGATGTTAATAACATATTTTTAACACTTAAGGTGACCAAACCATACTTTCACTCATTGCAATTTGAATCTCTAATCATGAAAATGCAGTAAAGGAAAGATGCACAACATGTCACCTAACCATTGTACTGGAGGTCGATGTCATAGAAGAAATTTGATTTGACAACCTAACTGACTATCTTGACCCCACTAATTTGTCCCAATGATGAGAATACATGACTCACTATGAAATCACTCATGATTTTGTATGAGACATTGACCCTGGACTCACTTAAATCAATATTTAGGGAATCAATGAATATATTTACATTATCACTCACACCATTCTAGCATAATTAAATCAATAATATAATCTTACATTGTTCACAAATACTAATGACTTGATCTCTAAGAGATCATAGAAAAACCTTTACACATTTACCAAAATAAATTTAAAAGGCTAAACTTGTTTTTGAATACTATAATATAGGACATTAACAATATTGAAATACATGAAATCATAACATCATATATAGGAAAGCAAAGAACTCTTTGCATTAATATAAATGGAGTGAGTTACAACCAAAAATAGGTGTTGGTCTTGTAGAAGAGCGCCTCCAAGTTGACTTGTCCTTTACTTTCCACAAAGTGCACCTCTACTCACCCTAATGTATGGAATAATGTCTCTCAAGTAGTAGCACAAGGCTAGAATCAATCTCCAAAATCCAACCCCTTGCCTATGGATGGTTGTAAATATATAGATGAGGGACATATTTCATGAGTTCTTATCCTTTTACTAATATAGGGTTGAGATCTACTCTTGATGGGAGGATGTTCTCAAGGGATAAGGGATGAAAAATCCAAGGTAGGATAAGGTAAATAGTTACAACAAATCCTAGAAGCTTCTAGAAGAGGAAGCTTTAGGATTATTTTTTGTTTTCCAGAATTTCTAGAATTAGTGCACCCCCAAGACTGAGCAAATTGTAGGTGATCAACACAGACCCAGAGTAGGACAACTTGGTAGTCAACGCTGCCTAATGAGGGGCCAGCGTGTGTTGGTCCTAAAAATGACTAAAATGAAGCAATTTTAGGAATAAAATCAGGGATATGAGAGAGGCATACTTAGGGATTTGTGTAGGGAGGATGAAAAAGTGTTAAAAGGATGTGAATGATCTTGTTTGAAGGCATATTGACCAGATGTGACAAAATGGACTATAGAAGTTTCCCCCTAAAGCACAAAGTTAGAAATGGTAGTTGATGATTGAAGTGCTTTACCTTGTGACAAGCCAAGATCAAGAACAATGAGTGAGATCATAATTTGTTACAATAAATTTACATCATGATATCTCTGCAGAGGGAGGCATACCCATACTCAACACATAACCTAAAATTACATGTACAATGATCAAAATACACGTCCAAAGATGAAAAATGGTGGACTCATGACTGCATGATTGTCCATATGATCATATCCATCATACATTATGATCTTGTATTACTCTTGAAATCATAGCCCGGATGGATGAAACTAGATCCGGGGTCTTCTATCTCGTTCAAACGACCAACCAATGTACAAGTCTAACTATGTGAATCAATGAGATGAGGTCAAACATGGTAGACACCATCTGATTACTAGCGAATTATGTAAGCCATTAACAGATGTGAGAGAAACCATTGATGATGTTAATGGTTCTCAAGGTACTGCAGTACAATCCGTATGGTGTGAGTAAATGAGTTGATGTTGAACACTAGACATAATATTTTGATCGAAGGCCAATGATGAAAACCATAGCTGAGAGAGGGGAAAATTTCCATTGATGTATGCAAGCACCAAGGTATCAAAGGAATCTTTCTAAGTCAACTTCCTAGATAATGAGCTAATGTCAATAGAAAGTGACCCATCGCAAGAGGGCTTTGATGTATCCCCCATCAATGACATGAAGCAGGTATCACAATTTGAGATGGAATGATTAGAATGATGTCGACACAAAAATGGAACAGGAAAGACAAACATGAAATGAAGGTTTATGAGTATAGTAGCAGATATTGACTAAATGACTTCTCTTGAACACATCAATGACACTTAATGGAGTTGGCATGGTTGACACAAAACCAAAAACGGAGGCCTTGAAATAGTATGATAAACCAAAAGATAAGTATATTTCCAAACCCAACAACCTTGGAAATGAATTCAAAGAGTGTCGTGTTCTACCATAACAAATGGAGTACCCTATTCTCCCAATTTCCCCAACCATACTGGTCAATACCTCTTTATTTTTTAACAAGCTTGAGGAGGATAAAATATGCTTTATATGTTAGTTCATCCTTCGGATGAATCCCTCTGATCATATTTAATGAACCAAGAGAAGGAGTGGTTTGGTCCCATTATGAATGACAAGTCCATCGTTGTTTGATGCTTTTATGAGTCCAACGAAGGTGAAAACTCGACATCTTTTTCATGTTTAGAGAGTTTGAAAAAGAGGCGAAAAAGAAAATGCCATATGTTCATTTTCATAGATAGTCCCTTAGGTCCGAAAAGACAGAAAATAATACCCAAGAGAACCTCTTAGCCATGTTTGACTAAGGTATTCCTTTTTTGTAAATAGTTTATCTCAATCTGGAAAAGGGTTAAACTTATACTGAGTAGTTTCCTTTTCATTTACTTTAACAAGTTAAAAAAAAACAAGTGCTTAACAATATTTTCATATTTTGGGAGTCTGAAAAGAGCTGAAAGAGGACTCCTCCTAGAGGAATGAGTGGTATAAAGGGGGAGAAACTAGTTCCAGTCATGGTGGAACTGCTGAAAACACGCGAAGGTTAAGAAGCTGGCTAATAAGACCATTGATCACAGTTGTTCGTCAGGAAAGGGTAAAACAACCAAGTGAAAGCGTATGATCGACCAAGCAAATGGTGATGATGGAATGAGAAACCAAGGCTCATCTGGCATAAACATGTTGATAAAAAATGGCAATCATGAGAGATAGGATGAGAATGGTTTCATTTTTACATAAGATTGAAACATGGGAAAGTATGCTTGAAATTGGTTTCATTTTTACACAAGCTTGAAACAAAGGAAAAACTATGCTTGAAATAAGTTTGCATGACCCCAACATAATGACTCAATTCGAGGTACATGCCCCCCAAACTTCATCTCATTCACCTAAGTAAACTATTTTTTACCAACAGATCGATGGAATGAAGGTTCATTTCCAAGATCAAGTGAAAGACTCTACTATGAATTTACGAGATATAATAAAAGACTCAAATTGGAAGGGGATATGTTTCATTTTTTAACAAGATTGACACCGGAAAAGAACTATGCTCAAGATTTGTTCATCTTTATGCAAGCTTGAAACATAGAAGAAACTATGCTCATAGGAACTGTTTGGTCAATTTAGTGAAGTCTAAATTGCAACTTTTAAATGTCAACCCGGGGCTCGTAAGCTGATGAAGTGATGTGTACTGTATGTACTTAGGCAACTATTTCTTAAGTTTTTGTCGTTTTTAACTTTTTAAGTTTGTTTTCAAGTCTATTTCTCCTACAGTGATGTGATGGAAATGAAAATAAAGTGAGTGAGGTGTGTGTGATTGTGATGAGTTCTAGATGATTTCTTAAAGCTCAAAAAGTAATCTACGAGAAAGCTTTGAACATCAACTGAAATGAAATTACTCTTAAAGGAAAAATGAAAGCATCAAATGAAAGACTAATGATCTTGGCCCAGTGTCTATGTTGTTTTAAGAAAATGAAATTGAAAATGACATCTACATTAACTTAAAACAATAGCAACTACTTTAGTTCTTCAATGAAATCTCAAGCAATGTACAATCTAAGTGACAAATCACACTACTTAATTTTCCCTTAACCTTTCCGCCTTTAGATGGATTGATCATATAAGAAAGAGTTATGAGTGAATTAGCAACGTGAGTCTTAAACAAAATAACCAAGCTGAGTTAGTGATATTTTGGTCTTCGATAAAGATATTGAATTATAAAGAAGAGACCATCAACAAGTAAACAACTTGATTAGTAAACAATTATGCAACTTAAAGAAATGATAACAAAGAAATAAAGGCTGCAAACAAAGAAGGTCAGCACCATTAGACAAGATGATCACAAGTATCACTAGCTGTGAAAAAGAAAGAAAAGAAACTGTCCCGGGCACCTAAGCAAACTGCAAAAACACACTGATCAGTCATGGAAAAATGCAGAAATATAAATGGACAGAATTCAAAGTTATATACAGCTATTGTACATGATCAAAACGTAGTAAGCAAAAGCATTTTGTACAACTATTATACAAAAGCCGATAAGAAGAAATGCATAAAATGAAAAGCACTGTACAGGCCTTAAGTAAACAGGGGCCCTCTGCCTACTCCAGCCAGCTCAATAGGTCACTTAAATGCTCAAATGGAGAACAGTCTTCCCATATATTACGTAGCAAAAGTAAAAGTTACAGTGGGGTTCAATATTACATAACAGCAGCTAGCTAATAAGCGTTCAAATACGCTTTATTTATAGCAGAAAAACCAAACTAACTTAATCACAAACTACGCTATTCTAACAGCTGTGTGAAGAACACGTAATCTAGCACAGTCCACGGATTTAGGCAACGGTCGAGGTGGGTATTAAATCTCTAGTTGGATTCGTGTTCCCCATTATCTGCGTGGTTGAGGAAGAGGCCAGCTGTGCTTCACATGCTCTAAACCGAACACGCAGAGCCGTGCCACCGTCAATCACCTTCGTTTGACCGAAGTTGTCCCCTCGTTGACCATGGGTGTTTACGACTGTTATGGCTGAGCTGGAAGGACACAAACCATGTCCTTAGTGCCACGTACTTGCCCATGTGGCCCTTCTGACCGGAGGACACCTGGATCATGCCGTTTAAGAAAACAGCTGCGGAAACTGGGATCAGCTGCGGAAACTGGGATCAGCTACAGAAACTGCTGGTTTTGAACCAAAATTCTAATCCAACAACACAGTCATTAGCATAATTAATAAACCATGTAAAAGTCCTATAATACAATGTTTTAAGCAAATTGATGAAGGAAATGAGTGATAAAGGAATGAAATGAATGGAAAAGGAGGCTGAGAGGATGTGAAAAGGAGTGCAGGTCTGAGGCTCAACATACCCCCACTGTGAGGATGTTGCATGTCCTCATGCAACCAAAACTTTGTTAGTGTTTTTCAGTCCATGTGCTCAGATGCTTCTGCCAAAACATCCAGCCTTCTCCTCTTTCTCCTTGTTGCCAAAATTGTCCTTGGTTTTCTGACTAAACACTTGAATTTCAAATTGATCAAGGCCCTGCTCAGTTTCTTGCATTTTCTCTTCAATTTCTTGTTCTTCTTCTGCCAGAGCCCAAGGTGAAGCATGGTGATGTCATGGACAATCTTTTCCACCTTGCTTTGTTCTTTCAATGCTTCATTCTCTTGTCTAATATGTCGGTTCAGGACTTCGAGCTCAAATACCTCTTGTTTTAGAGAGTGGACTTGTTCCTCAAGAGGCAATATTGTGCTTGGACCGACAACAGATTGCTCCAAGGTCTCCAAATAATTATATGCCTCCTGGTGGTTAGGGTCAATGTCAGGTGTTTGTCTTGGCCTAAATTCGAATTCTTGAGGACTACTTTCTCTTTCTTGCTGGAAAGGACTTTCCTCTCGTGGAGGACTTGGCTCAATATCTAGCTGGATTGGAGTCTTTTCAGGTGTGCCCAAATCAATGAAATGTGACTGCTTTTCTTTAGTCACACTCTTCTTTTCTATAAGTCTGCTGCTCCTTCTTACTTGTACACTAGTACTCTTTTGCTGACTGCTTTGTTTTTCTTTTTGATTCTTCTTTGAGAGGGCAGTAGCTTGGAGTTCTACTAGTCTATCAGCCAAGGTTTGATAGTCCTCTTCTATTGAAGGTTCAGGAGATAAATATGATTCTTGGACAACTGCTTTCCCTTTATCCTTTTTCTGTTTCTTAGTTTTCTCTCTCTCCACTTCTTCCTCTTGAGTAGTCTCCTGAGTTTCTATAATGGGAGGATTTTGGGCTACAACATCCTTTTTCATTCTTCTACTTCTTTTTGGGACTCTAGGAGAGCTGCTAGCGGAAGCTTCAGTTGCCTCTTGAAAATGATTCCTGACTAAAAACTTTTCCCATGTATCATTGTTGTTTTTCAATTGGTCTTCTATAAGAATTTTAACGAACCCATGATGATACAAGTGAGGATCAATATTGCCTATATTCTTTTGGACACTAAAACTCATCTTTGTTAGGCTTCTTAACAGAAAATAGGGCAAATTGATGGCATGGCCCTCCATGAAGTTCATCATGATTCTAGCATGGTACATATACATAGTGCCAAAGTGGCCTTCACATGTTATAAACTTTTGAATTAATAACAACAATGCAGTCCATTCTTCTTTTATAACATGTACAGGAATCCCTTTGGTGAAAACTGAAGTGTCCATACCTGGATTCTTAAGCATATTTTTCCATTCTTGATCTTCAACTCCTCTGTTCTTGAACCATCGGTCTCCCACCGTAGGTAAATTCGTTGCTGTTGCTATAGAGTTTTCAGTGACTGTGAATTTCAGATCTCCTATTTCCACAGTACTTCCATTGAATGAACGAGCAAACGTTTTTGTTACCTCCTTATCATATCCTTTGAATTTCTGAATGAACTTCAGCCATTTTGCCTTTTTTAATGCTTCTTTTGTCTGTGGGTATCCTTCTAGATACTTTGAACCTTCAGGCTCAGCTCGAAGCAATTTCCCCATCTCAACTTCGACTGAAGTTTTGACTGTATATGGATACTCAAGGAGGATGCTTCACGGGAGAGACAGATAGACTACGGCTGGAAGTGAAATAGCCGCACTGTAATGCGAGGTAATACAGTTTGAAAACGAAACTGTGGAGCTTGAAACAGAGCTGCGGGGTTTAAAACAGAGACGTGGAGAGCTGCGGGGTTTGAAACGAAGCCGTGGATTTTACAGCAAAAACGAGAGCGGAAATGGTGTGAAGGTAAAGAGTGGAAGACAAGCACGGGAATGAGTTCGAATGCGTGCGAAAACGGAGTGATAAGGGAATGAGATAACGGCCAGATCCCTTGGAGTCGGACGGCTTTCATACACGTTTCAGTTTTTGGCTGCGGAGATCGTGGTGGAGAAGAGACGTAGTACGATAGGTCTCTTCTTCTCTGTACGGCTAATTAATGAAAGCGCAGTCTCGATTTGAGTTTAAACTAAGGGTGATTATGAGACCGTTATGAGGATCTGAGGTGGATGAAGGATGATTACGGCGGAGAAATGGGATGATCTTTGCTTAATCATTGCATTTAGTGACTCTATCCACGATTAATAATTATGCACAACATGACATTCAAATGGTTTTTTGGAGAAAAATTTTGATCATACCTTTATGGGTTTACCATCTGTTGATTAAGGTTGTTGATCCATGATTGCCTTTTGATCCTTCAGGTGCCTTCCATCCTTGTTGCCCTCTGACTGTGATTTTTTTGAAAACAGAGTACTGCTGCTGTGGAGACAGAGTGTGCTGGCTGCGGAATTTGGTGCGAGCTGCGGAAACTGGTGCGAGCTGCGGAAACAGTTCTCAGCTGCAGAAACTGAAACAACACCCTTCTGTCTATACAAAAAGTAGTTAGAGAAGACTTGCTAAATGAAATAGTCCTGAGAGGGACTTTTATTGATGAAATGGAGTGAGATGAATGAAATGAAATGAAAATGAAGTGGAATGGAAATGGAATGGAGATGAAGTGGAATGAAATGGTAAATGAGATGGAAAGAGAGAGAGAGATTTTTTTATTTGGAAAATATAAAGTGTCAAGTGCCCCTGATTTTCACCTTATATTTTCTGCATAAGACCGCCAATCCAAGATTGGTTTTCAGGCTTATACAAGAGACCTCTTTTTTTTTTCCTTTTTTTTTTTCAACTGAAAGAAACAAAGACTAGGCTGATGGAGGAGAAGAATTCTTCTCCACCAACCTCATTGCAGAATATTCTTGGAACATTTTAACAAAATCCTCCTTTGAGAGTGGCTTGTGGTAGATTTTCAATCGATGGCCATTCACAATGAGAGGAGTCTGAAGCTCATCAATGGTCTTTACTCGAACTGCTCCATTGTTAAAGACTTCATCAATCTCATATGGTCCAAGCCAATGAGTTTGAAATTTTCCCTTGAAGTCCTTAAACTTGGAATCAAACAATAGTGCCCAATCTCCCTTCTGAAACTTTCTTTCTTTGATGTGTCGATCATGCCACTTTGTTCTTTGGTGCTGAACTAGATCAGTCCTTAAAATTGCATCTTGTCTTATTTCATCTAGCTCATTTATCTGGTCCATTCTGTGCTTTTGGGCTTCTGATAGGTTCATCCCCAATTGAACTGCCATCTTGAAGGTCTTGACTTGGAACTCAATGGGGAGCAGGACTTCTTTCCCATAAACAAGTTCATAGGGAGAATGTCCTGTTGTGTTCCTCCATGTAGTTCTATAGGCCCATAAGGCTTCAGGAAGCCTTTCTGCCCAATCTCTTCTGTGGAGATGAACAGTCTTGGTGATGATGCTTTCAAGAACTTTATTTGTAGATTCCACTTGACCATTTGCTTGCGGATGGTATGGAGTAGATGTTCTGTGCTTAATTTTGTATTCCTCCATCAGCTTTTCCATCAATTTAGATGTAAATTGACTTCCCTGATCTGTCACAATTTCTCTTGGGACACCAAAACGAGTAAAAATATCCTCAAAAAGAAATTGAACAACTGAATTTTCAGTGGCAGAAGGCAATGCCTTGGCTTCTACCCACTTAGTAACATAATCAGTGCAAACCAATATATACTTCTTTTGCTTAGATGGTGGATTAATAGGTCCAACGAAATCTAGAGCCCATTTCTCAAAGGGTTCGATGCATACCTGTGGCTGTAGTGGCATTTCATTTGAAGGAGTTGGTCTCCCAACTCTTTGGCAGCTATCACACCTTCTAACATATTGCTTTGCATATTTGAAGAGAGAAGGCCAATAATATCCTAAAGAAAGGATTTTATAGGCCGTCCTCTTGTCAGCAAAGTGTCCGCTGCACGGTTCATCATGACATGCCTTAAGGATGTCAGGCATTTCATCTTCCCGAACACATCTTCTGATCATACAATCTGGCCCTGTTTTGAACAATTCATTAGAAATCCATGAATAATGTGAACTCTCCTGAATGATTTTCCTTTTCTCATTAGGAAATAAGTGTGGAGGAAGCTTCCCTGTAACTAAATAATTAGCAATATCTACATACCAAGGGGTTTTAGTAGTTACTGCAAACAAGTATTCATCTGGAAACTTATCCTCTACAGGAGAATCTTCGTTAGTGTTTTGGATTCTAGACAAGAAATCAGCTACTGTGTTTTGTTTCCCTGGTCTATCTAACACAGTAATATTGAATTCTTGTAAAAGTAAAAGCCATCTTGTAACTCTGCCATTAGTAACAGGTTTGTTCATAAGATATCTAATTGCAGAATGATCAGTATGGACAAAGGTTTCATAGCCGGTTATATAATGTCTAAACTTGTTGATTGCATGAACAACGGCTAAGAATTCTTTTTTAGTCACAGTATAATTTAACTCAGTGGGAGTCAAATTTTTACTGGTGTAATAAATAGCATAAGGAACTAAATCCTTTTGACCCAACACAACTCCTAGAGCTGTATCTGAAGCATCTGTAGAAATGTGGAAAGGGAGTTTCCAATTTGGCCCCCTCAAAATGGGTGCTTCAGATATTCTAGTTTTTAAAGTTTCAAATGCAGATTGACAGTCGGGATCCCACTTGAATTCACAGTCTTTGGTAAGTAATTTGAAGAGTGGAGATGCTATCTTGGTGAAGTTTTCAATAAATCTTCTATAATACCCAGTAAACCCAAGAAAACTTCTAACATCCCTTTGACAATTTGGAATAGGTAACTTGGAGATGATTTCGACTTTTGATCTATCAACTTTGATTCCATCTCCTGAAATATGATGTCCTAAAACAATCCCTTCAGTAAACATCATAAAACATTTTTCATGACTTAATGAAAGATTTGTTTCTTTACATCTAATGAGGACTTTTTCCAAATTTTCTAATGCTTCTTCAAATGAGTTACCATAAACTGTAAAATCATCCATATAGACCTCTACACAATCATGAATTAGATCGGAAAAGATTCCTAATACTGCCCTTTGAAATGTTGCGGGTGCATTACATAATCCAAAGGGAAGTACTTGGTAAGCAAAAGTCCCCCATGGACAGGTAAATGTGGTTTTATCCTGATCTTCAGGTGCTACCTGAATTTGATTGTAACCACTAAAACCATCCAAAAATGAGAAATACTTTTTGCCTGCTAAAGTATCTAATACTTGATCAATAAAGGGCAAAGGAAAGTGGTCCTTCAAGGTTGCTTTGTTCAATTCCCTGTAATCAATGCAAACCCTCCATTTACCGTTCTTTTTAGGTACTATAAGCAAAGGGGAAACCCACCGGCTATCTGAAATCGGGTACATGAAGTTTACATTAAGTAACTTTTGGAGCTCTTCTTTCACTATCTCCCTAAGATTTGGATTCATCCTTCTTTGAGGTTGTCTGATTGGTCTACTGTTTTCCTCAATGTAGATGTGATGAATGCTAGTCTTAGGATCAATACCTTTCATATTGGTATACTCCCATGCAAATGCAGTAGAATGTCTTTGCAAGACTTTGGTTAGCTCTTCCTGTTGTGATTTTTCCAAGTTTCTATTGATGTTTAGTGTTTTTCCTGGAAAGATCTCAATGGCAGAACTACCAAACTCTTCCATAGAGAAAAGAGACATTTGCCTAGATGAAAGATACTCTATGTCAGAATCCAACTGAAATTGTGTGGAGTCATATTCTGAAGATGGTTCGAAATTTTATAATGTATTCAGAATTTGACTATCTTCACTAATCTCAGAAATGGTAAAGACAGGTTGTATAGTATCTTCATCATCAACCCACTCAGTATCTCCTATTTCTGTGATTGCTTTTGCTGGAGGATACAGATTGAACTTCTTTGTTGAATTACCATCAGAAATGTACATGTCCCCAGACCTACAACTTATGAAAGCATCAGCTGTGGCTAGCCAAGGTCTTCCTAAAATAAGAGGATGTCCTCCTAGATTACTCTTGGGAGTTAAAATCATAAAATCCACTGGATATTCCCAAGAATCTAAGGAGACTGGAATGTCTTCTAATACACCATCTGGTTTGATAATGGATCGATCTGCAAGTTGCAACAAGGTGGGTGTAAAAAGAAGATTAGGAAGTTTTAGCTGTTCCATAGTCTGTCTACTCATGATGTTGATAGCAGCCCCTAAATCAATCAAAGTATTTGGTATTTCTACCCCATTGATATGTGTTTTGACAATTGGACTACCGGGGTCTACATATTTCTGCATAGTAATCCTTCCCATCATGATGTCTGCAATTTTTCCTACCAGGTGGATCCTTCTGGTATCTCTTGGTTTCCTTCCTGGTCTTTTAAGGCTCAACTCCTTTATTGTTTTTGCTAGAATAGGAATTTCCTTAATGGCTTGTAACAAGGGAATCTTGATACAGACATTTTTCAATTCATCTAGAAAATTATAGTCAGGCAACCAAATTTGTTTTTCCACTCCTTTATCAATTTGTAATCTTTCAGGAAAAGGAGGTGTGGATAGAGATGTAGGTTGCTCAACTACGGGAGTTGTGGGGGTTGATTCTTTTTCTTTTTGAATGTTTGGGTTTTGAAGAGATGCTTCAGAACCCTTATTGGCTTTAAGAGACTCTTCCTCAGAAATGCTTGGCTGTTGAACATTTATAGAAGGTTGATCTAGGATTCTACCTGATCTGAGTTGTACTTCATTGAGAGGAACAATCATATAGGTAGGGAATGGTTGACCTTCCATCATGTAAGCATTTTGAGGGTTTTTATTATTGGGGTTTGGCAATGGCTGAGAAGGAAGTTGGTTTGAATTAAGCAAGAGTTGAGAACTTTGACTCTGTTGAGAAGGTTGTTGTTGTTGAGGAAATGGCAATGAAAGTTGTGGATTTTGATTTGGAAGTTGTGGAACTTGCTGGTTTTGAAAAGATGGAGGATATTGATAGAATTGAGCAAATCTCCCATAAGGATTTTGCATACCTTGTATCCATGATTGAAAAGGATTTTGAGGTTGGGACCAAGGTTGTTGCCAAGGATTCCAATTTGGTTGGGGTTGAAAATTCATAGAGTTGTTAAACCCTTGATTTTGTTGCCCTTGCCAAGGTCTCCTTGCAACAAAACAGAGAGATTCGAGTGTATTTGGATCTTCTTGAAAGACAGCTTTAAGCCCAGGAATTGAAGGACAATCCTTGGTCTCATGGTTCTCTGAGCAAATTACACATGTTTCTACAACTTTTGCATCCAAGGGACATTCCCTTAGAGCATGTTTCTTCCTACATTTCGGGCAAAAGATGGCCAAAGCCTCAGCTTCTGCTTTCTGTTTATTGTGAATCTTAAGGGTGTCTAATTTTTCACTAAGACTCCCTAAGATGTCAGTTTTGAATTCATCAAGCATATTACCAATCTCAGCCCTACTTACTGACCCAGTTGCAGATTTGTTTGCTCTGAGGAGAGAAGGATCTCTAGGCCCTTTTTGAGTTTTTGATTTCCCCCTTGAGAGATGGACACATAGCTCTGCTATATCATTGAGTGAAAGTTGAGATATATCTCCCTTCCCCATCATGTTCAAAATGTCTATCCATTCATCTCTAATGGCTTTTAACAAAAGGGCTTTCAAGGTCTCCTCATCTAAGTTGTTCATTTTTGCTCTTTTCAAATTGTATTGAAATCTTTCAAGCAAATCCTCCAAATTTTCATCTTCTTTTTGTACCATCTTGAATACCTCATCCTTGTGATTGGTGGGCATACAATAGTCCAGATACCTATCCAAAAATGTTTGTTTCATATCATTCCAAGACCTAATGGATTGAGTGAGTAATCCCATGAACCATTTCAAAGCTTGTCCTTTCAATGTTGAAGGAAACAATTTGAGTTTTTGAGAGTCATCCAGATAATCATAAGTTCGACATATGACTTCAAACTCAAATAGAAATGTTTCAGGGTCCTCATTCCTTAACCCATGAAAGTTTGGGAGGACAGATGGTGATATGTTTTTCATAGTGGCTCGGGAGTCCTCATCAACGATAGGGAACCCAAATGAGTTATCCCCATCCCTATTTCCTCCAATGTTACCTCTACCTCCTCCATTATTTCCTCTTCCTCCTCCTCTACCTCTACCTCTACCACCTCCTTCCTCTGTCATAGTGGTTTCCCTAGAGACTTCAGAGTCTTCTGGTTCTTCTACAAAGGGTGAATGAGAAGGAATTTCTCCCTCTTCTTCAGATGATTCTACTTCTTCAATTACAATTGGTCTTTCTGTAGAAGGAAGGAAAGGATCTCTTTTTGATTCAAATTCAATAGAAGGTGTGGGAGAGTCAATTCTTGCCTCTTGAATTCCAGGAATCCTAGGGCTAGGAGTGTTAGTTGGAGATGAGGGAGGTGTCTCTTGTCTATTCCTTGAAGTAGATGGACTTGTAAAAATTGAACTCTTGGCTCTAGCTAAAAACCTTCCCCTAGAATCTCTAGCTCTATGCATGTCATTTTTATTTTTTCTTCAAGTTAGGCTAATAATTCTCTTTTTGATCTTCCAGGTCACTCTAGGTGCAAGAAGAGAGCATACTTAAGAAACTATTAAACCAATAACTTTCCCTTTTCTGATCCTCCAGATCACTCTAGGTGCAAGAGGAGAGCATACTTTGAGAGGTTATCAATTTCCCTTTCTTGAAATTTTCTTGTTTTTTTTTTTAAGAATTGGCTACCTAATTTTCACTTCCCCGGCAACGGCGCCAAAATGTTTGGTCAATTTAGTGAAGTCTAAATTGCAACTTTTAAATGTCAACCCGGGGCTCGTAAGCTGATGAAGTGATGTGTACTGTATGTACTTAGGCAACTATTTCTTAAGTTTTTGTCGTTTTTAACTTTTTAAGTTTGTTTTCAAATCTATTTCTCCTACAGTGATGTGATGGAAATGAAAATAAAGTGAGTGAGGTGTGTGTGATTGTGATGAGTTCTAGATGATTTCTTAAAGCTCAAAAAGTAATCTACGAGAAAGCTTTGAACATCAACTGAAATGAAATTACTCTTAAAGGAAAAATGAAAGCATCAAATGAAAGACTAATGATCTTGGCCCAGTGTCTATGTTGCTGTAAGAAAATGAAATTGAAAATGACATCTAAATTAACTTAAAACAATAGCAACTACTTTAGTTCTTCAATGAAATCTCAAGCAATGTACAATCTAAGTGACAAATCACACTACTTAATTTTCCCTTAACCTTTCTGCCTTTAGATGGATTGATCATATAAGAAAGAGTTATGAGTGAATTAGCAACGTGAGTCTTAAACAAAATAACCAAGCTGAGTTAGTGATATTTTGGTCTTCGATAAAGATATTGAATTATAAAGAAGAGACCATCAACAAGTAAACAACTTGATTAGTAAAAAATTATGCAACTTAAAGAAATGATAACAAAGAAATAAAGGCTGCAAACAAAGAAGGTCAGCACCATTAGACAAGATGATCACAAGTATCACTAGCTGTGAAAAAGAAAGAAAAGAAACTGTCCCGGGCACCTAAGCAAACTGCAAAAACACATTGATCAGTCATGGAAAAATGCAGAAATATAAATGGACAGAATTCAAAGTTATATACAGCTATTGTACATGATCAAAATGTAGTAAGCAAAAGCATTCTGTACAACTATTATACAAAAGCTGATAAGAAGAAATGCATAAAATGAAAAGCACTGTACAGGCCTTAAGTAAACAGGGGCCCTCTGCCTACTCCAGCCAGCTCAATAGGTCACTTAAACGCTCAAATGGAGAACAGTCTTCTCATATATTACGTAGCAAAAGTAAAAGTTACAGTGGGGTTCAATATTACATAACAGCAGCTAGCTAATAAGCGTTCAAATACGCTTTATTTATAGCAACAAAACCAAACTAACTTAATCACAAACTACGCTATTCTAACAGCTGTGTGAAGAACACGTAATCTAGCACAGTCCACGGATTTAGGCAACGGTCGAGGTGGGTATTAAATC
Source organism: Pinus tabuliformis (assembly GCA_031772625.1). Classification (NCBI taxonomy): domain Eukaryota; kingdom Viridiplantae; phylum Streptophyta; class Pinopsida; order Pinales; family Pinaceae; genus Pinus; species Pinus tabuliformis. The sequence continues at coordinate 1,633,560,557 of CM062818.1, read as the reverse complement.
TCTGGTTGGATTCGTGTTCCCCATTATCTGCGTGGTTGAGGAAGAGGCCAGCTGTGCTTCACGTGCTCTAAACCAAACACGCAGAGCCGTGCCACCGTCAATCACCTTCGTTTGACCGAAGTTGCCCCCTCGTTGACCATGGGTGTTTACGACTGTTATGGCTGAGCTGGAAGGACACACACCATGTCCTTAGTGCCACGTACTTGCCCATGTGGCCCTTCTGACCGGAGGACACCTGGATCATGCCGTTTAAGAAAACAGCTGCGGAAACTGGGATCAGCTGCGGAAACTGCAGGTTTTGAACCAAAATTCTAATCCAACAACACAGTCATTAGCATAATTAATAAACCATGTAAAAGTCCTATAATACAATGTTTTAAGCAAATTGATGAAGGAAATGAGTGATAAAGGAATGAAATGAATGGAAAAGGAGGCTGAGAGGATGTGAAAACGAGTGTAGGTCTGAGGCTCAACAGGAACCTGTTTCATTTTTTAACGAGGTTGACATAGTAAAAGAACTATCCTCATAAGAGCTTGTTTCATTTTTTAACGAGCTTGACACAAGAAAATGAACTTTTCTCTATGACCTTTTTTTATTTTTTAGGGAGCTTGACACTGGGAAAAAACACTTCTCATGACCTTGTTTCATTTTTTAAGGAGCTTGACACAGGAAAATAACTCTGCTCATGACCTACAGAAGGCCATGGCTTCCAAGAGGTTCTCATAATATGGGAGAACAATGCTCTAGAAGGGATACGTATCAAGGGATATAATGGAAATATGAAGCTCCAATGCCCCCAGTACATGATGCACTACATCACCTACTATATCATTAGTAGACATGGGCATGGAACAAGTTGCCACATAATTAACCTGTGGTGGGGAAGATACTACTTGCACATAAGGACCATGTAGGGAAGTTAGTTGATTGGGATCCAAATTAGGACCAATGAATGACATCTGATCGATAGTCACAATCCTTCTATCATGTAGGAAGAACATCACTCGAAAGAGTGTGGACACAACATCATTCATAGTATAAACATAGTCTCACCCCAGGAGAAAATTAAAGTCCAAAGGGCCCATGAAAACCATAACATCAATACATACATTTTTTCCTCCCAAGGTAACAGGAAACTGAGGAAGGATCCCTAAGGGTTGACTAGTTCTTCTGTTAAAAGCTAATAGATTCAAAGCGATGGCCACAAACTGTGGGGAACCCAGAGCTTTCCAAGCAGTGGAGGATAAAATACTGATAGAAGCTCCCTCATCAATAACATTGTGATGGGTGTTCTTATCATAAGCCTTTACCATGATCTTAAAAGGCATGTAAGAAGGGAGACAAGGTTCTTTCAATCGACTCCAATCAAAGGCAATGACCTATTTTCTTGGAGGGGGTTTCATAGGAACAAGAGAAATGCCCCCTTGTCCGATAGAATCAAAAGAAAAAAGAAGAACTTGAGTGGTATGGTCCTCACTCTCTACGGAAAAAGTACAATCGACTGAACGTGGAAATGGGTCAACCATTTTCTCAACCAATGATTGGTCTGGAACGAACTGACGGGATTCACGTTTAGAGAAAGTGGGATTGATATGATTCATATTCTGATCAATCACTTCATCAACTAGTGGAGGATTGGGAGAAAAATTCCTATAAGCAGTTGGAAGTTGTGGCTGAGAAGCTGTAAGGTTTTACAATACTTTTGAGGCTTCATCCATATAAGAAAAAAGGTGAATACAATCATTCCCTTCACATAACTTATAGGGAAATTTGACTTTACCCTTTTTCCTGTGGACCTTACTATCACTAGGTGATGGTTTATCACCAACATGATCTCCAAAGGCTGATGACAAAGGATGATGTGAGCTTGTAGACCACACTTCTAATATCTTGGGAATACCAAGATAATATCTAAGAAGGTGGTCACCCTTACATAACATGCAAGGGAATTTAAATTTGCAGGGCTGATTGGAAGGTTCCTCCATACTAGTTGCATACATAGAAATGGTTGCTTGGTTGCCCCCCTACTTATTTTTCTTCTTCTTCTTCTTCATCCCTTTCTTCTTCTTCTTAGTTTCCTAATTACTAGAATCAATACTTTCACTAGGTGAGGAAGAAGAAACAATATGTGAAGAAGGAAAAGGGTCAACTTTAGGATCAACCTGAGGTTGATATTGTTCAGGTGGAGGAGAACTCGGTTGAGAAGAAGTTTGGACATTCAGAACTATAGTGGTCGAAAACAACCAAACTAGCAAACCAATTGTAAATTCGGGAAGGGACAACAATGCCATATAAGGAGCACCAATATTTCCAAAAGAAGGAAAAGTACTAGGATTCCTGTTAGGGGGGTTTCCTTGACTGGTGGACTCAATAATTGTTGTCATTAGTCTCAACCTAAGATATACTAAGGAGTTGTTCCATGGTAAGGATGTTGTTCTGCGGTCAATTAATTAATTTTAGAAATTAACAACACAAAATAAAACAAAGGGGTAAACTAGGAAAATGGTTTACCAAGCAACTGTGAAATGAAATATACACCTTGAATAACCAAGGAATTAATTTACATGCAAGAAATCTCCACGAATGTTGTGTTTGGTGTATCACGGTGTACAAGGTGTTGGGAGCAGGATCCCCCAAGGGCAGTTTTGGGGCTAAAAGCCCATGTTTAAGTCAAATTTTGTAATAAAAATATAAACACTCCACATTTTGTGGTCAAGAAGCGCGAAGGTGTTATGTGTCATAAAGGGTAGTCCACCCTTAGTTTTGTAAAGTAAAGTCAGATGTAAGAGATCTACCCATGGTCCGCGGACCATGGGATTGTATAAAAAGATCTAAGCTCCAAGTAGTTTGAGAGACATACTAGAATGATGAATGATGTAATAGAGTCATAGCTTTAGAGCAAGAAGTCTAAGTCTTGGGTTGTAGCGTAGATAGAGGCTCTGCGGCTGAGTGCGTAGAGGCCTAGGGTAGAAGTCCACAGCTGAGTGCGCAAACCCCTGCAGCTGTGTGCGTAGGGCAGACAGAGTTTGTAAACACTTGGAAGATATTAATAAAGAGAGATATTTTGCAAGTTGTGTCTTTGTTTTGTTGATGCATCTAGACTTTTTATGTATAGATTTCCTTTATTATGCTTGTATGGTGCACGAATGATTGCAATTACATTGAATAATTGAACACATTTACAAATATCTATTTACGTGGTGTTAACTTTAAGTATTTGATGAGATAATAAAATCACTTAGATTAATTGGGGAATCTGCACGGCACGTTGCTATAGAAGCACAAAAGTACCTGAGCAGCAGGTTAGGGCTGCGCAAAGGTCGATCATACCCCTTCGCAGAGGTACGGATTGACAGAATAGAGGGCTCGTATCGCAAGCCCTAGAGCAAAGCAACCTGCGTGACGGCAGGGATAGAGGGAATTAAACGACATAACAACCATCGCAGGGTGTGGAAACTTGGTTCCAACTTCCCCCCATACTGCTTCGAGTGAGACTTCAGTCCACGCTCAGCGTTCCACGGGCTGAAGCCGAAAGGGCCAGTAGTGTAGGGATTTGTTTGGCTATTTAATGCTGAACCTGGGTCATGCCCCCTCAAGCCAACAAATGGTTCCGTTACCGGGATCAGAATCTGCATAAGAGATGTGTGATGTCGTATCACTGGAATCTAACTAAGAAGAAGATTGGAGACTGGTTGGACAAGAAGATCCACAAATTCATGGCATAGGAGAATAGAAACCCGCGACTGACAAAGGAACTATGGTTGGATAGATACCTATATACAGAGATCCACGAGATCTTTTTTTTCTCCTTCCCTATTGAGCTATACAAGTGGATCGCGAAGCTAGCAGACAACCAAGGAAGGTGGAAACTTAGTGGTCCTATTGTTTGGACGCCGAAGATAATACATAAATTAGAGGCATATGAGGACAAGGTCGTCTGCGTTGTCAATCATTGGCTCGATCGTGTCATAGGAGGATTTGTGATTGAATTTCTGGTCGCCTCAGTTAGCTACAGCGAGGCAAAGCGGCACTTTTTCAAAGGATTGTGAGGTAAGTACATGAAATATTTGAATACTTGGATTAAAATGCTATTGTGTGAAAAATGGGTTATGCGTCTACCTTGATGTTCAGAACTACGCGAAGTGGAAAAACTTATAGGAACGAGGGACAAAAGGGTCCGGAGTATAGTCCATTGGTTTCACCTCCGCAAGGTGACGAGGAAGGGATTGCGAAGGTTTCTCCGTGAAGTGCTATTCAGTTAATAAGACAAGGATTCCCGTGAATACCACCTCCGCCCACAGCACGTCCAACTTCACCACCATCACCTCCAAATTCACCCATACCACATCTGCCTCCACCACAGTTCAGTGTGGAAAACATAGTGAAGCTGCCCTTGTTCAAAGGCTTAGGAAATGAGGACCCGGACCAATTCTGGTTCATTGTAAAAGCTGTATGGGAAGCTCAAGGTGTTATAGATGATCATATAAAGAAGGCGACATTGGTTAGTGCCCTGAAAGATCATGTGCTAACCTGGTATATTAAATACTTGAATGATAACCTGAATGCTGGAGTGGCAGACATCCAGACAACACTGAATAGAGATTTCAATAGACCTAAATTTGAGGCACAATCAATTGTGGGATTCAAGGAGATCGTGATGCAACTAGGCGAGATGCCTTGGGAGCTAGATCAGACGTTGAAGTGTACAATCAATGAAGCCAACATGAATTTGACAGATGGACAACATCGCGAAGGCCTTAGAGATTGTAATGAGACTGCATGAAACTCCAATGCAAGATCCAAACCTAGGGGTTTATTAGATCCATGCGCAGTTGAAGAATCTGTGCATTGAGATGAAAAGTCTGAAGCAAGACAAGACGATTAGACCAGAGGTTTGTGAGGAGGTACGGTGCTTGAAATGCAAGAGTTAGGGTCATGACAAGGACCATTGCCCAGTGTTTGCGAACTATATTATAGGAGGAGGGCCAATTCCTTTGAGGCCAGAAGCTCAAGCAGGACCTAACGCGGGGCCTGCATTGTGGTGCGCTATATGTTAGGTAGCAGGAAAACATGCCATGGATAACTGTCACCTGTTGCAGAAGTTTGTATAGACACCACAACAACTGTTCTGCAACTTTTGTAGGTCAGTAGGGCATGATGAGCATAATTTCAGGAGTTATGAATTGATGATGGATAGAACTCCCACCTATAGGGTTCAAGACGAAACGCGGCCCCCCGACGAGAGTGCAGGTATGGAGCAGACGAGGCCAAGGCGGAGGAGGACTTGGCAGAGGTTGAGGATAGTTGATCTTCTACAATTGCATAGGACTAGGACACTATGTCTGCTATTGGACTAATCCAACACGTCTGTCGTGTAAGTATTGCATGTTGTTTGATCATGAAATGGAATACTGTCCTACGCTGATAGCTAGGATACGTGACAAAGGGGCACTACCACCTCCGCCAACTCAGAACCTATAGATGATGAGGTCTGAGCTGCGCGAAGAGGATCCAAACGTAAATATAGTGCTCAGGAATGGAATCGTGACAAGAGATGACAAAGGGAAACAACCAAAAGACGGTGCGTGTGTCTGCAAAGCTTCGGTGAAGGAAGTAGAGTTCGATTTGGAGCACGCCCGTGAAAATTTCATGGAAGTTAAGAAGAGCTTCGCTGAGGCCTCCACCTCAGGAATCAAGGATAAACCTAACCAAGAGATGGACCCCTCTATGTTCACAAATTTCCTAGAGACCTGTATGAAGCTACTGTGCTATAGTAAGGCTGTGAAAAGGTTACAAGAGCTCATCAATAAATGTGTTGGAACCGCACCGCGTGAGTCGCATGTAGTAAGAAAGTGGCAAACATAAAACAAGGACGAGACAAGAGATGAGACTAACTATGCAGATAGGAGAGTATGAGATGGATTAGGTTATTTTGGACCTGGGTTCAGATGCGAATGTCCTACCAAAGCAGACTTGGGAATGGATGGGGAGACCCACGCTGCAATTGTCTCCATTTCAGCTAAGGATGGCAAATCAACAGAAGATCATCCCCATGGGATGACTGCAGGGGGTGACTACGGATATTGAAGGAGCGAGCGCTGGCTGACTTTGAAGTAATAGAGATAGTAGATGACAACAATCCCTACCTTGCGCTCCTCAGAATTGACTGGGCTACTGATATGAATGGGGTAATCAATCTAAAGAAGCGAAAGATGATTTTTGAGAAGAAATGGCTATGCATAATAGTACCCCTAGATCCCGTTGAAGGATCGCGCTATATGGAACCAGTCCGTGATTATGAGAGTGATGATGATCTGGAATGTATATATAAGATAATAGCACAAGATCAAGATTGGGTGAATCCCACCACAGATGGATGAATTACTTGGGATCGTAAGAGTTCATGCACTTTGGACTCCGAAGTAACTATGCTAAATTGCAACACGATGACCCGATCGCTATGTTATGTGTCCTTGGAGGTGAGAAATCTGCCTAATTATGATGGCTTGAATGAGGTAGATATCTTTTTGGACACATTTGAAAGGGAGGTACCACAAAATCAACGCTTCTGGGCATTGGACTAGACACTGCGTGCTACGCCCGTAAGATGGTGGGGTACACATAAGGGAAGCTTTGATGATTGGTGCGGATGTAGGAGGATGATAAGAATGTGATTCAGGAAGCCTACGATGTGAATGACAGACAAGTATGATGGGCAGGATGATCTACGCACGCATTTGGCCAAATGGACCTAGGCTTATGGATAAAAGCCCCAACCTGAGTGGCTACATTAATTCTGCCATACTCTAGATGTTGTCCCAATGAATTGGTACATAGAAACAAAGCTCCGCCATGGTACAGGTGAATGGGATGTTTTGCGCAAGGGCTTTGTGATGACATTTAGTTTTGAAGATGGGTTTGATTGTATTGATGAGGCACTACAAGAAGTGAAAGCAACTATCTTTCGGATACCACAGGATCCTTTGGACTTGGTTCAGCCTGAGTGGGCTACTCAGCTAAGTCACACGCTAGAATGCTATAATGTGACCGCTGAAGAAGAAGATGAGGATCCACAGAAAATTAACATTCCGAAAACAGAAGGTCACCATGAGGTTAAAGGACCACAGATTGAGAACCTTGATATAATCGCGTCGTTGAAAACTAAACAAGAGAACATTAGTACGGAGGAAGAACACAAATTCGCGAAGATTGGAGAATTCTAGGACGACACAATGGTGGATAAGGTCGCTGAATTACTCCGCGAATATCAAAACTTATTCCCTACCAAGTTTACGGATCTGAAGGGGATAATCGGGGACCTAGGTATGATGAAGATTACATTGAAACCCGATGCGAAGCCGGTTAAGCAAAGGCCTTACCGTCTCAATCCAAAATATAAGGAGAAGGTCCGCTTAGAGCTAGACAAGATGCTCGCGGTAGGTATCATTGAGCCTGTGGAAGAATATGACTGGGTAAGCCCAATGGTGGTGAAAGAGAAGAAGCAGAAGGATGAGATAAGGATATGTGTGGATCTCAAAAAACTGAATGATGCTTGTGTGCATGATCCTTTCCCAACTTCGTTCACTAATGAAGTGTTGGACAATGTAGGTGGCCAGGAAGCATATTCCTTCACTAATGGGTTCTTTGGGTACCACCAAGTCAAAATTGCGCCGGAGGATAAGAGAGAGACAACCTTCACGATTGAGTGGGGTTCTTTTTAGTACACTGTAATGCCATTTGGATTGAAGAATGTGCCTGCGATCTTCTCGCGCGTAGTTGTTGCTACGTTCAAGGAATTTATTCATAAGTTCCTGGAGGTATATTTTGATGATTGGACTGTATTTGGGCTAGTTAAACACCATGTAGCGAGCTTGCGCCTGATGCTGGATACCTGTCGAAGATACCAGATCACGCTCAATCTCAAGAAGTGTTTGTTTTGTGTTCCTTTTGGGAACCTGTTGGGGCATGTGGTTTACAGACAGGGATTGATGGTAGATCTCACAAAGATAGTAGTAATATTGAACTTAGAAGCACCGAGGAGTGTGAAGTAGCTATGCGCTACCCTGGGACATATAGGATATTACAGAAAGTTTATCAAAGGCTATGCCCAGATCACCGCGCCTATGGAGAAATTGTTGAAGAAGGATGTCACATTCTGCTGGAACAATGATTGTAAGAAGAGCTTGGATATATTTAAAGAAAATATGGTCACCCAGTCGATCCTAGTCTTCCCAGATTGGAAGAAAGAGTTTCATGTTGACGTGTCATGTATAGCGTTGGGAGCAGTACTAACATAGGCTGGCGGAGAAGGCTTGGACCATCCTATCACATTTGTGAGCTGAAGATTATCCAAAGCAGAGAAGAATTATTCCACCACTGAGTGCGAAGTGCTGGCTATTGTGTATGCACTCCATAAGTATAGGCACTACTTGTTGGGAGGCCATTTTAAGATGTATATGGATCATTCTGCGCTGAAGTACCTGGTCAATAAGCCTGTGTTGGGGGGGAGAATTTGCAGGTGGCTCTTGTTGTTCCGAGAGTATTATTTTGAAGTTGTTGTGGAGCTTGGATGGCTAAACACGGGACCAGACCATCTGTTGCGCATCAAAATAGGGGAGGAACCCACTAACTTGGAAGAAGGAATGCTTGACGCGAAGCTATTTATAGTGAGTGTCACGGATGGTCATTTTGAGGATATCATACATTTCCTAATGACGGGAACTGATCCAGAAGGATACACTTTCCAACAAAAGAAGGAATTAGTGGTGCGCGTGGCAGATTTGTCTGTCATTGCTGGGCATTTGTACAAGATGGGGACTGATGAGATATTGTGGCGGTATGTACCTGAGTTCAAAAGAAGCAACATTCTCACGGATGCTCATGGGGGCACCGTGGGAGGACATTATTCAGGAAGAGAAACTACACAAAAGATTCTATGCATGGGGTTATGGTGCCCAACCCTTCATCAGGACTCAAAAGCATATTTCAAGGCATGTGATGTGTGTCAATAGAGTGGCAGGCCATCACGGAGGGATGATATTCCTTTGAATCCACAGATGACGTTGCAACCCTTTGAGAAGTGGGCGATAGATTTTGTGGGACCTATTCAACCACAAGGAAAGACGTGAGCAAGATATATTATCCCCACGATGGAGTATTTGACTTGTTGGGTAGAGGCATAGCCTATGAAGGATTGCACAGGCACGACCACTATAAAGTTCATCTTTGAGCATGTATTGACATGATTTGGATGTCCAAAGATCTTGATGAGTGATTGCGGTAAGTACTTCCTGAATGAGACGATCAGTGTGCTAACGGAGGAATTTTAGATATACCACCAGAAGTGCACACCTTATCGCCCATAGGCTAACGGGATAGTGGAGGCATTCAACAAAGTGCTTGAAAAAGCGTGAGACCAAGGTTTGCAATGCTCAGCGAAGTGATTGGGACCTACGCATACCTATAGTACTATGAGCTTATTGAACGACATGCAAGAAGTTGACTGGACAAACCCCATTTTGTTGAGGGACAAAGTCCCCTAGGGTTTTGGGTCAACACCCTAGTAGAGCGGGGGTTATCTATAGTAAAAAAAAAGCATTCCACACAGCCATGATACTTAAATAAGCAAACTACGCGAAGAGAGGTGTACTTGGGGGTCCTTCGTTCGGGTAGATCCAGCCAGGGTTCAAAACCTCTTGGAGTTCCTCTCAATCCTTGAACTTGCAAAACAACCAATTCAAAGAAGCATAGCAATATATGGACCAAGTATCATATAGAAATCAACTTCAAAACATATTGAAAGATGGTTAGTTATACAATTAAAACAATTATTCATATGTAAACCATAACAATAACATCATATGCATAAAGAAGATTGATTTCAGGAACAAGACAAATGTTTCTTTATGGCAGATAACTAAAACAAAGAAAGGAATGATATTACCTGGATCCTCCTCCTGCTGGCTCCAAGCAGAATTGTCCTCCGGATTCGTTCAATCCCAAGTCTTCAAAAGGCTCCTTCCATGACTCACACAAAGATATATCAACTAATGAAATGACATCATAACTCAAGGAAATAAGGGTTTTCTATAGTGGGGGAAGTGCTGGAAGCACAAGGATCTTCAAACTTGATTAGGGATAATCTTGATAGAGTAATTCTCTCTTTTCTCTCCCCCCTAAGGCCTTCCCATTGAAGCCTTTTTATACTTCTCCCAAAGTAGATTTTTAGTTGGGAATTCATTGGGAATAGTTGGGCCATGGGCACTAATAGGTAATAAATAGGTAAAACCCGTGATCTCCACCCAAAATTAAGGAGATTTAAATTTTTTAAGTGTTTTAAGACATATACGCGGGTTGGGTATACAGTGACCCATGTACACATGCATTTAGCTCAGGGCAATGTCGCGTACAGGGAGTAAAACACTGTTTTTTAAAGTATTTGGACCAAGTTTGGAAGGAGGGGTTGCCCTAGGTCATAAATGCAGCATCACAAATATCAAGGGTGAGATTTGGAGCTATAACAGATGCCCCCTAATATATGAGGTTAGAAGGGGTACATGATGGCCGAAATGTATTAAGTACATGGAAAGGAAACCTGTCAAAAACTGAGAAGGACTTCACCATATTTCAACCTGCCAAGCCACAAAAGGAGATCAAAAAGAAACACTGTCTAAGGTAGGCATACCCATGCTCAGAGAAAGTAAAGCATGTTTGCATATCAAGTAAAAGCAGATCCACTAAGTATACAAGCATAGAAGACTGGAAATACATAATGGATCATCTAATCATGATCGAACAAGTACATGTCTAAATATCACATATAAAAATGTCAATGATGCTGAAGGATGAAGCTAATCACTGATATCAAAGACTGATCCCAATAGTACCAAATGAACTTGATGGAATAAGATGGTACTACACTGCAAACTTGAGTGCCAGCATATAGAATGTCGCCATGAATGACTGCAACATATAAGGTGGAATGGTATCAACTAGCAGCAATAGGAGCAACTGTCAAGTGAACCAATGAATGCTGATGCAACCTGAGGTCTTCACCAACCACTGTGGTACATTTATACATAATGGGAATGAATGAGCTGAAGTCAACCATGTGAGAAATCGTTTGATTACCGGTCATTGATGTATACCATTAACAAACGCGAGACTACTCACCGATGATGATTTGAGAGTCAAGGTACCCTAGTACAATCTAACAAGTGTTAATAAATGATCTGAAGTCGAACACCTAGAAGAATCTATCGATCAGGAGACAATGATGGTTTCCCACTATCGAAAGTGAAGGATCTGCCACTAATGACTGCAAACCCCAAGGTATTGCCAAATGGACTCTAGAACTTTTCCCCAGAGCAATGAGTCGTAGTCGATGGCGAAAGATCCACTAGAAGGAAGGCATTAAGGCATCTTTCATCAATCTAGCGCGAGTGTAAGCTGCAGGCCAATAATGTGGAAGGAATCAGACAAAAAAGATGTACTAACCTGATCAAGGCATGTTTCCGACGTACACAAGATGTGGCTAGTGCACGATAGAAACCCTCTAAACCAACCAATAATGAAAGCTGACACAGAGGCAAGGTATCCACAAATAAGGTCAAATGGAAACTAAGGTACTGCATGAATCCCAATGTGTGATAATGTAAGTTGATGTCGAACACAAGGGAAACCACTTAGTCAAAGACCCATGATACTGATCGATGTTGAGCACAAGGTAACCTATCAATAATGAAAATAGGGCCAGGGTGCGGCTCTAGGCCTGTCCTCAGAGCAAGATGTCATCATTGATAAGGAAAAGACCTGCCAACAAGAAGTCAATGGAGACCTTCTCAAACCGACACGAGTAAAGGACCAATATAACTGATGTGATGATAAACAAGACACTGACAACCAAGGATGGCCGACTAAAAAATGAGTCAAGAGACACCGCAGAGAGGCCGACTCAAGCTAACTTCCCTTGAACAAAAGCATGACTCAATGATGACCATGTGGTGGCATATGATGACTCTGTATACATTTGTCATGTAGGAGGCACGAACAAACTCTCCATATGATTGGAAGAGATAACCAATCAGAGGAGAACTTACTCAATAACAAGGTTAAGGCGTACCTAAGTCAAGCTAAATCCCACCCAAATGGATGAGAGACTTTCTTTTGAGTGCTTTGTTCAAGGGCGACATGACTGACTCTAGCTGCCAAAAATAAATGGAAATATTGTCTCGCTCCCACTCTTTTTTGGAATATATAATTTTTTTGTCTTTTTCTTTAAGCTGGAAAAAGAATAAAAGAATGTTATAATACATTGGAAAGAACGAGTGTCGGTGAAGTAGATGATCTAGTTCCTAGGATTGGAACAATCCTATGCTCAATGCAGGGAGGCGAAAATTGGTCAAAGACACTCAAAGGTGTGTTCCTTCCATGGGTCATAGGGTGTCAAGTTGCAGAAATTAAGGGATTGCAAGTTTGATTTTTGCATAAGACATGGTCAGAAAGTGGCTTAAACACAAGTCCAAGTGAAGCCGGCTCAAGGCCAAAAGGTGCAAATGGTCAAAATGCAATGCAGTAGTACAACTCAACATGAAGGAGCCTCTAGGGTATAAGTCCAGAATGAAGCGAAGAAGCAACGAGGAATGAGTCTTCATCGCATAAGTCATGGCAGGACTACAAAGGACTCCCAAGCCTACTATTTGGTCAATTTAGTGTGTCCTAAATTGCTATTTAAAATGTCAATCCGAGAGTCATAAACTGCTGAAGTGAAGTGCACTGTATATGCAAGATAACCGATTTCTTATTTCTTTGTCGTTTTTGAGTTTTGGTTTGTTTTTGGGTTTATCTTCTGTTGATTCCCTAATGTGAGATGGAAAAATTGAAAGTCAAGTATGGATGGCAATGGTGACTTCTACAATGATTTTCCAAACTTTAAAGTTCTCAAAAAGGTTTTAAAATTTGTTGTGATGAAATCAATTCCTAAGAGAAAATAAAAATGTACCAAAACAATGAGCTAGTGACAATGAAGCCCAGTATCCTTGCTGCTGTATAAAAAGAGAAAAAACTGAACTCAAAGCAATTCAAAGACTGTAAGCAAAGCAAACTAAATCACACTACTTCAACTCATATTCTGACCCCTCACCATTCGACTCGCTCTGGCTATAGGAGGTAATCATAAACAAATTGACTAATCTAATATCTAAATTGCATGAAATGAAATTGCATAAAATGAAACTAAGATTAAACTACGCATGCATATTTCAATCCCTGAAAATGACATGAGTAATCTAATCACTAACTTGCAGAAAAGTAAACTAAATCATACTACATCAACTAATATTCTGATTCCTCACTATTTGAGTCGCTCTGGCTATAGGAGCTAACCATAAACAAATGGAGCAATATGAGATCTAAGTTGCATGAAAGTAAATGAGCAAAACAGAACTGAAAGGAATGACAATGCTGGATATAAAACTCAGAACATAAATCAGCAGAAGGATAAGATGATTTCATGTCATTAGTCATTAAAAATTATGTGAAATTGCCCGGGCTGTCTACAAGAACTTGAAAGAAAAATACTGATCAGTTAACAATCATGAGAAAGCATAAAGAAAGTATGGATAACAGTTAACATGAATATCATAACAGTGTAATATATACAAGCAAACGATTATGGAAGCAGTAACATAATGAAAGAAAGCAAGAAACTATATAGTAGTTACAGAGCCTTGGTGTACAGGGGCCCTCTGTAACCTCGGCCAATCAATACTCAGTCACAAATTGAACTTAAGAACATTGTCTTCTCATATGTTAAAATGCAGTCATAAGATAAAGATATAGCACGACACAATGGGCTCGTAAAAACGGTCAAGATTACATATAAAAAGCTAACTATCAAGCGTATGATAACGCGTTATTTATAACTGAGGATGCTACAACTAATTCCTAAATTCTGCACTACCAAATAGACACGTGAATAACCACGTCCTGAGATCTAGCAGTATGGTAGCCGTGACAATTAAATCTAAGGAGTGGTGGCTGTTTGATTTGGTTCACGGATCGATCCACAGGTGTTAGCACACCTCCGGAGATTGAGGAACTTGCCACGCAAATCTTCACATGGTAAAAACAGAGTCATGCCACCACAAAACTCTTAGGTTGACCACTGCTTTGACTGTCCTTGACCATGGTTGTTTGTGAGTGATTCGGCTGAACCAAGGGGACACGCTCCATGTACACATCATTTGCAGCTTGCCCATGTGGCCCGATTCTTCAGTAGACACCTATAACATGGACTTCAACAAAATGGCTGCGGAAACTTGAGCTGGCTGCGGAAAGTGACAAGTTTCTGCAGCTGATTGAATAAAAATCTAAATCAAATAGCAGTCACAAGACATAGTTAGGAAACCATTTTATAAGCTCTTTTTAAACTAATATGCAATGATTTGACAGCTTGGTGGGCCAAGTAAATGGAAAAGAAGGTTGAAAAGGTGTATAGGGAAGATGCAAGTTTGGGACTCAACACCTACTCAAATCGAAGCAGTATGGGCAATAAATGTCAATGAGGTGCTAACTACGATGCCCATGAAAAGGATGGCTCTACCATCATGCCATGATTTAAAAAATCGGCGAGTGAAGATGGTTTACGAACCATAACATGATGGGATCGACCCTATGGCAAGTGTATCGACAAACGGAGGCTAGTATGCAAATTGCAATGGAAAAATGGCTTCCCTAACCTATATTCTAGTGAGAAAACGATAACTTCCATGATGGGTTAGTAGTCATGGAATCGACTCAAAACTGTCGAAAAAGCGTCCAAAATGTCTTGAAAAAATCCATTCTCGACACTCCAAGCTCCCAAGTTAAAAGTTACATGAGACAAAAGAAAATCTAGTTTTGAAAAAATTTGACATTTTCAAAGCATATAAAATAGTTTTTTGACTCACCATTGTTATAGTTTGAGTTGAGAGCACAAGGAGTGGAGAAAAAGATGTAGGTTTTAACCCCGTACATAAATTACCTGCATACGAATTCTAAATCACAGAAAAATAAACAATGCGAGAGCATAACACATAAAACACATATACACAGAGATTTTCCCCTGGATCCCAAAATAGGGACTACCAGCTTGATTTTTCATTATATTCCTTTCAATGTTACAATACATATTTATACATGTCGAAGCATCCAATACCATGGACCGAAAACCATCGTATCCAAAACCATGGACCAAAAACCATAGGTAGGTTCGCCTAACCTAATATAGGGTCCAAAAAAAATTTTCCCGGGGCGCTGCCCCAAACCTCGTAGAGGGGGGCTACCCGCCCCCCGCTGTGTAA
Organism: Pinus tabuliformis; assembly: GCA_031772625.1. NCBI lineage: Eukaryota > Viridiplantae > Streptophyta > Pinopsida > Pinales > Pinaceae > Pinus > Pinus tabuliformis. The sequence goes on along the minus strand of CM062818.1, from coordinate 1,633,545,215 downwards.
TCGGCGCAACGAAGGGGGGGCTCCGCCCCCCCTCTAACCCCCTGGTTCACTACGTGGGTTAGTCGTGGAAAGAATATAACACAACACAACAATCTCCCACTTGTTGTTTTCTTTCCACAGGGGGCCACAGTAGAGCTTAGTCATTTTTCCAGCCCTGAAATGCCCATTGTTTCTCTACACCAAGAGAACTTCTCAGAGCTCACAGATTTTGTCAATGCATCTGCAGTATTCTTCAAAGTGTCCACCTTTACCAGCAACACCTTTTTGTCTTCTATCATATCCCTCACAAAGTGATACTAAACATCAATGTGCTTTGTCTTTGAATGATAAGCAGGGTTCTTTGCCAAGAAAATTGCACTTTGGCTGTCACAGTCTATTCTTATAGCTCCTTATACTAACCCCATACTTGAACACAATCTCTGCAACCAAACTACTTCCTTGCTTGCATGAGTGGTTGCCATGTATTCTGCCTCTGTAGTTGATAGTGCCACTACAGATTATTTCTTACTCATCCAACTGACTGCACCTCCAAATAGGTTAAACACATACCCACTTGTAGATCTTCTCTGATCCAGATCTCCAGCCCAGTCTGCATCAACAAAGCCACGAATATCCAACACTCTGTCCAATCCTGGTCTTCCTTGGTAGCACAATCCATAATCACTAGTGCCACGCAAATACCTGAAAACCCGCTTCACTGTTGTCCAATGCTCCTTCCCTGGTTTTGACATAAACCTGCTCAATACTCCCACTGCATGTGCAATGTCTGGTCTAGTACAGACCATTGCATACATCAGGCTACCGACTTCACTTGCATATGGAACACGGGACATGTCCTCTTCCTCTTCTTGTGTCTTGGGACACTGTTCAGCAGATAACCTCACACCTACAGGAATATGAACCTTCACCGGTTTACTATCCTGCATATTAAACCTCTGCAGTATTGTCTCGACATACTTCCTATGGTTTAACCAAAGCTTCCTCTTTGCTTGATCTCTTTTAATTTCCATGCCCAAAATATAGTTTGCAGCACCAAGATCTTTCATGTCGAATTTGGAGGACAATTGGGTTTTTAAATCCTGGATAATTTCTTTGTCATTTCCAACCAGCAACATATCATCCACATACAAGACCAAATAAATAACACGGTAACCAATTAATTTAAAATACACACAATGATCTGCTTTGCTTCTGGTGAAGCCAAGTCCCCGTATAAATGTATAAAATTTCTGATACCACATCCTTGGTGACTATTTTAACCCATACAGAGACTTCTTTAATTGGCATACTAGCTCTTTCTTACCCTTCACCGCAAAGCCTTCAGGTTGCTTCATGTAGATTTCCTCTTCCAAATCCCCGTGAAGAAATGCTGTCTTCACATCCATCTGTTCTACCTCAAAATCAAAAGCAGTAGAAATAGATAAAAGTAATCTAATAGAAGTTACCTTGGCAACTGGAGAAAAAATATCACCAAAATCAATTCTCGGCACCTGGGAATAACCTTTTGCTACCAACCAAGCTTTGTATTTCTCCACCTTCCCTTCTGCATTTGTCTTCTTTTTGAACACCCATTTTCTGCCAATGGGTTTCCTTCCAGGTGGCAACTCCACTAGATCCCAAGCCTCATTTTTGTGCAAAGATGCCATTTCATCAACCATGGCCTCTTTCCAGAGTTTTCCATCCTATGAATCTACTTCTTCCTTCACAGTTCTGGGATCATCATCAGTAACAGACAAAGAAAAATTTGAACAGAAAGTAGAAGGACTATACCTTTCTGGCTACCTTCTTTCTCGAACTGATCTTCTCACAGCCGGAGTTTGTGGCTCTTCATCTTCTGATTCCTCCTCTGCTGTAGAGTCTGATTCTTCCTCCTTTAGCTCAAACTCTATCTTCTCAGGTTCCTTTGGTTGGACTTCATGTTTAATAACATCTTTTACCTCTCTGAACACCACATCTCGGCTGTACACAACCTTCTGTGTGACTGGGTTCCAAAGCTTATAACCCTTTAAACCATCCTTATACCCAATAAAGATGCACTTTTCAGATTTACTATCCAACTTGGTTCGTTTCTCCTTTGGAACATGTACATATGCATCACATCCAAATACCCTCAGATGTGAAAGAGAGGGTTTCTTACCAGTCCATACTTCTTGTGGAGTCTTATCCTCCAACGCTGATGAAGGTGACCTGTTGACCAAGTAACATGCAGTATCCACCGCCTCTGCCCAGACTTCCTGTCCTAACCCGGCACCACTGCGCATGCTTCTTGCCCTCTCCATCAACGACTTGTTCATTCTTTCTGCGACTCCATTTTTCTGGGGTGTATATGGAGTAGTCTTCTGCCGTGCTATACCACACTTCTTACAGAATTCTTCAAATTCCTTGCTGCAAAACTCTCCACCATTATCTGTCCTCAGCACCTTTATCTTCTTCTCTGTCTGATTTTCCACCAGAGCCTTAAATTCTTTAAACCTGTCAAAGACTTCAGATTTCTTCTTAAGGAAATATATCCATGTATTCCTTGAGAAGTCATCTATAAATGATACATAGTACACAGACTTACCCAGTGATGGAACTTTCACAGGTCTAAACACATCACTGTGCACAAGCTCTAATATCTGTTTCGCCCTCTTAGCACCAGAGGGGAAACTCACCCGATTATGCTTCCCATCTACACAATTTTCATAGAAATAAAAATCCAGAGAGCTATTACTCATACCTTCTACCATACCTTTACCATGAAGTATTCGAAGGCCCTTCTCTCCAATATGTCCAAGCCTTTGATGCCACAGCATGGTCTTCTCTCTAGAGACCACTAGATTTTCAGTTCCACTTTCAGGAACCACAGAACTATTGCACCATCAACAACAGTGCTACCTTGCAGCTTGTACAGAGTTCCAGTCCGAACTCCCCGCATCAATACCAGTGCTCCCGAACCATCTTGCATGTATCCTTCTCGAACACTGTTTTTACACCTGCATCATCCAACTTGCTTATAGAAATCAGATTTCTGGCCAATGCAGGAATATGCAAAACACCCGGAAGTGTTCTAACCCTTCCACCTTGCAACTTCAACTTTACTTTTCCATGACCAATGATTCTAGCCTTCCTATCGTCTCCTAAGAAGACATCACCACCATCGTATTTCTCATACTCGCAGAACCACTCTCTATGGGGAGTGAAGTGAAAGGATGCACCTGAGTCAATCAACCATGCCTCATGATCTACATGTGTACTTGAAGAAGCCAAGTACACACACCCACCTTCATCTGAGGTGGTTTTTGCTTCTGCAGAAGGAGCATCATCAGATCCCTTTCCTTTATCATGAGCTTTAGATTTCCAGTCCCTTTTGAAGTGCCCTTCCTTTCCACATTTCCAGCACACCACCTTTACAGTTTCTCTTGGAGATTTAGATCTCCCTCTAGATTTAGATCTCCCACTCGATGACTTATTTTTGTTTCTATTCTGGGACCGTCCTGGTACAGACAAGGCATCACCATTCTGGCTCTCCATATTTTTCCGTCTCATCTCCTCCGTCAGCAAGGCTGAGACTATTTCATCAAACTGCAAAGCAGTTGCATTGCTACCTATTGAAATAACCAGACTATCACACGAATCTAGTAGAGAACACAACAAACTGATGCACTTATCTTCATCTAAAATTTTAATATCAACAGACGCTAACTGACTTACCACAGTATTAAATGCGTTCATATGCTCTGTCACTGAGTCTCCATCTTTCATCCTCAGGTTATACAGCTTTTTTCGCAAGAACAGTTTATTCACCAGAGACTTAGATTGGTACAAAGTCCCTAACTTGTCCCACAAAGCCTTCGCCGTAGCTTCCCCTGATACATTCAGCAATACTGAATCTGAGACACACAATCGTATTGTGCTCTTTGCCTTCCGATCCAACTTCTTCCATTCTTCATCGGTCACTCCCGTTGGTTTAGTACCTGGATCTACCGCGATCCACTGATCTTTATCCACCAACAGATCCTCCATCTTGAGTTTCCACAACTCAAAACTCTGACCATTGAACTTCTCGATCTCTATCTTTCCGCTGCTCACCATCTTCTTTCACCACCAGAATCGATCTCGCAGATCTCCCACTGAACAGGGTCTACCACAGGCCCGAGCGAAACCCCTCAGCAATAAAGGCGTCACCTTGAAGCCAAAACTGCTCTGATACCAAATGTAGGTGTTAACCCCGTACAAACATTACCTGCATACGAATTCTAAATCACAGAAAAATAAACAATGCAAGAGCATAACACCTAAAACACATATACACAGAGATTTTCCCCTGGATCCCAAAACTGGGACTACCAGCTTGATTTTTCATTATATTCCTTTCAATGTTACAATACATATTTATACATGCCGAAGCATCCAATACCATGGACTGAAAACCATCGCATCCAAAACCATGGACCGAAAACCATAGGTAGGTTCGCCCAACCTAATATAGGGTCCAAAAAAAAATTTCCTGGGGGGCTACCCGCCCCCCTCAAACCCCCCGGACAAGGGGGGGCTGCTTCCCCTCCTGTGACCCCCCCACTGCGCAATCGGGGCAACGAGGGGGGGCTCCACCCCCCCTCTAAGCCCCCGGTTCACTACGTGGGTTAGTCGTGGAAAGAATATAACACAACCCAACAAAAGAAGCAAGCTTTGCCTTTTGTCGAATCCGACAGTTCAAATCTTCCCAAAATCACCAAGTAACCGCCAAACTTGTCTTGCATCAATTTGTGATTGGTTTTAAGAATTTAGTTAAAGTTTCACCGTTGAATTTATGTCAAAAAATTTGTTGTGGCATATACAGGTGTTGGCTATATGCAACCTGCGTATACGCAGACCCTAGATGCAACTGTATATAAAACAGACCCACGTATACGTCATTTAAATTTCAAAACAAAAAACTAACAGTCCAAGCTTGTTTTTTTTTAGGATGACCATTACCTAGAGGGAAAGGGAACATGCCACTATTGATGACGAGGTTATGAACGATCAACAGGCCTTGTATGCCTTAAGAGGATGTGGTTTAATAAAATTTTTCAAAATTCCAAAAATGAAGGCAAATACTCACTTGCTCGAAATGCTCATTCACTACTTGAGTGTCGAGGACGACTCATTCATGATTGATCAAATGTCACTGAGGATAGAGATTGAGGATATCTATTTTATCACAGGCCTTTCGTGGAGGGGATAGGTAGTATATTCTATGGGCCGATCACGAGGTAGACTGCTATCGAGGACTATGTGCATATATACTACCCGGGCCATCCAGAAAATATTGGAAGCCAAATTCCAATCAAGCACGTAGAGAGTTTTTCATTGAGGATCATCCTGTTCACTATAGCCAGAGTGAATGGATCAACTTCCTTACACTAGGCTTCACGGCTTGCCATGAGCTTGGCGATAGACTATCTCACCACAGTATTTGATTGGTGTACTCCTCTTCTCACCAACTTGAAGAGCCGCCTATCATCTATCAAAAAGGGACAGACCAAAAACTTTGGGTATGGGACCATTCTGTGCTCCTTCTTTTTTGAGAAGGTCCCAGCGCTACGCCCTAGAGTACCAGTTCTAATCAGTAGCCCGTGAGATCCACAGATGGGCAGGTGGGCTGATATGATGAAACGACTAGGAGGTGGGGACGTACCGCGGATAGCTTTTGACAATGATTTCTTCTCCTGGTGGGAGTAGCAAATCATCGCAGTGGATGATTACCCCTATGTCGGTTCGAACTTCTGGGGAGATCCTAATCTAGCATTACCACCAGCCATGGCATGGGGCGATATAGGTAACAAATGTTTTTGATTTTATGATTTTTATGATTTTTCAAATATGAAAATGAACTTGAAAAATATTTTTGATGGGATTCAGATGACTAATGTAATGATCATATTTCAGATATTGGGCCAGCATGACTAGATGGTTTCCCACGGCATGGATTTCATAGCCGAGGTGCCGAAGAGGTGGCCGCCAATACAGAGCGGGTCCTATACACACTTCAGCAGAAATTGGTGTGGTTAACTCACCAAGTACCGATGGCAGCGGTAGAGGATATCCCTATAGACATGCAACGTTGCGTGGTTGGAATGCCACGGGACTGGGTTCAGACTTTTAGGCATGTGGCTAAGGCTATAGTCGCATACTTGGCTGCTCATCCTGAGCCGACTCATAGATAGTCTGGATATGATTATGGGCATTTGTGTCCCAATTTTTGTATATTATTTTGGACACACTTATGTATATTCAGGATATTTTATGATATATATATTTTATGATATATATATATATATACAGTTTCGACTTTCTGATGCTTGATTTTATTGTGATGAATGAATGATGTGCCAATCTAAATATTGATTAGCAATAGAATCTGCTAACCAATTATGAGATCTTGGAATGTGCAAATAAGTAATGTAAGTAAATGATCTTTCCAACAAACTCACCCTTAAATATTGGCGATATAAACATGGATCCCTAACCCGATAAATGTTATTCAATTGTGACACTATCAGTTGTGAATCAACATAAACTACCAACGAATCAATTCCATAAGCAATAGCTTCAGACAGTAAATTAATGACGGCAGTATACTCAGCCATATTATTTGATGCAGGACCAATGCATACTCCCCTTGACACCATCAACTGACCAGTTGGATAGTAGATCACGCAAGCTGCAGAAGCGAGGTTTCGAGTGTGCTGACTAGCACCATCAGCGAATCCAAAATAGACCAAGTCATCCATCAAGACCTGCCACAGCAGATCAAAAAGTGTTGATATCAAAAACTCCCTATGAGATATGTTCAAAAATACAAAATATACAAAGAAGCCATTGCATAGTTGCTACCTCAGCAAAGTACTTCTTAAGGTAGATCCAATCAGGGGGCTCCACCAACTTGCTCCTAGGGATTTTTATAGGTACATCCATGAACCAATCAATATATTACCTTTGGTAGACATCTGTGTTGGAGCCAAAGGAACCATACAAACATCACTAGTAGGTAGACTGGAGGACCTAGATTCAACTTCATGCAAAGGATGACAGACAAATAAATGATGATGTAAATCTTCCGATGGTCGATCTACAGCAGTCATTTCTTCGAATATCGCTTCATCAGACAGAAAAACTATATCTAAGAAATCTGAAGCAGAAGTGGAATCAAGGGTCCAAGTAGGGGCCACATCACCATCTAACTCCTTTCCTGAAGAAGAAGTGGGATGGTCATCTGTAGAGTTATCGGTAGATTCATATCTAAGCTCTGCTGCAGACATAGAAGATTCTATTTCACCCACCTTGCCATCATTCGATGTGGTCACAGATGAAGATAAGGCTCTAGGATCTGAAAAATAATGATTTTGAACAAACTCTTTCTGTAAAGGATCCTTGGAGGATGAAATTGTATCTATTCTAGCTGTAGGAGGGGGAAGATCAAATGTACCCATCAATGAAGAATACATCCCGACTCCCAGATTCTCAATAGGCAGATGGGGGTTATCCACCATCGGAACAGTAGAATCCGTAGTTGCTCGAGGATCAACTGGAGAATAATCCAATTGATCAACCTTAACAATTTTCCCCTCATGAGGAAAGAAAAGGACTCGGAATACAGTCGAAACGATGGCATCCATTTCATAAAGCCAATTTTTTCCTAAGAGGGGATTGTAATCTAGGTTGGCATCGATGATTTATACTTCGACGTTAACAACCTTTCCTCCAACACCTATAGGAAAGTCTGGGATAATCCCATGTAGCCTATGAGAATGACCATCAAATGCTATCAAGAGGGTGGGTGAAGGAACAGTCGAAGGCGATCCAATGGGCTTCCAACATGACATAGACATGACACACATGGAAGCTCCCTCATCTATAACCGTCCGAAAAATATTAGTTTTTTGGTATGTAGACTTTATCTGGAAAGCCATATGATGAGAAAGTCTCTTTTTGACATTATGCGTATCAAAAGTGAGAGCTAATGAATTATTTGGATCAAATTCCCCTATCGCCGAAAGCAAAGCACTTCGTTGAGCTGGACATGACTAGAGTACCTCTAAAGCAGACATCGCGCATGGACTCTGAGCCAGATCCTCCACAATGGAGTAATTCTGAGCTGCCCTAGCATTAGGGTTGATAGTAGCACGCTTGGCGGAACCTTTCGGTATCTGAGGTATAGACTCGACAGAGGGTCGCTCGATATGAAGTGGATCCGTAGTTCCGAGAACAGTTTTATCCTTGGATGTTTTAGCTTCACCATAATCATGTGACCGTGTGGCCACATTGACATGAGAACCCATCATGAAAACATTTGAGGAATTGTCCCCCTCCTGGTTGCCCCTTGTAGAGGTACCAGGGTTTGAATTCGCACCAGCAAGCAACTGTTGCCCTTGGGGGAAAGGGTTAGTTAAGACAGCCTGGGAGCTAGAAGACCCTTGTTGCACTAACAAGCACTGAGCATCTTGAATTTTGGGGCAGAGATGAGTCAAATGGTCTCCACTGCATAGCTTGCATGGAAACTTAACTTTCTTTTTAGACCCATTTCCACCCTCACCAGCACCATTGCCGGGATTGTTCGCATTACCCTTCCCATCTTGATTCTTATTTTTACCTCGTCCCTTCTTCTTCCCATCAGAATTTTGATTTCCTTTGGGGTTAGAAGCCTGAATGATGTTAATGGAAGAGGGTTGGGAAGGTGAAGGGTTAGACGATGTGACCTGATTGGTAGGAGCAGTTTGTAAAGACAACTACTGCAATTGGCTCAACAAGTTCACCGCATTGGTGTCTATTGATCCAATGATACCATCTGCATGAGGACCTGGCTTCGATTTGGCTATATCAACCTTAGTCCTAGGAGAATCAAGCAAGATTTTTTGAAGAATCCCAGACTGAGAGTAAATCAATTCTAACTGCTGGGCTCGAAAAATAGCTTGTTCTTCAGAATAGACTTCGGATAGAGAGACATCCTTGGAAATCTCAGGTTGTAATGATTTCAAGAACCATTCGAGACAGTATTTAGGAGGAATTTCATCTTTAATGAGCCTATTTCTTCATCTCCATTCTTGAATATGATCAGACATGTGAGTTGTCGTATCCTGACGGAAATTGGCCAGAAGTTCAATTCTAGCATCATAACGGACAAGAAACTAGAAATGGTTTAGAAAAATGTTAGCCAAATCGGCGGATGTAAAGCTGCCCCCTGGCAACTCTATATACCACTTGGCCGCATTGCCAGTTAAGGTGCATTGAAAAAGTCTCAACCTAATCGAGTCATCGATAAGGGAGTTTGATGAGCACCATAAATGGAATCTGGTTACATGGTCGCCCGGGTCTTCACCACCCTTACCTTCGAATTTTTGAATATCTGATGGGAGTTTGGTTGGGACCGGAGGCCAGGCTAGATTGTATCTGATTAGATTATTTTTCAATTTCGTGAGATCTAGCAAATTCAACGTTGCCAGAAAAGGAAGCCTAGGAGGACCTTATGGATTCCACCCAGATTGGGTGGAGTTCCCAAAGTTCTAAAAAGATTGGCCTGGATTTTGAAAGGCACCAGGTTGCCCGAAGTAACTAGTAGAACCCGCTGAACCAAAAGGTGACCCTTGTGGTCCAGAAAAACTCGAAGTTTGACCAACTCCAACCGAAACACCTCCAAAACCAGCGAAGTTCCCTCCTAAAGCATTATAAGGAGTCAATAACCCTTGATAAGGATTCCAAGCGGTAGCTAAGGGAGGAATACTTCGAAATGAACTAACTGTGGAGTACGGTGTATTCCCTTGTTGGCCAAAAAACAGATTCCTAGTTCCTATGCCACTAACTGCAGGGTTAGTCCAACCTTGAAAGGGATTACTGCCTTGAACTATAGAAGAAAAAGGCATAGATCCTATTGTCGGGTTGGAATGTGGTATATGACCACTTCCAAAAGGAAAACCCTAAAATGAAGCTGATCCACTCATCATGGATGTGGAGGCACTGAACGGAACTGATGGAATACCCTGTGAATGGGTGCTAAATGGGAAGAATCCAGAACTGGATACATGCGCTTGGGAACTTCCACTCATCGATGGAATGGAAGTAGACCCAAACAAAGGTGTGCTAGCAGTAGACCCAAATAAATATGTAGAAGGGATGGAAATGGTTCCTCCCCCTTATACTGATATAGGAGTCTGCGTGCCTGTAGCACTTGCGGTGGATGCCATGCTCCCAGCAGTGGTCATCGAAGGGATGTGCGTGATGTGACTTGGAATTGAAGGTCTATGTGTCAGAGTCCCAACGTATAATACTACGTCTGGATGATCAGAAGGCAGAGGCGAATTCGGAGCTGCTAATGGCTCTGAGAATTCTTCTACCTCAATATTATCTTCCAACTGGAAGAGAACTTGAGAAAGAACTAGAGTATTCCTCTTTGGCTTTGTGGTAGTACTAGGCCTGTCTTGTACATGAATTCCCCCAAGTGGAGGATCAATCCCCGATGTGTCTGCTACCATTGGGTGAAAACCACTGGCAGTATTGCCTTTGCGCCTTCTAAGAGAAGGCTCTAAACTTGGTGGTGAAAGACCACGAAGTCTTCGAGACCGTTTAAGCGATCAGTCAACCACTTTGAATTTTTTATTAAGATCTAATTAAAGACTCAAGAAAAAATGAAACTTAGGCCAACTACGAGCACATAGCACACACTAAAAAAGTCCCTAAAAGATATCAGCCAGTCAAACAACTTTCAAGTATTTCCGCTTCGGGTGATGAGGACCGAACACCAAAATACAAGAAAGTGAAGTAGGGGCCTTCCAATGATATTCTAGGATAATGATGGCCTAGGCCTACCAGCGAAGGTATCACAGGAAATTATGCTGACCTCCAAACAATAGCCTGTGCCAGTGCAAGCCCCCAAGCTTCGCAAGGGTGCCCTCCAGAAGTACTACTGAGAGTGATACAATGTCGACCTCAGGTGCCACGAGATTCCCCTCCACAGCCACCTATGTAGATCCCTAGGATAAGCAACTAAGGTTACCAACTCGTGTTAGAAGCCAAGCGGAACAATCTTGAGGTAAGATCCGACAAGTAAGAGAGGGGGTATCTCTCTTCCTTATCTTCAAAAACCCTCGTGCTTAACTCCCAGATTCGGAGCTTTCCTGGTCTCCCTAACACTATTGGATTTGCACTCGTTATTTATACTTCTATGTTTGACAGTTTAAAGTGGCCTTGGAGAGTTTTCTCTCCACTCGCCTAATCCATGGCCCTAAATATCTTAAAACTTGTTGGTATGTCTAGATTGACAATATAAAAAAGTTCTAGTATATTTCAGTTAGCGCTTGTTTTTCAATGGGTTGTTCTTAAGTCAAGGGATAAACGAAAGTGAAACTTGTCGTGTTCTTCGACGCAAAAGAAATTAATAAAAACTAAACTATATGCAAATGCACTTGTTTCGTTCTTCGATGAAAGAATTTCTACCAGGTTCTAAGGAACTTCTAAGAAAGCAATAAATTTCTCTTTTCTTTTCTTTCAACAAGCTTCACACTCACAAAAACTAACAAAAACTATGGATGCCCCAAAAGATGCATAAACTATCCTAATGCAATGAGTATATGCTGGTGCAAAAAACTTAAGACTACTCTAAAGCAAAAGAATGAAAGTAAATTATTTATCGCTTCTAATTAGCCACTTTAGATGTTTAGATAGAATATAAGTTCCTAACGCTCATTTTCATCCAAACGCTAAAAGCAAATCTTAAGACAAACAAAATGATCTTTCACTCACAAAAAGAAACCAAATCAAAACAAGGCAAAAGAAAGAAAAAACAACTTTTCAAAAGCGCTCCAAATACTATTGAAAACTTTGAGACCGAAAAATAGGCAACAAAAACACTTTGCAAGTTATCAACTCAAAATGGGTGAAAACTCAACAAAATAGGTGTTTCAAGATGCTCTTAACTACCAAAAAGCAGCAAAAAGAGCTTGGTGACAACGATCAAAAGAGCAAGAAAGACAACTTTCAAAATCGTCACTCAACAACTTTCAAAAAGTGAGAAAAGCAAATGGCCACAAGATGCAGTTTTGACACAAAGAAAGAAGATCCCAAAGATAAAGTTTGTCACAAAGATTGAAACCAATCTTTCTGCGTTGGAAGACCAGAACAGCCAAGATTCTCAGAAAGAAATATCGTATGCTCAAACACAAATGATGACACTTGCGACAAAACAAAAACAAGACCAAAACTTTCCACAATAGGAGAGAATTCGAAAGCAGAAACTTGTTGCAAAACCAAGGACTGACAACAAAAATTGACTGCTCAGGAAAATACTCAGACCAACAAACAAATCTTTTGAAACAGAAAGACTTGACAAAATCTTGGAAAATTAGGGCATATGTGACTGTGTCAATACATAGTGGCATGTATATGCGATTCAGCCCAAAGAAACCTGCATATACACTGGTTCATATGGGGAAACTTGCGTACATACACTACTGTAACCTGGAAAAACTGCGTATATAATAGTTCACAAGAAAAAGCAAAAAAGAGGTCTGAAGAAACTGCTTAGACTTGAAGTATGAGTTCATGCAGGAACACACAAATTAGTTATAGCAAGAACACCAATGGCTGAGCCCTAATTGGCTTAAATTAACCCAAACTAGGAACAACGATACTGTTGTCCCCAGTGGAGTCGCTAATTCTATTGAGGGACAAAGTCCCCTAGGGTTTTGGGTCAACACCCTAGCAGAGCGGGGGTTATCTACAGTAAAAAACAATAATTCCACATAACCATGATACTTAAATAAGCAAACTACGCGAAGAGATGTGTACCTGGGGGTCCTTCATTCGGGTAGATCCAGCCAGGGTTCAAACCCTCTTGGAGTTCCTCTAGATACTTGAACCTGCAAAACAGCCAATTCAAAGAAGCCTAGTAATATATGGACCAAGTATCATATAGAAATCAACTTCATAACATATTGAAAGATGGTTAGTTATACAATTGAAACAATTATTCATATGTAAACCATAACAATAACATCATATGCATAAAGAAGATTGATTTCGGGAACAAGACAAATGTTTCTTTATTGCAGATAACTAAAACAAAGCAAGGAATGATATCACCTGAATCTTCCTCTTGCTGGCTCCAAGCGGAACCGTCCTTCGGATCTGTCCAATCCCAAGTCTTCAAAAGGCTCCTTCCATGACTCACACAAAGATATCTCAACTAGTGAAATGACATCATAACTCAAGGAAACAAGGGTTTCCTGTAGTGGGGGAAGTGTTGGAAGCATAAGGATCTTCAGACCTGATCAGGGATAATCTCAATAGAGTAATTCTCTTTCTTCTCTCCCACCTAAGGCCTTCCCATTGAAGCCATTTTATACTTCTCCCAAAGTAGTTTTTTAGTTTGGAATTCGTTGGGAATAGTTGGGCCACAGGCACTAATAGGTAATCAACAGGTAAAACCTGTGATCTCCGCCCGAAATTAAGGAGATTTAATTTTTTTAAGTGTTTTAAGACATATACGCGGGTTGGGTATACACTGACCCGCATACACATGCATTTAGCTCAGGGCAATGTCGCGTACAGGGAGTAAAACACTATTTTTTTAAGTATTTGGACCAATTCTATAAGGAGGGGTTTCCCTAGGCCATAAATTCAGCATCACAAATATCAAGGGTGAGATTTGGAGCTATAACAACTTTAGGCTCATTTATGGGGTTGAAGCGTTAATTCCTATGGAGTATATTGTACCTAGTCTATGTATAGCAGCGCTCACAGGTATGACGGATCATGGAGCCCTAGAGAAAAGGCTCGCACAACTGGATGAACTGGAGGAAGAGATATTTTTAGTTGGATTTCATCAATAGGTCCAAAAGCAACACAAAAAGGCTTGACATGATCGACACATTAAGCTGCGCACATTTAAGGTAAATGACCTGGGTTTTCGATATGGTAGTAAGTTCGACAAATTTCCAGGAAAATTCAGGATGCACTGGTTAGGGCCCTATGTCATTAAGGAAATTATCGATGGAGGAGTGGTACAACTGGTCAAATTAAATGGAGAACCCTTCTTAGGAAAGGTGAATGGCAGTCGCTTGAAGCCATACACCGGCGGTTCGGCCATGTGACTAGATGAAGGTAGCATAGTCTTAGCGCTCCAGGTAGCTGAAAGGAGGCACGGGAATATAAACCCAGTTGGGGAGCTGCGCGATTGGAGAAGCAAGGAAGTGTCACTGGGTCTGCGGCAACGCAGAGGGAGCTGCGCTACCTAGGGAGAAATCACGCAGGTTGGCTAGAAAGTGACTGTTAAAGTCACTATTCATGAAAAGAAGGCAGAAGTGAGGCCAATTGGAGTAGGCAACCAACATTTAAGACGAAATATATGGCACAGATCCTTGAAAATCTGCCACCAATCTGACATTAATGAACCGATTTTGGGGAGAACGATCAGATTTGAATTCAAAATTCCCTATAAATTACAAGTGGTTTTCGAACAAGAAATGCTTAGCATTTTGAGTATTCAGCAATTGAGCTCTCAGGTGCCTATGAATCATGAGCAATACGAGCTTCTGATAGCTTCTGGGGTCTATGAGACTTTGCTGACAGACACACAAGAATTATTGTAGAATATCATGTTCACACCCCCCAAAGTTATCAATACCGAACAAGTAGTAGAGGAGCTGGCACAGGAAATGGAAAGGGAGGCAGAAGTAACTGCTTCAGAAGTGGCTGAAGTATTGGCAGAGGTCCCTAAATCCCTGAGAACGCCAAGACCGAAGCCAACCCTGTTATAGACATATTTAGGCACTACAAATCCAATCTCATATGTTGATAAACCAAGGGCTGTTTAACCCCTAAAAGTGTTGTTTCATACCCTAAAGAATCATGGTCAACTGATTACATCATTCCCCAAAAGTTCCACCTGAAAAACCACTCAGAACTGGCCAAAAATGGACCATACTGACTGCTCCACTGTCAGGGTGCGATGCATACTGAATTCTACACAAGCCAAGTGCAATGCATACTGAAGAGGCCTTCTATGGAGTGCGATAAGCGAGAATTGACAAATGTCTGAGACAGTTTGGTAAGTGGATTCTCATGGAATCTTCTAGAAACTTCTCCTATGACACTTGCCTCTCTGAATTCGCCCAGGGATGAGTAAGAGATCCAAGAAATCTCCAAGTGGAACCAAGAACAACAAGTGGAATGACACTAATAAAAAAACCCACAGATGACTCACACCCTTGCAGACATCTATAAATGGATCCCTCATCTGAGAGATCTAGAGGTTGGAATTTTGTAATTTGTAAGGAAGTTCTGATAGTTTATCTTTGAGAAAGAGCACTGTATTGTTGGGTGATCTTGCTTTTCATGAGGTCAAGAGGGCTTTGATGCTAGGAGGATGATGCTGGATCAGACAACTGGGTTGTAATCCTCCCTTATATTTTAATAAAGTTCTTTGAGTTTTCCTCCATACAATCGTGTATTTTTTAATCTTGTTGTTTGTGAATGCAATTGTATGTTCAATGTATTTCTGATTCTGCATTGTTTATGATATAATAGATCAAGATGCTTTGATAGTTCTTTGTTACTGTGTTCTACAGGTACTCTCCAAGCGGGATAAGTACAGAGAGAAGTTGCAAGCTCTGTCAAGGGGGAGAGAGATCAAGCAAGGAGTCAAGCTGAAGATCCAAGTTGGTCCCTTTTCTTCTCTCTTATCTATCATACATAGAGGAAATCACAAATTGCTTTGATTGTTTGTTTCTAGGATAGTTGTTAATCCTAGTGGGGCTAGCAAATCGAAAAGACACTAATTTTCCCAGAAAAAAAATGGTGACCATACTGGGGATCGAATAGATGTTTTGTTTGTTTTGTTGTTTGATTTATAAACTATATACGAAGCCTAAAGTTAGCCAGATAGCCTTCGAACTACTCTTGCTTTGTAATTGCAAAGTAGATGAATGCTGCTTCAGTCAATCTCTGGTTTAGTTTAGGATTTGAACATCTGACTTACAAGCATTCTAGATGCTCTTTTGGTAGCTTAGTAACCTCCCAAGATCATACCCCTGTACTTTGCTCTTTACTGTCCATAATAGCTCAGCTTAACTCACTGAAATCAGCTACAAATTTGAGCCAAAACCCATCTGGAAGCTAGTATGCATTGCACTTCCTAAGTGTAGAAGGTGCGATGCATCCCTGTTTCTGTGAAGAAAAAGTGCGATGACTGAGTAATCCTATTTCTCTTCCTGAAATTTGGGGTTTTTTGTCTTTGTTTTCAGCTCTATTTAGTTGTTTTTGCTGCTTGTGAACAACATCTCATTTCTGAAGCCTACTTGCTTTACATAGTTCAGCCTCCATTGATTAGGATTAGTAAATGTTTTTATGTATTTTTCCATCATTTACAATCCTTTGTCGAAAATTTGCTTGAATCGATCTGTCGTTTTGGTACAAAAGTGTCGTAACTGTCGTTTTGTCTCAAAAAAGAGAAGTGTTGTTGAGTTTTCCTTTTTTGGATAGTCAATTGAACTTTTTGCCATGTATTTGATTTGATTTGTTGATATTTGAAGTGTCAAATCATTTTCTATTCGAAATTGAAAAGTGTTGTTTAAGTCTTCCTTTCATTTTGAAAAGAAATTGTCGAAATGTCGCTTTGAGTAAAAATATTTCAGATCTTTGCTCTACTTAGTTTTCCTTTTTGGCATTTTTCAAATTAAAGGGAACAAAAAACAAATACATGCATTTACATTTGAATTTAGACTGTGTGCGGAAAATGATTTAGGAAAAGTGCATTTAGTGTGTGCTCTTTGCTCTTTGTTTGAAAGAATCGTAATCTTCTTTCTTTAGTAGCTAGGATTTTCATTGCTAAAAGTGAACAATGATTGTTTATCATTGTAGATTGCATTTTTAGGAATTTTACATCTACATCACGCGGTGAACCTTTGAAAGGAAAACTTCTAAACAAGATCAACTCTAAAATAAATTTCAATGAACTTAATAACGCTTTGGAACTTAACGCAACACATTTAGAGGTCTAGGCTAGAGACGTGTTCCGGCGTCATAAAATCTAGTAACTATCGTTTTCATCAAAGGTTGGGTGATTCCTCCTCTTTGATATGACAAGTGCTAGCACGGACTTGTGCTCCTTGTACCATCGAGTATATATTGGGAGACCACAATAGGCTTATATCCTCTATCCATAGGAAGTCATATCTGCCGCCCTATTGATCGCAATGCACTGAACACAACATTCAGGAAGATTGACTGCCATACATAAGTCCTTGGTAATTTCTCTTTAATTTACCACCAAGGTGTATATTGCAGTTTTGCGATTGGTTTAGTAATCCCTCTGTCTAGATTTCCAGAGTAGTCACTTTCGTTCCTTCTCGACTCCTTAAAAGAAAAGGTCCATTTGAGCACTTGTCACTTCAGCCTCATTAAAAATTGAAGGGGACTAGAGTCATCTTTAGCTTTTTCTCAACTCTTAAAAATTGAAAAGGAAAAGTTGTGTCAAAGCGTCATTAAAATTTATTTGATTTGGAATAACATTTTTTTCCCCTTAATTTTTGAGTTGATCGAGTAATCTGCAATCGTGGAAGAAAGTCAATCAAAACCCCATCGTTCACGGCGACTAGCGAGTCAACCATCTTTGACTTCGGAAACGGAGCCATTCCAGGAAAAACAGTCTCGTTTAATTGAGTCCAATTCACCTGATTTATTTGAAACTTGTGTTTCAACATCGTCAGAGACTACAGTTACTCCGATCATTTCTGGTACATCTGCCTTTACAGAAGAAGTTCCGCAGTTACAAGAGGACATTAGAATTGATCCTAGTGTAATGGTAGACACTTCTATACCTGAAACAGCTCCATCTAGAGTTGATCCAAAGACTGAAGTTCACTTACCTGAACATCTAGAAGTTGAGTTCCAGAATTCAGAAGGTGTCACCCCTCCAGTATCTGTCACTACAGAAGCTATACCTTCTTTGGCTCCAAAAATATTTTACGGACCTGATGGTCTACCTCTTCCACCTGGACTGATTACTATAGAGGAGATAGTAGAGGATCTTCCATCCAGTACCCCATTACATTTTGGAGCTGGGATCCACTTATATCCTTCTACCCCTGAAGTTAGTTCTTTTAATCATCCTTCATCGCAAGTTCCTGTCGAATCGCTAGGAAATATTTTGGATAGACTAAATATGTCTGAGCAACCATCAACATCTAGGACTTTTTCATCTGATACAGCTACAGCAGAACTTCCTGCTGCCATTCCTATAATGTTTGCTGGTATACCATCTATCCCAACTAGTTATCAATCACTAGCTGGAGTCCACTCAGGGATTGTTTCGACGACATGGTCTATTCCTATTTGTTCATCCGGAATCCCATCTGGTATTTCTTATGTTGAAACTCAGCAAATTGATCCTGCATGCTAGTATCAATTTGGGCAGACTAGTCTTCAAATACCGATATATCCTTTGAACACTTGACTGCCGCCATATGGAGGACAGTATGCTTTTTCATTGTTCCCTCCTGGAGAACAACCATATGAGAGTTTACAACAAAATTTAGGTCAAACTAGAATTACATCCAACTGTTGGGTACCAATACTGCCTAAACAACCAAGGGTTTTATATTCAATGCAATCGACTCAACCTATGTCGAATATTCCCACTACACTTGCTATTGTGACTGTGTCGCAAGTACAAGCACTGCCTCTTGTATGTCAACCTCAAGTCTCTCAAGTTGTGATACAACAACCTCTTGTCTCTACGACTCAATCACAACCTCAGGTTAGTGCTTCCTTACCTGGAATGACTCAGGCTCAAACAAGTATTATCACCCCGCATCTTGGTCAATCTTCCAGTAATGGGCAACAACAAATGGTTCAACAACCATGGCTGGTGCAATACCAACAACCGCAATTCCAGCAAACTTACCGAGGACTTGAGAAACAAGGATTTGTAGGTAATGGCCAATCACATTTTCAAAATGGTTATCACCAACCATACTATAATGGTTATGTCCAACAACCTTATCAAAGTTACCAGCATCAGATACATTATGTTGGTATGCAAAGACCCACTGCTTAGGCGATCCCATCTTATCCTGGGTATGCTTCACCAAATCTGAATCAACAGTTGCCTTTTGTAGCAACTCTAGAATTACCAAATTTGAACTAGCTGACAAATGATCCAATTGCATACGCTCCTTGGTGGCCAGCGATTCCTCATAAACTTCCCTCCGATATTCCTAGATTAAATGGAAATCCAGGTGAAGATCCATCGAATCACGTAATGACTTTTCGTTTGTGGTGCTCATCTAATACCCTAAATGATGATTTGATTAGGCTTCGCCTTTTTCAGAGAACGCTCATTGGTCCGACAGCGAAATGGTATATTGAATTTCCTAGAGCTTTGTTTGACAACTTCAGTGCCCTTGCCACCACTTTTCTAACCTATTAGAGTCGTCTGGTTAGTCCTCCGCCAGAGATCAAAACTCTTTATGGATTTCATTTTTAGGTGTCCCACTCCATTCACTCAGCTGCATTCCGCTAGGGGCATGCCATGATCTGACAGAGAAAGGTCATGCTAGTCATTTCCCCTCATGTCTGGCTCCCTCTGGCTTAGTTCTTTGTGTCAATAATCACCAAAGTCCATGACAGTCAAGGTCTGGTCCGTTAACGGACAAAAGTCATTTTTGGTCATTAGGTCTAGGAATTAAACAATTTGGTCTTTAATATGTCCAGTAAGCCATGCAGGCCAGAGTGATGCCCTTGCAAAGTAATGATTCGTAGAGTTTCATCGTCATATTGATAAACTTCGACTATTCTTCAAAACTCTGTTTTAAAGAAAAGTCAAACAGTGCTATTGATGACAAAATTTTCAAAAAGAGTCTTCAGTTGATTTCTTCAGGTGCAGTCATGGTTTCCTTGGCCAAATGCTCTGTAATGCAATCCCTGCAAAAAGTGTCGAAAATTTCATCATTTGAGCCAAAATTTAGAGAAAAAGTGAAAATTAGGGTTGTATTAAAGTCAGTGAAAAAGTGTCAAACAGGACATTAGAAAAGTGGGTTTTTTAAAAAGCAAATTCAAAACATGACCTCCAAGCCTATATACACAAGTTTCCATCATAAATCCAAGTCATTTTGCAATCAAAGAGCTTAGAGAAGCATTGCAAGGTCGTGGAGTGTGAAATCGCACGATTTGGAGCAATTGGAGGAAGATTCAGGGTGAGCGGCACACACAGGCAGGGGCGCGGCGCACACACAGGGCGCGGCACACACAGAGCCCACCTGCAGTGTTAATTTCTAACCAGCACGGTGCACACACAGCGTGCGGCGCACTGGGCTTTGCACACGGTGCACAGAGACAAAGCGCCAAGAACGTGCCAAAACTCCCTCAAATCTTTTGTGAAGCCCCTCCAATTGCAAGGTAGGCTCTCAAACTCACTTGTGCATCAAATTTGATAAATATATGGTGGTTTATTGCTGGTGATTGAATGCAAAAACATTTCATAAAGTTAAACTCAAGAAGACACCAAAAAACCATTTTGCTAGGGTTGTGCCATTATGTTGTTGCTGCCAAGGCTTTATTTTTCCTACCCTACCCCTGTTTCATGGCATCTGAGGTTTCATCAGAGTATGAGGAGGAAACTCACAGTGACACAGCTTCAGGAGAACAGGCTCCCAGGAGACATCATAGGAGTGGAAAACATGTTAGGGATGAGCCAAACACCCTCACTGAGTTGCAGGCATGCCCTCTTGCTATGTCATGTTTCCAGCACCTAGCATGTTTTGAATTTTGTCAAAGGGTGGCAAATGTTAGAGTTCATCGTGAGTTGGCCCATCTTTTTGTGATTCACCTACATGGAGGTCAGTCTACCTTGGTCGGGGTCACCTTCACATTGACACCCGAAACTATCTCAGTGGCAACAGGTATACCAAATGTTGGATAACAGTGGCATACGAAGAAGAAGGTGGATAGACATCATTATGAGCCTTGCATTAAGGCTAGTTGTTTGAGGCAGCTCACGAGAGTTTTCCCATTTAGATTTTTGAGAGATGAGTATGCTCCGCTCATGAAATTGATCATGAAATACTTCAGTTGTGAGGGGAGCTTTTCTCGCCTTTATGCCTATCACGTCAGGTTGCTCATGCACTTTACCAGGGTGTGGATGATGAACCTCCCATTTTTCATTTGCGGGAACATAGAGAGGATGAAAAATTTCATGCAGCATAAGACCCCTCAGCAGCAGCTCAACAATGTTTATCACTTTGCTCTTATCCGGATTTTGGTGGATCATCAGTTGGGATTGCAGGGTATTGCTTGGGAGGACTTCATCTCCTGTGACTTCTTCAGCGCTCCACAGGTAGTATCAGAGGCAGAGCATGAGATAGGTGGTCCATCTCATCAGTATGAACGCCATGAGACTGCTACTATGCCAGTATTCATCACCTACCAGAGAGGTAGTAGACATTTGTTCGCAGCGGCAAAGCGAGTGTTATCTCCACCCTGGGTGGAAGGGGCCTCACTTCCGACATCAACATCACAGGAGCAGGGCAGAGGTAAGGAGCCAATGCAGGAGGAAGGGCCATCAGGTGAACGAGAGACTGAATTCGTTCTCCTTCATGATGATGAGACAGATACAGAGCCAACAAATGCAGAGCTCAAAGAGATCATCCAGGAGCAGCAATCAGAGATTGAGGCCTTATCCCTTGACTTGGAGAGGGCCAAGTGGAACATGAAGTACCTGGAGTAGAGAAACAAACAGCTAGAGGATCAACAGGTGATTAGGGAGCTGCAAAACATTCGTGAGCATCACCAAGCTGCACAAAGGAGAAGAGTTGAGCTCACATCATTGGAACAAGAAATCAATGAGGATCGGGAGGCCAATCTCAAGAGAGTGAACATGCACTTGGAGAGGCTGCTGGACAAGGCTGACAAGGACCTTGCTCTACTGAGACACATGGCTTTCCATTACAGGGCACGAAACATGAGTGTAAAGGCCCGAATAAAGAGCTTGAAGGTGAAATTGAGGAAAGAAACAAGAAAGGAAAAAGAGAAAGATCGGCTTCGAATCTTGGATGAGGTTTCCTTGGCACATCATAACACTCTATAGAGAACCTCTAGCCCAAATTTCAAGGAATTTGGGGAATTTTTGGTCACATGACAAATTTTTGGGCAAAACACAGGTTTTTTCTCCCAGTGGCGGCGCTAAAAATTGGGAGCTCCAAATGAAGAATGGTTTGAATTTTTGGATTCAGCATGGAAAATCACGACTATTGGTGCTTGGACAAGAAATTTGGGCAAGATCTGAGTCTTCAGGAGGTCAAAAACACCCAAAAAATGGCCTCTCTGCCCCTTTTTTGACACACAGGAAGCAGTCTTGGGAGAATGAAGATTTGGAGGGGCAAATGAACACCAAATTCATAAATTCCAGTTGGGCTAGAAATTAGACAGGACAGGCTTTCCAAAAATCCCACTTGGGCACATTTTGGACACTTGCAAGTGCTCCAAAACAGGCCCCAAAGTAGCGCGGTGCACAGAGGAAAAATTGCCAAATTTGCTTCCGTTTCGCGAAATTTCGATTCGCGACTTCTCCAAGTGGGCCCGCTCATCTACACTTTGGTTTTTTGGCACCTAAGGTGGAATTTAAAGTATTTTTTTCCCCGGATTGGCTTCTATCCAAGTGGCGAAGGAAGGCAAATGGTCACCCAAGCCATTTGTCATGTTTGTAACGCTGCACCTGTAGCTGATGGTTGGCTCTTCATCTCCATTTTGTAATGATTCGAGTAACTCCCCAACCCTTGGGCGTTCTATCTCTTCATGGCACATTTTATATATTGTATGTAAGCTATTTGCAAAGGGTTGGTTGGCTTGTAACTTCTGGGAGACTGTGGGAAAGAAACTCTGTTTCTTCATTGTATATTTTTGACAGAGAATTAATGAAAGGCAGCCGCTCTGTTTCATGAGATTCATGTGGTTGTGAGTGTAGCAAATGTGTCTCTTATGTTTTCATATGTATTTCGTTATGTTTCATAATTCAATTCATGTTCATTTCCAGTGAAATTTTCTGAGTTAGATAAGGTAGAATTCAATTTTATTGCTCTGCCTGGGGGAAAATTTCATGTTTTAGTGTTCTTCTTCTGTTGAAAAGGATTCATGTTCCTATGCCCTTTTCACTCTCCTAAACAATCTCTCCATTCCGCGTTATTTCAAACTAAATTGCTACACTTTGCGCTTGCCTTGCCTCATGAAGTAATCTGTGCCTTTGTATTAAATTCTCTGTTCTTTGCTGACCGTTTGTCCCATACCAACCTAGAAGCTCGGTCATTCATAAAAATTGTTTCTTGTATCCCTTTTCACTTACTAGCCTAAGATCAATATTTCACTGTAAGTCATCTCAGACCGTTTTTGCTTATCTATTCACTGAGCGTGACTCAGAGAGAGCCCTCTCCTGTTCTAGTAGGGCTAGCTACCAGACTGAGCGTGGTTTGTGGTTACCCTGAATTTTGTCTTCCTTAAGCCTAGGGCAGATTTAGGTGCTAACATAATGGCGACTCCACTGGGGAGGAAAATGGTTTGCTTGAAGATTGTTTTTCCCCACTACATATCTCATGTTCAGAGCTAATTGTTGATGGTGAACAGTGATCAGACATAAGAAGGCTGAAATCATTCACCTGGCTACTCCATTCACTGAAGAATCCAACAATCAATCCTTCATGGTGACTCCACTGCAGAGAGATCAGTAGCTTTGAGATTTTCAAAATGGAGCGGGTAGCAAGAAGATACGCTCCCATGAGCCGAGATCACATCCCAGGTTTTCCAAATAAAATTCCGAAGGTAGATTGGTCAAGGAATCTGCCTACATTTAAAGATGATGGTAAGAAGGACGCTGCTTTACATCTAGTTCGATTTCACATGCATATTTGCAAGTTGAAGGTTGATTTTCCTGAAGATTGTTTGATGAAAATGTTTATGGCTACCCTGGAAGATGAAGCCCAATCTTGGTATGAAAGTTTATCACCTGCTTGTATCTATTTTTTAAAGGATTTTCATGCCCTGTTCATTGAAAGATATCAAGAATCTTATCCATCATTAAATCTAGTTCATGACTGTTTTAAACATGCTTCTACTTTTATTGAAAGCCTTGAAAGATACTATGAGGATGATAATTTTATGGATGATGAGATCATGGAAGCCTTGTACGAGAATCCATTTTAGCAACATGAAGAGAAACTAGAGGAGTCCCATCAAGATGCTTAGGAAACGTTGCAGCAGAATCAAGATCTTTGTATGGTGGAAAATGAAGGAATTTTGCATCTTGACGGTCAACATGAATTACATGAAATAGATCAGCAGGTTGAAGAGTTCCATATGGCTGAAAGTGATGAAAGAAAAAGCGTCGGTTCAGATCTGTCCATAGAAGAAGACAGCATGCAAGGAAGTCCAGTTCTAATTCCAGAATGTGATAATGTCAAGTCACCCATTTTAGTTTCAGATTCAGATTGTGATGACCAAGAAAACCTTGTACTAAGTTCCATGAAAGAGAACTCTGCTGTTAAAATCATCTGGGATGAAGAAGGTAGGGTTATGGATCCAAATGTTCTCATGTCATCAGAACACAGTCTTCATGAAGAAATAATCCAGTCAGCTCAGATCTTTGCTCAAGTAAGTGAAAACGTTCCTCTAGATGAATTTGTGGTAGATGATATAAAGGATTGTGTTGGGTTTCAAGAATCATCTGAAGTTTCTTTTCTCTTGATTGATGAATGTAATGAGGAACATGATAATCTGGCTGTCATATCATATGAAGATGACCTACAGTATATTCAGACCACAGAAAATCAGATCATTCAGGATTCCCTTTCAGATTCTTCTTCATATGTCTCATGTTTTGAAATGTTTTTCCAAGAGGAGATCTGCTCATCTATTTGTTCAGAATTTTTTGAGGATCAGGGAAAGACTTTTACTGAAGAAAGATCAGAATCAAAGGAGAAAGACACCTTGCTTTTTCAGCAGGAGGAAAGACTTCATGTTTTTCAGGATCCAATGGCAGATTTGTTGCAGTCAGCAGTGAAGGTGATTATTGCGGTATTCAATGATGAAGGGGATCATGGTCAATTATGTTTTTGGAGGCCTAGTTACCAATATCTATTGTTGACCAGAAGATCTGATCCAGAGAATCAATCAAGGAGGCATCTACTTGATTGGTTACATTGGAAGACACATTACACATGATTGTACATATTGCATTAGTACGCAGGTGGCTATCATCATGATTTGAAACCTCAAATCTCGATGGACTGCTACCATTGAATAAGTTTTGTCAGTTCTTGTTTTAGTTAAGTCAGTCATGAGTCATTTCCTTTTGCATTGATTCGGCTTTTTTAGTCATGTTGGTTTCAGTCTGTCAAGTTTGAGTCAATTTTTTGGTCATTTCAGTTTCATAAATGAGTCAGAGTCCTGTGTTGTTGTTGAAATGATGACTCCATAGCCCAATGGATGAAAGGCACTGTCTATCTCCTCCAGAGATCTGCTGTTTTTGGCACCTCCAAGGAGATACAATCCCCCATTGGAGCCAATGTTAGAGTCGGTCTGGTCAGTCCTCCGTCAGATATCAAAACTCTTTATGCATTTCATTTTTAGGTGTCCCACTCCATTCACTCAGCTACATTTTGCTAGGGGCATGCCATGATCTGACGGAGAAAGGTCATGCTAGTCATTTCCCCTCATGTCTGGCTCCCGCTGGCTTAGGTCTTTGTGTCAATAATCACCAGAGTCCATGACAGTCAAGGTCTGGTCCGTTAACGGAAAAAAGTCATTTTTGGTCATTAGGTCTAGGAATTAAACAATTTGGTCTTTAATATGTCCAGTAAGTAATGATCCGCAGAGTTTCATCGTCATATTGATAAACTTCGACTGTTCTTCAAAACTCCGTTTTGAAGAAAAGTCAAATAGCGCTATTGATGACAAAATTTTCAAAAAGAGTCTTCAGTTGATTTCTTCAGGTGCAGTCATGGTTTCCGTGGCCAAATGCTCTGTCATGCAATCCCTACAAAAAGTGTCGAAAATTTCATCATTTGAGCCAAAATTCAGAGAAAAAGTGAAAATCAGGGTTGTATTAAAGTCAGTGAATAAGTGTCAAACAGGACATTAGAAAAGTGGGTTTTTTGAAAAAAGCAAATTTAAAACATGATCTCCAAGCCTATATACACAAGTTTCCATCATAAATCCAGGTCATTGTGAAATCAAAGAGCTTAGAGAAGCATTGCAAGGTCGTGGAGTGTGAAATCGCGCGATTTGGAGCAGTTGGAGGAAGTTTCAGGGTGCGCGATGCACACAGGCAGGGCCGCGGCACACACACAGGGCACAGCGCACACAGAGCCCACCCGCAGTGTTAATTTCTAACCAGCGCGGCGCACACACAGTGCGCAGCACACTGGGCTTTGCGCGCAGCGCACTGGGCTTTGTGCGCGGCGCACACACAGCGCGCAGCGCACTGGGCTTTGCGCGCGGCGTACAGAGACAAAGCGCCCAGAACGTGCCAAAACTCCCTCAAATCTTTTGTGAAGCCCCTCTAATTGCAAGGTAGGCTCTCAAACTCACTTGTGCATCAAATTTGATAAAGATATGGTGGTTTATTGCCGATGATTGAATGCAAAAACATTTCATAAAGTTAAACACAAGAAGACACCAAAAAACCATTTTTCTAGGGTTGTGACATTGTGTTGTTGCTGCCAAGGCTTTATTTTTCCTACCCTACCCCTGTTCCTTATTCCCCTATGTCATTTTTCCTATTATTACCACCCTAACACTACCAAACTCGTATCCCCTTTCCCCTCCACCTATTGCTCAATACAAACCCCAAAACCCTACCTAGTTAAAACCCCAAACCCTAACATATCAAAATACCCAAAACCCCTACATATCCCTAAACAAAATTCTCCCTATAACCCCTATTCACATTACATTACTCCCCTCCTAATACTCCCTTGTTTCATTGTCCCCCTTGGTGGAAGATTTTCAAAACAACCTCCAACTTCACCATCATCAAAGGGGCAACCTAAATTCAGTTTATAAACAGCAGTCATGGCATCTGAGGTTTCATCAGAGTATGAGGAGGAAACTCACAGTGACACAGCTTCAGGAGAACAGGCTCCCAGGAGACATCATAGGAGTGGCAAACATGTTAGGGATGAGCTAAACACCCTCACTGAGTTGTAGGCATGCCCTCTTGCTATGTCATGTTTCCAGCACCTAGCATGTTTTGAATTTTGTCAAAGGGCAGCAAATGTTAGAGTTCATCATGACCTAGCCCGTCTTTTTGTGCTTCACCTACATGGAGGTCAGTCTACCTTGGCTGGGGTCACCTTCACATTGACACCCGAAACTATCTCAGTGGCAATAGGTATACCAAATGTTGGAGAACAGTGGCATAGAAGAAGAAGGTGGATAGACATCATTATGAGCCTTACATTAAGGCCAGTTGTTTGAGGCAGCTCACGAGAGTTTTCCCATTCAGATTTTTGAGAGATGAGTATGCTCCGCTCATGAAATTGATCATGAAATACTTCAGTTGTAAGGGGAGCTTTTCTCGCCTTTATGCCTATCACATCAAGTTTCTCATGCACTTTACCAGGGTGTGGATGATGAACCTCCCATTTTTCATTTGCGGGAACATAGAGAGGATGAAAAATTTCATGCAGCATAAGACCCCTCGGCAGCAACTCAACAGTGTTTATCACTTTGCTCTTATCCGGATTTTGGTGGATCATCAGTTGGGATTGTAGGGTATTGCTTGGGAGTACTTCATCTCCCATGACTTCTTCAGCGCTCCACAGGTAGTATCAGAGGTAGAGCATGAGATAGGTGGTCCATCTCATCAGTATGAGCGCCATGAGACTGCTACTATGCCAGTATTCATCACCTATCAGAGAGGCAGTAGACATTTGTTCGTAGCGGCAAAGCGAGTGTTATCTCCACCCGGGGTGGAAGGGGCCTCGCTTCCGACATCAGCATCACAGGAGCAGGGCAGAGGTAAGGAGCCAATGCAGGAGGAAGGGCCATCAGGTGAACGAGAGACCGAATTCGTTCTCCTTCATGATGATGAGACAGATACAGAGCCAACAAATGCAGAGCTCAAAGAGATCATCCAGGAGTAGCAATCAGAGATTGAGGCCTTATCCCTTGACTTGGAGAGGGCCAAGTGGAACATGAAGTACCTGGAGCAGAGAAACAAACAGCTAGAGGATCAACAGGAGATTAGGGAGCTGCAAAACATTCGTGAGCATCGCCAAGCTGCACAAAGGAGAAGAGTTGAGCTCACATCATTGGAACAAGAAATCAATGAGGATCGGGAGGCCAATCTCGAGAGAGTCAACATGCACTTGGAGAGGCTGCTGGACAAGGCCGACAAGGACCTTGCTCTACTGAGACACATGGCTTTCCATTACAGGGCATGAAACATGAGTGCAAAGGCCCGAATAAAGAGCTTGAAGGCGAAATTGAGGAAAGCAACAAGAAAGGAAAAAGAGGAAAAAGAGCAAGATCGGCTTCGAATCTTGGCTGAGGCTTCCTTGGCACATCATAGCACTCCATAGAGAACCTCCAGCCCAAATTTCAAGGAATTTGGGGAATTTTTGGTCACATGACAAATTTTTGGGCAAAACACAGGTTTTTTCTCCCTGTGCCTAAAAATCGGGAGCTCCAAATGAAGAATGGTTTGAATTTTTGGATTTAGCATGGAAAATCACGACTATTGGTTCTTGGACAAGAAATTTGGGTAAGATTTGAGTCTTTAGGAGGTCAAAAACACCCAAAAAATGGCCTCTCTGCCCCTTTTTTGACACACAGGAAGCAGTCTTGGGAGAATGAAGATTTGGAGGGGCAAATGAGCACCAAATTCAAAAATTCTAGTTGGGTTAGAAAGTAGATAGGACATGCTTTCCAACAAGCCCACTTGGGCACATTTTGGACACCTGCAAGTGCCCCAAAACAGGCCCCAAAGTAGCACGGCGCACAGAGGAAAAATTGCCAAATTTGCTTCCGTTTCGCGAAATTTCGATTCGCGACTTCTCCAAGTGGGCCCGCTCATCTACACTTCGGTTTTTTGGCACCTAAGGCGGAATTTAAAGTATTTTTTCCCCAGATTGGCTTCTATCCAAGTGGTGAAGGAAGGCAAACGGTCACCCAAGCCATTTGTCATGTTTGTAACGCTACACCTGTAGCTGATGGTTGGCTCTTCATCTCCATTTTGTAATGATTCGAGTAACTCCCCAACCCTTGGGCGTTCTATCTCTTCATGGAACATTCTATATATTGTATGCAAGCTATTTGCAAAGTTTTGGTTGGCTTGTAACTTCTGGGAGACTGTGGGAAAGAAACTCTGTTTCTTCATTGTATATTTTTGACAGAGAATTAATGAAAGGCAATGGCTCTGTTTCATGAGATTCATGTGGTTGTGAGTGTAGCAAATGTGTCTCTTATGTTTTCATATGTATTTCGTTATGTTTCATAATTCAATTCATGTTCATTTCCAGTGAAATTTTCTGAGTTAGATAAAGTAGAATTCAATTTTATTGCTCTGCCTGTGGGAAAATTTCATGTTTCAGTGTTCTTCTTCTGTTGAAAAGGATTCATGTTCCTATGCCCTTTTCACTCTCCTAAACAATCTCTCCATTCCGCATTATTTCAAACTAAATTGCTACACTTTTCGCCTACCTTGCCTCACAAAGTAATCTATGCCTTTGTATTAAATTCTCTGTTCTTTGCTGACCGTTGGTCCCATACCATCCCAGAAGCTTGGTCATTCATAAAAATTGTTTCTTGTATCCCTTTTCACTTACTAGCCTAAGATCAATATTTCACTGTAAGTCATCTCAGACCATTTTTGCTTATCTATTCACTAAGCGTGACTCGGAGAGAGCCCTCTCCTGTTATGGTAGGGCTAGCTACCAGACTGAGCATGGTTTGTGGTTACCCTGAATTTTTCCTTCCTTCAGCCTAGGGCAGATTTAGGTGCTAACATAACCCACTTTCAGTTACCCATAAGCTACGAAACGGGGATAGAACTCCTTACCAACTTTAAACAGAAAACAGCCACTCACATATCTAATCATATTCATGAGTGGTGACGTCGTCGTCGAATGGTAAAGACGTATGTTCCTGATCAACTTCTAGCTGAGTGGTTTATTAAGTCATTATTGCCTTCTATTACTGAGGATGTGGCGAAGGGAGGAGTTGTCACTGAAGAGCAAGTCATTGCTCATGCTCAATATTTAGATTTAATCTATACTCAGTCTGGCATGCTCTACGACAAAATTCCTAATGCTCCTAGACCAGAATTTTCCGTTCCTCCCCCTCCTAAATCGAATAGGGACTCTCACGCCGGTGATGGCGTGATCGGTACCTCAAGTACGCAAACCGCAAAGGCTCCATCTGGTAAAGCCCTTATAGTTTCTAGTCAAAAAGCAAATGACAAACCTCTTGCCTCAGAGATTAATGCCATGTCATCTGACAAGGGCAAGAATCCAAAGCAACCAGGGGGCAAGAAAAAAGGGAAAAATAATAAGAAGAAACAGGAAAATTCACCTCCTGAAAAATCTTTTGAGAACCCTGCTGGGCAAAAGAAACCTCGTTATCCATGTTTAATATGTAACGATGAGCATTTCACGAAATATTGTCCACATCGAGCTGAGGTTGCAAAATTTTTAAAGACTTCAACTACCTCAGCGGTATTGACTGATCCGTTTTCGAACCCAGAAACTAATCTGGTTGCTATCAATCATGCTTCCACATCCCAAGTGCTTATGTTATCCATCTCAAAGCAGCAAAATGATGCTTTGATATCAACAAGGAATAAAGATTATGGGAATCCACAGTCTTCAAACAACAAGGCTACAAATCAACCCAGTAGTTGGACAAGAACTTCGCCAGAAGTTGTTCTACCCATCATTCCTGAATTAACTATAAAATTGCCAAAGAGAGTAGTACATAAACTGACATTTAATCCTCATGCCCGAGCAGCACAGAATTATAATATAGTGGAGGGTCTGGCTCAATCACCATCTGCTATGGCGACACTTGAAGTACTACAGAATTTCCCCTCCCAAAAGCAGTCTTTGTTATCAGCAATAGGTGGGATTGATCCAGCGGATTCCAATCTTGTGGCCTTTAACCATAAAGGATATGAACCCAGTTGCCGGCACAACTCGCTTTCCTTATACAGGTAAAATCCCTCAGTAAAATTGTTCATCGCACAATCATTGATAAGGGGGCATCTACCTGTATTATGTCAATGAGTTGCTAGAAAACTTTATGTTCACCACCCTTGTCACGATCATCAACGACATTAAAAGCGTTCAATGGAAGAATATACACTTCATATGGGAACTTAAGTAACTTGCAAGTTGAATTGGGGGCAAGACAGTATAAATTGAAGTCGAGGTGATTGATGGAAACCTTGACTACAATATCTCACTGGGAAGGCCCTAGATTTATGCCATGGCTACTATTGTGTCTACATATTTTAGAAAGACTGCATTTCCCTTCCAAAGAGGAATTATAATCGTTGACCAACTAACCTTTTTCCTCGACAGTTCACAAGATACTAGAAGCATTCCATTGATCAATGGAAGTTCTTAATCACTTCAAAATGTCAGAGTAGGTCTCCTAAAAGACCCTTCCTTAATGGGTACTTTTGCCCTCCCGCCCCCAAGTAATCTGGCGGAAGTGGCCACAGTGGAAACCTATCATATGATAGCTTCTACATCATCAAAGATAAAGAAGAACTCGGACCATTTTGATAGTGTGGATCATCACGAGGTATTGCCCCCAAGCCCCATAGAATCTTTGTAGCAAACAATTTTTTGGGCCTGGGCAGCGAACCCAAATCAACACTCAGCGAGTGTTTGGATAGATAGGTCTCTAGAGTATGGTACCTCTTTCGATCCTTGGTCTCGTATACATTCTACAGAAGAAGGAATCATTCAGTCGATGATGATAGGAAATACACCATGGGAAGATTATCACCATCGTTCCCACCTTCAAGATAACAGTGAATATTATTAAAGAGACCTTAATCATCCTTCAGTTTTTGACTTTCTACCAAATACTGTAAATACAGTGGATTCCGAGCGAAATTTGTCCAATATTGAGGAAACTATCGCCATTAATATCTCGACCAAACCTAATGTTGTAGAGAATATTCATGTTGGCAAATCTTGTTCTCCTTCAGAACTGGAAATATACTGCACTCTCTTTCGTGAATTCAGAGATGTATTTGCATGGTCATATGAAGAAATGTCAGGCATTGACTCGAGCATCGTTGAACATGAAATCAAGATGTATCCAGATGTCAAACCAATACGACAATGGCTTCGACCGGTTCACCCAAAGAAAGTTGTTGCCATTAAGGTAGAAGTTGAAAAACTTTTGCATGCTGGTTTCATTTACCCTGTTCCTCTCACTGATTGGGTATCGAATATTGTTCCTGTGATGAAAAAGCAAGGAGCAATTAGAGTGTGTGTTAATTATAGGGATGTAAATCAAGTGTGTCCAAAGGACAACTACCCTACACCCTTCATTGACCCGATAATTGATGAATGTGCCGGATGCGAAATCTTTTCATTCATGGATGGATTTTCTGGGTACAACCAAATCAATATCCGCCCACAGGACCAGTCAAAGATTGCATTTATATGTCCATGGGGCACATTCACGTACCATAAACTACCTTTTGGTTTGAAGAACACAGGGGAAACTTTTCAGAGGGCAATGAACTATGCCTTCCATGACATCAAGCACATCGTTCAACCGTATCTCGATGATCTACCAACTCATTCGCGAAAGTGGACTGATCATCTGTAGCATTTGAGAGCCATATTTCTATGTTGTAGACACTACAAGATATGACTCAATCTACACAAGTGTGTGTTTTTTGTTGGTTCTAGTCGATTACTTGGTTTCGTAGTTTCTAAGGACGGAATTCAACTCGACCCATGTAAGGTTCAGGCAATCCTTGACATGCCTCCACCTTCAAATTTTCTTCAGATTCAGAAACTCCAAGGGAAAGCTAACTTTCTAAGGAGGTTCATTCCAAATTACGCCAAACTTGCTAAAGGTTATACACGTCTTTTGAAAAAAGAAGTACCCTTCAACTGGGATCAGGTTGTGCAAGCTTCTTTTGATGCTTTAAAAGGTTCCCTAGTAAAAGGATCATTAATATATGCTCCTGACTATCAAAAAGACTTTAACCTGTATCTTGCCACTACAGATACAACCATCACCATGGTTTTAGTGCAAGAAGACAATGGAATAGAACATCCTGTATATTATTTAAGTCGCAACTTAAATGATACAGAAAGTAAGTACTCATGTGTTGAAAACCTGACTTTAGTAGTTGTTCAAGTAGTATAGAGATTTTGACACTATATTCTCTTTCGAAAAACTACCATTTTGTCAGATTGCAACCCTATGACCTACATTCTGTCGCGTTAATTACTAGGGGGCAAATATTCCAAATGGATGGCCATTTTGCAAGAGTTTGATCTAGAATTCACCAAATCCAAATCAAAGAAGTCTTTCGTTTTCACAGAGTTACTTTGCGACCTCCCATCGTCATCCAACGATTTAACATCTAAAGCATCAATCGTGGATGAGACTGTTTCTGATATCATCAAGCGATCTATGGTACGGAGATATACTATTCTATCTCCAAACCCAAAATTTTAGGCCAAATACTTCTCACTCTTAACAGCAGCGTATTCGATACCAAGCCCGTTGGTGATACACTTTACTGTCGTGGTGTCGATACAATTTTGCGAAGGTGCCTCATGCATGAGGAGGCTGAAAATTTCTGAATGACTGTCATTCAGATGCGTGTGGGGGGAATCTATCTGGTTGTGCTACTGCACAAAATATCTTACGAGCTGGTTACTTCTGTTCCACTATATTCAAAGATTGCATAATTGCAGTCAGAAGTTTTCATGCTTGTCAGATTTTTGAGCGCAAAACCAGATTACCACTTGCACCACTGCATCCAGTAGTTGTTGTTGGGCCATTTTCTAAATGGGGCATTGATTTCATGAAATGTAACCCCACCTCGGTCGGGGGGAATGGGTATATTATAGCTGTTGTCAACTATTTTACAAAATGGGCCGAGGCGATGCCTACATTAAAAAATAGCAGTGAAATGACTGCTCTTTTCTTTTTTAATCATATAGTCTCTAGATTTGGTGTTCCACAGGCTATAGTCACATATCATGGATCGCATTTTCGCAATCACATGATGGTTGAATTGACTGCAAATTAGGACTATCCCACGATAATTCTACTCCATATTATCCGCAGGCTAACGAACAGGTTGAGGCAATCAACAAATTCCTTAAGCGCATGCTGCAGAGAAAGATTGGAGTCCACAAGAAGAATTGGCATTTAATCATGTACTGAGCTTTGTGGGCATATAGGACATCGGTGAGAAAGGTGACTAGATTTACGCCCTTTCAGTTGGTGTATGGTCTGGAAGTTGTCTTACCAATTCAGTGCGAAATTTCATCTCTTAAGCTCGCAATTGATCTGCTTCCCGAAACTTCGGAGGAAGAGGCTCATTTCTTGGAACTAATCCACTTGGATGAAACCCATCGTGACGCCGCGCTGGCTAACGAAGCACATAAGAAATGTGTCAAGGCACAATTTGACAAAAATGTCAAGCCTTGTGTCTTCTCAAAAGGTGACCTGGTCTTACTTTATGATCAGGACTCTGACAAATTGGGAGCAGGTAAGTTCGAACCATTATGGATGGGCCCCTACATTGTTAAATGAGTATTGACAAAAGGAGCCTACGAGCTGGTGGATTATGATGGGATTCCACTATCGCAACCCCAGAACGGGTTGTACCTCAAACATTACTATGCTTGATTAAGTGTAGTACGCTCTTTGTATATATGTTTTGTTACATTTTTGTTTTCTTTTAGAGTTTTCATTTTGGTTAGGTAATCCACTTTGCATTTGTTGCAGATGTCAGACTTTTTGGAACCATTTGTTGGATATTCCGACAGAGCTAGTCATAGTACGCGGAACCTATCTTCTGCAACCTAGGCCATTTTTGCTCCAAGCGGTGAGTTAGTGAGTTTCAAGGGGATATGTATTGGTCAATCAACGAACAACATCACTAAGTATAGCACATTGATTGAGCTTCTCTCTGATGCCATTTCACATGGCATATGCTGACCTATTATCAGGCTAGATTCGCAACTCGTCATCCTATAGCTTATGGGCGTTTATTCCATTCGAAACCCAGCTATTTATCGTATGTTCCTAAGAGTCAAGATTTTGGAAAGACAGTTTGATTCCATTCAATATCAACACATTTCCAGAAACTTAAACACATTAACTGATTCATTAGCAAATTATGTGTTAGATAGACATTTGCAGCATTTGTAAAGAAAAGCATTTCACATTAACATTTGCATCAGGATCGCATAACTTAACCAAAATAAAACTTCGAAAATCAAAAATATATAACTGTTTATAATTTTTACAAAATGTTTTGTGTCCAAGACAAAATCAGTCATATGACCAAGAAACTCAAAAATGAATGCAGAAAAGCATCCTAGACTAATGATGCTGGTGATAACATGTCACCACCTGTGCGATCATACGCAAGAGCCTAGTCCATCGACTTGGCACGCCAGTAGTATGGCGCTATAACCTCAGAGGTAACTCGTCAGTCCTCACATCCTGAATACCGAGAGTGAGGCCCTCGATCTAATCCTGGAGCATTGACAGGGTCTCCACTATGTCCAGGTCGTGAAGGATGCCCTCCCTACAGCCTCTCCTGCTGGAACGTCAGTTGCCGCCCTTGGGCGTGCTGCTGGTCACACTGGCCCAATATCTGCACAAATATATGAGTTTGATTAGTCTTGATAACTTTTAAAAACACAAAAACATTATAAAACTGATAAAAAAAGATGTGGTTGAACCATTTTACCCATAACACTCCACTGCTCGCCAGCTAGTAATGCCAAATCCGGGTCACCTCAGAAATCCATCCCGACGTATGGATACTCTGCGAAGACCATCTCCTAATGGTCAAACCACTCGAAGAAGGCATCAGAGAAGGAAATCTGTGATTGACCAGCATGTCTGGCCATAAGATCAACCCATCTCTGCATCCGTGGGTCCCTCGGTGCTGGCAATCCCAGTGAAATGTTCTGAGGTTGCATCAGTGGAATCCTCTCCAAGGTAAAAGTAGTCAATATGGAACCATACCCAAAATTCTTGGATCTTCCATTCTTTACCTGGAGAGCTATTCTTTTGTGATAGGAAGTATTGCCTCACACTAGTTGAACATCTTTGGTTCCAGGCATTCCAAGGCATACTGCATGTAAGATCTGTTTTCCAAATGAAGAACCGCTCTACCAGCCAATCCGATCAATGACATCTTGGATATTGATCTTGCCATCTCTGCTGGGCTGAGATCCATCTCTACAGAACTGACAAATATAGTCCCTCAGATTCACCCCCACAGGTGGATCCTGATAGTGGAAGAGGGGCACCACACCTCAATAACCCTGTCAGAAAGTAGATATCCCCGACTGTCAATGGAATAGACTTGCCTCTGATATAGAATACCTAGTTGATTAGATCCCAAGCATCGAGAACATACTGCAACAAACTGATTTTTTGCCTCATGGTAGATATACGAAAGAATTTGAGCAAGCCACAATTTCGTAATGCAGTAACTGTGCCCTGATCGTGTAAGGCAATCATGTCCTCTTCTTCATGTTCGCGTTCACGCCATGTGATGACCATCTTGATCCAACAAATATCTGAGGCACAGACAAAAGATGAATTAGGGTCCAAATTTGAGCAAAAACAGGCAAAAATTTCATGAGAAATCACTATGTAAAGTTTCCCTTCTGCACCCATCGCACCCTACCTTTGAGCAAGGTGAGATGCATACTAATTGGCCAGTGTACAGCTTAGTATGCATCTCACCTTTCGATATAGTCTAGGTGTGATGGTTGGAGAACGATTTCTTCAAACCCCAGGGGCCTAGAAAGAAGGGAAAACTTGCTCAGAATCAAGAAAAGATGGAATGAAAATGAAGAGCTCAGGGTTAGCTCCTACCCGGTCCTGACAGCGCGGAGAATAGTCCACTGGATCTCCAAAATCAGCTAGTGAAATTTGAGGGGGAAAACCACTCCAGAGCTCCAAAATCCAAAATTTGAAATGAAATGATGAAAATGAAAGGTAAAACTACTTTTTATGTTACTATTCACGTACTTCAAGTAAAATGTTAGTTTTTAATTCATTTTTCGAGCATATATATGTATTTCTAATCAATTTGATGGAGCAATTGAGCAGGTTGAATGACCGACGAAAGAATCTAACATGTTAAACGGTGAATTGAACATATTTGACTATTGTACTGAGCATATGTTGTCGCATGGTTCAAGCTCATTAAAAAATGAACCAGGCTATGAGCAATGTTAACGCATGGTTCAAGCTCGTTAAAAAATGAACCTACCACTGAGCATATGTTCCCCCAGAGTTCAAGCTCATTAAAAAATGAACCCACCTTCGGTAAATAACCTTTGTGATCACAATTATATCAACCTTTTGAACCTTGGTTGTGTTCCTTCCATCACCTCCATCCTTTTGGCCGATCATATGCTTCCACTTGATTGTTTACCATTTTTAGGAACAGCTGCAATGAGTGGTCCTATTAGCCACCCTCTTCACATCATCATGTTTTGAGAAGTTCCAAGCTTACCTGGAACCAGTTGCTACCCTAAACACCACTCGTTCCTAAAAACGAGTCTCCTTTAAACTCTTTTCAGACTCGTTAAATATGAAAATATTTTCGAGCAATTGGCCTTTCCAGCTCGCTAAAGTGATTGGAAGTTCCATCCCTCGGTATATTTTAATCTTTTTCAGACCTGAGGGATTATCTCATGAAAAATTTTGAGCGCTTGTCTTTTCGGCTCACTAAAGTTATTGAAAACTCATCCCTTGTGTATTATTTTACTTTTTTGGACTTAAGGGATTATGCTACAAAAAAGAACTACTGGAGTTTCCTTTTTGTCCCTTTTCAAACTCTCTAAACATGAAAAGGACCGAGTTATCCTTGTCATTAAACTCATTAAAACAATAGCGACAAACTTGTCCACCCAGACAAGAATGA
Source organism: Pinus tabuliformis (assembly GCA_031772625.1). NCBI lineage: Eukaryota > Viridiplantae > Streptophyta > Pinopsida > Pinales > Pinaceae > Pinus > Pinus tabuliformis. The sequence goes on along the minus strand of CM062818.1, from coordinate 1,633,507,045 downwards.
GTTTCACTGTCGCTAGGCTCACTAAAACATAGCGACAGGTTTGCTCGAAGGGAAAATCATAGAACAAGTGTATGTTATCCTCCTCAAGCTTGACAAAAATAAAGAGGTACTGGTCAACAATGATTGGGGAAAAAGGGAAAAAAACTTGAAGAATTTTATTGGTAGCTGGTCACTCTTGAACATGACACTTTCACTCCATCACCATGATTGAGTCGGGTTGGGTTATTCCGTTCACTGGTCATATCACCATTGGTCCTCCATACCATCCACTTTTGGGGTTAATGCTACCAATCCATCTTAGCGTCACCAATATGTTCAAGAGAAGTCATTTAGAGAATTCACCCTCCATTTTTCATGACCGCCATTCCTGAACCTTGTATCATCAGATCATGTTTCACCTCCAGAAAATCATTTGCTTTGTTTCGTGTCATAGATGTGGGATACATTAAGGCCCTCCTATGATGGGTCACTTCTTGTCGACATTAGCTCATTATCCAAGAAGTTGACTCAGAAACAACCCTTTCAGTACTTTGAAGCTTGCATGCCTCAATGGCAAGTTTCTCACTTCCGACGACAGGTTTACATCAATGGCCTTTGACTGAAAGATTTTGCGTGGTGTTCGACATCGGATCATATATTCACACCACGTGAATTGTACTATAGTACCTTGAGGGTTATTATCATTATCAGTGATTCCTCTCACGACTGTTAACAGCTTACATTATTGGATGGTAATCAAGTGACGCCTTTCCATGTTCGACTTCAGGACATCTTTTCACATGGATCGACTTGTATATCGGGTGAAGATTGAACGAGTTTGAAGACCCCGGATCTAGTTTCATCCATTTGGGAAGTGATATATTTAGGAATATAAAGACATCAAATGTACACAGAAGCTGCACAGATGATCATCCAAGCTAGGGATGATGACTCTACATATAAATAATCACCAGTCTGCAACTGCAGATGGTTATCTGTTCTATGTACATGAAAATGTATTTATAAAGCTGAGCATGGGAATGCCCGCCTCAGCTAGATCATGAAAATAATATGATGATGATGTATTGTATTGTATCTTATATAAGTCACCTTCCAATTCGAATACCTTGGATCCTTATGATAAAGCATTTCACCTGACGTTAAAAGATTTACGACTTCATGCTTTAGGGGCAACTGTTATAGACATATTTGGGCACTTGTTACAAGGAAAAGTGTCTATATAGAACTGCTCTATCCCACTAAGGTGTGACAGCTGCCTTAGAAACAAACAGAGAAAAGCTACTTTCGTTTTTCCTTTATGAATTATAGATAGAGAGGAACAGAAAGACCAACCTCTATCTTGCGCTAATCTCCTGATTTGATTCCCCTCTTCTTTGATAGTCTTTAGCTACCTGCTCCCTTCCACGCCCAGCTTCACAAAGTACCTGTAAGATCACAGAAGCATAGCACTATACAAAGACATGGATCTATAATCATAAACAATCTAGGATCAGATGTAAATTGACCATACAAATGTAGCAAGCATCAATGATACAAGAGCATGGAGGAAAACTTGAATAGCTTTTATTGATAAACAAGAAAGAGCCAAGAGGAGTTACGACCAGTTGTTCTGACCCAGCATCAACCTCCCAGCAAAGAAGCCCCTCTTCACCTCAAACAAAGCTTAGATCACGCAACAATCTGATGTTTGTCTCAAGAAACCAACATCAATTCCTTACAATATGCAAAATTCTAGCCTCTGGATCTCTGGGATGAGGGATCCATATATAGATATCTGTAATGGAGATGAGTCAGCTCATGATTTGATTAGTGTCTTCCCTCTGATAGTTCTTACTTCCACTTGGAGATTGATGGTCTCTTACTCATCCTTGGTCGAATTCAGTGAGGCAAGTGTCACAGGAGAAGATTCTGGAAGCTTCCATTGCCTCTCCACCTCGCGGAATGACACTGCCATTTGTCATTTCTCGCCCATCGCACCCCACAGAAGGGATTTTTGAAATGCAACGCACCCACACAGTGTATTTAGGTGAGATGCAACGCACTTGGCCAGTGGAGCAGCTGAAATGATCCTGTTTTGACCAATTCTGAGCAGTTTTTCATGGAGAACTTCTGGGAGAAGCTGTAATCTGTTGACCTTGTTCCTTTAGGGGTTAGAACAACACTTTTAGGGACTTAGGAGCCCTTGGATTATGGACATTTCATGCTTGGGGTTGTAGGGCCCAAAAATGTCTATAACAGTTGCCCCCTAAAGCATGAGGTCGTTAATCTTTTGATGTCGGGTGAAATGCTTTATTATGAGGATCCGAAGTTCTTTCAATGCTGGGAGGAGACCTGTAATAAGATACAATACAATACATTATCTTCATAATATTTTCATGATCTAGCTGAGGCGGGCATTCCCATGCTCAGCTTTATAAATTCATTTTCATGTACATAGGATAGACAATCGTCTGAATGTAGACTGGTGATTCTGATAGAGCCATCATCCTTTTGATTGGATGATTATCTGTGCGGCAATGATGTACATTTGATGTCTTTATTTCCCTGAATATATATCGCAGCCCGGATGGATGAAACTAGATCCGGGGTCTTCAATCTCGTTCGATCTTCACTCGAAGTACAAGTCGATCCATGTGAGAAATGTTCTGAAGTCGAACATGGAAAGACATCGCTTGATTACCAGCAAATGATGTAAACTGTTAACAAGCGCGAGAGGAATCACCGATGATGATAATGACCCTCAAGGTACTGCAGTACAATTCACGTGGTGTGAATAAAGGACTTGGCGTCGAACACCACGCAAAATCTTTCGGTCGAAGGCCATTGATGTAAAATTGTCGCCGGAAGTGAGAAACTTGCCATTGAGGCATGCAAGCTTCAAAGTACTGAATGGGGTGTTCCTAGATCAACTTCTTGGATAATGAGCTGATGTCGACAAGAAGTGATCCATCACAGGAGGGCCTTAATGAATCCCACATCAATGACACAGAACGGAGCAAATGATTTTAATGGAGGTGAAAACGATCTGGTGATATAAGGTTCAGGGTGGTGGTCATGAAAGAATGGAGTATAAATGTATGGTAGTGGGTGAGACACAGGTGAATTCTCTGAATGACTTCTCTTGAACATATCGGTGACATTGATGTGATGGATTGGTAGCATTAACCCCAAATGTGGATGGTATGATGGGACCATGGTGATGTGACCGGTGAATGAAACAACCCAACCCGACTTGGACACGGAGTGGAAGTGTCATGTTCAAGAGCGACTTGCTACCAGCAAAGTTTCTTCAAGTTTTCTTCCCAATTTTCCCCAGTCATTGCTGACCAGTACCTCTTTATTTTTTTCAAGCTTGAGGAGGATAACATATGCTTGTTCTATAATTTGCCCTTCGGGCAAACCCATCGCTATGTTTTAACGATCCTAGCGATAGTGAAACTCGTTCTCGTCTATAGACAAGTTTGTCGCTATTAATCTTTTTAACGAGTTTAACGACAAAGATAACTCGGTCCTTTTCAATTTTAGAGAGTCTGAAAAGGAACGTAAAGGTAACTCCAAAATTCATTTTTCGTCATCTAATCCCTTAAGTCCGAAAAAGTATAAAACAATACAAAAGGGATGAATTTTCGATACTTTTAACGAGCCGAACAAAACAAGCGCTTGATCTTTTTGTGTAATAATCCCTCAGGTCCAAAAAGATTAAAATTTAGAGGAGGGATAGCACTTCTTGTCCCTTTAACGAGCTGGAGAGGCCAATGGCTCGGCAATCTTTTCATATTTTACGAGTCAGTTGAAAAGAGCTTAAAGGAGACTCATCTTTTGAGGAACGAGTGATAAAATGGGTAGCAACTGATTCCAGGTAAGATTTGGAATTTTCCAATCACGGCAGTGTTACAAGGATGGCTAGTGAAATCACTCTTCGCAGCTGTTCCTCAAAATGGGTAAACAATCAAATGGAGGTGAATGATCGACCAATGCAAAAGTGGAGGTGATGGTGCAAACACGATCAAGGCTTTAATGGCTGAAGTACTACATTCACGATGGTTATTTATCGGGGAATAGTTCATTTTTTAACGAGCTTAAACGCGGGGGGGAACATTTGCTCATGGCTTATGTTTATTTTTTAACGAGCTTGAACCTTGCGGTAACATTGCTCGATTGAATGGTCCCTTTTTTTACTTTACCATAAATAGCTTTGTTCTTTCAAAGATTGTACTGTATTTTCAAATGCCTCATCAAACTAGTCAGAAATGAACAATATATGCTTGAAAAACGAGTTAGAACACTAATATTTTACTTTGAACTAAGTAAAAAGTAATGAAAAAGTGTTTTTACCTCTCATTTTACCATTTCATTTGAACTTTGGTTTGTTGGAGCTTTGGAGGTGCTTTCCCCCTTTGACTTTCATTAGCTGATTTCGGGAGATTCTGTGGACAATTCTTGGCGCCGTCTGGACAAGGTAGGAACTAAACCTGAGCTCTTTCATTTCATGTTTTCCATTTTACATTCTGAGCTTGATTCCTGGTTTTTCTGAGCCTCTGGGGTTTGAAAAACTCATTTTGCCTTCAGCGCACCCTCTGTGTATTGAAAGGTGCGCTGGATGTTGGCCTGTCTAATGGACATCTGACATGCAATGCAACCAGAGCACTACTGTAGGTGCGATGGGCACAGAGAAGGAATTCTGTGCACAGTTTTTAATGGAAATTTTGCATGTTTCTTACCAAAATCAGGATCTAACTCTTCTCTTGTTTGTTTTTCAGAGATCTTTGGAGTAAGATGACCATTACATGGCAAGAATGTGAACATGAAGAAGAGGACATGCTTTCCCTACATGATCCGGTTACAGTAAACGCACTGCGGAACTGTGGCTTGCTGAAGTTTTTCCGCATTTCTAGCATGAGACAACAGATCAACTTACTGCAGTATTTGCTCGATGCTTGGGATCCTACCAACCAAGGTGTTCCAGATCAGGGGCAAATCTATCCCCTTGACTATAGTAGACATCTATTTCTTGACTGGCTTGTCGAGGCGGGGTGCCCCCATCTCCTTATCGGGTTCGGCCCGAGGAGGTGACTCTGTGAGAGATTATGTTTGCCGGTACTGTAGAGAGGGATCTCAGCCGAGTAAAGACGGCAAGATCATCATCCGTGATGTCACTGACAGGCCCCTCAGGACTATTCTGTTTACTTTTGGTAGGATGGCTGGTGGTGTGGCTCTTCATGTAGCCAACTGATCTTATATGCAGTATGCCTTGGAATGCCTCCAACCGAAGGTGTTCAACTGGTGCGACGCAGTACTGCTTGTGATGAAAGAACAGTTGACCAAGATAAAGAGTGGTAGGTTGAAGAACTTTGGGTATGGTTCCATTTTGACCGCCTTTGCCTTGGAGAAGATACCACTGATGCAGCCGCAGTATATTGCACTCGATTTACCTTCACCTACCGAACCACGTATGTAGAGATGGGTTGGCCATATGTCTAGGCATGCTGGTCAGTCTCAGATTTCATTTTCTGATACCTTCTTTAGGTGGTTTGATCGTCAGGAGATGGTTTATTCCGAGTATCCATATGCTGGCATGGACTTCCGGGGTGATCCAGATTTAGTACTGCCGGATGGTGAACAGTGGGGCGCCATTGGTAAAATCTTTGACCATATTCCTGTTTATCGTTTTTCATTTATAATGTCCTTGTGCTTTATTCTATCAAGACTTTAATCAAACTCATGTGTACATGCAGATGTTGGTCCTGTTCGTCCAGTAGCTCGCCTGAGAGTGCCAGCTGCCGCCCCAGCAGGAGAGGCTGTGGGAAGGGCTATCCTTCGCGACCTTGATGTGGCCGAGACTCTCACAGCATTACAGGAGCAGGTTGAGGGCCTCACTCTTGGTATTCCAGATGTGAGGACTGATGAGCTGCCCTTGAGGTTGCAGTGGCATACTACTGGTGTGCCAAGACGATGGACTCGTCTCTTACGCATGATCGCACAGGCTGTGACTTGCTATCACGAGCATCATTAGACTAGGGTGCCCCCTAGCATTTTGAGTTTTTTGGTCATTTGACCGATTTTGTCTTGGTTACAGAACATTATGTGTAAACCATAAACAGTTATATATATTTTTGATTTTCGGAGTTTTATTTTGGTTAAGTTACATGATCCAAATGCAAACATTGATGGTATGTTTCTTTTTATAAATGTTGCAAATGTCTATCTAACACATAATTTGCCAATGAGTCAGTTAATGTGTTTAAGTTTCTGGAAATATTTTGATATTGAATGAAATCAAATTGTCTTTCCAAAATCTTAACCCTTAGGAACATGCGATAAATAGTTGGATTTCGGACAGAGTAGATACCAGTGAGTTGTAGTATTACGAGTTGTGAGTCTAGCCTGACAATTAGTCGGCGTATACCATGTGTGATGGCATCAGAGAGAAGTTCTATCAACGTGCTATATTCAGCGATGTTATTTGTTGATCGACCAATACATACCCCTCTGAAACTTACTAACTCACCGCTTGGATCAAAAATAGCCCAAGCTGCGGAAGATAGGTTCCGCGAACTACGACTCGCTCTGTCGGCATATCCAACACATGACTCCAATAGGTTTGACATCTGCAACGAATGTAAAAAGTGGATTACTTGACCAAAATAAACACTTTAGCGAAAACAAAAACATAACAAAAGCATACAGGTTACCATTACGCATAGTAACTCTTGAGGTACAACCCGTTACGAGGTTGCGCCAGTGGAATTCCATCATAATCCATTAACTCGTAGGCTCCTTTTGCTAACACCCGTTTAACAATATAGGGGCCCATCCATAAAGACTTAAATTTACCTGCTCCTAATTTATCGGATTCTTGGTCGTAAAGCAAGACCAAGTCACCTTCTGAGAAGACACGGGGTTTGACATTTTTGTCGAACTGCGCCTTGACTCGTTTCTTATGGGCTTCGTTAGCCAAAGCGGCATCACGGTGGGTTTCATCCAATTGGATTAATTCCAAGAAACGAGCTTCTTCTTCTGAAGTTCCGGGGAGGAGATCAATTGCGAGTTTGAGAGACGAGATTTCGCACTGGATTGGTAAGACTGCTTCCAGGCCATATACCAGTTGGAAAGGTGTAAACCCGGTTGCATTCCTTAGCGATGTTCGGTAAGCCCACAAATCTGAGTACAGGATTAGGTGCCATCTTCTCTTGTGAACTCCAATCATCCTTTGCAGCATGCGTTTCAGGACCTTGTTGATTTCTTCAACTTGTCCGTTGGCTTGCGGATAATATGGAGTAGAGCTGTCGTGAGACAACCCTAGCTTGGCAGCTAATTCGACCATCATGTGATTGCGAAAATGCGATCCATGATCTGTGACTATAGCCTGTGGTACGCCAAATCTGGCGACTACATGATTGAAAAAGAAGAGGGCAGCTGTTTCACCAGTATTATCTAATGTAGGCATCGCCTCGGCCCATTTGGTAAAATAGTCAACTGCGACTATGATATACCCATGCCCCCCGGTAGAGGTGGGGTTACATGTCATGAAATCGATGCCCCATTTGGCGAATGGCCCAATAGCAACTATTGGCTACAGAGGTGCGGGTGGTCTTCTGGTTTTGCTATCGAAAATTTGACAAGCATGGCAATTTCTGACTGCGGTTATGCAATCCTTGAACATTGTTGGCCAAAAGTATCCTGCTCGTAATATTTTTTGCGTTGTAGCATAACCGGATTGATGCCCCCCACACGCGCCCGAATGACAATCATTCAGGACTTTTTCGGCCTCCTCATGGGTGAGGCACCTTCTCAGAACTGTATCGATACCGCGACGGTAAAGTGTATCACCGACGATCATGTAGTCTTTTGCTTGGTATCGAATATGTTTTTGTTCGGAGCGGGAGGTGTTTGGCCTATATTTTTGGGTTTGGAGATAAATTATTATATCCCCATACCATTCATTGCTTGACGATATCAGAAACAAACTTTCGTCCATGATTGTTTCATCGGATGTTTCATCGTTGGACGATGATGGGAGATCGCATAATAATTCTGCGAAAACCAGAGCTTTCTTTGACTTGGATTTTACAAATTCCAGATCAAAGTCTTGCAGGATTGCTATCCATTTTGAATATTTGCCCCCCAGCAATTGTCGCGACAATATATAAGTCATGGGGTTGCAATCTGACAGAATGGTAGTTTTTCGAAAGAGGACATAGTGTCGAAATATCTGTATCGCTTGAACAGCTGCGAGTGCTAGCTTTTCAACATAAGAATATTTGCTTTCCGTATCATTTAAGTTTTTACTTAAATAATATATAGGATGTTCAATTCCATTGACTTCTTGAACTAAAACCATTGCGATGGTCGTATCTGCTGCAGCCAGATGCAGGTTAAAATCTTTTTGATAATCAGGAGCGTACATTAATGATGCTTTCATTATGGATTCTTTTAAAGCATCAAAGGAAGCTTGCGCAACCTGATCCCAGACAAAGGGTACTCCTTTTTTCAAAAGACGCGTATAACCTTTAGCAAGTTTGGCGTAATTTGGAATGAACCTCCTCAGAAAGTTTGCTTTCCCTTGGAGTTTCTGAATCTGAAGCAAATTCAAAGGTGGAGGCAAATTTATGATTGCCTAGACCTTACATGGGTTGAGACGAATCCCATCCTTTGAGACTACAAATCCAAGCAAACGACCAGAACTGACGCAAAATACACATTTTTGTGGATTGAGTCGTATCTTGTAGTGTCGGCAACGTAGAAATATCGCTCTTAAATGCTACAGGTGATCAGTCCGCTTTCGCGAATGAGCCGGAAGGTCATCGAGGTATGGTTGAACGATGTTTTTGATGTCATGGAAGGCATAATTCATTGCCCTCTGAAACGTCGCCCCTGCGTTCTTTAAACCAAAGGGTAATTTTCGATATGCAAATGTGCCCCATGGACAAATAAATGCAGTCTTTGACTGGTCCTGTGGGCGGATATTTATTTGATTATACCCGGAGAATCCATCCATGAATGAAAAGATTTTGCATCCGGCGCATTCATCAATTATCTGGTCGATGAAGGGTGTAGGGTAGTTGTCTTTTGGACAAGCTTGATTTACATCCCTATAATCAACGCACACTCTAATTGTTCCTTGTTTTTTCATAACAGGGACAATATTCGATACCCAATCGGTTAGAGGAATCGGGTAGATGAAACCAGCATGGAGAAGTTTCTTAGCTTCTGCCTTAATGGCGGCAGCTTTCTTGGGGTGCACCTGCCTTAGCCGTTGTCGTACTGGTTTGACATCTGGATACATCTTAATTTCTTGTTCAACGATACTCGAGTCAATGCCTGGCATTTCACAATATGACCAAGCATAGACATCTCTGAATTCGCGAAAAAGAGCGTTATATATTTCCAGTTCTGAAGGAGAACAACATTTGCCAACATAAATATTCTCTACAACATCTGTTTTGGTCGAGATATTTATGGCAATAGTCTCTTCAATGTTGGACAAGTTTCGCTCGGAATCCACCGTGTTTATAGTATTTGATAGAAAATCAAAAACTGAAGGATGATAAAGGTCATCGGAAGTATCTTCTCTACAATCCGGAAGAAGGGAACGATGGTGGGATTCATTCCATGGTGCTCCTTCAATTACCATTGATTGGACAATTCCTTCGTCGGTGACATGCACTCGCGACCAAGGATCTGAAGGGGTACCATATTCTTTAGACCTATCTATCCAAACGCTTGATGAGCGTTGATTTGGGTTTGCCATCCAGGCTAGGAACATTGATTGCTACAATATTTCCGTTGGGCTTGGGGGCAAAACCATTGCATGATCCATGTCGATATCGTTTTCTGAGATCTTTTTAGAAGATATCATATTGCAGGTTCCTACCGACGCTACTTCCGCTAGGTTGATTGGAGGTGGAAGGGCGAAAGTTCCCATTAATATAGGATCTTTTAGTAGGCCTACTCCGATATTTTGAAGTGAATGGGGGCTTCCATGGATCATGGGAATGCTTCCTGTAACTTGAGAACCATTGGGGAGGAAGTTTTGTTGATCGACGATTGTAATCCCTCCTTGAAAGGGAAATGCAATCTTCCTAAAATAGGTCGACACAACAGCAGCCATAGCATATATCCATGGTCTTCCTAGTAGGATGTTGTAATCAAGATTTCCATCGATTACTTCAACATCTATTTCTACCGTTTTCCCTCCTAGTTCAACTTTCAAGTTACTTAGAATACCATATGGGGTATATGCCCTTCCGTCGAATGCTTTTAATGTCATCAAAGATCGCGACAAGGTTGGAGATCCTAAAGTTTTCCAGCAACTCATTGACATAATGCATGTAGATGCCCCCTCATCAATAATTGTCTGATGAACAGTCTTGTTGAGGGCTTTCACTTGAACAAGGAAAGCTAGTTGAGCTGGTAATTGAGGATCGTATCCTTTATGATCGAAGGATACAAGATTGGAATCCTTTGGGTCTATCCCACCAATGGCTGATAATAAAGCCTGCCTTTGGGATGGGCAATTTTGTAGTACTTCAAGAGTCGACATAGCAGATGGTGATTGGGCCAAATCTTCCACTATATTATAATGCTGTGCCACTCTAGCGCGGGGATTAGATGTCGACTTGTGTACTACTCCCTTTGGCGGTTTTATTGTCAATTTAGGAATGATGGGCGGTGCAACTTCTGTCGAAGTTGTTGTCGAACTACTAGGTTGATCTTTATCCTTGTTGTTCGACAGCTGTGGATTCCCATAATCTTTGTTCCTTGTCGATATCAAAGCATCATTTTGTTGTTTTGAAACCAACAACATTAGCACTTGACACGGGGAAGCATCTTCACTCTCAACCAGATTTGTTCCTAGATTTGGAAACGGATCAGTTAACACTGTGGAGGTTTTTGAATTCTTGAAGAATTTTTTATGCTCAGCTCTGTGTGGACAATTTGCGGTCCAATGATCCTCATCGCATATAAAGCATGGATTTTTTGGTTTCCTATCTCCAGGAGGGTTTGAAGAAGATTTTTCAGGTGATGATTTCTTCTTCTTCCCTTTTCCTTTCTTCTTGCCCCCTGGTTGCTTGGTTTCTTTGCCTTTATCTGTCGATACGGCATTTACTTCCGAGGCAAGAAGTTCATCTTTTGCATTTTGACCTGAAATCTTACGGGCCTTTTTGGATGTAGCCTTTGTCGATTTCGTGTCTGTTGTGCCAATCACGCCATCGATGGCATGAGAGTCATTATTTGATTTAGGAGGAGGAGGAATTGAGAATTCTGGTCTAGGGGTGTCAGGTATTTTATCGTAGAGCATGCCGGACTGAGTGTAAATCAAGTCCAAATATTTCGCACGAGCGATGCCTTGCTCTTCTGTTACGACTCCCCCCTTTGCCACATCTTCCATGATGGAAGGTAGTAATGACTTGATAAACTATTCAGCTAAGAGCTAATCGGGAACATACGTTTTTACCATTCTACGATGACGTCGCCACTCATGTATATGATTAGATATGTGAGTGGCCATCGTCTGTTTGAAGTTGGTAAGGAGTTTCGTTCCCGTTTCGTACCTTATTGGTAATTTAAAATGGGTTAAAAAGGTTGTGGCTAAGGTACTGAAGTTGTCGAATGAAGCTCTAGGCAATTTGATGTACCATTTTGCCGCTGGACCCGTTAGCGTCCTCTGAAAGAGGCGAAGTCTTATCGAATCATCATTTAGGGTGTTTGATGAACACCATAGATGAAAGGTCATCACATGATTCGATGGATCTTCACCTGGATTTCCATTAAATTTAGGAATATCTGATGGAAGTTTATGCGGAATTGCTGGCCACCAAGGGGCGTAAGCGATTGGATCGTTTGTTAACTGATTTAAATCAGGTAACTCTAAAGTTGCCACGAAGGGTAATTGTTGATTCAGGTTAGGTGAAGCATACCCAGGATAAGATGGGATTTCCTGAGCAGTTGGTCTTTGCATACTGGCATAATGCATTTGATGCTGGTAACTTTGGTAAGGTTGGTGGGCATGACCATTGTAAAATGGTTGATTTTGACCGTTTTGAATATACGGTTGTCCACTATTTGCAAAGATTTGTTGCTCAGAGCCTTGGTATACTTGTTGGAATTGCGGTTGTTGGTATTGCACTAGCCATGGTTGTGAAGCCATGTGTTGTTTCCCGATACTAACAGTTTGACCAAGATGAGGGGTAATTGTACCCGCCTAAACCTGTGTCAATCTACCAGTCGGCGATTATGGTTGAGTTGCAGGGTCAAGGGGCTGTTGCATTGCAACCTGAGAAACCTGAGGTTGGCATACAACAGGCAGCGCTTGAACTTGCGACACTGTCACAATAGCTGGCGTAGTTGGTATATTTGACATAGGTAAGCATTGTTGCATTGAGTATACAACTCTTGGTTGTTGAGGTAGTATTGGTACCCAACCGCTTGAGGTGGTTCCAGTATAACCCGAATGTTGTTGTGAACTCTCGTATGGATATCCTCCCGGAGGGGATAATGAAAGGGTATACTGCCCCCCATACGGTGGTAATCCAGAACTCAAGGGAATGGTTTGCCCTTAGGGGCCGGACTGCCCAAATTGACCTCCAAATGGATCAATTTGTTGAGACTCAACATAAGAGTTTCCGGATATTATTCCGGATGAACAAACAGGAACAGACCATACTGTCGAAATGGCCCCTGAGTGGGCTCCTTCTAGCGGTTGAGAGCTAGTTGGGACAGATGGTATACCGGCGAACATTGTTGGAGCGATAGCAGGGAGTTCTGCCGTCGCTGTGTCAGACGACACAGTCCTAGATGTTGACGGTTGTTCAGACATTTCTAGTCTATCCAAAAGATTACCTAGCGATTCTACAGGAGCTTCCGCTGGTGGTAGACTAACTTCTGATGAAGAAGGATATAGAGTGATCCCGACTCCAAATTGCGATGGAGTACTTGTTGGAGGATCTTCCACAATCTCTTCTATGGCAATCAGACCAGGTGGAAGGGGAAGACCGTCAGGTCCGTAGAATATTTCTGGTGCCAAAGAAGGTATGGAATCGGCAGCGACAGATGTTTGAAGAGCAAGACTCTTCGAACCGGTTGAAAATGGAACTGGTTCGGTAACACAAGTGTTTACTCTCAAACTAGGATCAGTATCACTATCCTTCTATGGCTGCTGAACTTCTTTTGTAGAGGCAGGGATTCCAGAAATGTTTGGAGTAATCGGAGTCTCTGATGTTGTTGGAACACTTGTTCTAACTTTAACAGGAGATTTAGAACCGGTTAAACGAGTTCGCTTTGTCCGTACTAGCTTCAATTCCAGAGACAAAGATGGTTGACTCGTAAGCCTCCGCGAACGACGGGGTTTCAATTGACTTTCTTCCACGATTGCGGATTACTTGATCAACTAAAAATAAAGGGGAAGTATGTTTCCGAATTAAATGAATTTTAGACGCTTTGACACAACTTGTTTTTTCAATTTTTAAGAGTCGAGAAAAAACAAAATATGACTCTAGTCTCCTTCGATTTTTAATGAGCTTGAAGTGACAAGTGCTCAGATGGACCTTTTCTGTTAAGGAGTCTGAAAAGGAACGAAAGGGATTGCTCTGGAAATCTAAGTAGAGGGATTACCAAACCAATCGCAAAACTGCAGAATACTTTTTACGGTACGGCAGTCAATCTTCCCGAATGTTGTGTTCAGTGCATTGTGATCGATAGGGCGGCAGACACGGCTTCCTATGGATAAAGGATTACGCCTATTGAGGTCTCCCAAAATATACTCGACGGTACGTGGGAGCACAAGTCCGTACTGGCACTTATCGTCCCAAAGTGGAGGAATCACCCAACCATCAGTGAGAACAACAGTTACCAGGCTTTACGACGCTGGAATACGTCTCTAGCCTAGACTTCTAAATGTTGTGCGTTAAGTTCCAAAGCGTTGTTAGATTCATTGAATTTATTTTAAGTTGATCTTGTTTATGAAGTTTGCCTTTCAGGTTCACCGCGAGATGTAGATGTAATTCCTAAAATGCAATCTAAAATGATAAACAAACTTTTTATCTTCTTTGTGCAATGAAAATCCTAGCTACTAAGGAAAAGAAAGACAGAATCTTTTCACAAAGAGCAAAGAGCACACTCTAAATGCACTTTCCTAAATCAAGCCAATCAGACTGTCTATATGCAAATGCACATGCATGTATTTGTTTTCGACTTTCTTAGTATATGAATGCTAAAAAGAAAGTTGATGCAAAAATCTGAATTTCTTTTCAAGCGACAAATATCAAAAAGTTTCTTTTCGAAATCAAAAATGGAGACGATCACAGCATCTTATGATTTTGAAATGAATACTTGTCCTTGACACTAGAAAAATTACAAATTCAGACCAAAAGCAATAGTAATAGGATAATCGACTATCAATAGCAATCAAACTCTTTCCTACAATTGAAATCGACACTTGCGACAGTTTCAAATCAAAGGACGACAGTACGATTATGCTACTTTTGCAAAGGAGAACAGTAAATGACTCAACAAACACACAAAAACATCTACAGTTCTTTTGTACAAAGGAGGCGGAATAATAGCAAGGAAAAGGGGTTTCAAACAGACATATATTGATCACAGGCAGCAAAATTCAGGAATAGAACTGGAAAGAATGAATCACAAAAACCAAAACTGCACAGAGCCTAGTCTGATCAGCACACCTGTAACACAGAGAATTTGAAATGCAGCGCACCTTGTCCACTCGGGAAGTGCGCTGAAGTTCAGATCCTCTGAACAGTACCTACGCTGGGCCAGAAACGAGACTCTGTTTGGGTTTCGGGTCACAGTTTGCAGTTTAGTTCTTGGGTTTTGGCCGAGCAAAAAGCAATCAATAATGCAACAATCAGGGGTAGATCTAAGGAGGATCTAAGAGCTATCACAAGGGCAATCAGATAGTTTGTGAATCAGTTGTTTAACTCATAAACAGATCCAGTAGATGGATTGAAATAGCAGTTATCTACTTTGCATTTGTTATGGCAAATGCAGTTCGAATGCTACTTGTAAGTTTATGAAACAAACAACAAAGAATGATAAACAAACAAACTAATTATCTCCCCAGCGGAGTCGGCATTTTGTTATAGGGAAAAGTGTCTATATAGAACTGCTCTATCCCACTAAGGTGTGACAGTTGCCTTAGAAACAAACAGAGAAAAGCTACTTTCGTTTTTCCTTTATGAATTATAGATAGAGAGGAACAGAAAGACCAACCTCTGTCTTGCGCTAATCTCCTGATTTGATTCCCCTCTTCTTTGATAGTCTTTAGCTACCCGCTCCCTTGCACACCCAGCTTCACAAAGTACCTGTAAGATCACAGAAGCATAGCACTATACAAAGACATGGATCTATAATCATAAACAATCTAGGATCATATGTAAATTGACCATACAAATGTAGCAAGCATCAATGATACAAGAGCATGGAGGAAAACTTGAATAGCTTTTATTGATAAACAAGAAAGAGCCAAGAGGAGTTACAACCAGTTGTTCTGACCTAGCATCAACCTCCCAGCAAAGAAGCCCCTCTTCACCTCAAAAAAAGCTTAGATCACCCAACAATCTGATGTTTGTCTCAAGAAACCAACAGCAATTCCTTACAATATGCAAAATTCCAGCCTCTGGATCTCTGGGATGAGGGATCCATATATAGATATCTGTAATGGAGATGAGTCAGCTCATGATTTGATTAGTGTCTTCCCTCTGATATTTCTTGCTTCCACTTGGAGATTGATGGTCTCTTACTCATCCTTGGTCGAATTCAGTGAGGCAAGTGTCACAGGAGAAGATTCTGGAAGCTTCCATTGCCTCTCCACCTCGCGGAATGACACTGCCATTTGTCATTTCTCGCCCATCGCACCCCACAGAAGGGATTTTTGAAATGCAACGCACCCACACAGTGTATTTAGGTGAGATGCAACGCACTTGGCCAGTGGAGCAGCTGAAATGATCCTGTTTTGACCAATTCTGAGCAGTTTTTCATGGAGAACTTCTGGGAGAAGCTATAATCTGTTGACCTTGTTCCTTTAGGGGTTAGAAAAACACTTTTAGGGACTTAGGAGCCCTTGGATTATGGACATTTCATGCTTGGGGTTGTAGGGCCCAAAAATGTCTATAACAGCACTGCAACCCCAATCTCATATGTCAATAAACCAATGGCTCTTTAACCCCTAAAAGTGTTGTTTCATACCCTAAAGGATCATGGTCAACTAATTACATCATTCCCCAGAAGTTCCACTTGAAATACCACTCAGAACTGGCCAAAACTGGACCATACTAACTGCTCCACTGTCAGGGTGCAATGCATACTGACTTCTACACTAGCCAAGTGCGATGCATATTGAAGAGGCCTTCTGTGGGCTGCGATGAGCGAGAATGGACAAATGTCTGAGACAGTTTGCTAAGTGGATGCTCATGGAATCTTCTAGAAACTTCTCCTATGACACTTTCCTCTCTGAATTCGCCCAGGGATGAGTAAGAGATCCAAGAAATCTCCAAGTGGAACCAAGAACAACAAGTGGAATGACACTAATAAAAAACCCATAGATGACTCACACCCTTGTAGACATCTACAAATGGATCCCTCATCTGAGAGATCTAGAGGCTGGAATTTTGTAATTTGTAAGGAAGTGCTGATAGTTTATCTTTGAGAAAGAGCATTGTATTGTTGGGGATCTTGCTTTTCGTGAGATGAAGAGGGCTTTGATGCTGGGAGGATGATGCTGGATCAGACAGCTCGGTTGTAATCCTCCCTTCTATTTTAATAAAGTTCTTTGAGTTTTCCTCCATACAATCGTGTATTTGTGAATCTTGTTATTTGTGAATGCAATTGTATGTTCAATGTAATTCTGATTCTGCATTGTTTATGATATAATAGATCAAGATGCTTTGACAGTTCTTTGTTATTGTGTTTCTACAGATACTCTCCAAGCGGGATAAGTACGAAGAGGAGTTGCAAGCTCTGTCAAGGGGGAGAGAGATCAAGCAAGGAGTCAAGCGAAAGATCCAGGTTGGTCCCTTTGCTTCTCTCTTATATATCATACATAGAGGAAATCGCAAATTGCTTTGATTGTTTGTTTCCAGGATAGCTGCCAATCCTAGTGGGGCTAGCAGATCGAAAAGACACTAGTTTTCCTAGAAACAAACCCCAACCAAGGAAACCGGGAAAGATAAGAAGGGCAAGCATCCTTTCATACCGATGCACACCTTGCCAAGGAGAAACCCACCAAATCCCACTGCACAAGAGAAAGGCAAGGCTATAAATCTAGAAGCAGAGGAGGAGGATATCGAAGACATCATGATGGACGATGAGGATGTGGGAGTGGAAGTAGAGGAGGCTGAAGCCCAGGGTGCGAACCCCACTACATGGTTGCCGAAGTATGTCCCTCCGCACAAGCCTAAATCCAAGGTCCCAAAGGACATTGATGAGAGTAAGACTCCCCTGCAAACCCCTCTACTACTGGATGAAATTGCTTTCAACAATCCACGTTTGGCATGGGTGTCGATACTGAAGCTTGAATATTGGGACTTGGCGGACCACGAGAAGTTCCCGCACCTGGTGACCGAGCAGCTAATGCGCCACATCATAGACACGAATAGGGGGATGACTGCCTTTGAGCCGCGGAGGTGGCTCAAGGGAGTAGAAAAGGCAGGGTTGCTCAACCTACTCTGGGTGCTACACTATAACTGCACCTCGGTGACAGTTTTACTCATCAAGCAGCTGCTATGCTTGGTGCATGATGGGTGTCTGTGGCTGGAGGAGCTGATACCCATCACCAATATGTTGATTCACCGAATAATGCGCCTGTTGTATATAGGTGAGAATCCGACAATGATCTTTGGTGGCAAGGGTGGCGAGTAGGCTCTCGCAGAGTCAATGAAGGAGAAATTCAAGTTGATGAAGAAGCCACAAGGGTACACTATCTCTAGCATCTGTGACCCCACTGTGAAGGTAGCCACACAGATCCTTGTAGTGAAGGTGAAGCGTAAGTGTCGTGTCGATGAGGTTCCAGCGCCTGTCGTCGTGCTCGTGCAATAGTGCATGGAAGGAGTCCAGTTGAACTACCTTCGCGGAGAGTTCCCGATGAACTTCCGCAAAGCGCAAAAGCTCAGCAAGATGTTCCTTTATACATGGCTCTTGCTGTCCATTCTGCTAATAGCATGGGAGCTACCAGAAGACAGCTAGTTCCCTTTGGTCGCACCAGACCTCCCTGAAGCAGCGAAGTACGCTTCGCTGTGGGCGACCAAGGATGCGTAGCGGGTTCAGGACAACAAGATCTTTTAGATCTTGATGGAAATGAATATCAGGATGACCATCAATCGCAAGCCAGGATTGTTTCCCAGAGCTATGTTGAGTTTAAAGCTGATTTCCATCGAGAATCAATTAAGGCATGGAAGGACCCTACGCAGAAGTGGCACAACTTACCATATATGGCCACTGATGATACCATCGATGCAGTTCTTGATAAATGGCTGACAGGGTGGCGCACTACCATGGACTTGGCAGTGGGTGGAAGCAAGTCCGCTACACAGAAGAAGAAAAAGCAGGCCAAGATGAAGATGGCGCAGCTGGTCAAGAAGAGGAAAAATAAGGCCACTAAAAAGGCCCAGACACAACAAGAAAGAAAGGAGGCAGGTGGCACAGAGGGGGCTTTGACAAAGGCATGCAGTCATCTTCACTTGAGACTGAAGAGGAAGAAACAGAGCAGCACGACGCGGACCCTTAGGAGATGTCCACCCGCATTAAGTGCCCAAGAGAGCTGGAGAAGGGAGGGTCCAGAAAGAAGTCCAAGGCAACCAAGACTTCGCTGGACCCTATCACATTGACGGAGGGTGACTTACATGATATCGGTGACACAGTCAAAGATGGCACCACGAAAGCCCTACAGCAATTTGAGCAACAACAGCAGATCATCCTAGGGGCCATCCAGACTGGGTTGCAGGAGTTGTAGACCCACGCATCGCAGGATGGTATGGTGTCTACCAGCTTGGCTATCGACACTTCAGAGGCTGCCGATATGCTGCACATGAAGGCTTCCAGTGAAATAGTGCTACCGAATGGAGCACTGACCACGAAAAATGAGGCTCATAGGCCCACTTTCAGCACCTTGAAGGGAGTTGGGCTGAACCTAGCAGCGCTTCCACTCAAAGCACTCCATCTCTTGCAGGATGGAGTAATTGCAGAGCTGAGGGCCCGTGAGCATCGTGCCCTCCAGGTGATCAGCGAGCAGCAGATCAACAATTAACAGATAGCCCTACAGAGAAATGTTGCCATCACCGCTGAGGCCGAGGTGACCAACCAAAGTAAGAAGATTATGCAGGTCATTGAGGAGGCATGCAGAATGGTCCTAGAGTTAGCCATTCTAGAGGAGGAGCCGGTCGAGGTCTACATCCGCAAGTTGGCCTCAAGAGTGCGCGGCACTCAGACAGAGATGGCACGAGTTCAGCTGGAGTTGATGTTAGGAAACAAACTCACAAAAAGATAGAAAAGATAGATCAACGCCTTAGAATTCAGCCTCTTTGAGGGGGAAACCTCCTTTACATTACACAAATGAACAATTCTTGGATGCTACAAATGACTAAACCTCCCTTCTATATATAGGAGTCTAAGGGTCACAATATAATCAAGCCTACCTAACAGTAATAACATAAGGGCACAAAAATAACAATAGTGGGTTTCTATGGGGAATACTAATAACAATATGGGGACAATAGGGGCACAATAATAACAATAAGGGATACAATGACAATAGTGATGGGGTAATCACTAGTATTATAGGGGCCTAACATGCCCCTCTCCTTCTGAAAAGTGTTATCCTCAATGCTTGAGTAGTTCTGGATGCTTCTGTATAAAATTCTCATCCTCCCATGTGGAATCTTCAACAGATAAGTTCTTCCACTTGATTAGATACTCCAAAATTGATCGATTTCGTAGCTGTTGAGTTCTTATTTCTGTGACTGCTTCTGGTTCCAATATGATTTTTCCTTCCTCGTCAATTTCTAGCAATATTGTTTGAATTGGGAGCTTGTCACCTATTACCTTCTTTAAACATGAAACATTGAAAACTGGGTGCACTCAAGAAGCTGCAGGAAGCTCCAATTTGTATGCCATAATACCAATCTTTTGCAACACCTTGTATGGACCATAATACTTTGGTGATAATTTATTATCCTTCTTAGCTTGCTTGAGGGACATATGTTTATATGGTTGTAGCCATAGGAATACCCAATCACCTCCATCAAAACTTCTTTTGCTGCGATGTTGATATGCCTATTGTTTCATTCTATTCTATGCCAATGTGAGGTTATCCTTTAAGAGTTGGAGAACTTGTTGTTGATGCTCAATGTGATGTTCCACTACTTGAACCTTAGAATTTTCTTGTAAATATGATGTGATGGATGGTCGATGATATCCATAAAGTGCCATAAATGGGGTCATTTTTGCTGCAGTATGGAAGGAAGCGTTATACCACCATTCATCCAGAGGCAACCATTTGACCCATTGTGTCTGCTTACCAAATACAAAGCAACGAAGATATCCTTCCAAACATTTGTTTACTATCTCAGTTTTCCCATCAGATTGAGGATGATAAGATGAGCTATGAGATAACTGAGTACTGAGACAAAAAAATAATCCTGTCCAAAAATTTCCAGTGAAAATGGGATCTTTGTCGCTTGCAATAATATTTGGGTTTCCATGTAGCTTTTGAATTGTTTCCATAAATGCAGTAGAAATTGTACTGGCTTTAAATGGATGTGATAATGCACAAAAGTCTGCATACTTGGTAAGTCTGCCAACTACCACCATGATGACACTCTTTCCTTCAGACTTGGGTAAACCTGTGATAAAATCCATTGAAACCTCCTCCCAATGTTGGCTTGGAATGGATAAAGGTTGTAATAGACTTGGGGTATTAATTGTTTCAACTTTATTTTGTTGGAAAACCAAACATTCCGCCACAAACTTTTGAATATCCGATTTAAGGCCATCCTAAAAAAAATCCTTCTTAACCCTGTGGTAAGTTTTTAAAAATCCTGAGTGACCTCCTAAGGGAGAAGTGTGCAATTCCATAAGAATATTTTGTTTGAGTTGGGAATTCTTACATAGGTATAAACGATCTTTGTACCATAACGCATCATTTTTGCAGCTAAATGTATCAGATGTACTGGGATCTTGTTGTAAATTTCGAATGAGTGCCCACACTTCTTCGTCATTCTTCCATTCCTCCCTTGCTTCGTTTGTCCAATCTAGTTGGATAATAGAAATGGTGCACAACAATGCTTCCACATCCTCATCCTTTCTTGAGAGTTCATCTGCCACAACATTTTGCTTCCCTTTTTTGTAGATGATTTCAAAGTCATAACCCAACATCTTTGTGACCCATTTTTGTTGCTATTCAAAGGATAACCTTTGCTCTAAAAAGTATTTAAGACTATCATGATCCATTTTTACCTTGAAGTGTCTTCCCATTAGGTAGGGTTGCCATTTCTTAAGTGGATGTAGTATTGACAACATTTCCTTCTCATAAATAGCTTTGTGTAAATACTTTCCCTTGATTGGACAACTTTCGAAAGCAATGGGTCTTTCATCTTGCATTAAAAAAACACCAATTCCATTTCCTGAAGCATCACATTCCACAATAAAGGTTTTTGTGAATTTCAGCGTAGCTAAGACTAGTGTTGGGCACATTGGCTCTTTAAGATGTTCGAAAGCCTTTGTTGCTTCTAGAGTCCATGAAAATGCATCTTTCTTCAATAATGTTGTTAGAGGTGCTGCTATTCTCCCATAATTCTTAACAAACTTGTGATAGTACCATGTCAACCCGAGAAATTCTCGCAGATGCTTTATGGATGTGGGGATTTTCCATTCCTTAATGGCTTTAATTTTGTTAGGGTCTACCTTAGCACCTTCATGAGATACAATATGACCCAGATATTCCACCTCTTGTACTCCAAAGAAACATTTGGATCTTTTTGCATATAATTGTTTCTCCTCCAATAGTTTGAGCACCCTGTCAACATGTTCAACATGATCCTTCCAAGACTTGCTATAGATTAGTAAATCATCAAAAAATATTAACACAGATTTTCTAAGGAAGGGTTTGAAAATGGAATTCATCAAACCTTGAAATGTAGAAGGTGCATTGGTAAGGCCAAAAGGCATGACCAAAAATTCATAATTACCCTCATGAGTTCTAAATGTTGTTTTCAGAATGTCTTCAGTCTTCATTCTGATTTGATGATATCCTGAATGAAGATCCAACTTGGTGAAGTAAATTGATCCATGCAATTCATCAAATAATTCATCAATGATAGGAATGGGAAATTTATCTTTAATAGTGAGCTTGTTGAGGTCCCTATAATCCAGACACATGCACCATGATCCATCCTTCTTGTGCACCAATACTACTGGAGCAAAGAAAGAACTTTGACTAAGTTGAATTATACCAATCTCTAGCATTTCTGCAACCATATGTTCAATTTCACTCTTTTGGGCATAGGGATATCTATACATCCTAATGTTTGGAGGAACACTTCCTGGAATCAAATGAATAGCATGATCATGATCACGAATAGGTGGGAGACCTTTTGGAGTCTCAAATACCTTGGAATGATTGTCCAAGACTTTTTGGAGATCTGGAGAAATAAATGATTTCGATGTGGGAACCTTTGGCGAACATAATTGTGCAATTAGACCTCGTTGTTCCTTCTTTAGAAGCTTTTTCATACTGTTAGAGCTTATTATCTTTCCCAGTTTCCCTGCAATACCCCTTAATATAACTTCCTTTCCTTCTGCATAAAATTTCATGAAAAGTTCTTGAAAATTAAAAGCTATTGTACCCTAGGATTATAGCCATTGGACTCCTAGTACAACATCAACACCACCCATTGGAATGGAAAGCATTGGGCTATTCAATACATAGTCTCCCATGGATAGCTTGATATTATGGCACTTTCCCAAGAAATTTATGGTTCCTCCACTTGAAACCATCACTTGACACTCTGGTGTTGGATATAGGAAGCAATTCAATTCCTTTGCTATCTTACAATGAATAAAATTATGGGTACTTCCCGAATCAATCAACACTATTACCTTTTTCTTCTTTATATGTCCTTCTATCTTGATAGTTTGAGGAGTGGTAATTCTAGCCAATGCATTAAAAGATATGGTCGGATTCATTTCTTATTTATCTAAGGTTTGTTCCTGGAGTATATCCTCTTCTTTTGACATTTCTTGTTCATTTTCTTCCTCCTCTTCACAATCTATGTAGAATAATTTCTTCTTAGCACACTTATGACCTTTAGTGTATTTGCTATCACAACTGTAACAAAGCCCTTTTGCTCTTTCTTCTTCCAATTGATGTGGTGTCAAAATTGTAGGTTGTGGAAGGCTAGGGGCAACAACACTTCCATCTTTATAGTTGTGAGTGGTAGGCTTCCTGGTTGCCATAATTTTGCTTTCCATTTTTCTTGCTAACCTGAATGCCTTCTCCAATGAATCAGGTTCCCAAAGGCGAACCTCATGTTGGATATTATCCTTTAAATTCCCTATGAACACATCAATCCTATGCTCCTTTGGAATATCTTTTACCCTTATTTTCAATTTTTGGAAGTCCTCAATGTGCTCCATCATTGAACCCTTTTGTTTGAGATTTATCAATTGGCTAAAAAAGGTGTTGCTTTTTGTATCCTCATAATGTGCTATCATTTCTTCCGTAAAAATTTCCCAAGTGACAATTTGTTTACGAGACCAAAGCCATCGATACCATGCAAATTGATTTGGTTCCAAATATAAATTTGCAATACGTACTGTTTGTGTGTTTTACAAATTATGGAGATCGAAAAATTGCTCCATCTATAGTATCCATGTTCCGGGATCCTTGCCATCAAACTTCCTCATATCTATTTTTGGAACATGGTGGGTCTTCAATCCAACATTAGAGTCTATGAAATCATGATTAACATTTCTTTTGTTCTCATCATGAGTTTCCTTTACTACCCTTTCACCATTAGTGACCATTTCTTGTAGCAACTTATTCAAATTTATCTTCAATTCTTCCATCTTATCGTCCATGCCATTCATCTTAACATCCATGCCATTCATCTTAGCTTCCACACCATCCATCTTAACTTGAATGCCATTCATATTAGCTTCCACACCATTCATCTTGGCTTCATTTACCTTTAGTGAGAGTGAAATTTGTTGTACTTGGTCTTGTAATTTTGATATATCATGTTGCATTTCTTCCTCTTCTTCACAAGTCATGCTAGAGCTTTCAGGTTGCTTACTAGGTGTTTCCATTTTCTTTCTTCGGGGCATTAATTAATGCTAATAATTATTCACTATTCCCTTTGAATTCCTTCAAACTAATTTTTCAAACCAATCTTATGCAAAATTTAAAAAAAACTACACACCTTTTTTTCACTTTGTAAGAGCTCGATATTGAATCTGTTGTATCTCTGTAACTGTGGATCTCAAATATCTAAAATCTCGTCCTGTGGTAGCCCTTTGAGTCCTCTTTCTAACCCCACAAGTCTGATCAAGATTGGATTCTCCAAGGAAGAGTTATGCCAAATCTCCCACGGTGACCTGATTATAGACTAGTTTAGTAGAGTAAACTTGTACGACATGCCACATGTCACTGTTTCGACTTTAGTACTTGAAACTGATACACAAAAAACTATAGGCCATCCTCTTTATAAAAATTCTAACTAAATTTCAATCTGATGCTCAAAACAAAATTTATGACGATTTTTTCCAGGTCACCTGTTTGGAATGTAATTCAAGAGTCTACAAAAACCCCAACTTCCTTAGATCATATCTCCGCACATATAGTGAGACAAGCTTTGAAATTTGGATCTGAAGTTTAGAACGCTTTCAGCTCAAATGGGTTTTGTTTGTATCTTCTGAAACATTTCAGAAAAAAAGTTATAGCAAAAATTCCACGATGACCTGTTTGGAGCAGCGAAACCCTAGAATCCAAAGCTCTAATACCAAATGTTAGGAAACTAGCTCACAAAAAGATAGAAAAGATAGATCAATGCCTTAGAATTCAGCCTCTTCAAGGGGGAAACCTCCTTTACATCACACAAATGAACAATTCTTAGATGCTACAAATGACTAAACCTCCCTTCTATATATAGGAGTCTAAGGGGTCACCATATAATCAAGCTGACCTAACAGTAATAACATAAGGGCACAAAAATAACAATAGTGGGTTTCTATGGGGCATACTAATAACAATATGGGGACAATAGGGGCACAATAATAACAATAAGGGATACAATGACAATAGTAATGGGGGAATCACTAGTACTATAGGGGTCTAACATTTGAACCTGCAGATTACAGAGCTTCAGTTGAGGGCCCAACCTTCAACACCGCCAGAGGTAAAAGAATAGCAGGCAGCCGTTGTCACAAAAGCAGTCGTGACGGTGGAGAGTGCAGTAGCAGATTGCACACAGTTGTTCAAGCAATCATTTGAGGTCCTGACAAGCTTACAGGAGGACTCACATATACAGAGGCTAGAGATGGAAGCGCGTGAGCTACAACAATGCTACGATGAAGTTAAAGGCATAGCGCGAACCATCATGCTGACACAGAGGTTAGCCAAGCTATAGGAAGCCAAGCAGCTGAAGGAATAGGTGGATGCATCTTTGCATAAGGAAGCAGTGTTGAAGATGTGACTAAAGCCCTAGTTGGAGGAAGCTTACGCAATCACTGGAAACATTGAAGGCAAGCTTGCGACTCTGCAAGCGACAAAACAAAAGATTTAGGCTGATAGCGCATGAGCAGTGACCAAGAAAACATTTGAAGATGCGAAGTAGGTGGCAGCTTAGTGCACGGCCGAGGTAGAGGTCATATGGGTTGAGCTAGATGGGCTTCGCATAAAGATCTCTGCACCTACTGAGTGACTCAAGGGCGAGTCACGATGTTTGTGTTGGGGGCCTGTTGGGAGTGGGATCCCCCAAGGGTAGTTTTGGGGCTAAAAGTCCATGTTTAAGTCAAATTTTGTAATAAAAATGTAAAGAAGGTGTTATGTGTCATAAAGGGTAGTCCGCACTTAGTTTTGTAAAGTAAAGTCCGCTGTAAGAGACCTACCCATGGTCCGCGAAACATGGGATTGTATAAAAGGAGCTAAGCTCTAAGTAGTTTGAGAGACATAATAGAACGATGAATGATGTAATAGAGTCATATCTTTAGAGCAAGAAGTCTAAGTCCTGGGTTGTAGCATAGGTAGAGGCTCTGCAGCTGAGTGCACAAAGGCCTAGGGTAGAAGTCCGCAACTAAGTGCGCAGACCCCTCTATCTGTGTGCGCAGGGCAAATAGAGTTTGTAAACACTTGGAAGATATTAATAAAGAGAGATATTCTGCAAGTTCTGTGTATTTGTTATGTTGATGCATCTAGAATTTTTATGTATGAATTTCCTTTATTATGCTTGTATGATGCGCGAATGATTGCAATTACATTGAATAATTGAACGCATTTACAAATATTTGTTTACGCGGTGTTAACTTTAAGTATTTGATGAGATAAGCAAATCACTTAGATTAATTGGGGAATCTGCATGGCACGCTGCTATAGCAGTGCGAAAGTACCTGAGCAGTAGGTTAGGGCTACGCAAAGGTCAATCGTACGTCTTCACGAAGGTACGGAAGGATGGAATAGAGGGCTTGTCTTGCAAGCCCTAGTGCAAAGCAACCTATAGAGGGAATTAAATGACATCACAACCATCTCAGGGTGTGGAAACTTGGTTCCAGCATCCCCCCATACTGCTTCGGGTGAGACTTTGGTCCGCACTCCATGGGCTGATGCTGAAAGGGCCAGTAGTGTAGGGATTTGTTTGGCTATTTAACATTGAACTTGGGTTAGGCCCCCTCAAGCCAACATAAGTAGACTAACTTGATTACCTATGGATGGATAACAAGCTAGGGTGGACTTCCAAAATATACTCGACAGTACGTGGACGTGCAATCTGTAGTAGTGTTGTCTAATGCGTAACCGTTCGATGAGAGCGTTCCCATATACTTATGATGCATGGAGCGTGATTCGATATACTCAGAGGTACGTGGAGAACGATATGATACACTTACCTGTGGAACGTGATATCACCTGTGGAATCCAACAATAGAAAAATGACAATTCCTATGTTTAAAGATGCCAGAACACATATCTAGGCTAGACCTCTATGTGTGTTGTTAAGTTTAAAATTATTCTTAGGTTAATTGATATGAATTTTAAAGTTTATCGTGAATTATGTTTCGATTTCAAGTCTCAAAACTCGATGTGACCTGAACACACCTATGATGCAACTAATATGACGAAAATAACTCTATTCATTTTCCTTTTAACAATGAAAGGACTAACTAAGTAGGGGAAGAAGAAATCAATCAACAATGCAACAAAAAAGTGATGCAACAATCAATCTCCTCAACTTCACTATTCTAATCAAAATCAAAGCCCTATATGCGATGCAAAGATATTTTTATTTTCTTTCAAATGTTTCAAATGCAAAGAAACATATGGGTGCAACTTGATCGCTGGCGAAAAGAAACCACACATACTTTAACTGTAATGTAAAAGTTTCTTTTCAATTTCAATAATCAATCGATGAATAAAATGAATGCAAAAACACACAATTTCACACACAAATCCCTAGATTCAAATGCAAAGATTTTTCTTTTCAAACCACTTAATTTTCGAAAATGATGAAAGCTAAGATGCAAAGTTTAATCATTGATTCAAACAAACTTTTTAGAACGATGACTAAAACACCAATTCATCTAAGCACTCAATGATCAAATGAAATCAATTTGTAAATGAACTATGATAAGAACAAAGGAAAATCTAAACAAATCCTTCTCAAAGGCACTTAAAAAATGAAAGTAAACCAAATGGAGGTTCATAGAGACCACAAGACGCTCAAAGACTCAAGGAAGAGCAATTGGAAGAAGGTTGATCAGAGAGAAAATCAAGACAAAAGAAAATTTGTGCATGAACAAGGGCCAACATATGTGAAAAGGAGACACCAGTGCTTTGCAACACAAGCACAGAGAAGGCTCAGCTAGGGTGCAATGCTCAGTATCTAGACCAGAGAGTGCGTTGGTCAAGAGATGCAAGGTTCTGACACAAAAATTGAAACTCAGTGAAGGGTCTTCCTAGGTCTGTTCTTCACTAAATAAGACAATAAAGGTCAGAAGAAGAGGTAAGACAAGGACAATGGACAGAGAAACCACCAAGGGAATACAGCATTCCCCAACGGAGTCGCCAATTTGTTATGTAGAATCTACGACTGTGGAAAGAAGTATCTTCCCTAGGCCTAGTGGACTAACCTAGAATAACAAAAAGACAAAGAAGCTGATGTTTTCCTTAAAGTAAATAGATAACAAGATGAAGCCTACCTCGGATCCATCATATGATTCACTCCTTCCTTGGCTTGTATGCTCCAATCCTAGCTTTGATCGCTATAATTAGAACATGCACAATCAAGCAACACAAGCCAATGATCTATGGGATCTATGCAACATCATTTAATCACTTTATTCAATAGATCAACATGGTATTGTAATACACAAAATCATAACATCATATAAAAAAAACAAAGAAGTCTTTGCATTAATAGAAATGGAGTGAGTTACAACCCTATGGTTTCCAATAACCAATTATATTCTCCTCACAACTTCTCTTCTATCATAATATAAACATTTCTTGTCATAGTGCTAATATCTATACATAGATAAATTGGACATGTAATAGTCATTAGACATGAGAGAATAGTGAGGAAGGTCAAGAGTCATGAGTGTGAACAAAAGGTCATGGTAGGTGAACAATCACTTCACTTCTATAAATATACTTGTATGCCTCATTTGTTAGGGACTTTGGCACTTGAGCTAGGGCTAGCATTAGATAGCTTATTTGTGCCTAAGGAGCTATAGGTACTCAACTCTTGGTAGCTAGTAGGGTGATTTACGGTAAGGTTAGGGTTTTTCTTTGGATGATGGTATGAAAAACCCATGTTCCACTACTGGGCCTTGATGGACTTTTTGAATATGTACTTGGATATGTAGCATGGACAATAGGAAGTTCTTCACTTTTAGTATGAATTCCTGTGCATCTTTGCAATGGTTGTATTGAATTTCTTTTATTTCCATCATGTTTGTATGTGTGCTTTCATGTTGGCATATGTTAATGAACTCATTCTTAGCTTATGGCTTTCATGTTTTCTTTGAACCTTTTCTTTCTTATTCCTTTCCATGCCGGTAAATTATTATGAACTAAGTTACATTTAACCTCTGGCATGTTTCTATTCATGTATGCCTAAGATGGATGTAGCTTGCTAATCCTTCTTGTGGCATGCTTCTTTCTATTTCTTTGTTGTTATATCCTTGTACCTCGTTCTGTATGTCATCAATCGTGGGTTGAACTCATCCCCATTGTATGGGTATTTCTTTATTTCTATTACTCTAACATCTCCACTTTTGACAGATAGGAGGGAAATTCACATGGTGGCATCCAAGCCCACATACTAGATGGGGCTCTTATCCTAAACAATCTCAGGTCTAACTGGGATTTGACACTGGGGAGACCCCCTAGCTGTGGTTGGGACATTTTCCCTCGTCAACAAGTGGGTTAAATTTACATTAATTTCATAATATGCGTTAAAAATTTATGTAAGGATAATGGGTGACCTATGTGAGTGTCTAGTTTTTTAGAATTAACTATTCATTCAAAGAGGGGGAAATATACTCACAGTGTGTACACTTTGCAATAGTGTTTAGACTATATTGAAATTTTTGGGATCTAAATACTATTTATTTTTTTAAATAGAACAACAAAATGGTCTTATATTGACATATTTATATGGGCACCAACTTTCTTTTTAATGTGATCGTTAACAATAAAACTAAGAATACCATGTTAAAGAAGATGGTGTGAGGAAATGTATTGTTATTTTTGCAATTGTATTTTTTGTAATGTAATTTTAGTGATATTGAATTCTCATTTCAGTAAATTTTGAGAATAGTAAAATTATTAGGTGATAAAGTTTACCACAAAATTTCTAAAAATTTGAATTCTAAATAAAAATAATTCAATGATCTTGAAAAATAATAGGGATCTAGCCTTATTGAAGTTACTAGCTTTTGCAAATTGTAAAAAACGAATACTTACTTTTGATTAAGAGTGTTTTTTTTATCTTCTCTTGACCAATAGTTTTTTAAGAAATAGAGTAACCATAGGTTAAATAAACACTCTTTTATAATTTTAAAAAATATCTTGGCCAAGAGTTTTATTCAACCCCAACCCAAGAATATTTCCATGCCAACGTAATGTACTGCCTATAATATTCCGTTCAATATTTCTATATATATTCTTGGCCAAAATATTGTTTATATCACTCATATTTAAATCAACTCGGGAAAAAGAGAGGATAAAGATTATTTTTTTACGACTTTGGTTTATGTGATTTTTGTTATCACTTGTCAAATTTGTCAAGTATTACTTTTAGAATTTTGGCTTTAGTACATTGGATTTTATCTTATCATTTGTGAGATTTTGGATTTGGAATATTGAAATCTGCCTCTTGTTGTGGAATTTTGGCTTTGGATATTATAATTTGCCTCATCATAATTTGGCTTTGAGATATACCTAAGCTTGTCTTATCACTTATGAAAATAGGCTTCTCACTCGAGCAATTTTAGCATGGGATAAATCACATTTTTAATTCTTTGAAAATGGGATGTAATAAGGATTGTGAAATAAAGTATGATCACAAGAGATATGATTTAAATGAAATGAATAAGAAAATCATGTATATAAAAGAATCAATAGCAATGAAAGATATGTGGAGGCACATGGAGATGTCAAGGAATTAGGTTGAAAAATGTTGAGGAATTCTTAAAAAACATAGACGGACAAGATAATTCTGTTATTGAAATCAATATTGAGTAAGGAAATGTTGGTATTGTCATCAATGTTGAGTCCATAATTTCCTAAATTTGGAAATTTTAGTTCTTAGATTTAATTTAATCAAGCTTTAAAAAATATTTGAAACATATAGATTGATTGTTCAATTTACAAATATATATTTTTAAGGAGGGACAATATATAACCAAGAAGAAGATCCTACCTCACCAATAAATTCAAAATTATAATTGGTACTTGTAGCAACATCCACTTTCATGACCATATTCTAGAAATCATGCAACTAAAATTAAAGAAATGGGGTTGATGATGCATGATCATGATGTTTGAGATGAAGTAAATGTGACAACAAAAACTCATTTCCAAGGTAAATATGTCATATCACAAGCTCAAAACTAGTTTCTTAATGTACACAAATCTAAGAAATGTAGTTTTATTATTGGGAAAAATTGGCAAAGAGGCTATGGTAAATGAAGTATTATAGAAAATCATTACCTTGCCACTAGGCCTCACTTGGAAAAAGTGACCTTAGAGATGCCAAAGTTACTCGAAGAGAATTAATAATAGGTTCCATTACAAAAATGGTAAAATATGAAATTGCGGTCAAATTCCTCTTTGGACATCTCATTTCATGGATATGATGCTTTCATTGAATTCCTTTTTTCAAAAGGACCAAAATCCACCTAAAGATCACTCAAATCGGATAAGGGAAAGTGTACTTATGAAGAAAGCCCACATGTGCATAATCGATAAGGTCGGCCCTAAAGAAAATTGGACACCCTTGGAAGGCTATAAATACAAGTGACCTCAACTTAATTTGGACATCATCACGAGACATTCTACTATTCTCTTTCTTGCTTCTTGGCTTAGACAGGTATGAGGCTCGTCCCGAGAGGAACAGGTTCGCTCGAAGATGAAATTGCAGGGAGAGAAGCTCACATTTCTATTTTAGGGTTTTGAACCTTAGTAGCAGGAATAAGACAAAGATATATCAACTGCAATTTCTTGCTACCAGGCTCATTCATGCGACCAAAGAATCCTAGTCGCATGCACAACTCGTCCTCCATGTGACCGACATATAAGTTTTCAGAATCACAGTTGCAAACTGTAGTTGCTCTCTTGTAGGCTCTAGAGAGCGACTAGAAGCTTCCCAGTCACACACATGACTCTTCCTCCATGCAATCGATACCTAAATGATGGAATTTCAGTTGCTCGAATATTTTGCTCAGTGAATGCAATGTTTGACAGTTGACTGCATATAGTGACAATTCATTACAGGCTTCAAAATCAGGATTTTGGATATAAGCATTGTTGGGTTCATTTCATGGATGTTGTAGTTTCTTTTGATGAATAGTTGTATGAATGAAGATAATGATGATTATACTCTCTTTTGCTGAATCATTTGATGAAAATCTAATAAGAAGAAGAATTTGAAAGGGTTTTCCCTGTAGTGGGTTTTTCCCTGGTCTCTGACCAGTCCTAGTGTCTCTATGTGTGAATGCTTTTCTTCTATTGTTCCTTTATGTTCTGATGCATTGAGGATGACAACAATGTTCTTTTTATATAATTTCATATGTTGATGAATAATTATGTAAATTTGAATAATGTTATGATGTTATAGTGTGAATGTAATGTGTTAATGAAGAAATGCAACTATCAAAGCAAAAAATAATATAGCCCTAAGAAAAAAATTAACATGGGATCAAAGTTGGGCTAAAGAAAAGTCATGGAGATCACCCCTTGAATGACACCATTGAAGGATGCAAGAAATGATGAAGGAGACCTAAAAGAATTCTAGGGTTTGAAGGAAAACCCAAGCAATTTGGTTGTTAGAGTTTTATGGATATTATGAGGTTAGGGTTTGAGAGAAACCATGGTGTATGGAAAATATTTTAAATATGCAATCTAGAAATCCTAGCATGGTCAAAGTGAAGATGTTCAAGCACTTGCATCAAATTTGATGAAGCCCTAGATGGGATGGTCTCTATTAGGTATGGTTTCTGATAAATAGAATTGGTTGAAGTGTTGAAGGCAATGTTGTTATATGGACAATGGACAATGATGGATCTTAAAGGTTGGTTCAAGGGTGAGATGATCACCTCTCATTGAAGATAAGTACATTTTTATTTATTATGCTTCTTTATGTCTTTACTTTTTTTAGACTTATGGGACTTATGGATCTTATTATTGTTTTGATTATTACTTATGCTTCCTGCATATATATTTTAGTACTTAGATGCTCCTAACTTCTTGATGAGATATGATAAGTGGATCGTTATTTAGGATCATGGCTAGTGGAGGAAGAGGAATTTGATGAAAAGGTGACAAAATGCTACAAGCTGCGTATGTAAAATATGAAGGTGCACAAGTATTTGAATAATAAAAAGTATGCATGGTATTCAAAGTTGTGTTTCAGCTGCAATATTGATGGCAAGGTAAGTCCTAAGGTATGATGAGAATTTCTCCTTCTCAAATAGCTCATGCATGCATATGAAACTGATT
This sequence comes from Pinus tabuliformis, assembly GCA_031772625.1. Lineage (NCBI taxonomy): Eukaryota > Viridiplantae > Streptophyta > Pinopsida > Pinales > Pinaceae > Pinus > Pinus tabuliformis. The sequence continues at coordinate 1,633,473,603 of CM062818.1, read as the reverse complement.
TGGATTCATGGTTCATATGATGAAATGATGCACTTAGTAGGAAGTAAGTATTTTTATCCTTTAGACATGATGAAATTCTTAATTCTATGAGCTACTCAATACTGATCTTTAATCTATTAGTATACTTTATGTTTGACTAACATCTATCATTTTGGATATCTTGATCCCCTGAAGAAGGTTAGGACCTTGATTCTAATAGATGGTAACTTTATACTATTGATAATGTTTGTAACAACAGGGTAGCCATGATGATAGAAGTATAACAATGAGATTGATATTTAGGATCTTTTGTAGACCATGGTTATGCTTTGATATGTTTAGTAATTATGGCATATGTTAAAATTGAATTCCCTAACTTGATGGATTGAGTTACGTGACAAAGAAGTAATGTTGTGATCATGATTCTTGACTTTTACTCCTATTAGCTATTTTACACTAACCCTTGATGACAAATTGATGTCATGATGAAGTAGATGATGATAACATGATATAACCATGATGAATATGTGATATAGTCTGAATTTATGATCTAACAGATCTGCTGATGCATGAAAATATTATAGACAAGTTGATGACTTGAATAAAGATGAATGAAGTGGATTCCCATTAAGAGGGAGAATCTCTCCATAATATCCTTACTCATATTACCATTGGAATTATATTTATATTATTTACTGTTGAAATAAGATTTATGGACATGAATAGACAAATATATGACATTGTTGATATGAAGCAAAGTTATGATATGAGAGAGAGAGTTTTCCATTACTCCAAGTCTTAGGCACACAGAAGCAGGCTTACAAGTGCGACTGTAGCCTCTCATCCGCACAAAATTAAGCTCAAGGGCATAGATGTAGACTCCCAACTCTACAGAAGAAGGCCTATGGATGCGGTTATGCCCACAGGACACAAAAATGAAGTTTTGTGCATGAAATCAGATGTTCACCTTAAGGATGTCAGTCCTACATACATGAAGCAAACAACAAAAAGTCCTATGAGCAGGAAAGTTTGAATCTTTACTATAATATGAATATGTAAACTGAAATAGTGTTTGTAGGTGAACAGGATATGCATATAGATATGTCATGATGATTTAACCATTGAAGTTTGTGCTGCAAGAGTTTGAATAGATTTGGTTGATTCATATAGATGAGCAGCGTTTGGATTTTTGACATGATAATGACTTGTAACTTTGACTTGATGATTGAGATATGTTCTAGACTATATATCTCACTATGATAGCAAATTTTGGATTTGACTCGATGACTAATGATTTGATTTGAAGACTAATTATTTTCCTTGATAACAATGTTATATGGGAATAGTGACTTTCTGTGACTAATATTAGTATTCGATAATGGTTTTGTATTAGACTCTTTGTTATTAGCACACTGGTTGAAGTATTGACAGTTGTGATTAAGTGTGAAGTAATCTCATGATAAATGGATGGAACCTATTCTTAGTACATGCATTTGCATCCAGTGACTTATATTATGATCATGAGGATGACTTGATGAAGCTTGGTTTGATAATTAAAAGACAAATTGTTGACATGACAATAAATGAAGCCATGACTTGATGAGAGCTCTAACTGTCACCTGGTATAAAGAATCTGATATTGTGATATTGATGATTTTGATATTAGTTTGGATCTGGCATCTAAACTTTGATAAGATGAATTAGTTGATTTGATTGTATAATATTGATTTATGTAAGACTGAACATATTGGTTTGGTAAAGTGTTATGTTTGGAGTGAACATTCTATGAAGCAAGCTCCTTGATCTTGATGTGTACGCATTGCCAATTATCTGGTGAAGCTAGGATGATGTGTTGATCCAAACCTCTACTTCAAAAGTGTTCCAAGGTGTGATTTTAAATGTTGATAGTCTACTATTGACAAGTAATGGGCCTTTGATGATCTATGAAAGAGGGTCATGGCTTCTGAAGCTTGAAATAATGAATAATGAATGATGAATCAATTTTTGAATTTGGGAAAAGAAAATCCATATTGTGAAGCTATTGAAGAAGTTATGGAAAGTGGAAATGCAAATCCTTGGACACTCTGATTGAATTTCAAGAAGTTATGAGGAGATAATATTGTTAAACTCAACTTGGGAACTGCTAGTTGATTGAAGCATTGATGTTCTGTTTGAACACCCATCCACCTATGTTGAGCATAAAACCTGAGTGAATTCATGATTGAGCCGATTCATACGCATTGAGTTGCCTCCGAGCACCCTTCGAGATATTTGCATGGGATGAACAATTTTTGGACTAAGACATTCTTCCTGTGATATGTGACTACATGGATGTATAGATGATGTTTGGGATTATTATTGATGATCACATTTGAGTGCTGCCTTAAGATCTACCATAATGTTTTTGAATGTGAGGTCTGTAGCTTTAAGCACGACCGAGGTTGATTATGATGGTTGCTAGCATGACTATCTATGAGGCACAATGAAGAAGATTTTTGGAGAGATGTTTGAGAAAGTTTTGAACATGAGATGGATACATTAAGATGATAAAGAGTGGAATCCGATTGGAGAGAATTCCATATACAGTTGGGACTGAAATACCTTCATATATTGAGACAATGCTGATGTACAAGACAAGCTTAGGCTTGTGGTTGGAACCTCCTTGAGAGGGAGGATGACTATTGTATCCTTTTTGTGATATGTATATTTTTGTTCTAACATAATATTTGATTTGATGTCGTGAATGAACAAGAGATTGTTGCTAGTGTGACATGATGATTAAAATGATGCCATATATGAGCATGATGATATGTTTGTGATCTACAAAGTGAATTACTGGTCGAGAACACTGAGTCGACTCTTCCCCCCTGTCTGAGCTTCCAGGGTGGGGAATTGAGATGGAGGGCTCCTGGGGTTGAGGGATCTCTGGACAATAGGGTCATAGATGTTTCTCCCCTATGTGTTACCCATAGGGTTGGAGATGTTACTCAATTATCTTGGTATTTGCAGAGTATATCCTAGTTGGCATTGGAAACCTTTGAGGACTATGGGGGGGGGGGGGAATCAGTAGAGTGATCTTCTTAACAATTTTTTCCCTTAAATAAATTTTTACTAAATCACACATATATGCACCAACAACTCATTACATTATCCATGCATTTAAACATATAAGAAACTAAATCATAAACCATGTGAGTAACATAAATAATAAACCATGCACACAATCACATCATCACACATGAGACACAAGATTTATGGTGTTAACCCTTTCAGGAGAAAACCACCCTTGTTACTGCTGCTCTGCTCTCAATTTCTATTGGTCAATAAATTTATCTTTTACATAACTTTTTGACTCCCATCAACATGGAGACTTGACCTCATAGACAAAATTCCAACACCCATTGGCTAGGAGATCGATACTACTGATCAACTCAGAAGACTATGTTCTCTATGAATATTTATAAATTACCATTCACTGAAGGCCACCATGACTATTCAATCCTCGCTCAGCTACAATTGCACTATCCAACCACCATTGGATTGAGAAACTTCCTCCTTTCACTAAAGCTTCACCATCACTACTCCTCTCTCATGAAGTCACTGCTTCTCTCCACTATGCAAACCTCCTTTCATGTATTTTCGAACTAGATCCGAAGACACCATGCTCAATAATAAATCAACTATGCATACATGCTCTCAGCAGAAAGATCTCACCATAAAATAAAACTAAAAACAATGCACAAAACATGTTCTCTCCAATAACAAAATTGTGGCCACACAAATCTGAATACAATCAAATCCTCACAACAATCAGATGTTGCACAATATAAATAACATCATAAGACACATGGTTATGTTCTACATGCATCATCAGCTCCTGCAAAACAAGTGTGGGAAGATCACTAACATATATTCCAGAAACATATCAAAACTCACCAACCAATCTCTACACTAGCAAATCCAATTCTAATATATTTTTTTAGCATGCTTCTGATCTTGACATTATTAAGTCATAAATACTCATAGACTGAAGCATCTAGGATCTACTCAAGATCTCAAACATAATCTTACTATTCTTTCTTTTCTCCACACATACACTCAACATCTAACTCCATCAACAACCACAAAGCTCACAATGCAAGAATATAAAACATGTAGGGAGAAATTGAGCTCGGGGCTAGGATCAAGGTGTTGAATTTCCACAATCTTGGGTCTAGGTTATAATCTTAAAATCTCTGAAGCTACCAAATCAAGAATCTCAACAATAAATACTTTACATAGCGGGAAATATAAAGCAGTAAATCACATATGCACAAGTATACACATTTTTTAACAAGTATTGTACAATAATGTACAACCCAATCTTCATTATATTAAACCAAATCTAAATAATATATCAGTCTATGATATATAATATACAATGACAAACTTCACTGCAGCTTCTATGAAGTATCTTGTCCTACTCGTCCTTCGCTTCCTATTGCTCACTAGCTTCCCATTAGTCCTTCAAAGGACAACACATCGACACTCCAAGAGGATTGCCACCTAACACTGCTACAGGTCACTTCTATTATATGTACATGGGCTGATCCAATCTTCTCTCTAGGCTGGCCAATTCCCGAGCTCCAAATTGCTAGGCACCAATCTTCACCAAACCTTCAACTCCTCTTCTTCACTTCAAGATAGCTCGTCTATGGCTACTTTTGGTAGCCAACACACTTCCCTCCACCATATCAATGGTACCAATAATACACTCCAAGATCTGCACCGATGAAGACTCTCCATCACCCAATTAAGCCTCCAAATTGGCTCCCACAGGCTGTGCAACAATCTAATTGAAACTGGTCAACACATTGACCCAACACACATCACTAATGCTTCTCTCCAAGTCTTTCATTTATGTTTTCCCTTGAATATTCTAGTTAGGGAAATTGGTCACGCTACAATAAACCTTACAATCCCACTCAATAGTCCACAAACAACCCTCAAAGACAGTGACACGCCTTGATGAGACAACTCCCTTAGTACGTTGTTGTTCTGGGCATATATGAGCCCTTAATCCTCCCTACGCATAACCTAAATGTTGTGCTATGGCCTGTGGCCTAGCACATAATCCACCTATAGCATATGACCTACACCATACAAGTCTCTTATCCCTAAAACATTGCCCAACCAGACCTGCGAGAGAGGTCTCCCAACTTGAACTTCTCGACAACCAACCTCAGCCTCCTTCAAACAAATCGATGCCCTATTTAGCCCTTAAAATAGTCACTCATCTCCTCACTGCGCTAGGCTCTTCTTGTTGTGACTACCACATAGAATTATCCTCCTCCAACAAGCTCTCTTCCTTCTTGTGTGTTGCACTGAATGGATGATGAATAGCCCTCCCACTCACCTTCTATTTATACATAAATGAAGGGCTTCTAAAATGTCATATTAGGTATTCCAAAACTATCATATGTCATCTTTACACCAAGCCAACCTTGACACACATGTGTAAACCCCATAATTAATCTTCAAAAATTCATATCTCCGCTTCTAAAACTCAGAATTCGACGATTCTCGAAGTGTTGGATTATCCTTTCCTCCCTCTATCGTCTCATGCCATCACATGTAAAAGTGTGCTCATGGAAATGCCGAAAACATGATTTGGTGGAAAACCACATACTTGGGTTCCAAGCTCACAAGTGACCCTTGTGTCACTTTTCCCTCTAGACCCCGAACCCTAGGGCTTGGAGTACCTCCCAATATATACAAATCAACACTCCCTCTTATAAACAGAGGTAATTCCAAGACTAGGAATTAACTAATCATCATCATCATCATCACTACTCGCAACACTCGCCCAACTCTTTGTGCTCACAATTGCAACAATCCATGTTCTATGAACTATGCCTCTATCAGAAGTGTCACTGTCACTGCTGGAAGCACCTTGCTTCTTCTTCTTTTCCTGTAACGTCTTCCACTCTCTCCATGATTCCTTCTTGGTAGTTGTAGGAGCACCCTTTCTCCCTACTGACCATGCACTTTTCTTGGACTGCAGAGTCTCCCTCTGAACCTACAAGTTCCCTCTCGAACTAGACTCCCTCTGAGTCTCTGGAACTTGGACCTTCTTCTTGGGAACCTGTAACTTCTCCTTTTAAGCCTACAACTGCACTTGGTTCTTGGAAACCTGCACCTACTCCAATTGCTTCTCATTATCCATAGGATTTCCAGTTAGCCTATATAGACCATGCTCTCTAATGCCAAGTGGGATACTAGTGGAGCTAGAGCCTCTAGGCTTGAGTATTGTCTTCCCATCCTGGAACAAGACCTAAAACCCCTTCTTCTCGATCATCAAGATAGAAATCATACATCTAGGTACAAATAGTACATCCTAGACCCTCACCACTCATCTTGTATTCATCTTGAAAGGCACAACATCCAATTCTCGGATCTCCAACTGACTCTTGTCTCCCGACACCATGTGCCACTTCGAGTCCCATTCATCTAGAGTCTCAAAAATCTCTTGTGACCCTATCATATGTTTCGTTGCAACACTGTCCACGTACCATCCATACTCATCGTCAATACGCTATCAGAAATGAGAGATTGTAGCAAAGTCCTCCTCCTCCAATCTCTTGGTGAGATCATCTATCTCAGCAGGAATGGAAACACTGGCGGCCTACTTTCCTTTCTTCTTCTCATCATCTCCCTTCTTCTTCATCAAACATTTCGATGGAAAATGACCCATTTTTCCACAATTGAAACACTTTACCTTACTCAAGTCCTTCTTCTGCTTACCCTTCATTCACACTACAAGTGCTACATCATCATCAAAAGTCTTCTTCTTTGGATGAAGATCCTCATCTCGCAACTCTTCCTGAATGAAGTCATCCCACAACCTATTCTAGTCTAGAAACTTCTATTTGGCAATGATTCCTTTGATGAAGGGCTTCCATTCCTCGGTGAACCCTTTCAAGGCAATCCTCACCATATCTCCATCTTAAATAGTGACATTGATGGTAGAAATTTCATCTTTAATCTGAGATGATATCGTCAGATATGAAGTCACACCTTCACCCTTTATCATCTTGGTGGACTTCAATTTATCCTCTAATACCAATACCCAGTTCTCATTCTTATTTTGGAAAAAATTTTGAAGAGCCATCCACATCTCATGTGTAGTGTTCTTCCCAGACAAATGAGGTATTTGGGCATCCTTCACACCATCAAGGATGATCAGTCTCGGCCTTGTATCCAAATCCTCATACACTTCCAGCTCCTTTGGGTTAGTTGGATTATTAATGGCTTTCTCAACAAACTCCTAGATCCTGTTGACCTGTAAGACCAACTTGATCCTTTCCTTCCATGGACTATAGTTGGACAACCCCTCTAACCTATCCTCATAATGGATACAGGCTGCAACTTTGACATTGTCACCTACAATGTGACCAACTCCCTCTTAAGCTATACTTCGTTGTGCACAACTCTGATTCACTGAATTTCAAAGTAGCTCAGACATGCTCTGATACCATGTGGAATTTCCACAATCTTGGGTCTAGGTTAGAATCTTAAAATCTCTGACACCACCAAACCAAGAATACTTTGCACAGCATAAATATAAAGAAGTAAATCACATACGCACAACTATACACAATTTTTAACAAATATTGTACAATAATGTACAACCCAATCTTCATTATATTAAACCAAATCTAAATAATACAACCCTCAATGGTATACAAGATAAAATGACAAACTTTGCTACAACTTCTATGTCGTATCTTGTCCTGTCGATCCTTCACTTCCATACTGCTCACTAGTTTCCCCTTATTCCTTCAAAGGATAACACATCGAGACTCCAGGAGGGTTGCCACCTAACACTGCTGCAAGTCACTTCTGATACATGTACACGAGCTAATCCAATCTGCTCTCTAGGCTAGCCAATTCCTGAGCTCCAAAATGTCAGACTAGAAGTCACTCTAGTCCATCAAAGTGCTCCACTTTGGCACCAATCTTCACCCAACCTTCAGATCCTCTTCATCACTTCAAGATAGCTTATCTAGGGCTACTTTGGGTAGTCAACACACTTCCCTCCACCAGATCAATGGAACCCAATACTATACTGCAAGATCTACACCGATGAAGGCTCTTGATCACCCAATCAAGCCTCCAAATTGGTTCCCATAGGCTGTCCAACAATCTGATCCAAAACTAGTCAACACATTGACCCAACACACATCACTAATGCTTCTCTCTAAGGCTGTTGTTTCTTCTATCCCTTGACTATTCTTGTTAGGGAAATTGGTCACGCTACAACATCCCTTACAAACCCACTCAATAGTCCACAAATAATCCTCAAAGATTGTGACACACCTTAATGAGACACCTCCCTTAGTATGTTGTTGTTCTGGGCATATATGAGCCCTTAATCCTCCCTATGCATACCCTAATTGTGGTGCTATGGCTTGCAGCCTAGCACACATTCCTCCTGTAGCATACGACCAACACCATACAAGTCTTCTGTCCATAAAAGAATGCCCAAACAAACATGTGAGAGAGGTATCCCAACTCGACCTTCCTAGCAAGCAACCTTAGCCTCCTTCTAGCAGCTCGGCGCCCTGTTTAGCCCTTAAATCAGTCCCTGATCCCCTCACTTCCTAGAATATTCTTATTGTGGCTAACACAAAGAATTATCCTCCTCCAACGATCTCTCTTCCTTCTTGTGTGTTGCATTGAATGGATGATGAATGGTCCTCCCACTCACCTTCTATTTATACATAAATGAAGGGCTTCTAAAACATCACATTAGGACATCCACAACTGTCATATGCTATCTTTACACCAAGCTGACCTTGACACACATGTGTAAACCCCATAATTAATGTTCAAAAATTCATATCTCCACTTCAACAACATGGAATTTGATGATTCTTGAAGTGTTGGATTCTCCTTTCCACCCTCTGTCATCTCATGCCATCACATGTAGAAGTGTGCTCATGGAAATTCTAAAACCATGATTTGGTGCAAACCCCCATACTTGGGTTCCAAGCCCACAAGTGATCCTTGTGGTGCTTTTCCAAACCTCAAACCCTAGGGCTTGGAGTACCTCCCAAGCTACACAAATCAACACAAGGGTGCACAAATTGGATCGAATTAATCCATCAAGGTCACTACTAGTGCACTAAATGCATTCACATCATTAGAGGACCTTTTCAAACCATTTCTAACCTTTTTCACTTTTTCTGCAAGCCTCTGGGAATTTCCAAGCTAATTTCCTTCTAAACACCATGAGGAATGTAGAGAAAATCTCATGAAATCCCTCATTCACACTCTCGACAATTTTTCAACTTGATTGGGGCTATAACCGCTCCCATAGGCTTCAATCCATGTGACTGAAGCATTCCAACCACTCCAATAGGAATCTTTGCATGTGACTAGGGATAAAACGAAGGAAAACCATCAGTCCTTCAGCTCAGGACCTCTTCCCTCTATTGCATCCTCTTCCCCTACATCTATACTACCCTCCATACCTCTAACATGGCCTCTGACACCTCTACAAATCAATCAAACAAGTCTCCCAAGTGTAACTACCAAGTTGACCTAGAAGGGCCAACAAACAAGGTTGGAAAGTGTGCCAACAAGTATTCCTTCTCCATCAATATTAACGACAAGATGCAACACCTTTGTTAGACCTAAAAAAAACTTTGTAGTACCTATTCAACACCAACATCATCATCATGAAGCCATCACACTGCAACAAGGCATCTCCATGAGAACAAGCATGAAGACCTAATGAAGACCTAGTTGAGAACTCAACTAGTGTGTCATCAACCATCACCATCACATGTATATTTGCATGATCAACATGTAGCAACATCCGATACCTATAGCAGCATCAACAAACCATCATGACATGTCCATCAATGCACATGCCAACACATGCCAACTCCTCCAAGACCATCATGCTACCATCAAGCTCCATCAATTCCAACACATACTGACACACCATGGTCCATCAATCTGCATCATCATGAGGTTGACATAAGTGCATGACCTCAAGAGTTGACATCAATTCCAACACAACCATCTCACTATCAATACATCAATTCCAACCAATAGGACCACCAAGTCAAACATCCATCACACATGATCATGACCATGACCTTGTTGACATCAATGCCAACACAACAATTCCAAAAAACTCCCCCTTTGGCATTGATGTCAACCTCATTAACAAGTGAGGCTGATCTCCATACATTCTCCAAAATCTAAATCTTCACTCTAACCATCCAAATCTCTCCATATTCTCTCCCCGTTTGACATCAATGGAAAAGAGTCAACTCCATATGAATAGGAAGCAATAATTGAAGCATAAAAACTAGAGTAGTACATGACTACATGACTGAGATATAATGCATCAAGGAATCATCCATGTCTCCATATAAACATCAAGCAACATAATATCCAATCACCATTCAGAGTAGAATACCAACCAGCAACTACTAGCAGCAAGCAACATGTGCCATCATAAGGACACCACCATCAACATATGAAAAATCATCATAATAAAAACTATGAGAAGTATCAAGTATAACATACACATGAAAATGAGAATCATCCAACTCTACTCCTCATAGAAACACATATACGCATCATCTAAAATATGTGACAACATCACATGAGGCAACCACACACAATCTCCCCCATAACTCCATAGTAGAAACCACCAAAGCATCTCATCACATGAGGCCAAGAACCCCACTATCATATCAAGTATGAGGCATAGCAGAACACCTCCAAGCAGATCATATTTCCAACTATGTATGGCTGAATTAATAGGAGCAAATAATGCTCCCCTGAACACATGTCATCTCCATGTTGTAGAGATACCAACTGTTGGGATGAAATGACCGCTTCTGCTGCAAACAATGCTTCCTTTTATAGATAGAAGCACCACATTGAATGTAAATCCACATGACCATGAATCAAGTGACATATAAATGATAAATACATGCTTGTAGCAGTGACATAAGACCTCATATATAACTCATATGACCATAACATGATCTCATGACTCATGACTGAATGACCCAAAATATATTACAATACAAGTACATGGCTCCATGAGCATTATACATAGATTTTCAATGAAATACATAGTTGCTATGATCATCTCCTATGGACCCATGACTCAAATAAATAATACATCATGACTATTACATCATCATTAGCCCATACATGTGGCTGCAATAAGACTCCATGAGACTCCACCATAACAAGCCTATCACCATGATGTCTCAACAACTATTGACTGAATTCAAAACCATCATAAAATGATGAAATAATAGCAAGTACATGGCTGTGGTAAGCATCATACAACAACTTATACATGGATGGTCCATGTCACAAGTCATTGCAATACATCCTGAAAGGATGATCATAATCTATGCATGGTTGCACATCTTTTCAACCAGGTATTAGTGGAAACCAAAAACATATACATGGATGAAAAATGTTCTCTTATTTCTACTCATGAAAGACATATAAAGCTAGTAAGAACACATGAGTAGAAATGAATGAAATAGATAAGATAAATCATGAGTCCCCATACCATGCATAACTCCCCCTGAGCTCAATATATCTCCAATAGATAGGCTGATCATGTGGACCTGAATGTGCATGAGGGTGAAATGAACTCATCATAGTGCTACTGCAAACTCCATCATACACTCCCCCTGAGGTTGTGCACCTATCATGATCTACAATACTCTATAAATATGTATGAATAATCATGGACTGCAGGAGGGAATGCTCTTCACTAGTTGAAGAGCCACTGCTGCTTCTTTCTCCACATGGTTTTGAGTTGCTTGTTCTCCTCTTTGATCAACTACTTCTTCTCTTCCTTCTCATGCTTCCTTTCTTGATTCAATTTATTTGAGCTAGATCCTCTTTGTTTTTACTTCCTTTGATGGTTTTGTATTAAGTAATGGGGCAACAAACAATCTCTTGCCATATGGACAAATCTATGGAATATATAATACTCCACATGGCTAAGAGGATAAACTCTTCTTCTGCTCATGTTAGATCTAAATTGTGCATGAAATGCATCTCTCCTCCATTGGTTAGACCTGAAATCTATTGCCTTATGGCCAAATAGGTGACATGCATAGGAATAACCATAAAAATCACAAGTATACATATTCAACATTCTCCTTGGTTGCTGGAATTGTTGGAATCTTTGCTGTATGGTCTATATGATCTGCTCCAATAATTTTCTGCAACATGTCCAAACTTGTGACAGTTGTAACACTCTACATTATGCACAAAAGGAACAATTTTACTTTGATTCTTTTGAAATTTTACAAATCTGTCATGATCATCTCTAGGAGCAAAGGATCTTCTAAATGTAGGTGCTCCTTGAGATTTTATTCTTTGTTGTTGGTTGTGTTGCTTGATCTATTGTTGTCTCTAATTTTTTTTCTATTGCTAGTTCTTTTGTTTGCTAATTGGATGTTGGATCTGCTTCTTATTACCTTGGATCTCACTTTTGCTGCTGGTAATGTTTTCTACAGGTTTCTTGGGTTCTACTTTTGAGTTTTTACCTACATGCAAACTAGACTCACCCTTTTGAAATCCAAGACCATATTTATCTAATGGAGATCTTTGGATCTCAAGAAAGTTATCCAAGGCAACCACACTCTTCTCCATCTTTCACTGCTTTCTCAAGGTAACCACTTCTTCTTGCAATTTCTCAACCTCCTCAACCTTTACTTAGTATTTCTTCCTCATAGCTTCCTCAACTTTCTCAAATTTTGCTAATTTAACTTTCAAGCTCACAATCTCTTCCTTGAGTTTGGCCTCCTTATCATCACATATCTGCAATAGTTTTTCTTGATGCTTACATGCAACTGTTAGTATATAAATCTCAGCTCTAATACCCTTAATAACATTCTCATCTTTAATATGTGCTTCAACATGATCAAAACCTAAATCATCAAAATTATAACTCTACAGAAAATCATTAATATTTATACCTTTGGCTTGAGGATTTTCTGAATCCTTCTCATCATCTGCTAAATCATGTGCACTAGAAGAATGGGATTCTTATGGCTGAGATTCTTGTATATGGAGGATCTTCTTTTTTTTCTTCTTCTTATTGCTCTTTCTCATTTTCAATATTGTTGCTAGTACCATCACCAAAAATGGATTCTATCTTGTCCCATGTATCTTTGGCACGTTTCAAAGCCACTAGTATCCTCGTATCATAATTATAAAGATTCTCATAGATTATACACAGTGCTTATGCATCATGCTGCAAAAATTCATTTGGAATTGGATCTTTGCCACAACCTTCACACACTATCCAAATGTTATATCCATGAGATTAAATTTGATATTTTACATTTTTATGCCATACCTTGTAATTTGCCGTAGTGAGAATATGCATTCTGAAAAAAAATAAAAATTCCACCAACAAACCCTAGATCTACTCTCCAGCGATCAAGATGAAACCAAGATCCCTACTATGATACCAATTTTTGGAAAACTTTGATCACCACTGAGAGGGGGGGGGGGGTGGGGGTGGTGGTGGTGAATCAATAGTGTGATCTTCTTAACATTTTTTCCTTTAATTACCTTTTACTGAATCACACATATATGCAGCAACAACTCGTTAGATTTTCCATTCATTTAAACATATAAGAAGCTAAATCATAAACCATGTGAGAAACATAAACAATAAACCATGAACACAATCACACCATCACACATGATACACAAGATTTATGGTGAAAACCCTTTTAGGAGAAAAACCACTCTTTCTCCTGCTGCTCTGCTTTGAATTTCTATTAGTCACACAATTGATATTTTACATAGGTTGTTGACTCCCATCAGCATGGAGACTCGACCTCATATACAAAATTCCAACACACATTGGCTAAGAGACTAGATACTACTGCTCAACTCGGAAGACATTTTTCTCTACAAATCTCTACCGAATACCATCCACTAAAGGCCACCATGATTAGTCAATCCTCGCCCAATTACGATTGGACTATCAAACCACCAATGGATTGAGAAAATTCCTCCTTTCGCTAAAGCTTCGCCATCACTTCTCCTCTCTCATGAATTCACTGCTCCTCTCCACTATGCATACCTCCTTTCATGTATTTTCAAATTGGATCCCAAGACACTATGCTTAATAAGAAATCAGCTCTGCATACATGTTTTGAGCAACATGATCTCATCATCAAATCAAAATAAAAACAAAGCACAAAACATGTGCTCTCCAATAGAAAAATAGTGGCCACACAAATCTGAATACAATCAGATCCTCACAATAATTAGATGCTGCATAATAGAAATAAAATCATAATACACATGGCTATGTGCTACATGCATCAACAACTCCTGCAAAACAAGTGTGAGAGGATCACCAACATATACTCCAGTAGCATATAAAAACCCACCAACCAATATCTACACCCATAACTCTAATTCTGATCTATTTTGAATCATGCTTCAGATTTAGACATTATTCAGTCATAAACACTCATGGAATGAAGCATCTAGGCTCTACTTAATAACTGAAGCATAATCTCACTATTCTTCCTTTTCTCCACACATACACTCAACATCTAACTCCACCAACAACCACAAAGCTCACAATGCAAGAATATAAAACATGTAGGGAAAAATTGAGCTTGGGACTAGGATCAAGGGTGCACAAATTGTACGAAATCAATCCACTAAGGTCACTACTAGTGTACTAAATGCATTCACATCATGATAGGACATTTTCAAACCATTTCCAACCTTTTCCACTTTTTCTAGAAGCCTCTAGGGATTTCCAAGCTAATATCCTTCTGAACAGCGCGAGGAATGCAGAGAAAATATCATGAAAACCCTAATTTTAATGCTTTCCAATGTATGAACTTGAATGGGGCTATAATTTCTCCCATAGGCTTCCCTCCATGCAACTGGAACATTCCAACCACTCCCATAGGCCTCTATGCATGCAATTGAGGCTAAAATTGAGGAATACTATTAGTCCTTTAGCTTAGGACCTCTACCCTCTGTTGCATCCACTTCCCCTACATCTGTACTATCCTCTAGAACTATGAGATGGCCTCTAACACCTATGAAAATGGATCAAACAATCCTCCCAAGTGTCACTGCCAAGTTGACCTAGAAGGGCCAACAAACAAGGTTGACAAGTGTGCCAACAAGTCCTCCTTCTCCATCAATGTTCACTACAAGATGCAATACCTCTGTTAGACCTAAAAACAGGTCTGTAGAACCTTTAGAACAACAACATCATCATGATGAAGCCATCACACTGCAACAAGGCATCTACATGAGAACAAGCATGAGAGAAAGCATGGAGACCTAATGAAGACCTAGTTGACAACCCAACTAGTGTGCCATCAACCGCCACCATCACATGTAGATTTGCATGATCAACATGTAGAAAAATTCTCTATTTATAGCAACATCAACAAACCATCATGAAATTTTCATCAATGCACATGCCAACACATGCCAAATCCTCCAAGACCATCAAGCTCCATCAATGCCAACACATACCGACACACACCATGGTCCATCAATCTGCATCATCATGAGGTTGACATAAGTGCATGACCTCAAGAGTTGACATCAATGCCAACATAACCATCTCACTGTAAATATATCAATGCCAACCAATAGGACCACCAAGTCAGACATCCATCACACATGATCATTACCATGACCTTGTTGACATAAATTCCAACACAACAATGCCAACAGTTGGCATCATATCCATAAGTTGGGCTTATTGGGAATACCACTCCTTGTTTGGCCAATGGCTTCAGAGTGTACTTGGGGTGTACAACCCAAGATGCTTATGATGCAGGTGTTCTACCACATGGATATTGAGGATCATCGTTGGGAATATCGATAGGAAATAAGATGGGCTGAGTAGTAGCTCCCCTATATCACCTATTTCTCGATATGGGGTCGTATATTCTGAGCTCCCCCATGAGATTCTGGGTTGAGATGTGCTCTCCAAAGTAGTTCCAGGTTGATATGTGCTCCTTGATGATATGCTCTCTGATGATGATGCAGTTGTAGATTTTCCCCCACTGATATTTTCCGAGTGGTAGCATTGGGCTCCCCGCTGATATTTCCCTGGTGGTAGCATTGGGCTGCCCACTAGTAGAGATTTTGGGTTGTAGTAGTAGCTCCCCGACGGATAGAGAGTGGTATATTGAGCTCCCCTCCGATGAAAATTTATTCTTCTTTTAGATTCGAGAATATTCAACATATGAGCAGGGAAAATCAATAGATAAGAAAGAATAAGCAAGAGATGATTGAGATGATCAGTGATGATATGTGGTGATGAGATACATGAGACTGGATATGATTTGTTGACATGATGCAGGTGGAATTCTCCCTAGTTGAGAAGAGCAGAATCATATGGAAGAGTGCCTCATTCACTTGGATCGGGGGCAACCTGTTCATGCTTGGCCCTGATCAGATCTTAAGGCGTTGTGTAAGGGAGGAGGAAATCTTTGATATCCTCCTAACCTATCATGACGGGCCTTGTGGAGGACACTTTGCAGCCAAAAGGACCGCCTTCAAAATCTTGCAGGCAGGCTACTATTGGCCCACGCTTCATCAAGATGTTAGAAGGTATATCAGCCAGTGTGACCAATGCCAAAGGATGGGGAAACCGACTCCAAGGGATGAAATGCCTCTCCAACCTCAAGTGACTCTTGAGCCATTTGAGAAGTGGGGTATGGATTTTGTGGGTCCAATCAATCCTCCTTCGAGGTAGAGGTCTTACATCATTGTGTGCACAGACTACCTGACAAAGTGGGCAGAAACCAAGGCAATCAAAGCAGCGACAGAAGAAAAGGTGGCCGAGTTCTTAAGAGAAAACATCTTCTACAAATTTGGCTACCCAAGAGAGCTAGTCACCGATCAAGGAAGCCAGTTCACCTCCAACTTAATTGAAGACCTACTAGCTCATCACAAAATCAAGCATAGGACTTCCACCCCCTATCATCCTCAAGCAAATGGGCAGGTGGAAGTCACCAATAGAGCATTGGAAGGGATCTTGACTAAGGTGGTGAGCAGCAGTAGAAAAGATTGGGCAGATCGCCTGGTTGAGGCCACGTGGGCTTACAACACCACTTGGAAGACCACAACCAGCTTCACACCTTATGAGCTGGTCTATGGGAAGAGAGCTCTGCTGTCAATTGAATTCGAGTACAACACTTTGAGGATGGCAGCTCAGCTGGACCTAGATCTCAGCCATGCCCAACAAGAAAGGTTATTGCAGCTGAATGGATTGGACGAGCACCGAATGCAGGCCCTTCTTCACTCAGAAGTGGTTCAACTTCAGAGGAAGGTGTGGCATGACCAACACCTCAATGACAAGCAATTTCAGCCGGGAGATTGGGCACTGTTGTATGATTCCAGGCATAAAGATTTCAAGGGGAAGCTGAGAACCAGATGGCTGGGACCATATGCAGTGGAAAAATGTAATGACAATGGATTTGTTCTTATTCAGACCATTGATGAGGAGGCCATCCCTATGCTTGTCAATGGGCATCGACTAAAGATCTACAGGAAACCTCTCTCAAGACAAGAATTCATCAAAACTGTGGAAAAATCAGTGCTGGTCATAGATCAGGGTTCTGCCTCTGTTTTGGGCATACCTTGAAGATCTTAAAAAATAAAAATAAATAAATAAAGATCCTTGGGTGAAAACCTTTCTGAGGCGCTCAAGGCAGATGGTAGGTGTGAAAACCTCATTGAGGCGTCCCTACTATCTTTCTGAAAATGGTTGAAAAAAGACCCTTGAGTGAAAACCTCTTTGAGGCACTCAAGGCAGATGGTAAGGGTGAAAATCTCATGGAGGTGCCTCTGCTGTCTTTCAAAAAAAAAACAAAAAAACAAAAAAAACAGGGACAACAAGTTCACAATGTGGCAATGCATGCAGGTTGCAGGTATTCTATGAAGGAAAAGAGGTCCCTCAACTCAAAGACAAGGGTCCTTACTATGCTACCAGGTGACCTCACCAGCACCCCCTCCGGAAACACTCATCTTCTCCAAGGTCTGGGCACGATTTGATCACAGTTTAGTCTTCTACAGGAAGCTACAGGACTTTCTACAGGAAGTTCTATATTTCTACAGGAAACTTCCTGTAGAAGTTTTGGACGGCCCAGAACTAATTGTGTGGGGAGATCTAATGCCCGAGGTCCGGCACGGAGGCATGCAAGTTAATATTTTCTCCATCACGCACTGCTGTCACCTCCTTCTACCACCCCAGTTGCCATGCAATGGAAATACCTGCACAGTCAAAACAGCACATTGAATTATCAGAGGAAGCGCTTCTCAAATAAAATAAAAAAAGTTGCAGAGACACCATCAAAGCCATCCGAGGGTCCTGCGATCGTGACTGTGATGCCACCGTCTCCACTGTCTTAGCATGCACTCGAGGAGGAAAAACTGCTATAGGACATCCTACAGGAATCTCGTAGCAGTTCATCCAGCTAGAGTATACACCATCAAAGCGCCTGCAACACATAGAGTGGGCACATGCACCACCCGCAGCCGAGTCACAAGCTTCGTCATCAGCAGCAGTCTACAAGGAAGGACCTCCGTGCCTGTGCATGAAGCAGCAACGAGCAAATCTAATCACCATCGTCCTGAAACCTGAAAATCATGTCGCGGCCACACAGGTAAGTGCCTCGCCCTTTCTTTCGTCAAATTACATGAATACTACTCTAGAATGTTTGCAAGTATGGAAATGAACGGGTTGAGCAGTCGAATGGCCATTCAACTGGCCACGACGACCAGTCAGATGGTCTAGTCGGATTTGGAAAGTGGTGGTCGTGGCAAGCAAAATGGGTAATAGACACGTGAGGAATGTCCAGTCGAGGAGAAGCGGCGATTTAACGGAAATGGTGGCGGCGGATCTGTGGGGAATGATGCGGCAGTCAGGGAGATTTGCAGTGAAATGAGTAGGTGAGGTCATCCAACGGTCTGGCAGGGACAGCTCACCCCCGCACCACGAATTTTGCAGGGATTCAAATCCACCGGCTAGATCGCCACTCCACTCATTTATCATCAGCCGTTTTGAAGTCGAGTGAGCGTCCGAATTTCTCTGAAGCTCGTTACTCCAAGTCTTCGGCTTGTTCGAACGTCTGGTAGTGGCACAGAAGGCGCAGCACCACTGCCGTGCTCTCCAGAACCCGTGCGCTACTTCTACAGGAAAGCTACGCTACAGGAAGCTCACTGCCACGAGGAAAATTGGTCCCTTCACGTCAAAGGTGGCGAATTGGAAAAGGTAAGCCTGAACCTGTTCCTCCCATGCAATTGGTTTAAAGGGTGGCGAAGTCGACGTCTTCAAAAATGTAAAACTACAGTCTGAGCATAAAATTGCAAGCGTCGTCTTCCTTTTGCATGAATTGTCGTCGAAGTATATGTGGGGTTTTCTACAGGATGTGATTTATAATTGAGCCCCTGTCAAGGCTCATCTGTAGAATATCTTCACGAATTGTGTGCGTGACAGAGGCGTAGTTCTACGCTCTGTCCCAAAGAAATCTGAAAGGCCATCTTTTGATACGCACCCGCCACCTCCGGCCAACATAGCAGGTTTTCACCATGCCGGGTGGATTCATCAGAAAGGAACCGACAGACTCAAAGAAACTAAGGGAGAACCCTGAGGTGGTGGAACTGTTCACTCGTGCGCGATGGATGTCGTTCTGCGACAAACTTCAAGGTTATGATGATGAGGTGGCAGAGGAGTTCTTGCGAGCTCTGGAGCCAAAATAAAAAACGCTGGCCACTGTCAATTTCAGGGGTTTGAGTCTCAGACTCACCCCACAGTTCATCAGCAGAGTCACTGAGCTCCCAATGGGGGTACCGTGGGACAAGGAGGAGAGGAAATTAGGCCAAAAGGCTAAAAAGGAGTTCTTCCCACCAGAGGAGCAATTCTCAGAGGATAAGAACGGGGTGCGCAGAGCTAGTTTACAGCCACTTTGGAGTGAGGTCAGCCTCCAAATTATGAAATACATCACATGCGAAGGATGGTTCAGCATTGTATATGGGTACCATTTCCGGCTACTCACAGAATTAAGGCATCAGATGGACCTACCTGCAGAAAGCAAACTAAGTATTCCCTACTTCCTCCTGCAGTCTATGACTGAATGTGCCACCAAATTACGAGAGGGCACGCCAGACCAGGTAGCTCATCATGGGCTCATTAAGCTCCTCGTGGAGGATGCACTCCACACATACAAAGTCCCTCTCTCGTGGGAAGCCTTCCAGAATCTGACTAAGGATGGCGATATCAAAATGTTGACCGAGGAGCCCACCTCCTCCAGCAGCGAGGAAAAGGAGTCAGTATGCACAGAGAAGAAAGGGAAAGGCCAAGAACCTACGGCCAAAGCACCGAAGGAAGAGCAAAAAGGGAAACAAGAGAAAAAGGTTGCCAAAGAGAAGGATGACAAATCCACATTGACACCCAGGGAGAAAAGGTTACAAAGTAGGGTGAACAGGACTGAGCAAGTCCACGTCAGTAAAGGCACCTCGACAGCAGCCTCAACCAAGTCAAAAAGCAAAGCACCCGCAGTCAAACAAGCTAAAACGGTGCCACCTGTTTCTACAGGAAAACCAAAACCGGCTTCTACAAGAAGCCAGAAATCAGCTGATACAGGGCCTTCTACAGGAAGCCCTGAGAAAGGAAAACCAAAGGAAAAGAGAGCCGAAATTCTTGCAAGGGAGGCAGCAGCCGTGCTGGCCGCCCTTAGTACACCTCCTAAGCCGAAGGAAAAGCGAAAGAGGGAGATCCCTCTGTATTTTAAAGCCCGGAGAAGTGTGAGAATCAAAACAGGTAGGCCACAGCCCCCATCCAGCAGCCCAATTACTATAGAGGATGCTCCTACCTCGCCAAGGGAGAGGTCCCCCTCAAAGATATCAGTCACTTATGAGAGGGGGAGCCCGAAGACAACTACTTGGAAGGAAAGAATGGACAGGTTGGCTTCAAAAGACCGGCTACAGGATGCTGAGGCCGCTCTACAGGAAACCTTGGCCCGGCTTAAGGAGACAGAGAGGATGGAGGGAGAGGCACCCTCGTCACCACCTAGGGAAGACGAAGTAGAGCCACCAAGAGAAGAAGAGAAAGAGCATATTCCGGAGCCTAGTCCCCAG
Source organism: Pinus tabuliformis (assembly GCA_031772625.1). Taxonomy (NCBI): domain Eukaryota; kingdom Viridiplantae; phylum Streptophyta; class Pinopsida; order Pinales; family Pinaceae; genus Pinus; species Pinus tabuliformis. The sequence continues at coordinate 1,633,452,435 of CM062818.1, read as the reverse complement.
CCAAGTTTGAGCTCATATTATAACTTCTTAGAAGCTGGAAAAATTATACCACAGAAATTCACTGTGCCACTTTTCTTCGCGTTGGAGGAAGAAAGAGTGAGAACTCACACGTGGATGAAAATAGCTAAATCAAAAGGAGTGGCTGATATAGGCCCCTTGGAGGAACAACTCAAGGAGGCACGAAAAGAATTAGCTATGGCCAAACACGTGGCAAACTGCCAGCGGGTGTTCCTACAGGAAGAGAACGAGAAACTTAGACTGCAGCTACAGGAGCTGAAGAAGGAAAAGGGCACATCCTCAGGGGACACTACAGCAGAACATCAAGGCAGAGAAGGACTGCAAGTCGGTCTTGGGGAGCCAACCTCGCATCTATAGGAAGGGGAACTGCAAGCACAAATCGAGATACAAGCTCTCAAACAACAGTTGCAGCAAAAAGAGGCACAACTGGCTTGCATGGCCAGTTGGGCCATGGATGCTCTACAATGCAGACAGCCGGCCAAATCCTATGGCCTGTACCTACGAGACCAGTGGCTGCAATTTCAGATAAATGCATTGGCACAGAGGGGTATCTCCCAACTCCAAGACCCCCAGTAGTTCACAGCGTTATGTAATAGCAGTTCATCAGAGGATAAGGCCAAACTCTCAGAGTTCTATCTCCATAATTTGGCCCTTCCTAACGTGACTACATGGGATCCCAACATAGTTGTAGGGGATATGCAATTGATGGCATTTGCCTCATGGTTGAACCATGAAGAAAAGAGGGCAGCAGAAGTCAAGGAGGTCATGGACCGAGAATTACATGATCCACTGCTGATCAGAGCAGAGCCAGGGGATCCCACTGCATTGATATCGGCCCACCAACACTTAGCCACCAACCCTCAAACTTTATTGAAATACATGGATCAACAGGCACAGGCCATAGCACATTTCGAGGATATGGAGCGACTGTTAGGGGACAACTGTGTTCATGCTTGCACCCGCCGATGGAACACATTGTCCCACAGCCTTAAAATCAGAGAATACCATACTCCAACTTGAATGAGGGAAGCTCTAGCACGGGTGCCCCTCTACAAAAAGTCCATACAGAACCTGCAAGCCAGCTGGATTGGCCTCAAGCTAAGCCCACCTCTGCTGTTAGGATTGATGGAAGGCAGCACAGAAAAAGAAGAGAAAAAGAAGTGGGAAGAGGTGGAAAGGAAGGCTGGGTTCCATGCCAGTGAGGAAGAGACCACTTCAGAAGCCTGGGATGTGAGGGTGGCAGTGAAAGCAATGAAGGACGAGGAGCTGGATTAGTTGCTCAAGGATGAGCAATCATTTTAGTTGGGGGGTGATGATGAGCCCCAAATTTGGTAACATTTTGGGCTCATTTGGCCTAACTACCCTTGCTCAACCCTTCATTTTTCATAACTTATGCATCATTTTTTAGTATATTTATGTCATTTGTATGAATAAGGGCAGTCACTATTCCTAGGTGGCTAACACGTGCTTATTTCAGGTTTTTTGACATTTAATGGAGAAAAACCACGCAGATGAGGGCTAGGAGACAGCCAAGATGGGGTTGAGGATTCGTAGGAGGGTTGTCCACAGCATTAAATGGCCTTCCTCAGGATTTTCACCCCCAACTCCGAGCTCTGACAGCCACCACAACCGGATCTAGAAGGCAGCCAAACGGATTTTGAGGAAGCAGCAGTTCACTCTTAGTTTGGTCAGCCAAGCCCCACTGATTTAGGAGGCCAGCTTGGGGCCTCGAGATGTATAAATGATAGGGCTTTAGCCTTCGAAAAGGACTTTTTGAAACATTGTTGCACTTCCTGCATTACGAGCTGCTAGCTTAGTTTTGCTCTTTTGTAGCCATTATTGGCATGCTATGTGACTTATGATTATTATTTTTTAATGGAAGACAGTCGGATTTGATCTCAGTTCTGAGCTTTTAAAGGAGCCATAGCTCTCGGGGTTGGGCCCAACCTGAGAGCCTAAGGCCTCCTTCCTCTGTATTGTTATCTTTTTCTTTCAGCATTATGGTTTTTATTTACATGCATTTGACACGCAGTTTGTTGAGTTAGAGTTCTTGGTGTGGTTAAGTAGGTCATTCTCATAGGACAGAATTGCTTTAGCTGTTTAGAATAAATTGAAGAGATTGGAGTTGATAAAAGTTCCAGAAAAGGGTTGCTTGCACACTCATTTTCACCTCTGTCTAGGGGCTGGAATTGCAGACAGTGCTGCCCACCAAAAACATTGGTTTACGTGTTCATGCAATCTTTGATGCAATATTTTTGTTTGTAGAAGTGTCCATGCGTTCAGATCTCTTGGAATGTTTCTTTGTTTCAGTACCATGCATGATTCTCCTTAGAAATAACGTTGCTGTTCATTGGTTTTATTAAATAGTTGGAATAGGTTAATAATATTTCGGTTATGTGCAGGACGTGGATGATTTGTTTCGTTTACACTGTGCAGCGCTACTCCCTCACTCTCTTGTCTTTCTAAGCCGTGCCCAGGCCAACTACTCATCTTCCAATTAGGCCCCTTGTCTCTCAGCTACTCTACCACCCACGTTATCCCACTTTCTCGGCCTTCCATTCCCTCTACCCTCCTTTAGACAAACCAGCTTAGCACACCCCCTCATCATCTCATCTCTCTGTCACTAAGCCATTCCAAACCTCTCTCCTACCTCCCTATCCACCCATGCAGCCTCTTCCACTCACCCATCACCCAAAAATCTGATTGTAGAACATCCTGTAGGAATTACTGAACATCCTGTAGAAGTTCTGAAACATCCTGTAGAACCCCTGCAGACTTCCTGTAGAAGCTCATAAACATGGTTTCTTGGGATCCAAACTTTGTGAAACTCTCTGAAAGGATGTTAGGGACTCCTTAGACCCTCTCTGAGCCTTCCTAACCTCTTCCAAGCATTTCCCCCCTTGATCTACCCCTGCACAGTAAAGATCCAGTTAGAAGCACATGCATAATAATTCCAACAACTTGAACAAAAATACAAAAATATGTTCTCTTCAGATCAAAGTAGTCTAGACACATGCATCTCACCTTCCTAGAAGTAATGGCATCTCTTTCAGTAGTTTGCATTCCCACCTTTGCATCAGTAGGACTAGCTGGTAGAATTAGGGTTTGCTAGGGTTTGTGTTTCTTGTTGGCTTTCAGTTCCTTTCTGCAGTAGGTTAATTTCCTTTGAGTTAGCTTTCGTTCATCGGTTAAAAAGCTTCTTCTAAGAGCTCATAGAAGTTGGCTTGAGCCCTAGCGGACTTGTGCCAGCTGACCAAGTGACAGCTGTGGCAAGAGCTAGTACTTGTGCATACAACACCGTCGCTTCCAAGTTTGTTACGAACTACCGGGTTGATAAAATTAGAGAAGGAAGCTCCAGGAGTTGTAGCATTATTGCTACAATACTGGAGCCCACCAGTAGCCAAGCAAATCCCTACACTACTGACCCTTTCGGCATCAGTCCGCGGAGCGCAGACTGAAGTCTCAACCGAAGCAGTATGGGGGGATGCAGGAACCAATTTTTCACACCCAGAGATGGTTATGATGTCATTTTATGCCCTAAATCTACCTTTACGTAGACCGATAAGCCTTTTAGGGCTTATCGATATACTTCTCTTAATCACCCTTAGACCTTCGTGAAGGTCTACGACTATCTTTCGCAGACCCTAAACAGGTGAATCTACAACTTACGCACCTCTGTAATCACTCCTAAGTCTGTTATTACCCATATCGGCTTAAGTATCTGATAACTTTAACATGCATTAAGATATCCTTGGTGAAAATAGATATTATGACTTGCGTTCGTATAAGAATGTAAAACATACAAATTCACGCATCAGCACAACATTAAATCATAAACCCATTATTCATCATGACATAATCACAATTATTCATAACAGAAGTAAAAGGGACAAAACACAAATATTTCCGGAACAATCTCTTTATTGATGCTTCAGATATTCTCACAGACTCAAACTACCCTACGCACTCAGCTGCAAGGGTTCGCGCACTCAGCTGCGGACTCTACTCTAGGCCTTTGCGCACACAGTTGCGGACTCTACTCTAGACCTCTGCGCACACAGCTACAGAGCCTCTCTTCTACTCTAAGACTCTTCGCCCTTTACTTCTAATGACTCCTAACTTCTTACTGACTCCCCCTTAGATCTTCTAAGACTTCCCTTTTTATACAATCCCATGGTTCGCGGACCATGGGTAGATCTCAAAACCGACACAACTTATCTAAACCAAGGGCGGAAAACCCTTTTAACTTTAGACATCTTTCATGCTCCACGACCACAAAATGTGGAGACTTTACATTTCTTTACACAAAATTTGGGCCTTCTGCCCCAAAACTTGGGTGTTTAACCCAAAATTGACCCCCAGGGGACCCGTTCCCAACAGGCCCCCAACACAAACATGGTGACTCACCCTCGAGTCACTCGACTAGTGCAGAGATCTTGTCGCACAGACCTCCCATCTCGACCTGAACAACTACTACCTCAACAGCGCACTGCATTGCTGCCTGCTCCAGCTCTTCAACTAATTGTTCGATCACTGGCCCCGCACTAGCAGTCTGTAGCTTCTGTTGAGTCTCTTGTAGACTGGCCAACTTTCCTTCAATGGTGGTCATGATCTCATAGGCCTCATCTAACCAAGGCTTCAAGCGAGCCTTCAGCACAGCTTCCTTGTGCTGCACTATGTCTACCTATTCCTTTAGTGCCTTGGCCTCCTGCAACTTCGCGAGCCTTTGCGTGATGACAATAGTTCACGCTATTGCCTTAACCTCGTCATAGCGTTGTTATAGTTCCCACACTTCTATCTCCAACCTCTGTACATTGGGGTCCTCTTGTAGGCTAGTGAGGACCTCGAGCGACTGCTCAAAAAGTATCGTGCAGTTTGTCACTGCACTTGCTACCGCATATGCCACAACAATCGCATGTTGCTCCCTGACTTCTGGCAGAGTCGAAGGCTGGGCCTTGAACTGCAACTCTGCAATCTTGAGATTGAGCTCCAACTTAACCTTGGCCAACTCCGTGCATGCATCGCACACTCCCACAATGAGTTTTCAAACCCGCACATCAACTGGCTCAACCTCAGTGATGTCCAGCTCTGGGACAATCCGGCATGCTTCATCCACAACCTTAGTGATGCATTGGTTCTTATCTGTAAGGTTGGTCACAAGGTTGAGAGAGGAGTCGTGTTGTATTGTCATTTGAGCATTATACACCTTTTGCTCGCTGATCACCTGCAAAGCGTGTTGATCGCGGGCCCGAAGCTTGGTGATCACACCATCCTGCAAAAGATAAAGCACTTCACTAGGAAGCACTACCAAATTAAGGCCCACGCCATTTTTTCATCGTTAAATCATGAACAGTGACTTTAACGGTCACTTTCCGGCTGCTCTGCATGGTTGCTTCCTCGGTAGCACACCCCCCTGTGTGCTTCCGTGGGCATTGTGACATATCTTCATTTCGTGTAGTTTCTCGATCGCGCAGCTCTCCAACCCGAGCAATGTAGTTTATAGTCCCATGCCTCCTTTCAGCTGCCTGGAGTGCTAAGACTATGCTTCCCTCATATTGTCACCTAGCTGGATCATTGGTGTGTGGCTTCAATCGGCTGCCATTCACCTTCCCTGGGAAGGGTTTTGCATTCAATTTGACCAACTGAACTACTCCACCATCGGTAATTTCCTTGATGACATATGGTCCTAGCCAGTGCATCCTAAATTTCCCTGGGAATTTATCAAATTTACGGCCATATAACAAGACCAGATCATTTACCTTGAAGGTGTGCAATTTGATGTGCCGATTGTGCCATGCCTTTCCACTCTCCTTTTGAACTTGTTGATGAAATCCAGTTAGAATTCGGTCCTCCTCAAGCTCTGCTAGCTACGCAAGCCTCTCTTCCAAGGCTCCACGATTCGCCATTCCTGTGAGTGCCGCTATGCGCAGACTAGGTACAATGTATTCCATTGGCATCACAGCTTCTACACCATACATGAGTCTGAAAGGTGTTTGCCTAGTCAACTTCTTGTCAATCGTTATGCAGGCCCATAGCACCGCCAGTACGCGCACATCCCAGTCACTTCTCTGAGCATTGAAGACCTTTAGTCGATCGCCCATTTCTCGAATGGTTGTAACGTCACCTGCAGCATCAAAGGAATTTCATCCCTCCGTGATGGCCTGCCAGTCCTTTGACATGCGTCACAGGCCCTACAATATGCTTTCACATCCTTATGCAGAATTGGCCACCACAACCCAGCATGCAGAATCTTTTGTGTTGTTGCTTTTCCTGCATAATGTCCTCCTGCAGCTCCTCCATGAGCCTCTGCGAGAATGCTACTTCGTTCAAAGTCAGGTACATAACGTCACAATATTTCATCTGACCCCATTTTGTACAAGTGCCCTGCAATGACAGAGAAGTCTGTCGTGCATACTACTAACTCCTTCTGTTGGCTTGTATACCCTTCTGGGGCAGTTCCCGTTGTTAAGAAATCTTCAAAGTGACTGTCCACGACACACATTGTAAAGAGTTGTGCGTCAGGCAACCCTTCCTCTAAATTAGTCTGTTCCTATTTCAATGCACGACAAATGATTAGGTCCCGCATTCAGTTGTCCTGGCTTCACAATAACTTCAAAGTCATACTCCTGGAACAACAACAACCATCTGCAGATCTTCCCCCCCAACATAGGCTTATTGACCAGGTATTTCAATGCAAAATGATCTGTATACATCTTAAAATGTCCACCCAGCAAATAGTGCCTAAACTTTTGGAGTGCGTATACCATGGCTAGTCCTTCGCGCTCTGTAGTGGAATAGTTCTTCTCAGCCTTGGACAACTTCCTGCTCGCGAATGCTATAGGATGGTCCAATTCCCCCTCGCCCACCTATGTTAGCACGACCCCCAGCGCAATACATGAGGCATCCATGTGCACATGAAATTCCTTCTTCCAGTCCAAGAAGACTAGGATTGGCGCAGTGACCATTTTCTCTTTTAGAACATCAAAGCTCTTCTGACATTCATCACTCCAACAGAACGTAGCATCCTTTTTCAACAATTTCTCCATGGGCACGGTGATCTAGGCATAGTTCTTGATGAACTTCCTATAGTATCCGGTAAACCTTAGAGTTGCACATAGCTATTTCACATTTCTTGGCGCCTCCAAGTTGATTATCACTACAATCTTCGTGGGGTCTACCATCAATCCTTGTCTGCATACCACATGACCTAGCAGGATCCTAAAAGGGACACAAAACAAACACTTCTTCAGATTGAGCACGATCTGGTATCTCTGACATGTATCTAACATCAAGCGCATACTTTCTACAAGACGCTTGACCAATCCAAACATTGTCCAATCGTCAAAGTATACCTCCAGAAACTTATGAATGAAGTCTTTGAATGCCGCAATGACTACATGTGAAAATATTGCTAGCGCATTCTTCAGCCCAAAATGCATTACGGTGTACTGAAAACATCCCCATTCAGTCACGAAGGTTGTCTTACTTCTATCTTCAGGCACGATTTTGATCTTATGGTACCCAGAGAACCCATCAGTGAAAGAGTATTCTTCTTGGCCGCCTACATTATCTAGGACCTCGTAAGTGAACGGATCGGGAAGGGATCATGTACGCAAGCATCATTCAACTTCTGGAGATCCACACATATCCTTATTTCTTCTTTCTATTTCTTTTCCTGAATGACTATCAGGCTTACCCAATCAAATTCTTCCACGGGTTCAATAATTCCTACTGCGAGCATATTATCTAACTCGGCACGAACCCTTGCCTTGTACTTAGGATTAAGGTGGTAAGGTCTTTGTCTTACAGGCTTCATGTCTCGTTTCAGGGTGATCTTCATGACACCCAGGTCTCCTATTATCCATTTTAAATCAGAAAAAATTGTGGGGAACAAATCCTAATATTCACGGAGGAGCTCAATGACCTTGTGTACTGCCGCATCATCCCAATAGTCCCCAATATTTGCAAATTTGGTTTCTGCCTCTGTGCCAATGTTGTCCAGCCTGGTTTTTAGTGGCGCAGTTATGCTAGGATCCTCTATCTGCGAACCTTCATCCTCGCGATGACCTTCAGTTTCCAGAATATTAATCTTTCAGGGGTCCTCGTCTTCTTCTTCAGCGATCACGTTATAGCATTCTAGTCCGTGGCTTAACTAGGTAGTCCAATTAGGTTGGACCAGGTCCAAAGGATCTTGTGGTATCCTAAAGATCGCTGCTTTAACCCCCTGTAGCACCATGTAAATACAGTCAAACCCATATTCAAAGTTGAACGTCATTATATTTCCCTGGTGCAAGATGTCCCACTCTTCAGCGCCATGGTGGAGCTTGGTCTCCAAGTACCAATTCACTGGTATGATGCCCAGGGTATGACAAAACAGATGCACACATTCAGGCTATAGCTCCGCTCCATAAGCCTTAGTCCATTTGGCCAGATGATCACGCGGATCATCCATTCCATCATACTTATCTGTCATCCACACTTTTGGCTGCCCAAAATGTATTCTCATCATCGTCCTATAGTCGCACAAATCACCGAAACTATCCCTGTGCGTACCCCACCATCTTGCAGGCGTAGCACGCAGTACCCAGTCCAAGGACTGGAAGCGATGTTTCTCCAAGACTTCTCTTTCAAATGCATCCAAAAAGAAATCAACATCAGTTAGCCCATCATAATAAGGCAAATCCCTGACTTCGAATGACACACAACGCAATGACTTGGTCATCATATTACAATGCATCATAGATACTTCATGCAGCCGGTTCTGCCAGTGCTCTAATTCTTCGTCCAAATCTGACGTGCAGGAGCTTTCGTGGTCCCATGTAATACGTCTATCTGCTATCAGATTCACCCAATCCTGGTCTCGCATCGTTATCTTGTAAATCTGGTCCATATCATCATCACTTTCATAATCTCGGACTAGTTCTGTATAGCACAGTCCCTCCACGGGATCTAGCGGCACCACCACCCGGAGCGACTTCTTTTCAAATATCATCTTTTTCTTCTTCAAGTTGATTACCCCATTCATGTCAGTGGCCCAATCAATTCCAAGGAGCGCAAGGTAGGGATTTCTATCATCCACAATCTCTATTACTTCAAAATTCGCCAGTGCGCTCGTGCCCTCGATGTCAACTGTGACCCCTTGCAACCTCCCCATTGGGATAATTTTATGTTGATTCACCATTCTTAACTATATTGGAGACCACTGGAGCGTAGGTCTCCCCATTCTTTCCCAAGTTTGTTTTGGCAAAACATTTGCGTCGGACCCCAGATCCAGGATAACTTGGTCCATCTCGTACTCCCCTATCTGTGCGGTGAGTCTCATTTCACGCCTGGTCCTTGCCTTGTACTTTCCAATATTCCTAACCACGCGCAGTTCACTAGTAGCACCATCCTTACTAGCACACTGATTGATCAGTTCCTACAGGCCCTTCACAACCTTACTGTCATGGAGCAGCTTCATGCAGGTCTCCAAGAATGTGGTAATCATGGATGGGTCCATTTCTTCAGCTGTTTCTCCTGACTTCCTGAGGTAGAGGCCTCAGTGAAGCTTTTATTTGCTTCCATAAATGTTTCTTTTGTGCACTCTAGATCAAACCCAGTCTCCTTTTCTGGTGCTTTGCGGACCCATTCGCCTTCTACAGGCTACTTGCCTTTATCCTCCCCAGTCATAGTTCTGCTTCGCAGCATAATGTTTACCTTAGGGTCTTCCTCGTGGGGCTCAACCCTCATCATCTGGAGGTTCTGCGTCAGCTACGGAGGTTGCACCCCTTTTCGCGAATATTAGCTAATAATATTGGGCAATCCTTAGTCGCATGGTCAAACTGAGTACAATAGCGGCATGACAAACGCGTCGGATTTTGGACAGTCCTTCACGTAGTGCATTGGGCCTCTGGAATTGTAAAAAATTAGATGTCCTCAGCTTCTCCCAGGCCGTCCTCCACCTTGGCCTCGGCCTCACCCCTGATACTCACCTCGCGTTCCCTGAACGCCTTGGTCCGGAGGCTGCATTTCCGTCTGCACCCTGTATGCAAGTGTCCTATCCATCATCAATTCGTAACTTTGGAAATTGCTCTTGTCATGGCCTATTGATTGACAGAAATTGAAAAAGAGTTGTTGTGGGGTATGCACAAATTTCTGCAGCAAATGGCAATTTCCGGTCGCATGTTTCCCAACCACTTGGCATATAGTGCACCATAGCATAGACCCTGCACTTGGCCCTGCCATGGCTTCTGGTCATAGAGGCATTGGTCCTCCTGTTGCAACATAGTTCGCGAAGACTGGGCAGTGATCCTTATCATGCCCCTGACCCTTGCATTTTAGGCACCAAACTTCTTCACACGCCTCTGGCCGAGCTGTTCTGTCCTGCTTCAGACTTTGCATTTCGAGACAAAGGTTTTGCAACTGCACATGAATCTGCTGAACCCCCAGATTAGCATCCTACATTGGTGTCTCATGCAGCCTCATCGCGATTTCCAGAGCTTCTGTCTGCGTCCCAATCTTTTGTTGTGATAGCGCAACCCTTAGGTGGGTGAGGAGCGAAGCCATAAACTATTCGTAGTGTTTCCCATCAGTTAGGTTCATGTTGGCTTCATGGATCATACACTTCAATCTTTGATCCAAATCCCAGGGTGTCTCCCCCAACTTCATCATGATCTCCTTGAATCCTACAATCGACTGTGCTTGAGACTTAGGTCTAGTGAATTCTCTATTCAACACGGCCTGGATATCTGCCAATGCGGACATTGGGTTATCAGTACTGTACTTAATGTACCACATTAGTGCGCGATCCTATAGAGCACTAACCAGCGTGACTTTCTTCATTTGGTCATCCGTAATACCCTGGGCTTCCCATACAGCCTTCGCGACGAAACGAGAACTGGTCCGGATCTTCGTTCCCTACGCCCTTGAATACATGTAGTTTTACAGAGTTCGCCATATTGAACAGTGGTGGAGGTGGTGGTGGTGTGGGTGATGGGGTGAGCGGTGGAGGCGAGGATGGAGGCGGTGTAGATGGATGGGATGAGGGTGGAGGCGATGTAGGTCTTCACGGGAACCCTTGTCTTATCAATTGACTAGCACTTAGGGGAGAAGTCTCCGGTGATCCTTCGTCGTTACTCAAAGGAGGCCCGATCAGTGGGCTATACTTAGGACCTTTTCTTCCTTTGTCCTTGAAATACTTTCCACTTCATGTAGCTCCAAACATCAAGGTAACCACATAACCCGTTGTTCACACAAGAGCATCTTAATCCAAGTATTTAGTGATTTTAAATACTTACCTTGTGGTCCTTTAAAGAAGCGATGCTCTACTTCGTTGTAACTAATAGAGGTATCGATCGCAAACTCTGTCACAAATCCTCCTATGATGCAGTTGATCCAATGGTCAACATCGTGCACGATCTTATCTTCAGAAGCTTCCAACCTCCTTACTAACTCCGGTGTCCAAACAATCGGATTGTCAAGCCTCCACCTTCCTTGGTCGTCTCCCAACTTCGCGATCCACTCATATAACTCAACCAGGAAGGAACAGAAGAAGATTTCGTGTATTTCTGTGCACAGGCATCTATCCAACTACTATTCTTTCATCAATCACGGATTCTTGTTTTCTTGCGCCGCGAACTTGTGGATCTTTCTATCCAACTAGGTTTCGATCTATTTCTTAGTTGGATTCCAATGTTATGACATCACACATCTCGTTATGCAGATCCCGATCCTGGCAACAGAACCATTTGTTGGCTTAATGGGCGCTAACCCAGGTTCAGCGTTAGGCAGCCAAGCAAATCCCTACACTACTAGCCCTTTCGGAATCAGTTCGCGAAGTGCGGACTGAAGTCTCACCCGAAGCAGTATGGGGGGATGCAGGAACCAAGTTTCTGCACCCAAAGATGGTTATGATGTCGTTTTATGCCCTAACTATGCCTTCACATAGATCGATAATCCTTTTAGGGATTATCGATATACTTCTCTTAATCACCCTTAGACCTTCGTGAAGGTCTACGACTGTCTTTCGCAGACCCTAAACAGGTGAATCTACAACTTACGCACCTCTTCAATCACTCCTAAGTCTGTTATTACCAAGATCGGCTTAAGTATCTGATAACTTTAACATGCATTAATATATCCTTCGCGAAAACAGATATTATGACTTGCGTTCATAACAGTGTAAAATATACAGATTCACGAATCAACACAACATTAAATCATAAACCAATTATTCATCAAGACATAATCACAATTATTCATAACAGAAGTAAAAGGGACAAAACACAGATATTTCCAAAACAATCTCTTTATTAATGCTTTAGATCTTCTCAGAAACTCAAACTACCCTATGCACTTAGTTGTAGGGGTCCGCGCACTCATCTGCGAACTCTACTCTAGGCCTCTGCGCACACGATTGCAGAGCCTCTCTTCTACTCTAAGATTCTTCGCCCTTCACTTCTAATGACTCCTAACTTCTTACTAACTCCCCCTTAGATCTTCTAAGACTTCCCTTTTTATACAATCCCATGGTCCGCAGACCATGGGTAGATCTAAAAACCAACACAACTTATCTAAACTAAGGGTGTAAAACCCTTTTAACTTTAAACATCTTTCGCACTCTGCGACCAAAAAATGCGGAGACTTTACATTTCTTTACAGAAAATTCGTGCCTTCTGCCCCAAAACTTGGGTGTTTAACCCAAAATTGACCCCCAGGGGACCCCTTCCTAACACTAATTGAAAAGGAAATGTGTGATGTCTTATTTTCTTAAAAAAAATAATACTTTATTTTTTGGAAGAAATTTGAAAGTACACTACAAAGGAGATGAGTCGCATAAAAAAAAAAACAAAACAAAACAAAAACGAAAAAAAACTTTTTCCTTTCTAAGATGTTATTTCCCCAAAATTGTGCTAATCTATATGTCTCTCGGAAATGTTTCATAAACTCATAGTATCAATTACTAAGCCTTCAAAAAAACCACATGATAGAACACATTAAATGTAAGAGCTATGATTAAAAACAAAAATAGAGTCCCCTGAAAGTTCTTCCAAAAAAAATATTTTCAAGGAGATTGAGAGCTTCTTTTGAGAGTGTCTGCCCCAAGAGTGAATTCTCTGTAAACATGATAGAAACATGTTTGAAATAAATATATTTATGCCTTGATCTAATTTTCAATTTCTTCAATACCTAGGATTATCACTTTATTACAACCTCACATGCAATTTACAACCAAATCAAAATTTCCAAATACTTGAAGCCTTGATACCTCCTTAGAATATGAACTTTTGAGTAATAAAAAAAGCACTAAGTTCTAACATATTATTAGTACGAAAGCCAATGTTATCTTTCCCATGAAAATAATTATGGTTAGAGAGTGATAAGATAAATGTGGTGTCTTATAGTAAGAGGGGTGTATGAAACTCCTGCAAGCACATAATACATGCTACTTAAGTGGAATTGTTATACGATTTTAAGGGAAGTAATATCAATGCAAATATTGTACTTAGCACATATATGAACCTTAAACCTTGGAATGTTAGGCCCATCACTATTTGTGACACATGTTGTTGGTCCCATGTATAATTTTAGTTGTATTATGAGACATTTCTAGATCTTGGTATACAACATTTGTAATATGACCCCTTTCTTTCTAGTGTTTATGAATTTACACCTAAGATATTATGTACATGAGATAACTATTACTTATTTTATAAGAAATAATCTGTTGGTGGTAGAAAATGCAAATAAAGTTTTGATTTGGCACATTTTAGTACTAAGTGTTCTATTGATCTTAGTGATACTAAATTGTCAAACATTAGTGTGAAGTGAAAGAGATATGGATGTGTTAAATACAATCCTATTGTAGATTCAATTTCAATGTCAAAAACTATTAATCTAAAACATAGTTACTAATTTGATGAGAAATTTGACTTCAAAATGAGAACTCTAACACTACAAACCCATATTTTGTACCAAAACCACCAAAGTCAACCTTTGAATTGAAAAGTGATTCCTTTAGAATCACCCATTTTATTTTAAGATTAAAATTACAACCCATTTGAAACCATGGCCTTGACCATATGTATTTTCATCAACCAAAACCTTAAATCAACCATGAATTGAAAGGTTGTGCTCTTAGCAACACCCTATTTTTTAGGGTTAAAATTACAACTTGTTTGAAATCGTGGCCTTGATAATTAATATTGTTGTGACCAAAAACTTAGAAGTAACCTTCACATATAACATAACAAAAAAAGGGAAAATAATAAATAGTTTTAAAATAAAAGATGAAACTCCTTTACAGGAAAAGAAGCTGAAAACCAACTTATAAAATAAGGAAACAGGGAAAAACAAAAGAACCATTTAAAAAAATAATAGAGCTCCATTTTTTAATTTTAAGTACATTAAAAAAAAAAAAAGACTATAAAACAATTTTCTTAAATGCAAAGGGTTTTAAGAATTTTTTTAAATTAAAAAAGTTAATAATATATATTTTTTAAATAATTAAAAAAAACACACACATTAGTGTTGAGGTCTCAACAGTCTCCCACATATATGAGCTTAGGGCATCCTCCAAAAAAATTCAAATCAAATCTCTTAGTTGCTTCATTTATTAGTTGTGCTCTCATGATTGGAGTGTTTGCTAGTTTAATTAGAGATTCTTGTTCAATTTCCTATGTTCTAGTCCACTTGATGTTGTAGTCATGATTGAATATGGAAATAATATATCAAATTTGTTTATATTTCTAATTGGTTCTTACTATGTGTCACATGTGCATGTGTTGTTACACCTCTTGGTTCTTTTAGTAATCCTAACTTATGAAAGTGTCATATGATGTCACTTGGGGTTTATTGTAGCATTCACAAAGAATAGGTTGGTTCTCAATTGTTTTCTTGGAAATAACAGATATTCCCACCAAGTACTCAGTACCAAGTGCTTTATATATTAGTTGGCTATTTTTGCAGAATAAAATCTCTCAACTACTAATAGGTAGCCCTAGTTTCAATGGACATATGCAAGTTTGTATAACATAGATGTCAAAGGAATTTCACAAAATTGGATTTGGGTAAAGCAATAACAAGAATGGGGCTCCAAATTTTGTTTAAACAATGTTTTTATACATAATTGCAAGTACTAGTCAAAGTGAATTTTTACTTTTAAAATAAGCATACTATAGTTTTTTTTGTGATTATGAATCCAAAATAAATGACAATTTGAATTTGATGTTTGAAAGTACAAAATGCACATTGGAAATTTCTTGTAAACTAGGCCTCATTTCTTATGAAAGCTATTGAAATGATATTGAATGAAGTTGTATGATCACTCATTTTCTTTCCACATTGAAAAAAATTGACCTCAATTAAATATCATGTGGCCATGTTATAGGTTTTTTAAGTCGAAGATAATCAGATTGCACAAATACATAAGTTGAATATTTTATCTCTTTTCAAAATAAATACATAATTCGATGTTTCCTGTGATGTAAATATTTCTATTATTATAAAAGGGAGCATTAAAATTTGTTACTATATATCAAACCCCTTCTTAAATCCTTTCTAAAACTGCACTGTACACTACAATTTTCCCCTTGTGATACAGATCACTCCAAAAAGATCCATGCAAAATATAGTTATCAATTCCCCACAAAATTCAACATAACATAATATATAAATTCAACATAACATGATATATATTGTATTGTTAAAAGAAAAAACATGAAAATGTTTTAATATGTTTTGGACTTACCTTATTCTTATTCACCATGTCTTGAACCTACCTTATCGCATCAAGAGGTGCTCTACAACCTAGTATGGGGGAGATATTGTAATGAAGTGTAAGGTGAGAAATTATAAATAAATTAATTAATAAATTAATATTGGTTCAATTTAAATATTCAAGTATGGGGGAGATGTTGAAATGTTAGATGAAAAATAAAAAAATAATGTCACCTCAATTCAAATATTCAAATTAGGTACATCTATATTAATATTGTGGATGTTAAGTAATTTATACAACATAAATTCTAATACATTTTAATGTCAACCGAGGTTTGTAAGCTTGCGAGATGCATGCAGAGTATGTGCAAAATCAAATAATAACCACCTTTACCTATAATGATTTTAAAACAACTTAGAACTCTTCATGAACTAATTGATCTCCTACATATTTAATCTTGAAATGATTGGGGCTACGAGTGACAACAATCTATTTTAAAGAGTTATTGATCTATGTAAAATGTTGGAAAAACAAATACATAAATAAAATACGTAATTAAACTAACTAATGAAGAGAATAAAAATAGCACAATGCACGTTAGAGCATGGGGAGCCTACGAAGTCTAACATATGATGTGAAAAATATCATAGACTAACGAGTTATATAAACTTCAACCATTATCTCTATTACAAAACAGTTATCATACTCTATTCAACAAAATGTTACCTCGTAACACCACTTTGCGATCAACAATCTATGGCATATTTATATACTTTAAATTGTGAATCATAGTCAACAAACTAGACCCGTTCCTTCCTTTATGAACATGATACCATAATAGAATGATTCAACAAGATTATAATATGATTCGGATTCAAAGTGATTACAATATATCCATAAATGGTGTTGGATAAGATCTTGTATCTCATTCATATGACACAAAGTGCATATGAAGGAGATCCCCCATATCTCTATCCCAAAATAGTTGATAATGACCTACACTTAGAAGGAGTTTGACTAGATCTTTGATTGAGGAATTGCGCTCTTTCCAAATGAATTGGGTGAAAAGTATAAAACATATCACCATATTGATCCTTATATTTACAAAACCCATGTTCCTAAATCACATGTGGACAACCAAAAGTATGAGAATCAATGATCATGCAAACTAGAATTGAACTAGAGCAGTAGGAATTGTAGTACATAAGTAGGATTTCTTCAAGTGTACCAGGAAATGATCAATAAATGTCATTAGAAAAATAAATATAAAACTTTTCCAAATCATCCAAAACAACAAAAAAAATATATAAATTAACAACAATTTACCTTAGCGTGCTTGTTGGGCATATTCGCTTCACAACAATGAACAAATATGATGATAAACATAGGAATTAATTATTAAAAAAAGGAAAACGTGTCAAAAAGGAGGCCAAATAATGATGTAATGTGATGGATTAGGATGAAGATCATAAGTCACATGGATTTGGATAAGAATGGTTCGGTGGTAGGATTACTCTGGGTATTCTAGGTGGAGTATGTACCATGATGAGGAAGTTTGTTGTCCTATGGAATGACTCCCAACATTGTGCTATGATCTTGTGAGAGATAGAGTGTACTTCTCAAGGCCTTGGGTAATGTGATAATGTTGGCTATGATGAGTGATGCTTATCAATATATATCTCTTCTTATAAGAACATTTCAAATGGAGTATTGTCTTGCTACCAGTTGGACAATTATGAATACCTCCCTAATGAAGAGGGAGTGTTTGGAAATGTAACTAGTTTCAGTCTTCATAATTGTCATTTTATCTCATGTCATGATGTAATTCTTATAAAGAAAAATAAAAATATAAAAATATTATTGAAGCATGTGTTTCATGCTTGGCTCATTGGTTAAATAGGTCAAGGCATCCATTGCATGCATGTAGGATTTATCATG
The DNA here is from genome assembly GCA_031772625.1 of Pinus tabuliformis. NCBI lineage: Eukaryota > Viridiplantae > Streptophyta > Pinopsida > Pinales > Pinaceae > Pinus > Pinus tabuliformis. The sequence continues at coordinate 1,633,434,782 of CM062818.1, read as the reverse complement.
AAGAAGTCAATATCATTCTAAAAGAATTCATTTAAGCATATTGTAGTTCAATTCAGCCTATGGAAGCTCTCCAAGTCATCGTAAATACTACTATAAGTAAATCTACATGTCGGCCTAGGACCTCATAACTAGCCTATTTGACTCTTGGAAAGGCAAGTATATATATATATATATATATAGAGAGAGAGAGAGAGAGAGAGAGAGAGCTTCCAAGTCATCGTAAATACTACTATAAGTAAATCTACATGTCGGCCTAGGGCCTCATAACTAGCCTATTTGACTCTTGGAAAGGAAAGTATATATATATATATATATATATAGAGAGAGAGAGAGAGAGGCAGTTCAAAGACACTCGAAGTTGTAATAAGTTTAGAGACACCTGAAAATTACAAGAAATTCAGAGGTTTGAATATCATAGGATGCATAGTGGTTCGAGGTTACAGTAAGATTATAGGATCTGAGAAGCTCAGAATTGCAGTGAGGTACAAAAAGTTTAGAACTGTAGTGAGGTCAGAAAATTACAATGGAAGGAGGTGGCATTTCTGATTTGGAAGGACTCTTGAAGAAGTGTTGACTTGTAGCTAGAAGGCTTGACTTGGTCATTTCGTCTTGGAATTCTCCTTTTAAGTTAATAATAATAAGTTCTTGAGTGTTTTCCCCTATTGGAGGGGTTTTCTCTAGCGTGGAGCATATATTTGGTGTCTCTTGTCTCTTATCTTTACATTTTTGGTAATTTCTTGATGAAAGAGAACTAAAAATAATTAATAAGAAAACATCAAACTTCACAAGTAATTATCAAGTTAAGGAAAATCAATATTGATCTTCTATCACTTTGATTTTCCAACAGTTTGGGAGAATGTGCACTGGGTGTAGGTTATCACCCTTGTTTTTCATGATGATAAAAATCTATAAAGAAAGTAAAATCTATGTAGATGCAAATTAATCTATAATGAAACACAACAATATGACAATGTAGGATGTTAGAATGCTCACGTAATATGCAATGCAACTAACTAAGATGCATAATTAAACCTAGTTTCCATTAAACAAAGTAAGGTGGCCCCATCTCATATGTGAAGGTAAGAGTTCACGATCAAGTTTAGCAATATAGAAGTAACCAACACCTACTTTTCCATGGATCCTAACGGGGATTGGGTCCTTTTCAATTAAAACAAGATCAACTACTTGGTATTCTCTTGTTGATTTTTGGACCCACTATCTCTTGACAATTGATTGCCTCTTGTTAGATATTTTGCTAAGACAAACATATTGAGAAGGGGAAGGCTTACTCAACTTTGGGGATCCTTTGGAATGATATTGAATCATACCCTTGTGATTCTTAGTGATCTTGGCCTTTTCAATGGGTTTAGGGAATGGGAGTGATGTGAAAATTCCAAAACTGGAATCCTATTGCAGCAACTGGAATTTATTTTTCTAATTGATAATTATTTTAACAATTTATCTCCTATGATAAAAAATAAAAAATAAAAAAAAAATCACACTGCAACCTTAACAAATAAAATATTGTAGAAATAATAGCATTAGAACCTGAGAAAATACTAGTACACACACAATAAAAATGAGACCGTTATTTTTGGATAAATTTCCCTGGAAAAACCTAACTTGGGAAAACCCGTGCAACAGTGAATGTTTTTATTATTATGCAAGAGTGAAAATTTGAGTATAATCTCGATGCCTGAAACTAGAAAATCATGACAAGAAAATATGGGCAAAATTATTGAAGGGAATTACCCTTCCTCCACAAGAAATTTTGACATAACTTCGCTTCAAAAAACTGGTCATCCAAACCCTAGTGTGAGCCCTTATGCACTGCCTTTGTGCTGTCTCCCACACATGTGGCTTGAATATGCCTATGATGAAGTCTTTTTTCCTATCTCTTCTAAGGAAATTGACTCTCCAGCTCTCTAGAAGACTTTCCTAGCCTCTGGAACTGAGAACGAATTTTTCCTCAGCTAAATCGAACTGCCTTTATGAAGCAATTGTGCATTCCTCTGTGCTACCTCACTAGGAATAAATTGGCCCTCTTTTCGTCACCTCTCTAAATCTAGATAACTTCCTCTTGATCACTATCCCTACCCCTCGCTATATTTTCTTCCTCACTGAAGCTCGAACTCTCCGGCAACTGACTGCTGCTACTCTGGAAAATTGAATTCTCCAAGTGACTCTGGTGTATTCTCCATCACCACATTGATCTCCTCTTATAATCCATTGTTGGAACACCAACGACCAATATTAAAACTTAATCAATGGCCAGGATCATCTTTGGATCGATTCGATTGAGTTTATAGACTATTCTCAGCTTATCTCAATTAATACTTATTAATTAACCATATTCACTAAGTTTAGACTTAGGAAATATTTAAAAATCAGCTAATAATATAATTGAGAGATTTCTAGGTGGAATTTCCATAAATGATTTTTGGGTTTTTGAGGTCTCATGTATTCTAGGCTCTCCACCAAGTTTCGTGGCTAGAACAGATCCGCTGCTACAAAAAATAACACTCCCTCTTAGCGAGGACTGTGTTCTCTCTAGTGTTGCACATCCTGCCACAACACCCTGTCTCTGTATCACTTCATGTCACATTGCTGATGTCTAGCTACTTATTCCCACCAACCACTGCACAAATATGATATTGCATCTGTGCTTCTACTGACATTTCCATACTACTGCCAACTTTTCATCTGCACTGCAACTCCCTCTCCTTTGTTGTTGCTACAACTGCAACCAGTGCAACTGAGAAGAATCCTAAATATTGAGTCAATTGTGTTTAGTATGATTCATTTGTCTCTCGAGTCTTTGATTGCTACTAGAATTTTCATTGTCACTAAAGAATCTGTGTTGCTGCCAGCTCAACACTTCGCCACCTACTCTGTTGTCAACACTACACTGCGATCCTCAGTCTCTGACTGATACTATTATGCAACTGTCACTTTGGTACTGACTGCATCAATTGCCACTAATTCATCCTTCTACTGAATATTGTGGGTCCCCATAGCAAGGTAATGATCCATGAGGTGGAATCCTCAAGGACCCTGCCCAATCTTTGTAGCTCTCTAGGGCTACAACTCCAAGTCACCCCACCTTACTCCTAGAGGTATGGCTTCCAACATCGCAAAGTCTTCCTCCAACCTGGAGGAAAGCCTATCTATCTCGTTTGACACTGCCTATTGATCCTACTTCTCTGACTTGTCCTTCTTCCTGAGAGGACATTGCGTGTTGTAGTGACCGAGCTCACCACACCTTAAGAACTTGACCTTTGATAGGTCCTTATTCTTCCTTATTCTCTCCCCTTGCCCTTGACTAGGACCCTTAGATGCAAGGGCCACATTCTCCTCCTCCTTCACCACCTTTTTTCCACTACTACTGTTGCCATTGATGGAGCTCTTTAACAGAGCTCGTCTCAACTCCTCCTGCTATAAATCCACCCACATTTTGTCCCATCCTGGTAGTGTGTCTTTGCCCAATACACTTTGGATGAAGACCTACCAATCCTCAGAGACACTATTGAGAGCTAATCGCACTAGCTCTAGAGGTTGAGGTGTTGCCCCAACAACTAAAAATTGGTCTCAAACCGCTTGAATCCTAGTTAGGAAGGGATCTATTCCTTCCCCCTTCTACATCCTAATGCATCTCAACTTCTCCTCTAGGAACATCTTCTGCTGCTCGGAAGTATCCTGGTATAGCGTGGAGAGAGAATCCCACATTTCTTTGGTCGTTCCTTTTTCTACCACATGTGATACTATATGATCCTGGACTCCATCCAAGATCAACTGCTTCACCCGCGTCATCTCCTTCTAGTATTCCTTGAGCTAATCTGGATTTTGAGGAACTTCCGCTACATTATCAATGTAGGCTCTCAGGCCATATTCATCTAGAGGGAAGGACATCCTAGCCTTCCAGATGACATAGTTGGATGAACCATCCAACCTATCCTGATCTCTAAGCCCTGTTATGGCCATCTCTAATCAAGTCGAAAACTCCCTCTTTCCCTGTGCTTGACTATTTCTATGTTATTCAGACTCCCTCCTAGAATGTGTGGCTTTTCTAGATGCTATTGGAAATATGCAACTGAAAATTTGAACTTCTGAGATTAGAAGCTCTCTGAGATCAATTTTCCCTCAGTTGTGTGTGATTTTCTCTTCCACTCGACACAGGTTTTGCTTCTACAAACTGCAACAAAACCCTCTGTGTCCAACCAAGGAATCTTCTCAGTGAAAATTGTTGAAATAAGGAATTACTGAGAGGGGGGTGAATCAGTAATTAAGAAACTCTTTTCCTTTTTCTTATTATGCTTTTATTCCCTTATTATATTATTTTACTTGTGAAAGCATTAATTCACAAAAACAGTGAGCTAACAATATTTCAGACACACAAGTTCAAACAACAATCACATGAGCAACATATATTTGATACAGTGTTTTTCACGTGGAAACCCAGAGGGAAAAAACCACCAATTTTGTTGTTTGTTCATGATGTAAATTAAGCACCCACTTAATTACATCTTTTTGTTTGTGAGCACCCACTCACAGGAGGCACTAACCCCCTTTGGTTAGCAAGCACCAACTTGCCAAGAGGCACCAACCTGCTCTTGCCACTGCTCTACTATTTCATACAATTTTCAAACTGAAAACAGAGGCATACAATTATACAAGTAAAATACCAAAAATGGATGTTCACAGGTTTGACTTCTGCATTCTTCCTTTTGTGCTCACTTGTAGTGGATCTCCTCTCGCTGCTCATAGTAACACTTCCTCTACACTCTACCTTCTCTATCGAGGGCTCTGCACCAACTACTCTTCAATACTACACTTGCAATTCTCCACACAGCCCTCACACTGCTCTTGCTGTTGTATTACACAGTGGTGCTTCAACCTCTCTGATTCAATGATTTATCTCACAACACTGCACACACACATATGCTCACCTCCCCATATTTTCCATTCTCGATAATGGTTTTGTTCCACTAAGGAACTTTACACAATGGAGTCTCTCCTCTCTATCCTTTAGCTGTGAATATGTACTTAGGCATGGCTTCACTTGTCACTCTTGCGTCTTCTAATAGTTTCTTGTCAAGGCGCCCAAAATAGAGATGGACCTTGCATTTCTTCATAGTCTATCTGCACATAGCTATTGTGCTGAGAAATTAATTCTCAGGTGACCTACACACCTTCGAGAGCCCCAATTTCATTTATCGTTCCACAGATCTTGACAGTTCATAGAGGTGACCGTTATGTTCTTATTTATCACAACCATTCATGCACGCAAAACAGTCGATTGCTTCCTTCATGCTCTTGAATTCATCTTTGCTACAAATGTTGTCCTCGATTTCTTGTTACAGAGTCTTCCGCGGGTTTATCCCATTTTAACTACCAACTCCTTTGTACTTGCATTCAATTTCGCAACTGTTGTTGGTGCACTAAGATGTCTTTTTATAGGCAATCTTAATTCCTACATTAATTGTCAACCCAAGGCAAGTCTTTTTATTTCAAGAGTGTCAGCACTATATATGTAGTGAATTTAGAGGTTAACTAATAACAAATCGTTGCAATTGCTAATGACTATATTTTCAAACTTAATCCAAACAATTCTGAAAGAAATTCATAACATACTTTGCAATTCTACTTAACCTATCATGAAAGAAAATGAATCTGAATACAACTATAAAGAATCACACTTGGCAGTCTTAAATGGAATTGAAACTAACTCACTCAATCATTAAAGAGAACTACGACAATTGAACAACAAACAATAATTGAATAGAAAATCCCAATTGAACAAAAACTGATAATTGAACAACAAATGATATCTGAACAACAAATAACTATATTGCGGAAAGTGATCAATTCTATCTCTAAAATCTATGATAACATTACTTGGAATGAATCAACGATCTAATGTCGACACTAACATAACCAATCCAACCAAAAGAATTACTCATATATAACACACGGCTAAATCTGAATCTCAAATGAATAGCAAAAGCAAATCGAATCAACAATCCTCACGATAATCAAAATGATATTAACTTAACATTAACAAACAATAAAGAATGAAATAGAAAAGATTATATCACAGGCGAAGCAGTAGATCTTCTCTTGACTGGGCCCAGAGTCGCCAGAAGTCTCCGCTATGAGATACTCATAATATAATTATGATTTAAACGCAGTCTTCTTCATTAAAATGAATAACAAAGTTACAGCATCACCAAAGTAACAATATTATATGTCTGAAAGTATAATTATAAACTGTGAATTTCTGAACTAGACGTGCAGTTTGCCTTTCAGACTTATATATAACAATTAGAAAAGTAAATAGATAAAATCGAATCCTTGGGATCAGGGGATCCTAAGGATTTCGCAATACTCAATCTGATTATGTCATAAAATAACATTGGTCTGCCCGTTCTTCCACTGTCCTACCTTGCCTCCGACACTGTCTTTTTCCTTTATAAGATTTTGTTGTTCTGTCAATTGAACAACTATCATCCAATTCACGTCTTCTGCACATAAAGATAGTAAAAATCAATTTTTCCTTCTTAGATTCGTCTAATTTGTTACTAATTACTTTTACCCAACTTTAATTGTTATTTCCTCTGCTTCTACCCATAAACAAAGATAATCATGTGAGGATGAGTGCTAAATAAAGCTATTACCAAGGAGAAAACATACCTTTTCCATGACCCAACATACTCCCCATCTTACCTTGTTGCATGTCCTCATGCAATTAAATGGTTTAGGTGCAGCTGGGTTAGGGAATATGCAGGGTATACCTCCTCTTCATAAACTCTGAAGCCATTTTTCTTCTTAAGTACAGTGAAAGCCTGGTTTACTTCTTGATCCTTCAAGTTGTAGTCACTGCGATACTTATCTAGAGGATACCATATGATTAGGGTTCTATACCAACATCCTATCCATTCAGGCCCCATGGTTAAGACCCTGTTACTATATTTATGGAAACGAGAGGAGGCAGCTTTAAAGTTCCGGTAACCAAATGGTTCTTGGTTTCTAACAGTATTGTTGGAGACCTTCCACCTTTGTCTGGCTGCAGAAAAGGCTTCATCCTTGATCTCTTGGAAGTACTCCTTTCCAGCTTGTATAATATCTGTGTGGAATGGCCCTAATTGGCCTACAACACCAGCTCGCTTCATAAATTGCTTGTGCCTGAGAGAGAGATGTAGGGATTTTGTAGGTTCCCCCCTAACCCATAGGTTGATTTCATATTAACGCTTTCTAAAAGTATTGTGAGCCTTGGCCCACTTGAGTTGGTTAGTAGCAAAAGAAAGAAATGCTTAGAATTGGACATCCCCTATAAAGGGGCCAGGGTTGTTGTCTCTGTCATCTTCCAAAAAGAAATTGTGCATGTAAAGTTCACAGAGGAGGCATTGTACCTGCTCGTTTTGCTCTCTGAAGCACTTGACAAAGTCCGGGGTAGTTTTGATTTCCACAGACTTGCCAACCTTAACAGCTTTGATTTTCAGCAGGAGGTACCTTTCCAGGAGGAATAATGCATAGTTTGTAGCAGGAGCTCTGCATGACAGGGTGTCTGAATAAAGAGAGAAGACAGTCTCCAACTACTCTTTAGCCTTTTGTAATTTTTCCTGTTCTTTCTCAACATTTTTCTTCTCAGCCTTGTACTGTGCCAAGGTCTCATCTTCGATAGTTGTGAGTGCCTCAAACTTTTTCCTTAATTCTTGACGTATATGTAGGGGAACCACTTCGTCCTTGTGCTGAGTTAATTCATGTTGAACCTTCAATAGTTCATTTTGCAGTCTCCTAATAAATGTCTCCCTTACTAAGGGAATGTAAGCAGGTGTCTCCTCTATTTGGGCTTCATTATCTTGTGTCTCCATAGGCTCAGTTTGGACAATAGCCTCAGCTGCTTCTTGAATTATGCAAAAATCAATTGGGATGTTTTCTTCAACATCAGTCTGAACGGAAACGTTCACAGTAGGGTAGTCCATTTGGGTCTCCTGTGAGCAAACATAGGGGTCTTCAGTCTACATTTCAGTGTCCTCTACAAGACATGGCTCTGTCTGAGTTTCCTTTGAATAGACCAAAAGAATCTCAGTTTGGGTTTCAGCATCTTTTCCAGAATAATGTTTTGTTTGTGTTCCTATGGTCTCCATTTCCACTTTCAATTTTCTGGCTCTGATTGCTTCTTTTAACCACTGTCTAAGTTTCCCAATTATTCTCTTCTATTTTCTATACTTTTTAAGCATTTTTTTGAGCCTGTCCTTGTAGGACTTCTTTATTCTGGGACTTCCAACTAGTGGTGGTGCAACTGCATTTTCCTCAAGTTCATGCTTAGGTGGTATTGTGTCAGCATCAGGGAGGGTTTCAATTGGAACTGTATCTCCCGATGGAGCTTCACCTTCTGGCTCTTCTTCATCATGAATTTTTCTCTTAAGAGACCCCAATAAATGGTGTCTCCTAAACAGTTATCATTCTCCAGGTTTTCTTCTGGGTAGGCCTTGTCCTCAGGGGACTTAAAAAATATAGTATTGCCTGGTTGATTTTCATCTCCCAGGGTTTCATCTGTAGGATTTTCTTCAACTGGGGGGTCCACTGGACCGGTATCTGTTGTCTGATTTTCTTCTCTAATGGCTTCCTCTTCATGCACCTTGGCTTCAAGGGGTTTTTCCATAGAAGGGACTAGTTCCCTCTGTTCTTCCAAGAAATCAGTAAATGACAGGGTTTGATCATAACCAGGGTTGTCAGCAGAGGCAAACTAGTTGGGGGTACAATTTTTTCCTTCAACATTCTCAGATTGTTCTCTTCCCTCATCAAATATCCCCATGTTTTCCAATACCTTGGCCAACTATTCCTCATAGTATTGCAAAGGGGCATTTTTCAGACTTAGAGGTGGTGTGTGAGATGGCCCAAGCTCATTTGTTTGAATTGGGGTATGTCACTAGGACCTCACCCACACAAAGTGCCTACGTTTCACTGCATTCAAGGGCACAAAGGAATTATTTCTTTTCAGTGTCCTTCTTGGACCTGGGGTTCTTGGCCCTTGTTGTTTTGTTGCTGGGTTTTCTGGAGGTGGGGCCAAAGTAGGATTTACAATATTGTCCCAAGTTAGTTGTTGTTGGGCCAGTCCATGCATGATAATCAATTTGATCATTTCATGATGACTGATGACTGTGTGTGGGTATTTAGCTTTCCTAACTCGACAAGTGACATCATGCAATAGGGAATTCAAATAAAATAGTAAATTAACTGAAATATTTTGTTTTAGGATGGCTAAAAATTTGAGTTGGTAGGGCTTTACCACATCTTGACAACCGTTGCATGTGATGTATTGTTGCACAATGACTGCCAATTCCTGCCATGGCTATCTTAACGTTGAAGGGTGAATCCCTTTCCCTGTTCACTCCAATTGCTCACCTAGGTCCTAGAACACTGCGAGCACAATGTGTAGAAGGACATGATTTTTTGTCCACTTTTTTCCCTCAGCCAGAAGTCCAGTGACTTCGGCTATGACCGCTTCAAAGACCATTATGTCCTTGCCTCTTATTGTGGTGCTACCATTCTGCAAATTCTGCAATAATTCGATTGTCATTTCTTTGTGAAATCCCTACAATTTATTCACATATTGTAGCCAGACAATGCGCTCGAGAATTTCATGAGCCTAGTCTGATACCATGAGCACTGTGGGTTCATTTCGGATAGCTCTACCTCCCATGGTTGTTATTTTCCTGTGACTGTTCACTCGTATGGACTTCTCTTGCACTTTCGTAGTTTAGAACAACAACAAAGAACATTAAAGAAATTAACAGGAAAATGATGTTGTTTTGGGAATTAACAGCATATACAATCAAGTCATTTGTCTCATCAGCAATATTTGATACAAGCTCATAATCAATCTACATGACATCCATAATGGTCATCGTATTTTCTCCAATCAGAAATACTTTGATAATTATTACGCATACACAATCATCATGATGTCCTTTACCCAAAAATCAATTTAATAATTATCACTCAATTATCCATAACTGTCACACATGTTCACACGCAGACCATCCCCCCTCCAATGAGAAAAGGGTATCCACGTCTGCCAAGCATGTGAAAAGCAAGAGAATGAATTGGTAATTCATAAATGAAGGCAACCAATCCATAAAAGCGGCGCGATTTATGACAAAGAAATTAAAGCAATACACATATCAGAGGTAAAATGGCCGAAAAATAAAAAACATATATTTAAATCATTATGTCAAAAGATTTTCACCTTAAGCGGTATTAGTAACAAACACATAATTGGCGGTAAGTATTAATGACTGTCATAAAGTGATTGGACAAATATAATATAATGAATACATAACATAAGTTACCATGCATGTTGGCTTGTAAGAGTGTTGTTCAAATGGGAAATTTCCTTAGAAATGAATCCATAGGTGGTAATAGAATAGAGAGCATTTGGCAATGTAAGATACTACTCCAAGACCACAAGTAGAGCCACTACTGCCAGCAGTCATCCAGGGTTGCTTTTTAACCCCACAAATGAGCCAGAGTCCTCCTTTTAGCATGTAGATGATTCTTTCTTTTCTTTTGATAAAGAGACCACTATGCTAGCATGGTGACCAAATAATCATAGTGCCCTTCACCAGGATATATCAAAGTGATCAGGTTGACTTGTGATGAGACCCTGTATCCTTCTGACAATTATCAAGAAGGTCATTACCTTGGTTTGGTGGCCAACATGAAATGTCACCTGTTACATCCTTATGATCATGGTAGGCTAACTCGTGATGAGATCCCATATCCTCTTTTTGTTGTATTTTCATATTTCATTATTTTCATATTTTGATGCTTTTATTGTAAAAATATGGAGCCTCATTTACTCCTCAAGAGTCAGGGATGGTGTAAGTAAGAAAAATGCCAATGAAAGTTTATACTTTTACCCCCATCTCATCATATCAAAGGAATTTATCCATTTGAAAGTGTGAAAAATAAGCTAGCATGGTTTTAAAATAATGAATCATTTTATGATGTGTCCAAAGAAAAGATGTTCAGCCAGTCATTATAGAGATGCACCATATCAGCTGTTGAATAAAGATAACCATCAAAAGGCTTTATAGGCCATAATCGTATTGTCATTACTATTTTTTCTTTATGTTAGGCACAAATCGACTCAGATGGTGTTTATCCAAAACATAAAAGAAAAACGAAAGATGGCACAATGATCGGAAATGAAACAGTAAAATAAATCATAGTTCTTCCTATGAAAAACGCAAAAAGTGTTGTTCAATTGATTGAACAACAATCATTCAATCGATTGAACATCAAAATTGAAAAGAAAACACAAAAGTGTTGTTCAATTGATTGAACAACAATCGTTTAATTGTTTGAAAAGAAAAATCGAAAAGAAAACAACATGAAAGTGTTGTTCAATCGATTGAACAACAATCATTCAATTGTTTGAACAGCATAAAAAGAAAAAAAAACACACACACACACACCACAAGAGTGTTGTTCAATCGTTTGAACAACAAAATCAAAAAACGCGAAAGTGTTTTTTAATTGATTGAACAACAACCGTTCAATCATTTGAACAACAAATATTGAAAAGGAAATGCAAACGTGATGTTAATCGATTGAACAACAAAAATCGAAAAGAAAACAATGCAAAAGTGCTATTCAATCATTCAATCGTTTGAACAGCCAAATTGAAAAAAGAAAAATGTAAAAGTGTTGTTCAATCGATTGAACATCAATCGTTTGAAAAACCAAATTGAAAAAAAAAAAAAAAATGTAAAAGTTTTGTTCAATTGATTGAACAACAATCTTCAATCATTTCAACAACAAACAGAAAACACACAAGTGTTTTTCAATCGATTTAATAGAAATCGTTCAATCGTTTGAACAACAAAATCAAAAAAGAAAAATGTGATAGTGTTGCTCAATCGATTGAACAAAAATTGTTCAATCGTTTGAACAACAAATCGAAAATGCACAAGTGTTGTTCAATCAATTGAACAACAATCGTTCAATCATTTGAACATAAAAAAGAAAAAAGAAAACAACACAAAAGTGTTGTTCAATCGATTGAACAACAATCGTTCAATCGTCTCAACAACAAAAATACAAAAAGATGTTATTCAATTGATTGAACAACAATCGTTCAATCGATTTAATAACACTTACCGAAAACAAAAACAAAAATCTCATATTTACATGGCGATGCCTACTAAATTACAATCAATCAAAAGAACATATAAATTATTTACAATTTAAATAAAAATCACAATTTTATGAAAGAAATGTTGTCGGGTCATCACTCTCTACATCTAAGATTTGCATGGAGGGGTCCTCACGTACCTGCTGCTAGAAAGACTCCTTGGTGAGTGGTTTGTGGTAGAGACGCACCTGACACCCATTCACCTTGAAAGAATGGCTAGCCCCGTCAATGGTAGTCAAAGTGAGAGTACCATTGTTATGTACTTCTTGAATTTCATAAGGGTCGAGCCATCTTGTTTGCAACTTGCCTGGAAAATCCTAGAATCTGGAGTCATAGAGGAGTGCCCAATCCCCTCTTTGAAACGTCTTCTTTTTTATAAGGCTGTCGTGCCACTTTGCCCTTTTTTGTTGAATAATTACAGTCCATTGCAAAGCAAGCAGTTGAGCCTCGTCTAGTTCATTGATTTGTTGAAGCCACTTGGTTTGGGCTTCTATTAAATCCAGTCCCACTTCCTGAGCCGTTCTTAGAGTATTTATTTTGAATTCAATCGGAAAAATAGGTTCTTTTCCGAACACAAGTTGGTATGGAGAGTATCCAGTAGTATTCCTCCAAGTCGTGCAATAGGCCCACAAGGCCTCTGGCAGTCTAGCAGCCCAGTCTCGTTGATGTGTTGAGACTGTCTTGGTCAAAATTTCTTCAATGACCTTATTGGTGCTTTCAACCTGCCCGTTCGCCTACAGGTGATACGGGGAAGTGATCCTGTGTGTAATGTGATGATTTCTGAGAGTGGATGTAATCTTGTGTCCTACAAATTTCCCTCCCCCATATGTTATCACTTCCTGCAGTAAACCATACCACACGAATAGCCCAAAGAGGAAGTTAATCATGGCTTCCTCTATAGCTCTTGGTAAATCTATTGTTTCCACCCATTTCGTCACATAATCTATGGCAACCAGTATGTAGGCTTTCTGATTCGATGGCAGATGGAATGGGCCAACAAAGTCCAATTCCCATCGTTCGAAGGGTTCTATGACTAGTTGGGGTCGCAGTGCTATTTCATCGAATTAGCCAGGTTGGCCCATCCTTTGGTACCTGTCACAAGCTCAGGCCTTAGCATATTTAAAAATAGTGGGCCAATAATACCCCATCTATAGTACCTTATGATCTATCCTTTGATCTATGAAGTGTCCCCTGCAAGGATCGTCATGGCAAGCCTTCAGGATGTCATAAATGTCATCCTCGCGAATGCATCTGCGTATACACATATTGGACCCTGTGTGAAAAAGATATCCACCAATCCAAGAGAATTGGGCGTTGCGCTGAACAATCTGTTTCCTTTCCCTTATTGTCAAATGCCTAGGCAGCTTCCCCATTGCTAGATAATTTGCCACATCTGTGTACCATGGCGTCTTGACTACTACAACAAACAAATGCTCATCTGGAAATTGGTCATCCACTGCCAGTGGATCATTTATCTTTGGGACTCAGGACAGAAAATCAGCAACTGGGTTTTCCTTCCCCAGACGATATTTAATAGTGATGTCAAACTCCTGCAAGAGAAATAGCCAACGAGTCACTCTACCATTTGTGATATGTTTGTTAGCTAAATACCAAACGGCAAAGTGATCAATATACAAAAAAACTTGGTAACCAGTTATATAATGTCTAAAAAAATTTATGGCATAAATGACAACTAAGAATTCTTTTTCTGTTACTGTATAATTGAGCTTTGTAGCAGTAAGATTTTTTCTAATATAATATATAGCATGTGGTTTTCTGTCCTCCTCCTGGCCGAGGGCAGCACCAATCGCTGCATTTGACACGTCCATGGATATGTGAAAAGGCAGCTCCCAGTTTGGTCCTCGTAACACTGCTGCCATCAAGACTAGTTTCTTTAAACCTGTAAAAGTTGTGTCACATTTGTCAGACCACTTGAAATCAACATTTCCAGTTAAAGCATATAAAGGCACAACAATTTGTGAAAAGTTTTTAATAAACCTGCGATAATAGCCTGCATATCCTAGGAAGCTATGTACCTCCGTCTGAGTACAGGGTGTAGGTAGTAAAAGAATTACCTGTATTTTTGTTGGATCTACCTGTATCCCTGCTGCAGAAATATAATGTCCCAAGATTACGCCTTTGGTCATCATCATGTGACACTTGAAATTGCTTAAACATAACCTGGTACCAATGTATCGTTCTAAAAAAATTTCTAATGTTTGCAGTGCTTGATCAAAGTCATCCCCATATGGAGTAAAGTCATCCATATATACCTCAAGTCCTTCATTTATCAGGTCAGAAAAAATGTTGAGTATAGCTCTTTGAAACGTGGCTGGGGCATTGCATAAGCCAAATGGTAACACTCTATAAGCAAATGTACCCTAGGGACAGGTGAAGGTTATTTTGTCTTGATCTTCAGGGGTGATTTGAATCTGATTGTAGTCGTTGAAGCCATCTAGAAAGGAAAAGAATTGCTTCCCTGCCAAAGTATCAAGGTCTTAATCAATAAAGGGAAGAGGGAAGTGATCTTTCTGTGTTGCCTTATTCAATTCCCAGTAATCCACATAGATACGCCACTTCCCATTTTTCTTGGGGAAGACCACCAATGGAGAACCCATTTTCTATCCAAAATAGGATAAATGAAATTTACATCCAGCAGCTTTTGTAACCCTCTTTCACAATGTCCTTGAGATGCAGATTCAATCTCTGCTGAGGTTGTCAGATAGGATGAGCATCCTTTTTAGTATAGATGTGATGTGTACACAGTTGTGGGTCTATCCCCTTCATGTTAGGATAATCCCAGGCAAAAGCCCCTTTATATTTTTGTAGGACCTGAATGAGCTTTTGTTGCTAATCACTGCCCAGGCTATCATTAATGTTTAAAGCTTTGCCTAGTTCAATTTCCATAGGCTTGCTGTTATGAAAAGTAGTCATCTAGATGTGCTAATCATTGGTATCCTTCAAGGGATCTTCCAAGGCTTCATTATCCAGAATTTCTTTTAGCATTTGACACTTTACATTGCTCACATTATCTGGCTGATTGATAAAGTTGTTGATAACGTCATCTTCAGTCTGATCTTTGAATTCAAGTGCCTCTGCTACTGTGAGTGGTGAATGGATGCTTTCTTCCAGGTATGTTGGTGGTTGTTTACATATTTTTACAATGGGCAAACTTGGTTTGGCAGGGGGATATAAAACAAGATTTTTTATAGCATCCCCCTTTGCAATAGTCATGTTGCCCTCCCAGCAATCTATATATGCATCAGTTGTCGCCAACCAAGGTCAGCCTAGTATCAGAGGATGCCCATCCAATAGACTCTTCGGGTTTATAACAAGAAAATCTACTGGATATTCCCATGAATCAATAAAAATCGTAATATCTTGTAAAGTTCCTTCTAGCCTTACCACCTAACGATTAGCAAGTTCTAGTAAGGTGGTGGTTGGTTCCAAGGCTGTAATACCAAGTGCTTGACAAGTTTCTGCTATTAAAATGTTAATGGCTGCACCTAGATCAACTAGCGTATTGGGAAAAGAGCGGCCATATATTTGAACTGTCACTATGGGATTCCTAGGATATTCATACTTTACTAGAGTTTCCCCTCCCAAGAGTAAATCAGATAAGGCTCCTACAACATGAATGGTGGGTGAAGTTTTTGCTTTCCTCACAGGCTTCTTTACACACAACTCTTTAATTGTTTTAGCATAGATGGGAATGTCCTGGATGGCTTGGAGGAGTATAATTTTTATACAAAGAATTTTTAGTTCCCCTACAAGATCAAAATTTGGGTAAAAAATCAGCTTAGGTATCGTTAACCTTTCAGGGAATGGGGGAGAAGTGACTATGAGTTCCTCGGGATCTTTATGTTGATATGTCTTTTTTCCTTGTTTTATTTCAATATCAATTACAAGTGGTGGTATATGTACAAGTGGTGTTTCGATCTCAATTGATGGTTGATCCCTGTTTTCCTTAAGGGTGATGATATGTCCTGACCTCAATCTTAGTTCATTACATTCTTTGTGTTCAATCTCATAGTCTGAACTTTCGACAATCTGCACCAGTTGAATCGGTCTGTTATTGGGATTTAGATTCAGTTGGGCTAGCAATTGAGGGCACAGAAGAGGCTGAGGATTTTTCTGTAATGGATAAGGAGCTGACAATGCAGGTTCAGGTTGAGGACCTGTCCCCATAGGAGTATTGGATATTCCCAAAGGTCGCTGCCAATTTGTAGACCAATTCAGATTTTGAGAAGTGGAGGCAAGCCACTGGGATTGATAGGGATTACCTTTCCAAACTGAAGTAAAAGGAGAATTTGGCCAGCCATTACCCGAAAAGGATTGAGTTGACCATGGTGTCATAGGAATGGTTGAGGTTTCCAATTCGAGTAAGGCGATTAGCCTTGCCATGCTGCCCTAGGGTTCTCTTGCTGATTAAATTGTGAAGAAGGAAAGAAATGGGATGCATCCTGTGACATACTTGTAGGTTTGGCCTACCACTGTCGATGTTGGTTCATTAGATACATTGGCTCTATCTCTTATTTTGCTTCCTTGAACACTGCTTTCAGCCCTGGGAGTGATGGACATTGTTCAGTAGCGTGATCCTTGGTATAGATGGTGCATGTTTGAAACATGTCTAATGGACACTCTCGTTGGTTGTGCTTCTTTCGACAGCATGGGCAAAAAATGGCCAAGTTTTTTTCTTCTAAGGCTTAATTTTGTTTAGCCTGTAGGACATCCAACTATTTCGTGAGGGTTACCAGGATGTCCATCTTGAAATTTTCCAGGAGGTTAGTGATTTCCATTCGTGTTACGCCTCCAGTTTGGGGTTTGTTTCCCCCGCTCATGGAATCTCGGCTTCCTTCTCCTGTTCATGTGCTTCCTCGTGAACACCTGATACACAAGTGAACAATATCGTCATAATATTCTTGAGAAATATCCTCTTTCCCCATTAAGTTTAGAGTTTCTATCCACTCTTCTTTCATTCCTTTAATTAAGATAGCTCTTAGGAATTCTTTTGGTAAGGTGGTGTGTGGATATCTCTGCAAGTTATAATGAAACCATTCAACGTATTCTTCTAGAGTTTCATTATCCTTTGCAACCATCTTAAATATTTCATCTTTTAGCTCCCTAGTCTTGCAAAAGTCATGGTATCTTGTGAGGAAGGAAGTCTTCATATCATCCCAAGAATTAATAGTACATCCTCCCAGACCCATGAACCATCTTAAAGCTACTCCTTTCAAAGTAGAAGGGAATAGTTTTAGCTTTTGAGGGTTAGTGGTGTAGTCATACCCTTTGCAGAGGATCCTCAACTGGAAACCGGAAGGCATCAGGATCCTCTGTGATCATCCCATGAAAAGACGGGATGCTCTGTAGAGGAATAACCTTCATGGGGGCATTAGCTACTTGGTCGACTGTGGGGTATTCCAATGTCGAGATTTGACCTTGAGGTGGTTGATTCGCCATTTGGTCAAAGATGTGCCAATATCCTTCAAGGATTTTAGGGGGTGCTTTTTGAGTAAGCAGAGGATTAGCAATCAGGGTTGGCTTTGCAGCACTGCCTAGATCTGGGATCACAGGAGACCCTTGTTCTGACAGCTAAGGTCCTACCTTAGCGGTTCCACTAGTTTCTCCCTCTCCTTCTCTTAAGTTACACGACTTTCCCTTTTGTAGAGGATCAAAATGTAAATTTGTTGTAACCTGAAGACTCTACTCAGATCCTCCAATTTTGCTTTGAATCTCAGCATAAGCTACAGATGGTGAGCCTGCTGCCTGAGGGATTACAGTAGGACTTTTTCCAGATACAACCCGGAATCCTACTGATGCTTGAGACTCTCCTTTTCTTACAATTTTGTCTATAAAGGTCGTTCTCCCAAGGTTCACCAATCCCTTGGGTTTTGTGGATTTAGGTGGGGGGTTTTGATCTTTTTCTATCTTTCTATTCCTAGTCATTCATAAAAACCTATTCCTATTTAAGCTCTAAGCTTTTGCTGAAAAGAGGGCTGGTAAGCAAGCACTTTACTTGCTAGGTACGCAGGTTCTTACCTCCCATTTTTAAAACCCAATTCTTTTTCAGAAAGATAAAAAGGAAATCACTTTGAAACACTCTCCCCGACAATGGCACCAAAATGTTGGTGCACTAAGATGTCTTTTTTACATGCAATCTTAATTCCTACATTAATTGTCAACCCAAGGCAAGTCTTTTTATTTCAAGAGTGTCAGCACTATATATGCAGTGAATTCAAAGGTTAACTAATAACAAATCATTGCAATTGCTAATGACTATCTTTCCAAACTCAATCCAAACAATTATGAAAGAAGTAACTCTGAAAGAAATTCATAACATACTTTGCAATTCTACTTAACCTATCATGAAAGCAAATGAATTTGAATACAACTATAAAGAATCACACTTGGCAGTCTTAAATGGAATTGAAACTAACTCACTCAATCATTAAAGAGAACTACGACAATTGAACAACAAACGATAATTGAACAACAAATCCCAATTGAACAGCAACTGATAATTGAACAAAAAATGATAATAGGACAACAAATGATATTTGAACAACAAATAACTATATTTCTGAAAGCGATCAATTCTATCTCTAAAATCTATGATAACATTACTTGGAATGAATTAGTGATCTAATGTCGGCACTAACATAACCAATCCAACCAAAAGCATTACTCATATATAACACACGACTAAATCTGAATCTCAAATGAACAGCAAAATAAAATCGAATCGACAATCCTCACGATAATCAAAATGATATTAAATTAACATTAACAAACAACAAAGAATGAAACAGAAAAGATTATAGCACAGGCGAAGCAGTAGATCTTCTCTTGACTGGGCCCAGAGTTGCCAGAAGTCTCCGCTATGAGATACTCAGAATATAATTATGATTTAAACACAGTCTTCTTCATTAAAATGAATAACAGAGTTACATCATCACCAAAGTAACAATATTATATGTCCAAAAGAATAATTATAAACTGTGAATTTATGAACTAGTCGTGCAGTTTGCCTTTGGGCCTTATATATAACAATTATAAAATTAAATAGATAAAAGTGAATCCTCGGGATCAGGGGATCTTGAGGATTTCGCAATACTCAATCTGATTCTGTCATAAAATAGCATTGGTCCACCCAGTCTTCCGTTGTCCTACCTTGCCTCTGACGTTGTCTTTTTCCTTTATGAGATGTTGTTGTTTTGTCAATTGAACAACTATCATCCAATTCACATCTTCTGCACATAAAGATAGTAAAAATCAGTTTTTCTTGCTTAGATTCATTTAATTTGTTACCGATTACTTTTACCCAACTTTAACTGTTATTTCCTCTACTTTTACCCATAAACAAAGATAATCATGTGAGGATGAGTGCTAAATAAAGATATTACCAAGGAGAAAACATAACTTTTTCTTGACCCAACAAATGTCGACTCATACATCCTTTAATTCTCCGTACTTTCTTATCGGAGAAACTCCATATCGCAACTTCACAGTGGTGTAGTGTTCCAATACTTCTCAGTCCCGGTGTCTTTAGCTCCTCTGACGCTGAGCTCCTTGATTATTTCTCCTCCATGGGACCATGAGTTGTGACCTGCAACTTAACATTGAGGTGTTGAGGCATTTTGTTCCTACTGGGGGCCAATCTTCCTTTTCTAATGCCTTGTGCCCTTGGTTCTTTGTATTTACATGACCAAGAGCCAACCCAATATCAGAAGTCCCCTCCATCAAAACTTTTCAATAACCATCTGTTCTAGAGTTTTGATATCTTAATTTTCCGATATGTCGAGCTCTGATATGACATCATCACTCCACGTGGAATCTTTATAGAGATGACATGTGTCACCTTGATCTGGCACACTAGGGCACCCAATATCATTGAATCAACATGCCATGTAACCTGTCGTACTGCTACATCATGCTGATGTCAAATTACATTGTAGCTGATTAGAACCAATTTCATGTTGCCATGGGTCCTGCTGGGAGGAGAGAGAAGAGGACCCTTTAACCCTTGGATTTGCAACAAAATCCTTTGTTAATCTTATTTGGCATTACTTGGCACTTTTAATACTATTGGAACTTCTTAGTGTACCACATTTGAGAAGTTCTGATACCCCGTTGTCACGGTCCTCTGATATTCCGATACGTCGATACGCTGACCTCTGATATTTCGATGCACCGATACGCTGACCTCTGATATTTCGATGCGCCGATGACTGGTGTCCAGATCGTCGATATGACGATGTGCCAATATTTGGAACCTCCAATACATCGATACGCTGACATGCTAACCTCCGACATTCCGATCCCCAATGACTGGTATCCAGATTGTTGATATCCCGAACCTCTGATATGTCGATATTCCTTCCTTCTTAAGGCTTCACAACCATGAACTTCAGCAGACCATATCTTTTGATCCAGGAATCCATTTCTGAATTTCCGCATATCGTAGGAAAACTTTTCCAGAGAACTTTGCATTGGATGGGGTCTGATGTAGTATTTGAGTACATTTTCTACATATGAGATGGATGTAAATATTTCTACTCCTTGACTTTTCTTTACTTTGTGCTTGGGAAACTGAACTCTCAATCACCAGGGTGATCATTTTATGGCTTCTTCAGTAATCCTGCTACTGTGATGATTCTCTACAAGAAGCCTGTAACTACCATGGAGTTCCATCTGGACCATCACTCTAATCCTCATTTTTTGGCTTCTTTAGTAAGCCTACTACTGTGATGATTTTCTATAAAGCACTTCAACAACCATGGGATTCCTCCCAAACACCCAATCATCATTCTGACCCTTGTTTGACATCAATTCCAACACTTACATAGCCACCCATTCACCATCAGATGTCCAACAATCTCCCCCTGAGGCAAGGCATCAATGCCAACACTTACACAACCACCCATTCAACATAAAATGTCCAACAAAAATATGAGTTGCAACTACTGCCTCTAACTGTTAGAATCACTCTTCTGGGCAAATCGAATTTTCTGCACCCCTGTAACTGAAAATCGAACTGTTGCCCCAACAATTTGGCTTGCCTCTTTGAGCACTGTGTTGTCTCTAGAATTTCGGCCTACTACTCCTCCTGAGTAGCGAAATTATTTCTTCCACTTATGAGCTTCTCGGCTGATCACTTATGCTCTGATACTATGTGAAAATTCCAAAACTGGAATCCTATTGGAGCAACTGGAATTTATTTTTCTAATTGTTAATTATTTTAACAATTTATCTACTATGAAAAATATCAAATAAATCACACTAAAACCTTCACAAATAAAATACTGCGGAAATAATAGCACTAGAATCTGAGAAAATACTAGCAAAACCTAACTTCGGAAAATCAGTGCAGCAGTGAAGGATTTTATTATTATCCAGTAGTGAAAAATATGAGTACAATCTGGATGCCTAAAAATGGAAGTCCACAGCATGAAAATCTGGGAAAAATTATTGAAGGGTATTACCCTTCCTCCACAAGCAATCCTGACACAACTTACCTTCATAAAATTGGCCATCCAAACCCTAGCGTGAGCCCTTCTGCACTGCCTCTGGCCTGTCTCCCACACGTGTGGATCGAATCTACCCCTGATGAAGTCGTTCTTCCTATCTCTACTAAGGAAATCATCTCTCCGACTCTCTGGAAGACTTTCCTGGCCTTTGGAACTTAGAACGAATTTTTCCTCACCTAAATCGAACTGCCTTTCTGAATCAACTGTGTAGTCCTCTATGCTGCCTCACTGGGAATAATTAGGCCCTCTTGCTACTGCCTTTCTGAAGCAACTGTGTAGTCCTCTATGCTGCCTCACTGGGAATAACTCGGCCCTCTTGCTACTGCCTCTCCGGATCTAGATAACTTCCTCTGGATCACTGTCCCTTCCCCTCACTATCTCTTTGTATGTTTTTCTGTAGATTCAACACCTCAAGTAATTTTCTAAAACAGGAGACAAGAATCTACTCTACTCTTCTCAACAGAAACCAAAAATGATCGATGAAAACAATAAGCAGAAAGAGGAAGAATATCAATGGCACATAACACAATATTTCTCTGGGGAAAGCAACTGCTCAAAACCCCTACTATCTATATTGCATTAACCAAAAGATCTTATAAGAAAATACAATGCTTGTTCTCACTAGAACAGTTTCTGCACAAGTATGATCTAACTCTCTGCCTCACAAGCAAGCTCAAGCCAACACTTAGCCAAATTTGTTGCCTGCCAAGCCCCTACTTCCTTTCGCAATTCCTAGAGGAATTAGCCCATATTTAATTGGGAAATCCTTCTTCCATAACTACACAATCCAAACTTAGGTCCTCAACTGATTGCATGCACCATCTGTACACCTCGGAAAATTATACAACTGATAATACACTATCCCTGCACTCTAGTCTCAACCGAGTCTTCCTCTAAACTAACATGCATGATTTATTTATGAGTGAATCTTTAGTTAGCTGGTATGGCACTGAGGATGCATTGGTGCACCAACTCACTAGTAGACCTCTACTAGTTCCTCCAATAGTTAGAACTAGTTTAACTGACTATAACTCAGTTGGACTGAGTTATCTAATTACAACTCCAATGAACTCAATCTGGACCCCTAAAATTTAGGGATCACACTTACATGACTCCAGATAAACTTCCAACTCGAATTTCCAAAGTCAATTAAGTCAATTTAACTTAATTAACTATTTACAAGTTGCTATGAGAATAGAATTCAATTTTAATTAACAATTTAATTCAAGGAAAAATTAAATTGGAATTTATTGTTGCCATTTTTAACACTCCCTCTCAACAAGAAAGGGATTATCATCTACCCCGATCCTGTCTTTGTGAAACTTGAATTTAAATCTTGACAATGCCTTTGTCAAAATGTCTGCATCTTGCTCCTATGTGGGAATGTACTCCAACAACATAATCCTCCTCTTCACACAATCTCGAAGATGATGATACCAGATATCAATATGCTTGGACCGATCATGAAAAACTAGATTTTCAGAGAGTTTGATACAACTCTGATTTTCACAATAAATCATAGTTGGATTCATCTGTTGACCAAACAAACCAACCAGAATCTTCCTCATCCAGATAGCCTCACAAGCTGCTTGACTAGCAACCATGTACTATGTCTTTGTTGAACTAAGTTCAACTGATATCTATTTCCTGTTGTACCAAGAAACAACTGTTGAGCCAATACTGAAGATCCCTCCTAATGTTCTCTTCCTGTCGGATGGACTCCCTGCCCAATCTGCATCAGTGAAGCCTTGAAGCTTCACTCCCTCTATCCGACTGTACAACAATCCATATTGAGTAGTGCCTCTGAGGTATCTCAACACATGCTTGGCCACCTTCCAATACATCTTGGTTGGCCTAACCATCACTTGACTAAGTTGGTTAATTGCATAACACATGTCTGGTCGTGTGTTCACCAAATACATGAGTGAACCCACAAGTTGTCTGTAAACAATAGCTTCCACTACTTCACTTGAAGTAGCATCCTCCTTCCTCCAGTTACCTGCTAGAGGAGTCTCCATGGGTTTACTGCTCTCCATGCAGAAGCCCCTGAGTATCTCGTTGGCATACTTTCCCTGAGAGACAAATAGTTCCCCATCACCTTGCCATACTTACATGCCCAAAAAGTAGTGCATGAGCCCCAAGTCCTTCATTTTGAACTCTCTTGCAAAATCCTATTTGCAAGACTTGATCAACTTATATCCACCTGTCAGAATCAAATCGTTGACATATCAAACAATAATAAAAAATTTACCTTCCACCACAATATGGTACAGGTTTGCATCTGCTTCACTTTTGGTTAAGCCCAACCTGGTGAAGTAGCTATCGATCATGGTGTACCAAGCACGGGGTGCTTGCTTCAGCCCATACAATGCTCGCTTGAGTCAGCACACATGTGACTAACGGTCAAAGGTCTCAAAACCTTCATGCTGCTCAATATACACCTCTTCCTCAATCATGCCATTAAGGAAGGTTGTCTTTACATCCATCTGATGTATCTTCCAACCCATCTGCACTGACAGTGCCAAAATGGATCTGATTGATGGGTACCTTGCAATAGGAGCAAAGGTGTCATCGTAATCAATCCCCTCTACTTGAGAAAAGCCTCGGGCCACAAACCTGGCCTTATGTTTCTCCACACTACCATCTGTTGCTTGCTTTCCCTTGTAAAGCCATTGGGAACTCACCACTGAATTGTATGCCGGTCTTGGGACCACATCCAAAACACTGTTACGAACAATGGAGTCATACTCCTCCACCATGGCATCATCCCAAACTGGTTATTGCACTGCCTCCTCAAAAGAAGATGGCTTTGTCTCAACACATTCGCTCATAAGAGCTGTGTATCTAGTGTACCTCTCAAGTGACCTCCTCTGCCTGCGTTGTGATGTGGGTGCTCCCACATTCTCTCTCGCATCATGCAATAACCTATCAGCCTCTCTGGTGATCTTTCTCCCATCTTTGGAAGACTCTGCCTAAGTGGATGTCTCCACTCTCAGATCCTCTGCATGTGGTTGCTCCACAACAATATGAGGTTCCTCCTTAGGAGCTAAAATCTCCTCAATCGCATGTAGCTGAAGCTCCCTCTCAAGGGAACATCTCATGGCCTTCTCTTCATCGAATTTTACATCCCTGTGAACCACTGTCATCTTGTTGGTCGAAAGTACACCCGATAGTTGTGAGGTGTATCAGTGTACCCCACAAATATCCCCAACTCTGTTGTCGGCTCAAGCTTCTTCCATGCATCTTTGGTCACATGGAAATATACTGATGATCCAAAAATCCTGAAGTGACCCACATCTAGTCTTTTCCCTGAGAAAGCCTCCTCTGGTGTACTCATCCCAAGAATTCGATGAGGGCTTTTGTTCTGCAAATAAATAGTTGTGTTGCATGCCTCAACCCACAAGTGTAGTGGTAGGCCTTGATCATGTAACATCGCCCGTGTTGCCCTACAATGCTTCTATTATTCCTTTCAACCACCCCATTCTGCTGTGGGTTATGAGGTGTTGTCAACTCTCATCAAATTCCTTTTGCCCCAAAAAATGTTTTAAACTCACTCGACACACACTCACCACTGTTATCCCTGACAACTTTAGCCTTCCTGCCAATATCTTTCTTGACCAATGCTTTAAATTCAACTGCTCAAAACCCCGACTAGCTATATTGCATTAACCAGAAGATATGAGAAGAATATACAATGCTTGTTCTCATTAGAACAATTCCTACACAAGTATGATCTAACTCTCTGCCTCACAAGCCATCTCAAGCCAACACCTATCCAAATATGTTGCATGCCAAGCCCCTACTTCCTTGCGCAATTCCTAGAGGAATTAGCCCATATTTAATTGGGAAATCCTTCTTCCATATTGCGCAATCCAAACTTAGGTCCTCAACTGATTGCATGCACCATCTGTACAACTCGGAAAATTATACAACTGATAGTACATTGTCCCTGTAATCTAGTCTCAACTGGGTCTTCCTCTGAACCGACATGCATGAGTTATTTATGAGTGAATCTTTAGTTAGCTGGTGTGGCACTGAGGATGCACTGATGCACCAACTCACTACTAGACCTCTACTAGTTCCTCCAACAATTAGAACAAGTTTAACTGACTATAACTCAGTTGGACAGAGATATCTAATTACAACTCTTGAAATCAATCTGGACCCCTAAAATTTAGGGGTCACACTTACATGACTCCAGATAGACTTCCAACTCGAATTTCCTAAGTCAATTAAGTCAATTTAACTTAATTAACTATTTACAAGTTTCTATGAGAATAGAACTCGATTTTAATTCACAATTTAATTCAAGGACAAATTAAATTGGAATTTATTTTTGCCATTTTTAACACTCTTCTGCCTCACTGAAGCTCAAACTCTTCCACACCTAACTGCTGCTACTCTGGAAAATCAAATTCTCCAAGTAACTCTAGTGTATTCTCCATCACCATGTTGATCTCCTCTTATTATCCATTGTTGGAGCACCAATGACCAAGATTAAAACTTAATCAATGGATAGGATCATCTATGGATCTATACGAGTGAGTTTCTAGATTATTCTCACCTTATCTCAATTAATATTGATTAATTAACCATATTCCCTAAGTTTAGACTTAGGAAATATTTAAAAATCGGCTAATAATCTAATTGAGACACTTCTAGGTAGAATTTCTGGAAACGATTTCTGGGTTTTGGAGATCTCATGCATTCTAGCCTCTCCACCAAATTTCGTGGCTAGAACACATCCGATGCTATAAAAAATAACAAACGACTCCATATTTTCCAAAGCATTTGTGGTATTCTATACAAAACAAATGGTGTCCTAGCAAAGGTAGGTACGATCACATATGAAAAGTCCATTTGTAATTTCCCTCCAATTGAGGCACATCATTTTCTTGATAATAACATACACTAAGCATCAGGCTCATCAATGATTACAATATCCATCGACACAAATATATCTTTATTAGCTACCAAAGACACCTTGACATCTTTCATAAGGCCATTTACGGTGTAGATTTTGAATCAAAACCACACACATTTTTGTAAGGCCTGGTGATGTCCATCCCCAATTGAGAAATGACTCTCAAAGGCATTACATTTGGAGAGGCATCAAAATCAAGCATTCAATTATGCAAGATGAGATTGTTGATCACCAAGGACAACAAAAATGGTTCATTTCCTCCATTCTTCTTATCAATATACATGTTTTGTAAAATGACTGAAGGGTCCTTGGGCACTTCTTCAAATTTGAAAGCCTTACTGATTTGCCTCCTTTGAGGCCCCAACTTTGCTATCTCCAAAATATGAATTTGTACATTTACTATAGCCAAAACTTTGGTTATATCAACATCCAATGCAACATTAGGGTTTTGAGGTTTTAGCCTAGGCATAATTTTAGTGTTGAGAAATTAAGATGCTAGTAGATTAGGGTTAATTTCTCTATCATGATAATTACTTGTGAATGTTTGTTGGCTTTATTAAATTTTATGTTCTTCTTATTCATCAAGCAATTACCAAAAGTACAAAACATGAAGATCACAAGAGACAAAGAACACAAAGATGTAGCCTCCAAGCTAGGGAAAAACCCCACAAGGGGGAAATCCCAAATAATCCTCTTCTTATAGAATCAAATCGAAGTGAAATGTCCAAGACCCAAGACCAAGGCCAACACTTCCACAAAGACCCAAGTTAACCCTCCTCCAAGTCTCATCCAATCAAGTCAAAGTCAACAAAATTCAATGCTAGTTTAACATCTGAAATCTAGTCAACTCCTAAAATTTTGACTGTTGAAATTTCAGGCCTACAATACTTCAAGAAAATTCTCAAAACTAGGGCTGAAAATTTTTCATCTTCTCTCTCCTTTGACTTCACTGCTTTTCCTTCTTGTCTCAACATAGAAATTGATGATGATTGATGAGTGAGGGACTTGTTTTAAATAGTTGTATTTTAATTTTGGGTATTAAATACTGGACCTAGTCCCATTATCTCACCGACCCAGCGAGATTCAAGGTTTTCGGCAATGAAGAATAAAATCTATGATTTTCAACACGTGGCACCCACATGGCCATGCCTAGTTCACATGGTGCCACACCACTGCCACATGTGGGTCCACATGGCACACTAACCATACATGTATTGATACATGCTTTAGTTCCCCAGTAATACATTCCCCGGGTCAATATTCTTTATCTCCACGTCATCACTTTCTTGGGACAATATTGCTTACTCCTCGACATTACTTCCTTGAGCCAATATTCTTTACCTCCTCGACATCACTTACTCAAGCTCAAACACCACTTTTTCTTCTATGATAAACAATGAGAGCCCATGAGAACCAACCAACCAATGAGCAACTAGAGCCAACTTCTTTAGTTATGGCTTCATATATAATTCTTCCCAGCATATGTTTGTGTGTTTGAGAGGTCGTCGCCTGTCTCCTTGATGTGCTAGGAGAAAAGGGCATCATTTCCTCTATTCCACCACCTCTAGTCATATCTCATAAATGTGCATCCGATAAATTAACTACTAGTAACTGGCTTCAATCTGGTCTGCACCATTACTTCCAATCACATCTCATAAATTAACTGTTAATGAGTTGGCTCATCAGAGTTGCAAAAGATAGTTTCTTGACTTCATCATTTAAGTTTAGGGTTGGGTCGTGGCTTCCCAGCAAGAAAAATCCGTAAGACATTTGGATCCAAAAGGTCATTGTAATGTTACAAAAAGGAAATAAAAGTGATAAACAAAGCAAAATACACATACAACACATAAATATTTAGACAACAATTAAACACCCATAAAATTGCACTAGAACTGCGCCAAATTGAGCATTTTATTATGAAGAGGATAATACAAATATACAGAATGTGTGCACCTGGGCTTGCCAAAGAAAGCTAGACAATTCCAGGTGAGAAAAACATTGTCGGGGACGTAAAGAAATGATTTCTCCTCAAGCTTTGCGCTGGCCCTGGAAATTCTACAACTTATGGTTGGAAGAAACCCTTGTTTGAACCTCCAAAAGTGCTCAGGAAATTTTGCCAAATTAATCTTGGACTCTCCACCACAAACCTAGAAAAACCTAGAAAGAGTTTTGGCAAATTCTACTGACCACCTAGGACCCAAAATTTAAGCTCACTCCTCCCCACTGACTACCAAATAATTATGTTGTTTGGGGCACCAAAACACCCCCAAAAATTCTGCAAAATTAGGAGCAGACTCCTTGACCCCTAACCAACAAATCCCAGAAATGTTTTGGGCTAATTCTGACCTCCCGGAATTACCCAAAATCGGTGCTACGCTCTACTCCACTGGTTTTGTGTCCCCCCTTAAAGATTAATTGCTAATTTACCCTTATTTCCTCCCTCCAAATGGCTGGGAAAAATTTAGAAATGTTTCCTTGGAAATTTAGGCCTAAAACCCCAGCTCCACTAGCTCCTCCTTACTGCAAATCTGGCCCACAAATTTTTCCCAGAAAATTATTGCGCAGGCCCTAGAGGACGAATTTGAGTTCTCTCTATAAATGTAGACTCCACCTCTGCAAATTACCACAAATTCTCATCCACCCTTAGGAGATTTTTCTCATAATTTCTTCAGCTGAAACTCCCTTAGAAACTCCTCAAACTAGTGGTACGAACTTCTCGCCCTGCGTCCTCCGAAACTCCTCAAATCAGTGGTGCGAACTTCTGGCCCTGCGTCCTCCTAGAGATTCGAACTGGATGAGCTTGGATGAAAATGAACCACAAACTCCAACAGTCTCCTCTCCAATAAAATCTGAAATTCTCCCCTAGGGTGGCACTCTAAGTCCACCGAAAAAAGAGCTGAGATTTCCTCTCAAAAATCTCTTTGTTCTAAGCAGCATTGGTAGTCTTGGCTAAGCAGCTCAAGAGTAATCTAAATCAGAAATTTATTTTTTCAAAAGCCCCGCAAAATGATTCCTCTTCCTCCTATTTATCTTGGTTGCCCCCTTTCTCTCCTTTTGGGTCCCACCCATTCGACTTCCTTCTCCCTAGCTCGTTTTTCCTAAGGGGTTTGAATTCCCCTTTTTGGGCGGCCCCACATCTCATTACCAATTTAATCTTTCATTTTCTCTAATGTTGGTGTCCTCCATCTCTCCAAAAATTAAGTGGGGACTCCCTCCACCCACTTTTCCTAAGTGTACATGCCAAAATATTTCCCAACACCCAATTGCAAAAATAGAAATTCATCTAAGAAAAATTAATTTAATTGGGGACATTACAATCATCCCCTCTTTCATTTAGAAATCAAATTTAAATGTTTTAAAGCACATTATATCAACCAACCATGGCTCTTATGTCCATGCTGGCATTATAGTCACATTTTTAAATTACAAAAATTGAGGCAAATGAATGGGTTTTCACAAATATCATTGTGAATACAAACCAACCATTCAATCCATTCAAACATAAGAATGTAGAGGATTGATTGGGTATTAAATTTGTTGGTGTTGGAATGAATTGCCGTCAACATTAAAATAAACAGTAAAAAAAACATAATTCCACAACCCCTTAGCAATAACAAAATTATATTGCTTATTGTTTTTGGAGTAAAATCCGTGACCAAAATTTTGGACATATCAAAGTTCTGGTCACACTGTTTTTACTCCAAAATCAATAAGCAATATGATTTTGAAATGTGAAAATCTACATACCCGAATTACAAAATTACAAGAGTAGTTATTTATATCATTTACAATTACATCAAAATAATTGTATTTAGCTACTCTCAATTGGTGTGCTTGGGCTTATAGGTAGCATTGGCCTTGTTGAGATAAACTAGAGGCCAATCATCCTTGTCTCTTCAACTCCCTATATGCATCTCTCTTCCTCTCCCTTTTGTCTTTTGTTGGCAAGATTCTTCTTAGAGTTCCTTCTAGTTGTCTTTTTATTAGTGCTTAAATTGGAATATGAGCACTTTGGAGCCAAGTGGTAATTAATTGATTTACCAATGCCTTGATCTAGCATGGGGCCCTTTCCACTATCAACTATATCCTCTTGCATCACCATCAACCTCCATAGCCATAAGCTTCACTTATATAGCCCAAAGTTTTTTATTTTACTAAGTGATTACATTAATTTAAACTATTAACATTCAATATGTTTATTGTAGATAAGTGAATAAAATAATAATAATATTTTTTTAAGAACAAAAAAAAAATCAATAATTTTATTTGTAACTTTATTCTTAAAAAAATTTATAAACACTAAAATAATATAAATAGAAGATGATAAAAATATATATATTAACTATAAAAAAAAATATACTCCTATTCTCTTCCTCACCATCTATAAAAATATACTATCTTTTCTTCTCTTCCTCACCATCTATCCCACATTGATATTGAGGACTAATCATTTATAATAAGAAAAGTCAGATTTTTCTACCAACTCATCATAGTAACATGTTAAATGATTCATACAGTGATATGGGGTTTAACGGTAAGTTTCGCTGGGTGAAACCCACGAGATGAGGGTTCAAATTTCATTGAGTATATATGATCTGTTGTGTCTTGGCTAGAAGAGTAGGCGACCCCATAGCGGACGTCTCGGCTCTTGTTGAGGCATAAGTTTCCTGCTATTGTGCGGCTTGCAGGCTGTTGCACGTAGCCTAGGTTTATAGTGGCAGCCAGTTAGATTTGATCCTGGGTCTGTTCAAGATAACTCTCACGAGTTACCTATTATCCTAGATTTTAAAAAAACATGTTAAATGATTGAAATTTCTTTTGTTTATCTCCCCTCATTTCTTCCCTATAAACTATTCCAATATTTAAAAAAATGCTACATAATTCCACTAATTTGTTCTTTATAAACTACATAATTCCACTCATGTTAAATAATTGAAATTTCTTTGGTTTATCTCCCCTCATTTCTTCCAAGTAAACTATTCCAATATTAAAAAAGATGCTACATAATTCCACTAATTTGTTTTTATAAACTATTCCATATATACCATGATACCCTTTAGTGACCAATTAGTGGTCATTTAGAATCCTTATATACCGTGATACCATTACTACTAAAATTATGAATGTAAAATTATTTCTAAAATAAATAATGGCTACGACTTCCATATTGAAAGGGCTAAATATCTTCATGGATTGATGGGAAAGGCCGACCGAAAATAAAGAGGATTAATTAATTGATGTATTTGCACAGGATTGATGTATGAATGCTCGTTTGGGTTGGTCTATTTCCACAGGCTTTAGGGCTTCCAGAGCAAGCAATTTCAATCTCATCTGCTTACCTCAACCCAATGGCGATGATGGCGCCTGCGAGGAGGTCTATGCTTTGCATATGGGGCAGGAAGAATTCTCAACGCTCCTTCCACACCTTGAATACCAGTGGAGACTCGCACATTAAAACACTCTGCCAGACCAACAGGCTTACGGAGGCAGTGGAGACCTTCAGCCATCTGCTTTCAGCTAAATCTAATCCCACCATCACCACCTGCAATCTTTTGTTAAGTAGCCTAGTCCGACGGAACCGACATCAATCAGCATTGCGTGTTTACAGACTTATGGTTGAAGCAGACATTATTCCAAATCTCATTTCTCTGAGCATTGTTATCAACTGTCACTGTGAAACAGGTAGAATGGATTATGCTTTCAAAGTGTTTGAAGGAATGGAAGCACATGGCTATATTCCAAATGTCGTAATATTCAATACCCTCATCAAAGGGCTTTGCAGGACGGGCAGGACGGAGGATGCTGTCAAACTGTTCAATCAAATGGTGAACAAACGACAGCTTCCTAATCTTTTTACATATAGCACCCTAATACATGGGCTCTGCAAGAGAGGGAAAACTCACGAGGCTTTTGGATTGATAGCTGTTATGCTGCAACAGGGTTATGAGCCCAATGTTGTTACATTTAATGCTTTAATTGATTGTTTCTGCAAAGAAGGTAAGCTCAAAGAGGCCAATCAACTACTGTATCTGATATTAAAAGAAGGGCATAACCCGGATGTTATTACATTTACTGCTTTAATTGATGGTTTTTGTAAAGGAGGCAAGTTGGAGGAGGCTATGAAGCTCTTCTATGAAATGTCAGACAGAAACATATGCCCTAATGCTGTCACATACAGTGCGCTTATCGATGGTTTCTGTAAGGGAGGCAAGTTGGAGGAGGCTATGAAGCTCTTCTATGAAATGCCCGACAGAAACATATACCCCAATGTTGTCACATACAATGTGCTTATTGACGGCTTCTGTAAGGGAGGCAAGTTGGAGGAGGCTATGAAGCTCTTCTATGAAATGCCCGACAGAAACATATACCCCGATGTTTTCACATACAATGTGCTTATTGATGGTTTCTGTAAGGAAGGCAAGTTGGAGGAGGCTACGAATCTCTTCTATGAAATGTCCGACAGAGACATCTGCCCAAATGCTGTCACATACAGTGCGCTTATCGATGGTTTCTGTAAGGGAGGCAAGTTGGAGGAGGCTATGAAGCTCTTCTATGAAATGTCCGACAGAGACATCTGCCCAAATGCTGTGACGTACAGTGCGCTTATCGATGGTTTCTGTAAGGGAGGCAAGTTGGAGGAGGCTAGGAAGTTCTTCTATGGAATGCACAACAAAAACATATTGCCTAATGTTGTCACATACAATGCATTTATCGCTGGCCTCGTCAAGGAAGGGCAGTGGAAGGAGGCCACCAAAGTACTTCATGAGATGCTGGATAAGGGGAACAATCCGAGTGTTATCACATACACTGTTCTTATTGCTGGTCTTTGCAAAGAAGGGAAGCTTCAAGAAGCTCTCCAATTGTTAGATGTTATGGCTGAAATAGGTGATCAACCTAATGATATCACATATAATACACTTATAGAGGGGTTTTGCAAGGTGGGTAATCTAGAAAAAGCCAGGGAGCTCCTTGCAGAGATGGTGGAGAAAGGTTGCATGCCTGACCTAGTTCGCTTTACAACATTAATAGATGGACTCTGTAAGCATCACGGGCAAGACAAAGTTTAACAGATCTTTTATGAGATTCCAGAGTATGCCTCGAGCCTTGATGATGTTACATACAGCACATTGATGGATGGACTTTGCAATGTTGGTAATTTTAATAAGTTATCTAAAGTGATGAAAGATAGCAGTCCAAGAGGCCTCATAACTACATGACTACATTTACCACCCTCATGGAGGGACTAGGCACACCCCAAGAGGGCAATAGACCATTGCATGATGTCTTAAAAAAAGTTTGGCATGAAGCTGACATATTCTGCAGTAAAGATATCGCTGTAGCAGCAGACTATCAATGGATGAACTGTAGGGGTGACTTCGGTAATAGTGCACTAGCAAGCTATCTGAAACAGATTTGGCAATTCAGCTTAATGAAGTGATCTGAGTGGTCGAATTCCCATTAGCATACCAGGTGTTTCTCTGAAAACACATTTGGTTAGGGTTTAGTGGATTGCAGATCCTGATTAGATACACCAGTTCATCAATCTAAAATGGAATTGCCTTTAGCAGTTAGTGTGTCGCAACTTGCAACTAATGAAGTGACCCCAAGAAAAATTTCAACGATATTCTTCACGGTAATAATTTGGAATTGGTTTGATGAAATGGTTAGTGGCTTGTCATTGCCTTTGATAGAGTGTACTTTGTGAATTTCAATAGTGAACTGTACTTAAATGGACTAACCTGGTTTGAAGTATTGAACTGAGTTTGTTTACAATTTTGTAGTTTGCTTTGGAATGTCCTCCTTTTTGTTATGTATTTGACTGTTTAGGCCTTGTGAAATATTTTGCTTCATTGATTGAATGCCCAGGCTCCATATCTATCTAGTACATGCTGAGACTCCATATGTATCGAGTACTTGCTCCCATTATAGGACACAATTTGTAATGATTGTCACGGCATGTCTTAGTTACAGTGCATCTTTTTTTATTTAGACATCTGCAACTACTTCACTGTCTAGTTTCTGCTGTCCAAATTGTAGTAGCCGAGACAACTATTATAGGACACAATTTGTAATGATTGTCACGGCATGTCTTAGTTACAGTGCATCTTTTTTTATTTAGACATCTGCAACTACTTCACTGTCTAGTTTCTGCTGTCCAAATTGTAGTAGCCGAGACAACTATTATCTCAGTGTCCATCTGTTGTCCATCACCTTGGTCAGCGAGCTGTCATGAGAGGATATCGGTTGGGGACCATTCCATTCTTTTTGTCATAAGTTATTTTATTTATGGCCACGGAATGTGGATTCAATCACATATCCAAATGTTCAACGACAAGCAATGGGAGCTAGTTTAGTCTATGGGCACACATACCAAACAAGTGCAATAGTTGCTGGAATTCAGGGAACCCTTTTTCCATTTCCACTGTGACCCCTAAGTATGGGATAGTACACAGGGAAATAATGTTCTCTGAAAGGCCTGGTCAATGAAAATGCTAGTTCTGTAGAAATTTTCAGTTTACTGCACCCAGATAAAACCCCAGCTCCTAGAAATGAAAAGCATTAACCTACTTGTAACGCACAATTTTTTCCTCCACAAAATTGGAGTAATCAAGGGAGAGGGCAACAAAGGGTGATTAACGTTCATCCAAAGTTACCAGACTATGATAATTTGGTTGACATGTTTGAGGCGATAATTGATGTATTTGCACAGGATTGATGTATGAATGCTCGTTTGGGTTGGTCTATTTCCACAGGCTTTAGGGCTTCCAGAGCGGGTCACACGGCAAGCAATTTCAATCTCATCTGCTTACCTCAACCCAATGGCGATGATGGCGCCTGCAAGGAGGTCTATGCTTTGCATATGGGGCAGGAAGAATTCTCAACGCTCCTTCCACACCTTGAATACCAGTGGCGACTCGCACATTAAAACACTCTGCCAGACCAACAGGCTTACGGAGGCAGTGGAGACCTTCAGCCATCTGCTTTCAGCTAAATCTAATCCCACCATCACCACCTGCAATCTTTTGTTAAGTAGCCTAGTCCGACGGAACCAACATCAATCAGCATTGCGTGTTTACAGACTTATGGTTGAAGCAGACATTATTCCAAATCTCATTTCTCTGAGCATTGTTATCAACTGTCACTGTGAAACAGGTAGAATGGATTATGCTTTCAAAGTGTTTGAAGGAATGGAAGCACATGGCTATATTCCAAATGTCGTAATATTCAGTACCCTCATCAAAGGGCTTTGCAGGACGGGCAGGACGGAGGATGCTGTCAAACTGTTCAATCAAATGGTGAACAAACGACAGCTTCCTAATCTTTTTACATATAGCACCCTAATACATGGGCTCTGCAAGAGAGGGAAAACTCACGAGGCTTTTGGATTGATAGCTGTTATGCTGCAACAGGGTCATGAGCCTGACACTATTACATTTACTGCTTTAATTGATGGTTTCTGCAAAGAAGGTAAGCTCAAAGAGGCCAATCAACTACTGTATCTGATGTTAAAAGAAGGGCATAACCCCGATGTTATTACATTTACTGCTTTAATTGATAGTTTCTGTAAGAAAGGCAAGTTGGAGGAGGCTATGAAGCTCTTCTATGAAATGTCCGACAGAAACATATACCCCAATGTTGTCACATACAATGTGATTATTGACGGCTTCTGTAAGGGAGCCAAGTTGGAGGAGGCTACGAATCTCTTCTATGAAATGTCCGACAGAGACATCTGCCCAAATGCTGTCACATACAGTGCGCTTATCGATGGTTTCTGTAAGGGAGGCAAGTTGGAGGAGGCTATGAAGCTCTTCTATGAAATGTCAGACAGAAACATATGCCCTGATGTTGTCACATACAGTGTGCTTATTGATGGTTTCTGTAAGGAAGGCAAGTTGGAGGAGGCTACGAATCTCTTCTATGAAATGTCCGACAGAGACATCTGCCCAAATGCTGTCACATACAGTGCGCTTATCGATGGTTTCTGTAAGGGAGGCAAGTTGGAGGAGGCTATGAAGCTCTTCTATGAAATGTCCAACAGAGACATCTTGCCCAAATGCTGTCACATACAGTGTACTTATCGATGGTTTCTGTAAGGGAGGCAAGTTGGAGGAGGCTAGGAAGTTCTTCTATGGAATGCACAACAAAAACATATTGCCTAATGTTGTCACATACAATGCATTTATCGCTGGCCTCGTCAAGGAAGGGCAGTGGAAGGAGGCCACCAAAGTACTTCATGAGATGCTGGATAAGGGGAACAATCTGAGTGTTATCACATACACTGTTCTTATTGCTGGTCTTTGCAAAGAAGGGAAGCTTCAAGAAGCTCTCCAATTGTTAGATGTTATGGCTGAAATAGGTGATGAACCTAATGATATCACATATAATACACTTATAGAGGGGTTTTGCAAAGTGGGTAATCTAGAAAAAGCCAGGGAGCTCCTTGTAGAGATGTTGGAGAAAGGTTGCATGCCTGACCTAGTTCGCTTTACAACATTAATAGATGGACTCTGTAAGCATCACGGGCAATAGATGGACTCTGTAAGCATGACGGGCAAGACAAAGTTTAACAGATCTTTTATGAGATTCCAGAGTATGCCTCGAGCCTTGATGATGTTACATACAGCACATTGATGGATAGACTTTGCAATGTTGGTGTTTTAATAATTTATCTAAAGTGATGAAAGATAGTAGTCCAAGAGGCCTCATAACTACATGACTACATTTACCACCCTCATGGAGGGACTAGGCACACCCCAAGAGGGTAATAGACCATTGCATGAGGTCTTAAAAAAAGTTTGGCATGAAGCTGACATATTCTGCAGTAAAGATATCGTTGTAGCAGTAGACTATCAATGGATGAACTGTAGGGGTGACTTCGGTAATAGTGCACTAGCAAGCTATCTGAAACAGATTTGGCAATTCAGCTTAATGAAGTGATCTGAGTGGTCGAATTCCCATTAGCATACCAGGTGTTTCTCTGAAAACACATTTGGTTAGGGTTTAGGGTGACTTCGGTAATAGTGCACTAGCAAGCTATCTGAAACAGATTTGGCAATTCAGCTTAATGAAGTGATCTGAGTGGTCGAATTCCCATTAGCATACCAGGTGTTTCTCTGAAAACACATTTGGTTAGGGTTTAGTGGACTGCAGATCCTGATTAGATACACCAGTTCATCAATCTAAAATGGAATTGGCTTTAGCAGTTAGTGTGTTGCAACTTGCAATTAATGAAGTGACCCCAAGAAAAATTTCAACGATATTCTTCACGGTAATAATTTGGAATTGGTTTGATGAAATGGTTAGTGGCTTTTCATTGCCTTTGATGGAGTGTACCTTGTGAATTTCAATAGTGAACTGTACTTAAATGGACTAACCTGGTTTGAAGTATTGAACTGAGTTTGTTTACAATTTTGTAGTTTGCTTTGGAATGTCCTCCTTTTAGTTATGTATTTGACTGTTTAGGCCTTGTGAAATATTTTGCTTCATTGATTGAATGCCCAGGCTCCATATGTATCGAGTACTTGCTCCCATTATAGGACACAAAATTTGTAATGATTGTCACGGCATGTCTTAGTTACAGTGCATCTTTTTTTATTTAGACATCTGCAACTACTTCATTGTCTAGTTTCTTCTGTCCAAATTGTAGTAGCCGAGACAACTATTATCTCAGTGTTCATCTGTTTTCCATCAGCTTGGTCAGCGAGCTGTCATGGGTATGCTGCTAAGAGAGGATATCGGTTTGGGACCATTCCATTCTTTTTGTCATAAGTTATTTTATTTATGGCCACGGAATGTGGATTCAATCACATATTCAGACGTTCAACGACAAGCAATGGGAGCTAGTTTAGTCTGTGGGCACACATACCAAACAAGTGCAATAGTTGCTGGAATTCAGGGAACCCTTTTTCCATTTCCACTGTGACCCCTACATATGGGATAGTACACAGAGGGAAATAATGTTCTCTGAAAGGCCTGGTCAATGAAAATGCTAGTTCTGTAGAAATTTTCAGTTTACTGCACCCAGATAAAACCCCAGCTCCTAGAAATGAAAAGCATTAACGTACTTGTAACACACAATTTTGTCCTCCACAAAATTGGAGTAATCAAGGGAGAGGGAAACAAAGGGTGATTAACGTTCATCCAAAGTTACCAGACTATGATAATTTGGTTGACATGTTTGAGGCGATAAAATGAATTGAAGTTGTTTTGAATGAAAAATATACCAGTTTTGCATAAAATGTAACAGCATTTGAAGAGATGGTTAATGTGATGTGCTCAGCCTAAATGAACATATGTATACACAGCATGCTTCAGAACTCTGTTTCAGACCTGTAAAAGAATGAACCATCTTTAAGACTGGATCTTGATCATAACATAAGACGCGACTTTGACCTGAGCTGTACTCACATATGATTATAAAAGAGTCTGATACAATGTACAAGCAATCTGGATCCGTAGTTTGATTCTCTAATACTGTTGTTACTCATTAACTTATCTAATTTTTGCATGAAGCAAGTCGGTATATTCTTATATTCACATGATTAAAACAAGTATATTTTTATGTTCATGGTATAGTGAATTCATCCATATATATAGACAATTTAGACAATTTTTTATTTAACAAAGAAATATTTTTAAATTAAAAATATGTTTAACAAATTTATATTCAATAAAGAAATAATTTTAACTTAAAAAATATGTTTATAAAGAAATTGTGATCCACAATAACTAATCATTATTTTTATTGAAAAATAACAAATTGAGGAAAATGCAAAGGGGAGCCAATGGGAAAAGTCAAAGAGTGCAGGGCTTGCATGACCCCTCCTCTTTCTTTGCATTTTTAAGCATTTCCTTATTACAAATAATAACAAAATTTTAAAATAATAATATCCACAACTTGTTACTTTTATCATGAAGATCAATAATTTCATTGTTGATCCCTCTTGGTGGGTGAACACACATAAAATCCCATGTGAACTAGAATGTGGCATGCCACCAATTAACCAACAAATTTAATACACTTGGCATAAGAAAGGCCTTCATGTACATGCACAAGCTTGAGGTTTTCTTCGCAATTGGTCTAGTTCATGGCAAAGATCATGTTGTTTCCTCTCACACCCATGCATAAGTGCACTTTGGTGGTTCTAGGTGACCCTTCAAAAATGGTGGTGGCTCCAAGGAACAAGTTGAATGATTGTATTCATAATTGCTCTATGGTATGTGGATTTACTCTAGAATTGGTGCCTTCTTTTGTTTTTGTTTCATGTATCTTCTTGCTTCATACTTTGTGAGGTATTGGGGTTTCTATAGTTCGATTACTTCTATGTGTTTGGTTTAGCATTGCTATGTTTGGTGAATGGTGGCCCATTTCTGTCTTGGTCACATATTATCTTACACTTACCTGATCTACCTTCTTTCTTCCCATCTTGTGAACTCTTTAGTTTTGCCTTGATCCTCTTCGAACCTTGTCCTCTCCGTCTAGTTTTCCTTTGTGTCAATTTGATGGTGAATGCTTCTATCTCTTTGTAGGTTGTTGTCTCTCCATTTCCCTAATCCCCATATTGCAGTTTCTACTTGAGAGCTTCCTTGCAATCCCCCTTGCCTCTCTATACCTTGACAATGTCATAAAGCAATCCCACTCTTGTTTTTCATCACCCATGTCAAATATGAAAAGAGCCTCATCTTCCTCTAGTCGCAAGGGGCATCAAAATTCTATACAACCACTTAGGACTAGAACTTAAGGGATTTCTAAAAGATCTATTGAATTTTTTTGGGGGAACATTGCCCCCTCAATTCGCAAAGAATTTCACAATACCGAGCATGAAGCTCATGTAGAAAGTCATATCTTGTC
The DNA here is from genome assembly GCA_031772625.1 of Pinus tabuliformis. Lineage (NCBI taxonomy): Eukaryota > Viridiplantae > Streptophyta > Pinopsida > Pinales > Pinaceae > Pinus > Pinus tabuliformis. The sequence continues at coordinate 1,633,394,277 of CM062818.1, read as the reverse complement.
CCGTGTAGAAGTAGATGAAAGTTTGGGTTGTTGAATCCCTAATATAGGGAACAACCACACTAGGCAAACTAGATACCATCAAACTATTGATTTGTGCTAGCAAATCAAAACAATTATGTGAAAGGTATTAGTAAAATAATTAGAAACACGACAATAAGTCCTTGAAGAGGTGCAACTCCAACTCAAGAACTTGAACTCCAAGGTCTCTCTAATGACAAATAAACTAGCTAACATGAATCTCTCTAGTTCTGAGGAGAACACAAAGGCCCTTGAAACTATAGAGGTAGATTCTCCTTCTAGCCAAATGCTTATATTATCAAATTTTGTTTATATTCGATGGGACCATTATAGTCCTTTCTATGTTAGCTATAAATTAAAGTCTTATAGTCCATCTCTAGACTTTATTAGACTATTAAAATTGCACTATTGCGTTACAAATTTTGGAATGGTTAGTGGTAGACTAGTAAACACAAATTAACAATGCAATATTTTTTTATCATATAATGCAAATATTTGTGTAGCTAAGAAAAACATTGTTGATAAAATTTATAATCATTTAAAATAATTTGTATTTTGATACTAAAAATTAATTTTCTATAGTTTATAAAGTTATTTAAAATATATTATATTTCACAAAAAGAATTAATTTCTTTTATATAAAATACCAAACACTAAAATTCTCATTCATTAATATATAATCTTAAATTCCACCATAAAAAACATTTTGGAAATATAAAATCAAACAATAAAATTCCTACACATTAATAATTTTACTATCTAATTCTCTTGTTTTACTTATAATTGTAATGCCCCGTATTAATAAGAAATAATAATAATAATTATAAATAATAATAATAATAATAAATCAATAAATGATAATAATAATAATAAACCAAAAAATATTTATTATAATAATAATAAAATAATATTAATATATAAATAATAAAATCTTAAAAAGAAAATCTAACCAAAATGGAAAATAGATTACCCCATTGAAACATCAAAACAATGTAAAAAAATAAATAAAATACATTCAATTATTAGCATCCACTAGTCCAATAGCAATCCCAAATCTTTTATAAACTTAGGTTTCTGTGATTCATAACTAGATTGAAAAAATTATTTCGGTGATAATAACATTGGAGAAAATATAGTCGATGTGTTTCGAATCAACTAGTGTGGTTCATCTTCAGGACAAGATGAGGAACTATCATGGCATCAAATAAATAGATGTAGAGATATGTTCACTAGCGGCAAGAATATAACAAATAGTTTTGAGGAATCTTATTTATAGTAAATATATTTAAAATAAGGAAACAATTGATAAATAATTAATGAATAAATTTAAAATTATTATTATTAATAAATTGTTTTCGTCAAAGAAAAGACCTAAATTGAAAAACGCAATAAATAAAATAAATAGTGATAAAAACCGAATTTTAAAATAGATAACATAAATTAAAAATAATGGGGGAAATTATTTTTATTATTACTAGTAATATTATTAATCTGGTTGACACAATAATCTTTTGTTCTTTGACACAATTGCCTTATGTCCTTTTTCCTTTTCGTGATAGTAGATAAGTCTTTGATTAAGATTTTAGGTAGTGCAAGGAGTAGTGGTTCTTATAGTGGTGCTTAGGTATCTCACTTTAGGTTAACATACTCCTTTCTCATGGTGGGGGATGGTTATGCTCAATTGGTTATGAAGATCATACCGATTTACTAGACCTCCATTGTTATTGTCCCAAAGGTATCTTGTCTGAAATAAAAAAGGTTAGCCTCCATTTTTTATGGTCAAGCTCACATAATATGGGCATTCCTTTAATTAAGTGGAGTCAAGTGGTTGGTCCTAAAGCCTTGGGTGGATGGGCTATAAAAAATAATTTTCACTTTGTAAAGGAATTGGCCACCAAAAGCCTATAGAGGCTCACTCATAATGAAGATCTATGGGGTAATGATGAAATCCAAGTATATATAGAATCAACCCAATGAAGATTGGTACAAGTGTCTTATGAAGTACTCGAAGGATTCTATCATTAGGAAGGAATTGGTTGATTCCTTTCCTCTTGTTGGAGTTTGGATGGTATGGAGAATTGGAAATGGCCACCAAATTAGGATGGGGGGAGAACCCTTAGTCTTACGAAAATTTTAGGGTTGTCAATGCTCTTATTTAGTCTTTCAATGACATGGATTTTTTTATTTGATAGATGATGAGTCTTAGACTCCTCACGTTTTCAGTCATGCAGGTTAGAAGTCAGCGGACTTTCTTTGCTTGGAGGGGAAAGAAGCAGAGGAGTGGAGGCAATGTGTTAACAAGATGGCTTCCAATTTTAGTATTCTAAGGGAAGATGAAGACAATATTCTTTATTGGTCTAGAAATTTGGGTTCTAGGTATTTCACTACAAAATTGGGTTATAAAACATGGTGTTCAACCCAATTCAATGATGAAGTGTAGTGGTGGTGGAGCTTTCTCTGGAAGATACATGCTCCATTGAAATGCAACATCATGTTATGGTTATCTTTGAACAAAAAGTTGTTAACCTAGGATAATTGCTTGAAAAGTGGTTGTGTTGGTACTAGTCGTTGATCTTTGTGCAACTCCCACAAGGAATTTTCTACTCATCTCTTTATCTCTTGCCCTTATATAGTGCATGTGCTTTAGTTGGTTAAGTAGGAGTTTGAGTAGAATTTTTCTTGGTCTATGGCTTCCCTAGGTCAGTGTTTGCGGTAAAGGCTTATGGACAAAGTTGTCACTCAATACGAAGGGTTCCCAAGTATTTTTGGGTTTTTCATTTGGTGGGATAGGAAGTAGAGTATTTTTAGAAAAGTTGATACTCTTATTGAATTTATAGAAGCTTCAATCAATAGAGTGGCCAAGGAACACATGGTGACACTCAAAATCAAGAAGTCAAGGACTCTGATCATGCTTGCTTTGGAGGAGGATATTCTTTGGGGTTATTTTTTATGGTGTAAGAGAAGGTCATCTTCTTATCTATGGGGTGGGTGTGGTTTTGTTCCTTTCTCAGTCTCATTATGTTTATGTTAGATATGTCATGGATAGGGGATCTAATAACAAGGCAAAATACACGACTATTTGAATTGTGTTTAAGGTAGCGAAAGATAAGGAATCAAGAAGATTCAGGGATTGGGAGATTCTTAGTTTGTCATTAAATGAGCTTCTAAGAGTATTTCAGTGGAAAATTTGTGTCTTGGCCTTTTACTATAGAGTATTCAAGAGTCGTTCATGTCTTTTGATTGACTTTCTTTCAAGCACATTTACGAGGAATTAAATTGAAAAGGTGATGGAATTAAAGAAAAAATAAAAAAAAAACAAAAACAAAACTCTTTCTCTAAATAAATAAAGTTAAAGATGATTATATTTTGTTTATTATATTTTTTCTTCATAATTAATGCTTAATGTTATTTATTTTTTATTTCTTTAAATTTTGTTTTTTAAATTTAATTTTAAAAAAAGGGTCCTAACCACTTTTCCCCTAAATTTGTTATTAAATATAAAATTCTATTTTGCGATTTATATTAGTAAGAAAGGTTTTTTTTTAATATATTAATTTTTTTATAAGATATAACTAAAAACAAACAAACAAACAAACAAACTAGTTTTGTACCCAGAAAAATGTTATTAAAGAAGATAATAAATGAAAGAAAAATGTACAATCATATCTAAAAACAATAATATTTTATTACAATTATCAATTATGAATTGAATTAAATAAATAAAAATAGTATTATTTAATTATAATTATCAATCACAACTATTTAAAAAAAAATATTTTGCATATTTGGAATGTATGATATTTTAAATGAACTAAAAACATAATGATATTTTAAAAAGTATATATAACATTTTTATTGTTGTTTAAAATATATTTTTCTTGTGTTTTTTTTCATAACAATAAAAGAAATGAAAAAGGGAAAAAATGTAAATGGAAAAAATAAAATAAACACTTTTAATAAAATATGAAAAATAAGGCTGAAAAACAACATTAAAAAATAAGTAGATAATTTATAGCTAAAAAAATTTTAAATGTCAAAATACTACCTTTGAAAAAAAATGTTACTATTAGCACCATTTTTTGAAATAGAAATATAAACAACTACTAAATACTACTAAAAATTTAGAACCCTTTAGGTCATTTTGATAACTATCTTGCTCCGCGTATATAACCAAGTGCTTTGTATGGATCTAAGGCATTAACCATTTGATTTTTGTTGCAAATTTGTTTTAGATCACAACTTCCCATCGAGAGGCTTTTGGTCTCCGAAATCTTATCCACAAAGAATATGGAAGCACAAGGCCTCCATTTGTCTCCCCAAGTCCACTACTCCATTATATATGAAGGACATTTGATTTTGTTTGTCTCTATCAATATGTTTGTTTTCCCTTGTTTAATTTGTTAATGGAGTTATTCTTCCTCTCGTGTTATGTTGTTAGATGAGGTAGGTTTTACCACCTTTACCAAGAACTATTTGTCCTCTTTATTGTAGAAATTCACATCACTATCCCATAAGTAAAGGCCACCAAGCATAATTTCACATGCATTTAGTGACAAAACTTTAAATTCCACTTCAATGGCACAATCAACATGAATGACAAAACTATTTTTGCATTTCTTGGTGATTCTTATGGCGATTTATCTAGCTTCCAACCCAACACGCATGGTTGTACTAAATCATAAGTTTGTAAGCCAAAATCATCTAAAGAGCATTTAATAATAAAATTACATTGATAACTCTTGTCAAACAAAGCATTTATCTTGCCCCCGAGGTAAGCTCAATTGGTAATGGTCGTGGTATAAAGTATTATGTTAAATATGTTATCCAAGGTTCAAATCCCCCTTATTTAGTCCATGAGCCATGTGTTGGGGTGTGTGTAGTTTCACTTAGAGGTAATAGTGGTAGTGGTTGGAACCTTGTGTCACATGAATACAAGATTGACCTAGTTGTTGATTCCTCTAGTCACAAAAAAAACATTTACCTTTTGGTCCTTCATTTGAACTTTGATTAAAATAGTATATTTATGCCCCAATTTGTTCTCTTTTCCCTTTTGGGTTATTGCTACAATATTTTTCTTTTGGTTTTGTTGGTCTCCTCTCAACCCTTCTATTATTGCCACTTTTTGAAATCCAATTGAACGTAGAGAGCTTTTTTACTAGTTTCATCTATGCTTTTCACACTAGAAGATTGTAATATCCTTTAGATATGGATTAATTGTCCTCCAAGTTACTTCACCACTACCCTGGGCTCTTCTAAAGAGATACCCAACCTCATGGACCACTTCTAGAATTTGGTCAAGTATTCTTGTACACTTTATTATTGATCTTGGTGGAGGCAAAGCATCATCGCAAGGACTTCCTTGAGAGCTTCCTTGCAATCCCCCTTGCCTCTCTATACCTTGACCATGTCACAAAGCAATCCCACTCTTGTTTTTCATCACCCATGTCAAATATGAAAAGAGCCTCATCTTCCTCTAGTTGCAAGGGGCATCAAAATGCTATACAACCACTTAAGACTATAACTTAAGGGAGTTCTGAAATATCTATTGCATTTTTTGGGGGAACATTACCCCCTCAATTTGTAAAGAATTTCACAATACAGAGCACAAAGCTCATGTGGAAAGTCAGATCTTGTCCAATGTAGAAGTAGAGGAAAGTTTGGGTTGTTAAATCCCTGATATAGGGAACAACCTCACTAGGCAAACTAGATACCATCAAACTATTGATTTGTACTAGAAAATCAAAACAATTATGTGAAAAGTCTTAGTAAAATTATTAGAAACACAAAAAGAAGACCTTGAATAGTGATGAGGAGAACACAAAGGCCCTTGAAACTATAGAGGTGGATTCTCCTTCTATCCAAATGCTTATATTATCAAATTTTGTTTACATTCCATGGGACCATTATAGTGCTTTCTATGTTAGCTATAAGTTAAAATTTTATAGTCCATCTCTAGACTTTATTAGACTATTAAAATTGTACTATTGTATTACTAATTTTGGAATGATTTTATGGCCCAAAGCCACTTATCTGTGCTACTAGTATGGTTTCCCTAGTAGACACAAATTAACAATGCAATATTTTGTTATCATATAATGCAAATATTTGTGTAGCTTAAAAAAAATTGTTGATAAGATTTATAATCATTTAAAATAATTTGTATTTTGATACTAAAAATAAATTTTCTATAGTTTATAAAGTCATTTAAAATATATTATATTTCACAAAAAGAATTAATTTCTTTTATATAAAATACCAAACAATAAAATTCTCATTTGTTAATATATAATCTTAAATTTCACCATTAAAAACATGACAATAAAATTTCTATACATTAATAATTTTACTATCTAATTTTCTTGTTTTACTTATAATTGTAATGCCCCATATTAATAAGTAATAATAATAATAAACCAATAAATATTTATTATAATACTAATACAATAATATTAATATATAAATATAAGATCTTAAAAAACAAATCTAACAAAAATGGAAAATAAATTACCCCACTCATACATTAAAACAACTTAAAATAAATAAAATACATTTAATTATTAGCATCCACGAGGCCAATAGAAATCCCAAATCTTTTCTGAACTTGGGGTTTTGTGATCCATAACTAGATTGAAATAAATCTTTCGGTGATAATCACATTGGAGATAATATCGTCGATGTGTTTGAACCAACTAGTGTGGTTCATCTTCAGGACAAGATGAGGAACTAGATCATGGCATCAAATAAATAGATGTAGAGATAAGTTTACTAGCCGTTAGAATATAACAACTAGTTTTGACTGAAGGAATCTTATTTATAGTAAATATATTTAAAATAAGGAAACAATTGATAAATAACTAATGAATAAATTTAAAATTATTATTATTAATAAATTGTTTTAGTCAAAGGAAAGACCTAAATTGAAAAACACAATAAATAAAATAAATAGTGATAAAAACCGAATTTAAAAATAGATAACATAAATTAAAAATAATGGGGGGAATTATTTTTATATTACTAGTAATATTATTAATCTAGTTGACACAATAATCTTTTGTTCTTTGACACAATTGTTTCTATCATTTTTCCTTTTCCTGATAGTAGATAAGTCTTTGATTAAGCTTTTAGGTATTGCAAAACAATTCATAAATATACTTATAGTAAATATATTTACTAGGGGTTAGAATATAACAACTAATTTTGACTGAAGGAATCTTATTTATAGTAAATATATTTAAAATAAGGAAACAATTGATAAATAACTAATGAATAAAGTTAAAATTATTATTATTAATAAATTGTTTTAGTCAAAGGAAAGACCTAAATTGAAAAACACAATAAATAAAATAAATAGCGATAACAACCAAATTTAAAAATAGATAACATAAATTAAAAATAATGGGGGAAATTATTTTTATATTACTAGTAATATTGTTAATCTAGTTGACACAACAATCTTTTGTTCTTTGACACAATTGTCTTCTATCCTTTTTCCTTTTCCTGATAGTAGATAAGTCTTTGATTAAGCTTTTAGGTAATGCAAGGAGTAGTGGTTCTTATGGTGGTGTTTAGGTATCTCACTTTAGGGTAACATACTCCTTTCTCATGGTGGGTGGTTGGTTCTACTCAATTGGTTATGGAAATCATCCCTGTTTACTAGACCTCTATCGTTACTGTCCCAAAAGGTATCTTGTCCAAAATAAAAAAGGTTAGCCTCCATTTTTTATGGTCAAGCTCACATAATATGGTCATTCCTCTAATTAAGTGGAGTCGGGTGGTTGGTCCTAAAGCCTTGGGTGGATGGGTTATCAAAACTAATTTTCACTTTGTAAAGGAATTGGCCATCAAAAGTATATAGAGGCTCACTCATAATGAAGATCTATGGGGAAGAATGATGAAATCCAAGTATATATAGAATCAACCCATTAAAGATTGGTACAAGTGTCCTATGAAGTACTCGAAGGATTCTATCATTTTGAAGGAATTGGTTGATTCCTTTCCTATTGTTGGAGTCTGGGTGGTATGGAGAATTGGAAATGGTCACCAATTAGGATTGGGGGATGACCCTTAGTCTTACGAAAATTTCAGGGTTGTCAGTGCTCTTATTCAGTCTTTCAATGACACAGGGGTTTTTTTCCTTGGTAGATGCTAAGCCTTATACTCCTCATGTGTTCAATCATGCAAGTTAGAAGTCGACAAATTTTCTTGGCTTGGAGGGGAAAGAAGTGGAGGATTGGAGGCAATGTGTTAACAAGATGGCTTCCAATTTTAGTATTCTAATGGAAGATGAAGACAATATTCTTTATTGGTCTAGAAATTTGGGTTTTAGGTATTTCACTACAAAATTGGGTTATAAAACATGGTGCTCAACCCAATCTAATGATGAAGTGTAGTGGTGGTGGAACTTTCTCTGGAAGTTGCATGCTCCATTGAAATGCAACATCATGATACAGTTATCTTTGAACAATAAGTTGCTAACCTAGGATAATTGTTTGAATATTGGTTGTGTTGGTACTAGTCATTGTTCATTGTGCAAGTCCCACGATGAATTTTCTACTCATCTCTTTATCTCTTGCCCTTATATAGTACATGTGTTTTAGTTGGTTAAGTAGGAGTTTGAGTGGAATTTTTCTTGGTCTATGGCTTCCCTGGGTCAGTGTTTGCAGTAATGGCTTATGGACAAAGTTGTCACTCAATACGAAGGGTTACTGATCCATATTTAAACAAGAACGCAACAAATTACAGCTATAACCATAAATATAGAGATGCAGCAGAAATAACACTTCCTTTCATTAATATCAAATAATGAAATATGCTTACAAACATAATGGAAAGGAGACTAACTCAAGCGATGGTATCTTATCTCTAAGAAGATATGTGGCGGCTACATGCCTCTGAATGGAGTTACAATGAGGCTCAAGGGCCTTTTTATTATTGAACAATAAGAGAAAACCCTAAACAACCAAAACCCTAACCCGAGGAGATGTAACACCAAGAGTTTATGGGCCCCATTGGGGTTAGTTGGGCAGCCAACTTCCCGGGGTCATAACTTGGTCATATTATCTCTGTTTGACTTGCATGATACCTCGTTGGAAAGATCTCTTCGAGGACTACAACTAAAAATGAAATTACTATGAAATCACTGGAGGAATGTTGCAAAAAAAACTTCCTTTAGGGCCTCAAAATAGCTCTAGAAGTTTAGGGCCCAAAAAACTGGCAAAAATAGTAAATTGTTCTACAATTAAGGAAAAAATAAATAAATAAATAAAAAATAAAAAACAAGAAAAATGGTGAGGGTCCAAGTGGAATAATCAGGTTGCCACCAATATCCACCTAGATCATTCATCCCCCCTTAGGAAGCAATGGTCTCCATTGCGTTGAGTTCCTCCATGAGATGAGGAAACTTCTGTTGAACTTGGTCCCTAGTGAGCCATTTTCCTTGGTGTGGGATTGGCCGACTTTGAAAACTCAATACAGTTGGATCTTCTGTTGGCAAGTGTTCTTGATCTGCGTGTCCATGATCCGATCAGTTGCAACTTGTTCCATGCAGTCTGGATTTAACTTTGTTGGTGTGAATTGTTTTGCAATGTCAGATGTGTCAAGTAATGGTGGAAAGTATGGCCGAAGGCAATCCATGTTGAACACTGGGTGCATTCCAAGGAATGGGAGAATGCTGAGCTCAAAAGAATAATCTCCCACATCCTTGGTGATGGTGTATGGACCATATCGAAGCGGAAAAATCTTGCGGTGGGGCCCAATGAGGCGCTCCTTCTGCAAATGTAGCCAAACTTTGTTGCCCACCTGGAACTTGTGTGGCACCCGATGCTAATCATGTTGTTGCTTGTACTTAGCATTGGATTTTTCCAATATGTCATGGACCTGTTGGTGGATGTGTTGAATGTGCTCAATGAAGCTATTTTCCTTGTCAGCTTCGGACTAGACATGAGTCGAATCTTCCTGAGTCACTACAAATGGTATGGCCACATCAATGGGACATAGTGGCTGGAATCCCAAGCCCACCTAAAAAGGGTTGTGCCCAGTCAAGTTGTGGAGAGCCCAATTGTAGCTATGTTGGACATAGGGGAGGCTCTCATCCCATGTGCATGGATGCTTTGAGTTGTACATGCACAAAAAATGAACGATCATCCTGTTGACGACCTTTGTCTAGCCATCGTTTTGGGGATGGAAAGTTGTGGACTTAGTGAGCTTGGTTTCCAGCATCGACTAGAGACTGGAGCAAAATGTACTGAGGAACCTATTATCCCGATCTGAGATTATAGGCTGTGGGATCCCAAAGTATACCCACACTCGTTCAAAGAAGATTTTAGCAGTGGCATCTACTGTGATACTCTTCTTGTACGCTGCCATAATGGCCATCTTCGATAATCTCTCGACGACCACAATACACATTCGTTTCCATGCTTGGTAGAAGGAAGGTTTGGCATGTAATCCATGGATATGGATTCCCAAGGTCGACTAGGGGTAGGTAGCGGAGTATAGAGGCCTTGCTTCATGATGGTCAGTTTGGCAATGGCACAGGCAGTGCAGGATCTGATGTACTTCCTGACATCCTGTTGAAGATTCGGCCAATAGAAATACTTCTGTAGTACTGCCATTGTTTTCTTGACCCCGAAATTCCTAGCAGCCCATCTGTAGTGCGCTTCCCAAATCATCTTCGCACGCTCGCTTGAAGGAACACAAAGGTGTCCCAGGTGGCATAACAGAGCATCCTGGAGGTGAAAATCGAGAACTTGTTGACCCTCCAAGAGTGTATGGTATGTGTGGCCAAATTCTGGGTTGCTTTTGTAGAGAAGGAGTCAATCAGAAGTCTCATGCCCATAAGAGTTGAGCATGGTGGTTAACGCCATGATCGGTGGTCGGCTGAGGCAGTTTGCAACATTATTTGTGTTGCCCTTCTTGTACTTGATATTCAAATGGAACTTTTGCAGGTATGTGGACCACTTTTTATGGCGATCACTCTACAACTTCCCTTGCGTCTGTATGAACTGCAGGGGTCAGTGGTCTATGTGGATGACCATTTCCTTACCCAAAATGTAATGCTTCCATTATCGGAAACCATGTGTCTAAAAGTGTCTCACTGTGATATGCCACTGGATGCCCCTGTTGAGTAAGGACTGCCCCAATAACATAGTCAGAGGCATCTGTCTCGATCTCAAATGGTTATTGCAAGTCTTGTAATGTGAGCACTGATGCAGAGCAGAGGCGATGTTTCAACTCTGTAAATGCCTTATGTTGAGATTCAGACCAAAAGAATTTTTCTTTTTCTCCTCCTTTGGTGACTTGACTCAAGGGTGAAGTGATATGAGAGAACCCCAACACGAACCTGCAGTAGAAATTGGCAAGACACAGAAATTTGCGGAGCTCTATTAGAGTGGTTGGGGTTGGCCAATCCCAAATGAATTGGATCTTGGCTAGATCCACATGCACCCCCGTTCATCAATAATGTATCCCAGATATTGAACCTGGGTCATGCCAAAAGTGCATTTCTCCAAATTGGCGCACAACTTGTGTTGCCACAGTGTTTGGAGAACCTGCCAGATGTGGTGGAGGTGCTCTTCCAAACTTTGGCTGAAGATCAGGATGTCATCCAAGTATACCACTACAAATGAGTTGGTGAATGGCTATAAGATGTCATCCATCAACCTCATGAAGGTTGTAGGAGAATTCGTCAACCCGAAAGGCATAACCAACCATTCGAAAAGGCCCTCCTTGGCTTTGAAGGTAGTCTTCCACACATTAGAGGGTTTGATTGGTACCTGGTGATATCTGGACTTCAAGTCGATCTTGCTGAAGTATTTTTCCCCCTTGAGTTGGTCCAAAAGATCATCAATCTATGGGATCGGGTACCTATTCCAGACAATGATCTTGTTCAATGCCCGATAGTCAATACAGAGTCTCCAAGTCCCATCCTTCTTCTGTACCAACACGATCGGGCTCCCACAGGGCGATGAACTCGGTCGAATGTGACCTTTCTGCAAAAACTCTTGAATTTTCCTTGTTTTCATCTCTCTCCAATACGAAGCGCCGATAGATTGGTCCATTGGGTAACAGTGCACCTGGGGTCAGATCGATGGAGTGCTTGACCTGATAGTGCAAAGGCACCCCTGCGGGAGAGGTGAATATGTCCTCATACTCCTCCACGACCTTGTCCATTTGTTGTTGTCGTGCTGAGGGGTCTTGACTAGAGGTTGTGGCCACCATCTTCTTCTTTCCTTGAGGGTGTATCATCAGGAAAAAAATTTCTCGGTTTTGGAAATAAGCTTACTGCATTGTTTTGGAATAACCAGAGAGATGGTGGTAGGTAGTGCTACCTCCGGTATCCTGTACAACTTATTTTCCAATGTAATAATAACAGCTTGAGGCCTTGACTCATACACAACATGTCGCTTCCACAAGTATGGTTGACCTAATAATACATCACAAACATCAAGGGGAGAAATGTCACATAATACCTCATCTATGAAGGGCTTGATGTTGTATGGAAAGAGGCATTGTTGGATCACGCGCAGATCCTGTCCTTGGTGAAGCCACCTGATAGTTGTGGGTGTGTTGTGGTCGGTAAGCCTAGCTACTTCACTACCTTTGTTGCAATGAGGTTCTTTTGGCTCCCACTGTTGACAATGAACTATAGCAGGGAACCCTTTACCCACATCTGGGTGTGGAAGAGACGCTCCTCCTCCTCTAGATCTTCGGGTTCCTCCTTCTGGATATTTGTGGTGGCGATGGTGGCGTTGGGCTCTGCATCAATAATCTGCTTCCCTTTGTCATTCCCCTTGTTGGATTCTAACTCAGATTCGGAACATGCATTTGACTCTGAAGCCTTCAGCTCGGCCACCAATGACTTCTTGGCCCGACACTCACTTGTGTTGTGGGTGGAGCTCTTATGGAGCTCACACCCCTTTCCCAAGTCCTTCTTTGGCTTCGCAGTGTTATCCTTTTCTTGTGGCTTTGGTGGGTTGTCCTGGTCCGTCCCGCCTTAGATTTGTCCTTTTTTCTGCGGTTTGGGGTACCTTTTCCTTGCTTCGGATTCATGAATCCAAAGTCTCGCTTCTTCTATTTAACTTCTGCTCAATCTTGATGACCTATCAGTTCGTCATGCCAAGCGAGGAGATGTCCAAGAACTCCATCTCGCCCTGGATGTATCTGTGTAGGCAGCCACAGTACTTGAGTATCAAATGTTTCTCAGAATCCTTGATGCCCAACTTCATGCGAAGGGTATGAAAAACATTGGTAAAATCTGGCACATCTTGGTCCCTTCCCTACCACAGTGTGGTCCACTTTATGTATTTGTCCTTGTAGCTCCCGACAGGGTAGTACTGCTCCTTGATGGCCTCCCAGAATGAATTCCAAGTGGGAACAACTAAAAACAATGAGGTCGTACTTTCATCCTTCTGCTCACAATAGGTTTTCCACTAGTCCTTATCGTGGGGGATGGCTTTGAGATGATAAAAAGTAATCTTTTCCTGGCTGGAAAAATCATGAACATAAAAATATCCTTCTAGAAGATTCAAACATTTATCTACGGCGTCTGCATCTATTTGGCCCTCAAATATGGGAATGTCAAAGTTTACTTGTACCATAAAAGGTGTGGAGCCTCCAAAGTGGATATTGGATGTGGATGCACCGTCGGTGGGCAACCATTGAAGGATCTGGGCAAAGTTATCCATCATCACGTTCCTTTATTTCTCGAGGGCCTCCTCAAGCAATATTTTGATAGGATCTCCTACTCCCTCATCTTTCTTTTCTTCCCCCATGGGATGCCATCAAGATTTACGAGGCTCGTCTTGTAAAGATTCGACCAGTTCGAGCCCTAACTCCTTATATCCTGACTTCGTTGGGGACATGCAAAGAAAAATAAAGAAAGAGCAGACCCCTCTGATACCACTGATCAGAATTTAAATAGGAACGCAACAAATTACATATATAACCATAAATACAGAGATGCAACAGAAATAACACTTCTTTTCATTAATATCAAATAATGAAATATGCTTACAAACAGAATGGAAATGAGACTAAATCGAGCGATGGTAGCTTATCTCTAAGAAGAGATGTGGTGGCTACATGCCTCTGAACGAAGTTACAATGAGGCTCAAGGGCCTTTTTATTATTGAACAATAAGAGAAAACCCTAAACAACCAAAACCCTAACCCGAGGAGATGTAACACTAAGGGTTTATGGGCCCCGTTGGAGTTAGTTGGGTAGCCAACTTCTTGGGGTCGTAACTTGGTTATATTATCTCCATTTGATGCGCATGATACCTCGTTGGAAAAAAAAAACAAACAAACAAAACAAAACAAAATAAAAAAAAAAAAAAAACACAAAACAAACAAACATTGAAAAAACATTAAAAAAAAAGATAAAACAAAAAACAAAACAAAAAAAACAAAAACAAAAATGAAAGAACAATGGTGAGGGTCCAAGTAGAATAGGCAGGTGGCCACCAATATCCATCTGGATCAGTTCCCAAGTATTTTTGTGTTTTTCATTTGATGCGATAGGAAGTAGGTATTTTTAGAAATGTTGATATTCTTATTGAATTTATAGAAACTTCAATCAATAGAGTGGCTAAGGAACATACAATGACACTCAAAATTTAGAAGCCAAGGACGTCGATCGTACTTTCTTTAGAGGAGGATATTCCCTAGGGTTTTTTCTATGGTGTAAGAGAAGGTCATCCTCCTATCTATGGGGTCAGTGTGGTCTTGTTCCTTTCTTACTCTCATTATTTTTATGTTAGATATGTCATGGGTAGGTGTTGGGTAGGGTCCCCCTAGGTCAAAGTTTTGTAAAGAACTCACATTTTGAGGAGTGGAAAGCGCTTCCGTAGTGTTTTAGGAGTCATAGGGGATTTAAGGCGGGTCAAAGCCCCTTATTTTGTAAATGGATGGGATTAATTTGAATGTTTTAAGTTCCGCCCATGGTTTGCGGACCATGGTATTGTAAGGGAAAAGGATATATAAAGGGTTGTCTTAGTAAGTCAAAGGCATTCATCATATTTGGATCGTTTGAGTATGTATTATTATATATTTTATTTTGTTAGAGCAAAGCAGAAGGCTCTTGCAGCTGTGTGCGCGAAGACCTTGGTAAGTGTGTAGCCATGTGCGTAGACCCCTGCAGCTATGCGCATATGGTAAGAAGATTGTAACTGTGAAGATCTAAAGTTAATAATGAATATTTTGAAGGCAGATTTGTGTGCTTACTATTTGTAATTTACTTTATGCAATTATTGTTTACTTTTATGTTGGGAAATAAAGATAAGATCAGAATTCATAGTTGAATACAGTTACAGTTAATTATAGTTAAGATCCATTGATTTATGCACAGTAGATAGAGTTTAGACCTACAAGTAGTTTTTTTGTATGAATAAATCAGATTTGGTATAATACTAAGGAAGATCATGTAGCGCAGAAATAGATCTAAGACTAAGACAAGATCCACACTCCTTATCCTTCTGGATGCGGAAACCTAGTTCCAGCATCCCCCAATATCGCCTCGAGTGAGACTGCGGTTTGTGCAAGTAGAGCGTTGCCGAAAGGGCCGGTGGTATAGGGTTTTGTTGGTTAGCACAACTAACTCTGAACCTGGGTCTAAGCCCCTCAAGCCAAAAAATGGTTCCGTTGTTGCACTTCCCTACAAAGGAGAAAACCCTGCCGACGCATTCGCCGGAAAATCTCAGGAGAAAAGGTTGGCTGAGATGATGAAGAAGGAGTATAATCTGATCAAGAAGTTTAGGGGATTTCTCATCAGCTCCATTAATGATCTGGGTGTGCGCTTTTCCACGCACATTTTGGCTGGGAAAATAATGAGAAAGTATCGAGCGGAAGAGGTATCCGTGCCAGTCGTATCATTGGTTGCGTAGTGCAGCAAGGGATTCTAGTTTAACTGAGCAAGATATTTGTGCTAGGAATTTTTGGATGACTATTGGGAGGCACAAGAAGAGGGAAAGTGATTCCACTACACGTGGTTATTTCTCTTGATAGCATTGACAACATGGAGAACAATGGAGGAGTGACAATCCCCCAATGTGGACCCATATATATGTGAGGATGTGAGGTTTGCCTCACTGTGAGATTCCAAGGAGCCAACCCGTGTTACAGAGAACAAAATGTTCTAGGTCTTGGTTGAGATGGAGTTGTGCACCATGATCAGCCAAAATTTGTGGTTATCATCATTTTTGTTTGAACATGTAGCAGCTACACTACACATGGTTATTTCTCTTGATAACATTGACAACATGGAGAACAATGGAGGAGTGACAATCCCCCAATGTGGACCCATATATCTGCGAGGATGTGAGGTTTGCCTCACTGTGGGATTCCAAGGAGCCAACCCGTGTTATAGAGAACAAAATGTTCTGGGTCTTGGTTGAGATGGAGTTGTGCACCATGATCAGCCAAAAGTTGTGGCTATCACCATTTTTGTTTGAACATGTAGCAGCTACAACCACCCTCCAAATTTTTTCTTTAGCTTCGTTTTGGAGCCTCCCTACCAACCATCCTCAACAACATGTTTTACACTGTCAAGTACATGAGCTTCAGTGGTTTTCAAGCAACATGATAGCCTGTGCATGATATCTTGTTGCATTCCCCTCATAGGTTGCTTCCCCAGACCTGGTCCAACTACTGGTTGAGCAGCTCCCTCAATAAATTGCGCAATTCTGGAGGGGAACTAGTCTTCCCTCCAAAAATTGTGCAAATATGACTGACAGCCTACTAGGCTTAGAAATTGCGCAATCCTATCAGTCAACCTTCCCTAAGAAAACTGCGCAATCTGACCCAATAGGACTGCTCAGCCCAGAAATTGTGTAATTTTGGGCAACAGTCAGCTGCTCCTCCCAAAAATTGCACAATCCGTTTGGGAAGCTAGCCCAACTCCCTCCCAGAAATTGCGCAATCCGTTTGGGCAGCTAGCCCAACTCCCTCCCAGAAATGCGCAAATTTCTCCCTCAAGAAAGCAGGCTGTTGCATGTGCCATCAGGTTGACTGGTTCCACCCAGGACTGAGAAAACTTGACTTGCATGCATGGGTTTCTTTTTCCCAAAATAGAAAAAAGCAACATGCAAAAAACATCCCTAGATTTTAGGGAGATATTTTTAGCAGTTGGAGGTTACATGCAAAGATCGTTTTAGAAACCTTCCTCCAAGTGTCACTTTTTCCTAGATTTGTGGCATGCACGTCATGAGCTTCAAAATTATTTATTCGACACTTCAGAGCTCACTTCTTCACATCGATCTTGGAGCTATAACATCCCACAACACATCCAGGAGTCTTCGACACATCCAACTCAGTTATTTCCAGGTAAATCTGCGTAACTTGTCTTTTGCAGAATTTCTGTCGCTTTTTGTGTTTTGGCTTGTGTGAGTGTTGTCTGATTGATTTATGTGAATTCTTGTTGTCGTTTGCATGCATATTAGCTTGTACTAGCATCGTTTTAGTTTTCATTAGCATCTCACTGTTGTCACATGCATGACACTGTTTTACACGAATGGTTGTTGATTCAGCAACTCACTTACAACACATGCATGTTTTTTCATTTTCTGAATCTTGCATTCACTATTTGCATGCGCAATCATTCACTCCTGCTTACACTCAGTATCACCATGCATTCAGATCCACATTTGCTTTCAGTTACCCGTCAGCGGGTCTGGGCAGCCTTGGCCTGGACTCTCCCTCACCAAGACAACATTGTGCAATCCTGAGAGGGAAGGTTCTTCCTTCCTCCCAAAAAATGCGCATTTATGGCCAGTGACTGTCCTCCAGTCTTTCATTGTGCAATTCTGAGAGGCAGTGAATGATGGCCCAAAAAATTGTGTAATGCAGTCCATGGGCATTCAACCCTTTGCCAACTGAAATTGCGCATTGCGCAATCCCAGAAGCCAATATGGATTGCGCATTGCACAATTCCAGTAGCCAGCCAACCTCGAGATATTCTGGACTTCCTTTTGCGTAGTTTTGGCAGCCAGTCTCCTGGCCTCCCGGGAAAAATTTCGCAATCCTTACCAGTCCATCCCCAGGTATGTTGCATGTCGTTCCTCAAGTTTGTTTTGGTTTTAGCTGACATATTTCTTGCCATGCATGTCGTTATGTCTCCAGATCTAGTAAGTGTTCGTTCGCATCTCAGCAGTTCAGGATCAATGGCCTCCAAGAGAGCAGGATCAAAGGACATCGACGGAAGTGCAACTGGAGCAGCAGTTAAGCAAGTGTCTACAAGTTTGTCGATCTACGAAGACACCAAGATGATTGTAGACAAGGACATCAAGATGAAATGGAAAGAGGTCAATGATGCATTTGCAAGCCCATTTGGGGAAGACCTTGAATACCACCAAGTCTATGTGAACATACACAAGTCTGGCTTGTACCAGATTACATGCAGGTATCTCGTGTTCCCATGCGCAGACATGATACATTGGATCATCTCGCACACTGATCCTGAGACGATGACATTGAGTAGTGTCAGTGGGACAAAGATTGCTACCTTCAGGGAATAGTATTATGAACATATGTACCATATGTTGAAGCCAGTGATCACCATGGAGACACCCTTTAGCATACCCAACAGAAATGCCAACTCCAGGGATATCTTGAAGAACTGGGTGAAGGAGCCAACCAAATTCAGGATGACACCCAACCAGGTTTACAAGATGAAGATACTGTGGAAAGCGTATCAATACTTGGTCATCTTTGCATGTCGCTTGTATGGCCAAGAGAGCACGGAAGCCTTCCTGCAAAGTTGGGTGATCGCATTGGACCAACTGTCCAGTGAAGGCAAAGCATGCAACTGTTTTGACATGTTGGCTCACAGGCTGAAGGAACAATTAACAAGATCTCGATAGTCGCCCAAAGGTCAGCAAGCAGAAATGTACATGTCCGCCTACATCTTGGATGCAATATGTGCCCGTCAGGAGTTCCCAGGCTTGAAGTGGGCATGGACATCGACATAGACCTATGTGAACACTTACTGTAAAATGTTGTTCGAATGCAGCTTCAGAGGAGTTATCACACAACTATCAGATCATTTTGTCACCCCAATGTACAAGATGATATTTGAACAAGATCCACCTTGCATGTCGAAGGTAGCAATGGAGGCACTGATCGACATAATGAATTGGTATGCCTAACCCTTTGACACCTTCATACGGATGTACAGCGCGGAGAAGCCTCCGCATGTTTTGTCGAAGTTTGCCTTGGACAAGCTTGTCATGAAAGAAGTATCATACCACATCTCGGCAGGACTGTCAGCTAGGATGCATTGGAAGAAGAAAGCACCTTGGCCCGCTCTTCCGTTGCAGATCGGGTTATACGAGATACAAAATTTCAATCATGTGGATGTTGAAGTAGAGGAGATCAAGAAATATCCATTCGACGCCTCAAGATTCAATCCGTATGACCTGCATTGTTTTGTAACAGACTGCTGCGCGAGAGTACAGTTTCAGTGGATCCACGGGGCATGTCATTGGGCGGAGGAGGACCCATGGAGATATTGTCATAGCTTCTCCAGGCCCAATGAACCGGTCGACATTGCTATGGAATGGTTAGCGAAGCAACATCCAGGAGAGCACCAGCAGCAGCGGCAATAGAGGTCAACATACCAACGCGCGACAAAGGCAAGAGGAATATTGTCGACAATGCGGAGGCAAAACAAAGTTGCAAGTTCATAGCAGACCCACTTGTGCAAAAAGCAGCTTTGTCAATAGATGTGAAGAGGAAATAATGCAATAGGAGGAACATGCAAAGGCAGAGAGAAAAATGGAGAATGGATGAAACAAAGAAGGAGTTGCATGAGTTGAAGGAGCAACTCTAGAAGGAACAGGAGTTGCGCAGACAAGAGAAGGAAGCACAAAAAGAAAAAGTACAATAGGGGGTGCAACATGTACAGACAAATGAAACTGTGCCCGTACAGGTAGTAGACTCATTAGAACAACTAGCACCAAGTAGACAGGGTGAGCAGTCGCAGGAGCAAGACTTCGCTCAAGAGATAGAACAAGCACTTGAACATATGGATACAAATATGGAGCAACAAGAGTTAGAACAAGATATCGACCTCATGCCTTATCATCAAGAGGTTGACCCACCAACTTCACCGGATCCAGAAGCAGAGCAAGTCCCAAGCGACCAAGGAGACACTGAGATCCTTGGAGACAATCTAGAAGGAGAGATGCACAACATATCATTCGACGAGTCACATAATAGAGTTGTGCAATCTCGCAGAGTGTATAATCCGGATGACAACACATATCTTGTGCAAATTGAGGAACGAGTGATCATGTCAAACGTACGCAAGCATCCAACAGCATTGGCCAATGCTACCATAGCATATGTTGAAGCCACTATCTCAAGTGTTCGCTTCTTGATAGCTGAGAATGAGCAAATGACTAAGGAGTTATAGATGGACAAGCAACGAGGAGAACTAGTTACAACATCTTCCCAAGTAGAGTTGAAGAAGGAAATACTGGATGAGGTATTGTCCCTTGAGACATTCATGTGGGCATTGTATTCCAAGTTTCATACTGTGCGTAAGGCAGTTGTCCATCTCAACGGTTGGCAGTAGTGATGTGCTAGGAGAGAACATATCTTGTCAAACATGCATATTGCTGTTGACTACATGCAAACATGGAAAATGAGATACAAGGGAGCCCCATTACACTTTCCCAAGATGATGAAGCCCAGAGTGGTCAAGCTGAAGGCACACATCCAGAGTCAGATCCAGAACTATGAAGATCTCTCACAGCTCATCACTAGTTTGTAGGCTTCCCATGCGTGGGTATTCAGGAGTATGGATGTTGTTGTGCATGCAAATGTTATCCCATCTATTAGGACACTCACCGAGGCAAAGAAAAAGGCACAAGTCTGACTGGAGCTTGACTCGTACTTTGACGAGTTGATGCACATAGCCACCAGCCCAGACTTGGTGATCAGTGCAAACACCATGCATCAGTATGTTGCTGGTCCGGTTGCACTCAAGACAATGATGCACATGTTATCAAACGAGTTGGACAGAGGAGCCAGAGAAGTGTACTCGGATGCAATGTAGGCAAGAGTTCGTTTCCAGAAAGATGTCACCACAGAGTACATGGACACTATCGTGGACTACCAAGCATGGCATCAGTTCGCTACTGTCGACCACCATGAGGATGTCGAAGAGTTGGTCTTCCCACAGTTGTTTGAGTCATAGTGATGTCTTTCATGGATTTCTCAAGCCTATTTTGTCTCACATGGGTACATGTGCATATTGTATGTAATGTCTTGTCAAGTGGAAGTTCAAGTGTCGATAGTTGGATGTAATAGTCATAGAGTAGATGAAGAGTCATGAGGGTAGATGAATAGTCACAAAGGGGAATGTCAAGGGTCACCCCACCCTTTGCTATAAATAGAACCTCATAACTCATTGGAGAGGCTTTTGGTTAGCCAAGCTTCCACTAGGAGTATCTTAGAGAAATCTTGGAGAGTATTGTAACGAGCCTTGGTTTCTCCACTGTGAAGAGCTAGTATATCTCTTTGGAAGAGCAGGCGACAATGACTATAACATTGTAATGTTTTGATGTCGGAACTAGTGGTTGGTCATGGTTGTATTATATGACTGGAACTTACACTTCTTAATATAACAGAGCCAACACGTTTCATGCATATGTCGTATTGTATTTCAGCTATCTTGTTTACTCTAAATGATATATGTATCTATTTTCTTACGCATGCATGTGTAGCTATTTTCTGTATATGTATGTATGAATCTTACTGAAATGTGTTGATGGTTTAACCATCACTTTGGATTTCTAGCTTACTTGCCTTCCAAGTTGTGATGCATCTTTGCTCATGTGTTCCCTTCTTAACTTTGTGCTTTCACAGGTTTCCAAGGGGCGCACTCACCTCACCCTCAGTGTGTTAGAACCACTCATGCATCGTCCTTGACTTGCTGCATATGTAACACCCTTTCTACCAACAGGGACATCTTACTTTCCTCTGTGCAAAACTGCGGTCAAGGCGATACCGTACGACCCACTGTTGGGACTCCTACACCAAACGGTCTGAGGTCTAGTTGGGACTTCTTACCAGGGAGATCCCCTGACATGTTGGTGGGTCCTGCACCATCAACAAAACAATATAAAGTGATTGTAGACTTTAAGGCGGACTTACACTATGTACACATCCGCACCAAGAAGGACCCAGAGGAATTATGGTATGAGCTACCATTTTTTGTCATTGATGACAACATCACACAAGTGATGATCAACTGGCCAAGTGATTGGATAACTCTAGCAACAGAAGGAATGGAGAAAGAAAAAGTAGGCACCAGTCGAACATCGACAAATGTTTAAGGTGTGCGGACTAAGAAGCAGCCAACCAAGAGGGGCAACAAGAAGGGCCAAAAGAAGGTGACTGAGAAAGCCACAATCGAGCTAGAGAAGGATACTGCACTAGGGATAGAGCGCATAGTCGAGTAGGAAGAAGAGGCCATCCCTTTTGTTGATACTGAGGAGGTGGATTCCCCTTTCATTGTTAAAAGGTGGAAATCAAGTGTTGAAGGCGCACAAAAGAAGCAAAATCTAGACAGATCCACTAGCGCAGAACAGATGGTCATCACTAAGGGGGACATCGATGAGATATGAGACATAGTTCAAGCTATGACAGAGGACTTGTGGGGAAACATTGAAGACCAGTACAAAGTATTTTTGACAGAGGTCCAACGAGGCCTCAAGAAGATGGAAGTTTAGGTGAGCGCAGTTCAAGTGAGCGTGACTCAGGCGAGCGTGGGTCAAACGAGCATGGAACCATTTAGTAAAAATACAAAAATCACATCTAAGCTCCGGGTTGTGAAACTAACAGGGCGATATCTACATTTTGAGACAACTAAAGACCAAGAGTGCACACAACACTGGAAAAATCTGAGTCTCAACCTTGCGTCACTCCCCATTCAGACATTGCACGAGTTACATCAGGGAGTCACTCACGAACTGAAGATACGAGAACAACAAGCTCTATTGGTGATTAAAGAAGTTAAAGATGACAACTGACAAATGTTCAAGACCAAGAATCAGGCCATCATGGAGTGTGATGAGGCAGTTGTGCACATGAAGCAACTAGAAGTGGCCATCACCAAAGCATGCAGTAAGCTACCATAGCTCCAGATCTAGACAAAGGTAGCACCAGAAGAGAAGCTTTAGAATCTTGCAGAAGTAGTAAAAGACTCCAAGGCACAAGTTGACAAAGTGAAATTTGAGTTAGAAATGCAGATTGTGGAGTTGCAGATGAGGCTGCAACCGACAACTCCCCTAGAGGTTCGCGAACAACACGCAACAAACATCAAGGATGTTATGGAAGATATAGCGACTACAATCAAGGACTATAGTTAGATCTTTGAAGACATTATGGAGATATGGACCTCGCTGCAGGAGGACCCACATGTCCAAAAGATTCAGGTAGAGATCTGTGACACACAACAAAATTTTGATGAAATCAAAGTGACAATGTAGACCTTAGCACTTGTGCAACGATTTTCTTGTCTCCAGGAGGGAAAATTTTTGTAGGGCTAGATTGATGAGTTGTGGAAAAAAGAGTAGATCATTTTAGAATGGATGCAACCATGGGTCGAGGAAGCCATTCAGCTCTCAGAGACAGTGGAGAGAAAGTTGAAGAACATAAGGCAGACACAAAGAACCATCGGTTTGGAAACAACAGGGTTGATGATAGAAAAGATGGTAGAGGAAGTACGATAGGCCTCCATGCAGTGCGCAAAGACACTTCAACCATTGAATAATGCATACAACAGTCTCAAAGAAAATATTCAGGACGTTCCATCTCAGTGACTCGGGACGAGTCACATCTTTGTGTTGGGGGCTTGTTGGGTAGGGTCCCCTTAGGTCAAAGTTTTGTGAAATTTTTGTAAAGAACCCACATTTTGAGGAGTGGAAAGCACTTCATGCAGTGTTTTAGGAGTCATAGGGGATTTAGGGTGGGTCAAAGCCCCTTATTTTGTAAAGGGATGGGATTAATTTGAATGTTTTAAGTTCCGCCCATGGTTTGCGGACCATGGTATTGTAAGGGAAAAGGATATATAAAGGGTTATCTTAGTAAGTCAAATGCATTCATCATATTTGGATCGTTTGGGTCTGTATTGTTATATCTTTTTGTGTTAGATTGAAGGGGAAGGATCCTGCAGTTGTGTGCACGAAGACCTTGGTAAGTCTGCAGCTGTGTGCGTAGGCCCCTGCAGCTGTGTACGTAGGGTAAGAAGATTGTAACTATGAAGATCTGAAGTTAATAAAGAATATTTTGAAGGCAAAATTTGTGTGCTTACCATTTGTACTTTACTTTATGTGATTATTGCTTAATTTTGTGTTGCGCAATAAAGATAAGATCAAAATTCATAGTTGAATATAGTTACAATTAATTACAGTTAAGATCCATTGATTTATGCATAGTAGATAGAGTTTAGACCTGTGAGTAGTATTTTTGTATGAATAAATCATATTCGATATAATACTAAGTAAGATCGCGTAGCTCATAAATAGATCTAAGACTAAGACAAGATCCAAACTCATCCTTTTGGATGTGGAAACCTGGTTCCAACATCCCTCAATATCGCCTCGGGTGAGACTGCGGTCTGCCCGACCAGAGTGTTGTCGAAAGGACTGGTGGTATAGGGTTTTGTTGGTTAGCGCATCTAACTCTGAACCTGGGTCTAAGCCCCTCAAGCCAACAGTAGGGGATCTAATAACAAGGTAAAATGCACGGCTCTTTGAACTTTGTTTAAGGTAGCGAAAGATAAGGAATCAAGAAGATTTAGGTCTTGGGTGATTCTTAGCTTGTCATTAAATGAGATTCTAAGAGTATTTTAGTGGAAAATTTATGTCTTGTCTTTTTACTAAAGATTATTCAAGAGTCCTTCATGTCTTTGGATTCATTTTTTTTCAAGCACATTTACGGGGAATTAAATTGAAAATGTGATGAAATTCTAAATAAATAAATTTAAAGATGATTATATTTTGTTTATATGCTTAATGTTATTTATTTTTTATTTCTTTAAATTTTGTTTTTTAAGTTTAATTAAAAAAGGGTTTTAACCACTTTTCCCCTAAATTTGTTATTAAATATAAAATTCCATTTTGTAATTTATATTTGTAAGAATGATTAATTTTTTTTAATATATTAATGTTTTTATAAGATATAAGTTAGAAATATTTTTATTACAAAAATTGAAAAAATATTTTTCCAGTGTTGAAGGGAGAAAATTAGTATCAAAGAAGATAACTCTAAATGAAAGAAAAATGTAAGATCATATCTAAAAACAATACTATTTGATTACAATTATCAATTATGAATTGAATTAAATAAAATAAGAAATAGTATTATTTAATTACAATTATCAATCACAACTATTTAAAAACAATATTTTGCATATTTGGGATGTATGATATTTTAAATGAACTAAAAACGTAATGATATTTTAAAAAGTATATATAAAATTCTTATTATTGTTTAAAATATTATTTTCTTATGTTGTTTTTTCATAACATTAAAAAATATTAATAAAAAAGGAAAAAATGCGAATGCAAAAATAAAACAAACACTTTTAATAAAATATGAAAAATAAGGCCAAAAACAACATTAAAAAAATAAGTAGATAATTTATAGCTAAAAAATTTAAAATGTCAAAATACTACCTTTGAAAAAAAAAGTGTTAGTATTAGCACCATTTTTTGAAATAGCAATAAAAACAACTACTAAATACTACTTCTAAAAAATGAGAACCATTTAGGTCATGTTGATAACTATGTTGCTCCACTTATATAGCCAAGTGCTTTGTCTGGATCTAAGACATTAACCATTTGATTTTTTTTGCAAATTTGTTTTAGATCACACCTTCCCATCGAGAGGCTTTTGGTCTCCAAAATCTTATCGACAAAGAATATGGAAGCACAAGGCCTCCACTTGTCTCCCCAAGTATGCTACTCCACTATATATTAAGGACATTTGATTCTTGTTTGTCTCTATCAATATGTTTGTTTGCCCTTGTTTTATTTGTTAATGGAGTTATTCTTCCTCTCCCATTATGTTTTTATATGAGGTAGGCTTTACCACCTTTAACCAAGAACTATTTGTCCTCTTTATTGTTGAAAGTCACGTCACTGTCCCATAAGTAAAGGCCACCAAGCATAATTTCACATGCATCTAGTGACAAAACTTTAAATTCCACTTCAATGGCACAATCAACATGAATGACAAATCTATTTTTGCATTTCTTGGTGATTCTTATGGTCGAATTATCTAGCTTCCAACCCAACAAGCATGGTTGTACTAAATCATAAGTTTGTAAGCCAAAATCATCTATAAAGGATTTAATAATCAAATTACATTGATAACTCTTTTCAAACAAATCATTTACCTTGCCCTTGGGGTAAGCTCAATTGGTAATGGTAGCGTTATGAAGTATTATGCTAAATATGTTATCCAAGGTTCAAATCCCCCTTATTTAGTCCATGAGCCATGTGTTGGGGGCGTGTAGTTTCACTTAGAGGTAATAGTGGTAGTGGTTGGAATCTTGTGTCACATGAATACGAGATTGACATAGTTGTTGATACCTCTAGTCACAAAAAAAGCATTTTCCTTTTAGTCCTTCATTTGAACTTTGATTAAAATAGTATATTTATGCCTCAATTTGTTTTTTTCCCTTTTGTGTTATTGCTACAATCTTTTGCTTTTGGTTTTGCTAGTCTCCTCTCAACCCTTCTATTACCGCCCCTTTTTGAAATCAAATTGAATGTAGAGAGATTTTTTACTAGTTTCATCTATGCTTTTCACACTAAAATATTTTCATATCCTTTAGATATGGATTAGTTGTCCTCCAAGTTACTTCACCACTACCCTAGGATCTTCTAAGGAGGTGCCCAACCTCATGGCCCACTTCTAGAATTTGGTCAATGTAGGTTTTAACCCCGTACATAAATTACTTGCATACGAATTCTAAAACACATAAAATAAACAATGCGAGAGCATAACACATAAAACACATATACACAGAGATTTCCCCTGGATCCCAAAACCGGGACTACCAGCTTGATTTTTCATTATGTTCCTTTCAATGTTACAATACATATTTATACATGTCAAAGCATCTAATACCATGGACTGAAAACCATCACGTCCAAAACCATGGACCGAAAACCATCACGTCCAAAACCATGTGCGAAAATCATGCACAAAACCATAGGTGGGTCCGACCAACCTAACATAGGGTCCAAAACCAAAATTTTCCAGGGCACTGCCCCAAACCCCATAGAGTGAGGTTAACTGCACCCCTCAAACCCCCTGTGACCACCCCCCCTCGCCCCCCCCCCCCCCAACTATGCAATCGATGCAACTAATGGGGAGCTTCGCCCCCCTTCTAATTCTCCCACTTATTGTTTTCTTTCTACAGGGGCCACAAGAGAGCTTAGCCATTTATCCAGCCCTGCAATGCCCATTGTTTCTCTACACCAAGAGAACTTCTCAGAGCTCACATATTTTGTCAATGCATCTGCAGTATTCTTCAAAGTGTCCACCTTTACCAGCAACACCTTTTTGTCTTCTGTCATATCCCTCATAAAGTGATACTGAACATCAATATGCTTTGTCTTTGAATGATATGTAGGGTTCTTTGCCAAGAAAATTGCACTTTGGCTATCACAGTCTATCCTTATAGCTCCCTGTACTAACCCCATACTT
The DNA here is from genome assembly GCA_031772625.1 of Pinus tabuliformis. Classification (NCBI taxonomy): domain Eukaryota; kingdom Viridiplantae; phylum Streptophyta; class Pinopsida; order Pinales; family Pinaceae; genus Pinus; species Pinus tabuliformis. The sequence goes on along the minus strand of CM062818.1, from coordinate 1,633,366,540 downwards.
GAACAAAATCTTTGCAACCAAACTGCTTCCTTGCTTGCATGAGTGGCTGCCATGAATTCTGACTCTGTAGTTGATAGTGCCACTACAGATTGTTTCTTACTCATCCAACTGACTGCACCTCCAAATAGGTTAAACACATACCCACTTGTAGATCTTCTCTCATCCAAATCTCTAGCCTAATCTGCATCAACAAAGCCACAAATATCCAACACTCTGTCCAATCCTAGTCTTCCTTGGTAGCACAAACCATAATCACTAGTGCCACGCAAATACCTGAAAACCTACTTCACTATTGTCCAGTGCTCCTTCCTTGGTTTTGACATAAACCTGCTCAATACTCCCACCGCATGTGAAATGTTTGGTCTATTACAGACCATTGCATACAACAGGCTACTGAATGCACTTGCATATAGAACATAGGACATGTCCTCTTCCTCTTCTTGTGTCTTGGGACACTGTTCAGTAGATAACTTCACACCTACAAGAATAGGAACCTTCATCGGTTGACTATTCTGCATATTAAACCTCTGCAGTATTGTCTCAACATACTTCCTTTGGTTTAACCAGAGCTTCCTCTTTTCCCGATCTCTTTTAATTTCCATGCCCAAAATATAGTTTGCAACACCAAGATCTTTCATGTCGAATTTGGAGGACAATTGGGTCTTCAAATCCTGGATAATTTCTTTGTCATTTCCAACCAACAACATATCATCCACATACAAGACCATATAAATAACATGGTCACCAATTAATTTAAAATACACAGTGATCTGCTTTGCTTTTGGTGAAGCCAAGTCCTCGTATAAATGTATCAAATTTTTGATACCACATCCTTGGTGACTGTTTTAACCCATACAGAGACTTCTTTAACTTGCATACCAGTTCTTTCTTACCCTTCACCGCAAAGCTTTCAGGTTGCTTCATGTAGATCTCCTCTTCCAGATCCCCGTGAAGAAATGTTGTCTTCACATCCATCTGTTCTACCTCAAAATCAAAAGCAAAAACAACAAATAAAAGTAATCTAATAGAAGTTACCTTAGCAACAGGAGAAAAAATATCACCAAAGTCAATTCCCGACACCTGGGAATAACCTTTCGCTACCAACCGAGCTTTGTATTTCTCCACCTTTCCTTCTGCATTTTTCTTCTTCTTGAACACCCATTTGCTGCCAATGGGTTTCCTTCCAGTCGACAACTCCACCAGATCCCAAGTCTCATTTTTGTGCAAAGATGCCATTTCATCAACCAAGGCCTCTTTCCAGAGTTTTCCATCCTATGAATCTACTGCTTCTTTCACATTTCTGGGATCATCATCAGTAATAGATAAAGAAAAATTTGAACAGAAAGCAGATGGGCTATACCTTTATGGATGCCTTCTTTCTCGAACTGATCTTCTCACACCTGGAGTTTGTGGCTCTTCATCTTCTGATTCCTCTTCTGATGTAGAGTCTGATTTTTCCTCCTTAAGCTCATACTCTATCCTTTCAGGCTCCTTTGGTTGGACTTCATGTTTAATAACATCTTTCACCTCTCTGAACACCACATCTCAGTTGTACACAACCTTCCTTGTTACTGGGTTCCAAAGCTTATAACCCTTAAACCATCCTTATACCCAATAAAGATGCACTTTTCAGATTTACTATCCAACTTGGTTCTTTTCTCCTTTGGAACATGTACATATGCATCACATCCAAATACCCTCAGATGTGAAAGAGAGGGTTTCTTGCCAGTCCATACCTCTTGTGGAGTCTTATCCTCCAACGCTGATGAAGGTGACTTATTGACTAGGTAACATGCAGTATCCACCGCCTCTTCCCAGAATTCCTGTCCTAACCTAGCACCGCTGAGCATGCTTCTTGCCCTTTCCATCAATGTCTTGTTCATTCTTTCTGCAACTCCATTTTTCTGAGGTGTATATGGAGTAGTCTTCTGCGGTGCTATACCACACTTCTTACAAAATTCTTCAAATTCCTTGCTGCAAAAGTCCCCACCGTTATCAAACCTCAACACCTTTATCTTCTTCTATGTCTGGTTTTCCACCAGAGCCTTAAATTATTTGAACCTGTCAAAGACTTCATATTTTTATTAAGGAAATATTTCCATGTATTCCTTGAGAAGTCATCTATAAATGATACATAGTACACAGAGTTACCCGGTGATGGAACCTTCACAGGTCCAAACACATCACTGTGCACAAGCTCTAATATATGTTTCGTCCTCTTACTACCAGAGGGGTAACTCACCCGATTCTGCTTCCCATATACACAATTTTACAAATCAAAATCCAGAGAGCTATTACTCATACCTTCTACCATACCTTTACCATGAAGTATTTGAAAGCCCTTCTCTCCAATATGTCCAAGCCTTTGATGCCACAACATGGTCTTCTCTCCAGAGGCCACTAGATTTTCTGCTCCACTTTCAAGAACCACAGAACTGTGGCACCCATCAATAATAGTGCTACCTTGTAGCTTGTACAAAGTTCCAATTTGAACTCCCCACATCAATACTAGTGCTCCTCGAACCATTTTGCTGGTATCCTTCTCGAACATTGTTTTTACACCTGCATCATCCAGCTTGCTTACAGAAATCAAACTTCTGGCCAATGCAGGAATATGAAGAACACCTGGAAGTGTTCTAACCCTTCCACCTTGCAACTTCAACTTTACTTTTCCATGACCAACAATTCTAGCCTTCCTATCATCCCCTAAGAAGACATCACCACCATCGTATTTCTCATACTCGCAGAACCACTCTCTATGGGGAGTGAAGTGAAAGGATGCACCTGAGTCAATCAACCATGCCTCATGATCTACATGTGTACTTGAAGAAGCTAAGTACACATCCCCACCTTCATCTGAGGTGGTTTTCGCCTATGCGGAAGGAGCATCATCAGATCCCTTTCCTTTATCAGGAGCTTTAGATTTACAGTCCATTTTGTAGTGCCCTTCCTTTCCACATTTCCAACACACCACCTTTACAGGTTTTCCTGGAGATTTAGATCTCCCTCCAGATTTAGATCTCCCACTCGATGACTTATTTTTATTTATGTTCTGGGACCGTCCTCGTAAAGACAAGGCATCACAATTCTAGCTCTCCATATTTTTCTGTCTTATCTCCTCCATCAGCAAGGATGAGACTATTTCATCAAACTGCAAGGCAATTACATTGCTACCTATTGCAACAACTAGACTATCCCACGAATCTAGTAGAGAACACAACAAACTAATGCACTTATCTTCTTCTGAAATTTTAATATCAACAGATAATAACTGACTTAACACAGTATTAAATGCATTCAAATGCTCTATCACCGAGTCTCCATCTTTCATCCTTAGGTTATACATCTTTTTCCGCAGGAACAGTTTATTCACTAGAGACTTAGATTGGTACAAAGTCCCTAACTTGTCCCACAAAGCCTTCGATGTAGCTTCCCCTGATACATTCAGCAATACTGAATCTGAGACACACAATCGTATTGTGTTCTTTTCCTTTCGATCCAACTTCTTCCATTCTTCATTGGACACTCCCGTTGGTTCAGTACCTGGATCTACTACGATCCACTGATCTTTATCCACCAACAGATCCTCCATCTTGAGTTTCCACAACTCAAAACTCTGACCATTAAATTTCTCAATCTATATCTTTCCACTACTCGCCATCTTCTTTCACCACCAGAATAGATCTTGCAGATCTCCCATTGAACAGGGTGTACCACAGGCCCGAGCGAAACCCCTCAGCAACAAAGGCGTCCCCTTGAAGCCAAAACAGCTCTGATACCAAATGTAGGTTTTAACCCCGTACAGAAATTACTTGCATACGAATTCTAAAACACAGAAAATAAACAATGCGAGAGCATAACACATAAAACACATATACATAGATATTTTACCCTGGATCCCAAAACCGGGACTACCAGCTTGATTTTTCATTATGTTCCTTTCAATGTTACAATACATATTTATACATGTTGAAGCATCTAATACCTTGGACCGAAAACCATCACGTCCAAAACCATGGACCGAAAACCGTTGTGTCCAAAACCATGTGCAAAAATCATGCACAAAACCATAGGTGGGTCCGCCCAATGTAACATAGGGTCCAAAACTAAAATTTTTCGGGGTGCTGCCTCAAACCCCATAGAGTGGGGTTACCTGCACCCCTCAAACCCCCTGTGACTATGCAATCGACGCAACGAATGGGGAGCTCCGCCCCCTTCTAACCCCCGGTTAACTACACATGCTAGTCATGGAAAGAATCTAACACAACCCAACATTCAAGTATTCTTGTACACTCTATTCTTGATCTTGTTGAAGGATTTCATTTTTAGGAGTTGTTCCTCTTCATAGCCTATGTGATAGGATTGATTTCAATAATTTCTTGAAATCCTCCAGTTTTGTAACCATGGGCTTTTCACCTAGCCTCAATGCATCTACATAGCTAATAAAGTAAATCTAGACATTTTCAAACAAATAAATGATGTTTTTGTGTTTATTTTATTGGATAAATGTTAAAATAAACTTCCAACTATTTTAACTAGAAATTGAAGTTTTCATCATTAAATGTTTTTTTGTGGTTCAAGATCCTCAAAGATCAGTGACCGCTATGTCATTGGAATAATTGTACCAATCATATCTACTAGAAAGGATAACTTCCTACTGGCTCAACCATGAAGCCTTACCCTAAGAGTGTTGAGAGAATTGAACCCGTGACCTCTCAATAGCAGGGGTGCTTTAACGATAGGGACTCGACCAACTCAGTTAATCCTTAGAGCTAGTTTTCATCATTAACTTGACTATCATAAGTTGGTATTTCATTTTTTTCTTCAACCTTAGATGAAATACTGGAAGATGAAGGCACATTGTTGTAATTATTTGAGTCTCCATGCCTCTTGCCTTTGGAATATTCTAGGTAAGCCTTTTCTTCTTCATGCCTACTCTTTGTTGAGTGTCCTTCCTTATCCTTCATGACAATTACTATTGTTATCATTTCAATCAATGCGACAACTCTCTTCCCCAACCATGTAAACTTGAATTACAAATATTCTTCATCATGTTCTTCATGAGAAGTCCCACAATTTTGGGTCTTTTACTCCTCTCTAGACCTCATAACAATGCTTTTTCACTTTCTTAGTACCTATTATGGGTGTTTACCATACAAGTTGTTCACCAAGTATTTTCAAACTTGGGCTTTGATATTATATTAATCATAAATTATAAGCATATGGCTAGTCTATATTGCTAACATGGATCCTTTGTAGAATCAAAATGGTATGTCTCTAAAATTCATTATCAAATCGAGATCAAGCTTCTCAAAATACCAATTCATTAACAATAATGAATATCTTTGTTCCTATCTAGATCTCTTTTTTTTTCTTCTTTTGTTTGGAGTGCCAAGATCAATGGATGTCAGGATCCTGAGTTGGAATCACCGCCCCAAGGCAAGTCGAGTGCCCAATCGGGAACCCTTGAGACCCCTTGATGAGTTGAGGTCATGTGACAAAATCGCACCAAGGCGACAGGCGTGGAGTGTGGGAGTGTTACATCAATGGGAAAGTGTGCATCTCAGGCGGAGGGAGAATTGGGGATGCAATATAGTCATCGTTGGTCATTACGTTGACAGAACTCAATGGTGCCCTTGTTCAAGCTATAAATAACTGTTATATTTTGAAATTCTTAATTGAATTTTTACTATAAAAAAACATGTATAGTAAAAATATGTTCATTTACTTAATAATATGTTGGCACGACTTGTTGGTTAATGTTGATATCGTATTGTTGTATGATTTATGTTCAAGTTTATGTTTTCCACACATAACACAACATATAATAAAGAAGAAGTTCTAACTAAGTTAAAGAAGAGTGGAGGTGTATTACAAAAACTAAGTAATAGTTAGTTGTTTATAACACTGTGATGAACCTTGTCGATGTTGCACACCCACAATGGTGTGATCATTGTAGGGTCGTGACTGATGGTATCAGAGCTAGTGAAGGTGCATATGTCATGAAGTGTAATGAAAACAAGGTATGTATGCATACTAGTGTCCTTGACTTGGATATCCATGGGAGGGTTGTCCAAGATTTTGTGGACACAAGCGCCACGCATAATTTTATGAAGAGAGGTTGGGTGAAATAATTTGGGCTACAAATCACCCCCAAGCAAGTGGAGGTCAAGGCAGTGAACTTGAGGGCTAGAATGTCGAGATTGGAAAGTGATGTGTCAGTTCAAATTGCATATTGGAAAGGTTGTTTAGACTTCATGGTGATGGAGATGAACAACTTTGACACGATATTGGGGCAAGACATTTTGAAGGGTAACAAAGATTTTGTGATACAATTTTGCGATGAGATACTTTTGATTGGTGGCTCAGAGACTTGAACTTTGCCTACCCATTGACAAAGGAGCGAGGTAAAGGTACAACACGTTTTTTCACTAAGTATGAGTACGGAAATGCATAGATCGGATGTTGAGACATATACGACCACCATTATAGAGATTGGGGAAGATGATGGGATGGGGACGCCTGTTCCAACCAAGATTTCAGATTTATTGGTAAGATATGCAGATCTAATGCCTGAGTAATTGTCAAAAGTACTTCCTCCAAGACGTGAACTTGACCATCACATTGAGCTAGAGTTGGGGAAGCAACAACCAAAAAAATATCCTTATCATTTGTCTAGGCCAGAGTTGGAAGACTTGAAGCACCAATTGAAAGAGTTGGTTGATGCAGGGTTTTTAAGTTCTTCATAGTCCCTGTATGGTGCTCCATTATTGTTTCAAAAGAAGGACATGACTAAGTTGTAGATGTATTGTGACTATCGTGTTTTGAACAAGCAGACAGTCAAGAACAAATATCGCCTTCCACTTACAGTATTATTTTGATAAGCTTGTGAAAGCACACATGTTTTTGAAGCTTGACTTGAGGCATGGATATTATCAAGTATGGATAGAAGAGGGTGATGAGAAGAATAAAATGATAGTGATGAGGCATGGAAGCTTTGGGTTCCTTGTCATGCCATTTGGACCATGTAATTATCCTACGATAGTATGTACTTTGATGAACGATTTCTTGTGCCCATACTTGGATTCGTTTGTGGTGGTGTACCTAGACGACATAGTAGTTTACAACGACAACATGGAGGATCATAAGAGGCACTTGGTGTTGGTATTCGAGGCACTGAGAAAGAATCAATTATTATTGAAGAAGTCAAAGTGTCTGTTTTCCCAATCTGAGATTTCGTTCCTTAGACACTTGATAGGCCAAGGATGCATACATATGGATCCAGACAAAGTTTGTGTGATAGAGGATTGGGAGGAATTTAATAATGTCCATGATGTGAGAGTTTTCTTGGGGATGGCGAACTACCAAAAAAGGTTTGTAGAGGGTTGTTCCAAGATAATTTCACCATTGACAAACTTGTTGAAGAAAGACAAGTGATGGAATTGGACTAAAAGATCTTGTGAAGCCTTTGAAGAATTAAAGAAAAGGATGGTTACAACGTTGATACTTAAGTTTCCCGACTTTGAGCGACCATTTGAAGTGCACACGAATGATTTTGATTTTGCGATTGGGGGAGTGCTCATGCAAGATGGAAATTTGGTGGCATATGAGAGTTGAAAAATGCAAGAAACAGAGTGACGATATCATGTTCATGAGAAGGAGATGACTGCGATCATCCACTATTTACAGGTATGGCAAGACTATTTGATTTGGAATCCCTAGGTTGTCAAGACTGACAATGTCGCAGTTAGTTACTTTGCATATCAACCAAAGTTATCAACAAAGCAGGCTCATTGGCAAGACTTCTCGGCAGAATTTGACATGACAATTGAGTATAGGTCAAGTAGACTCGATGTTGTAGAAAATTCCCTCAGCAGGAAGGCACAATAGGTTGCGATTGGGGAGGAAGAAGACCGTGTTGAACCAAGTGAGATTCAAGTTCACATGAGTGAGGAGTTTCAAAGTAGACTTCATGTAAGTCTAGATGCAGATACTCAAACGAAAAGTATCATGAAGCAGTTAAAGGAAGGAAATATGAGAAAGTTCTTTGTACAAGATGAACTCTTGTTCTATGGTGACTGTCTCTATACTTTGAATTCATTAGGACTTAGGAGGTACCTCTTGAAGGAGTGCCACGATTATCCTTGGTCTGGCCACCTAGGACAATGTTGCACTTTGGAACTATTGGAGAGAGGATACTTTTGGGAAAATATGAGAGAGGATGTAGAGGAGTATGTGCAGACTTGCATCATTTGTCAATAGGACAAGTCAGACACTAGAAGATAGGGAGGGTTGTTGCAGCCTTTTCCAATTTCAAAGAGACCTTGGATGAGTGTTTTTATGGACTTCATTACTCAGTTGCCACATGTACAGGGGTATAATGAGATCATGGTCGTTGCTGATCATTTTTCCAAGTATGTCATCTTCATTCTAATGAAGATATCATGTGGAGCAGAGAAGACAACTAATTTGTTCTTCAAAAATGTTGTGAAGTATTGGGGAATGTCGTTGAGTATTGTGTCTGACAGAGATACGAGGTTCATAGGTAATTTTTGGACCATGTTGTTCAAGTTTATCGGGATGGAGTTGTTGCATAGTTCAAGTTACCATCCACAGACAGATGAGAAGAACAAACACATTAAATCTTTGTTGGAGGACTACTTGAGGCACTATGTGAGGGATGATTATAAAAAATGGCGTGAGTTGTTGGATAGAGCGCAATTCAACTACAATTTGCAGAAGAGTTCAACGACGAGGGATAGAAGGGAAGTTTTAACATATCAGGATCAACATTAAAAAAACGATTGGTTCAGATTGGGCGAATACCTGGTCGATTTCGAAATAAAAGTGTCCAATTAATCCGAAAAAAGGTTATATTAAATGAAATTAATGAAACTTTTTATCCAAAGAATGGACCAAGATCTCTTACCAAGTGTTATTCATTTCATTGAGTCAAATATCAAATTTTGGATTCGATCCGATTGGATTTAAACCACGATGAATATAGCAACAATTTACGGATGAATATTCATTTTTTTTTTTTTTCTGAATTGAGACTAATTCTATTAAGAAAAGACATATGGTACATACAGAGCTTACAAAGAAGCGAAGCTAAGGAGCATGGGAGCCGGAAATGATATGAGATCAACATCGGTCCCAAAGAGCAAACACGGCATGTGCATAAGAGAATAGAGAGAACAGAAAAAACGAGCTGGTCTAGGGAGTCTACCCAGCATGGGCAGAATCTTCCAATCTACATTTTTTCCCTTTCTTTTTACTGACTTTGACCCAACCATTTTGATCTGGCTGGACCGGAACAACTTGTAGACAGATCTGAGCTGAAGGAGGAGACTCCTTATCTGAATCAGAAGGCGAAGACTCATGAGTACGTTTCTGCGACAATAAGGGCGCAGAAGGATCCTTGGCGCAGGCAGAGGGAGAGTCCTCTGGGTGCTCTAAATTCTCCTCTTCCGCTTCAATGTCATCCTCATCAGAGCTAGAGGACTCTATGTCATCCATAGGGGGACGAGCACAAGGTTTCCAACTCTTGGATTTGGATTTGCGAGTGAGATTCTTCTTTTTGTCGAGGAACGCTGCACATGAGTTCTGGAGATGCCCCGTTTGATGGCAGTGGCGACACCTGAAGGCTGTATTCTCATAATCCAAAGTTTGCGTCCAATGGAAGTCCCCGACTTTGAGGATGATCTGATCCGGCAGCCCTTTGCTAATGTCTATTTCCGCACAAATTCTGCCGTAGGTATAAATTCCAGTCTCCCCCCTTGAAGTATCTGTTGCCAGGAAGCGGCCTAGGGTGTTCCCGATTCCTTGAAAGACAGCGAAGTGCCAAAGATGCGCAGGGAGATTTGGGAGCCTGACCCAGATAGGGAGCTTTGAGATGACTGCAGTGGAGGGGTCAAAGTCTGGGAACCATGGGGAGAGGAAAAGTCCCGCTGAGCCCCAGAACCACGGGCCCCCCGTTAAGGCTTTCTGGTAATCTTCATTGAAGGCTAAGACTACAATAAAGAAGCCTTTTGAGCAGAAGAAGACTTTGCAGTATTTGGTCCAGTTAGAATGGATCCACTGGTATAGATCAGCAGTGCGTGGCCAAAGGCCATTAAATCTGCAAATGAGGGCTGATTCTGCAAATGTCTGGTGTTGGTCATCCAGAGATGGATGATTGATTTCAATGGCAGGGGTTTCCTCCATTTTGTCCACCAAGAAAGGTTTGGGAGCCTCGGTAGATTGGGCAGATTCCTTGGCCGGCTGTGCATGTACTGCATCTTTGTAGGAGAAGCCCTTGGAAGCAGATGATTGCCCAACTGCACCTCCCCGAAGTCGGAGTGATAGGATCACTGTGGCATTTCTTTCAATATTATAAAAGGAAAGAGGCATATTGTTGTCAAGCTGCTTACCTACAAAGAGGAGCCGCAGAAGGGAGGAAGGGATCCCCAACCTCTGTTCAAGAATCTTTGAGAGCTGGCGCACTGTAAGAGATGGCTGGACCTCCAGGAGCAGGGTTTTGCCTGTTAGAAGAATTATTTGAATTTGAAAACTCGCTTGCTGGAGATTGACGCCTTCATTAATAAAAGCAGAGATAGCCGAGCCCTGTTTTGAGAGAGAGGGCTTCACTCTGACAGATGGCACATTCTGTGCTGGTTCCTTTGGTTCCTGTTCAGAAGGGCAAGCTGTAAATCTCTCAGAATTTTCCTTGATTGAATGTGCAGCTCCCCTGCAGCGCACGTTTGTGAGACCTGGAGAAACATGCTCATGCAAATCCGCCCCTGAGCCGTGTGAGTTATGTCGGCGATCTGAAGCCTTTCCAGTACATTTCTTTTGGTCGGAGAAGGAGACCAGGACCCTGTTTTGATACAAATCTGGGGTAAGCATTTTGTCAAACACTTGCCCCTCATCCTTGGTGGTTCCAGATTGAAGAGGTTTTCGAGGTTGGTAATGGATATCCAAACTCCAAAGGACCCCTACTCTCCAGTTCCTTTCTCTGTGAACCTTGATGGTTGCAGCAGCTACAAGGGCAGATATAGTCGAAACTGAGAAGTTTTGAAGGCGTAGGTTTGCCCTTATGCGCGGGAAGGCTCTGCCCACAGACTCGCCAGCCCCTTCTGTCTTCTCCCTCATCGATACAAAGATCTTTAGGGGTTCCCCGCCTTGATCCGCAAAGGTTATCGCTGTCATCTCCTTCAAGCCTGCAAAAGCCTGAAAGTTAAAAGTGTCGGCGTACAGAGAGGAAGCTTGCGGCATCCTCCAAACGACGCCGTTGAAAACATTTCGGTGGCCAATGGACCAGTCATCAGAGCTTCTAGGGCGGGGGAGGGGGCCAACAGGCCTTGGATCTTCGGAAACCTGAGCGGATGCCCAGAGTGCGACAGATAGGAAAGGGGCGGCGGCCATGGTTGTCGAAACCCTAGGTTCAGAAAAATCGCCGGGCGGTAGAAAAAAAAAAAAAAAAAAAAAAAAAAAAAAAAAAAAAAAAAACACGGATGAATATTCATTATCAATAATGATATTTCAAGAATAAATAGAGGTAAAATTACCAACTAATATTCAATCAACAAAAAAAATACAAGATTTTGAAATTCGTCCTGTTTGAAACATCTCAATGTCCCAAGCATATATGTTTCACAAGATATGGCAGATAAGGGCAATGGACAGGTCCTATTCAAAGTAATTTTTTAAATATCGAGCCCAAACATCATATCCCTTGATCAAGAAGAATATCAAAGAATTTTTAGATATACAAAGAATATTGGATCACGAAAAACCACAAGATCTGAAAGAGAATGACTGGAAACAATGGTTGAGATGTTTTGACCGATACAATTTATCCCCACAGATATGGTATAGGATAAACCCAAAGAAATGGAGAAATAGAGTAAATAAGCAATGTACGTGCTATGAAGAACGATTCGTTCCTTATGAACAACAAGAAGATTCTATAGTCTATTTGAGTTGGTTAATGGACGTATGTCTGTCACACCGCACACAATGTTACCACAAGGATATGTGAAGAGTCCACACGTGAAGAGATTCTTGATAGCGTAGGAAGAGTCCTTGGAGTTGGCAAGAGTGTAATTGATGTATGCAACAAACATAATGAAGAGATGCACAGATAAGGATAGGCGGGATGCACACTTTGAAGTTGGAGATATGGTTTCTCTAAGGATGACAAAAGATCAGTTTCCACCACCGAAGGGGACAACGAAGTATTTAACAATGAAGTTCGAAGGTTTGTTCAAAATGAAGCGAAGGATTGGAGAGGTCTCTTATGAACTTGAGCTATCGAACCATATGTGTTCCAAGCATCATGTGTTCCATGTAAATAAACTAAATAAAGGCAGACTTGATGCAGATGATCCTGAGAGAGCAACACAACCGAGAGGTCCAACCTTGATCGTAAACCGATCAGATTTAGTTTTGGAGATGATTTTGGACCTCAAGACTACTGGAGTTAGGATCAACATGAAGAGAGAGTACTTTGTGCTATGGAAGAATGCCCCGGAGGAAAGTGGCTGGGAAATAGAGGATTTGATGTGGAGATGGAAGAAGGGGATTGGTGAGTTTGAGGCAAAGTTAACTCGAATAGTAAGATTGTCGAGGACAAAAATGACTTGAGGTGGGGGAGGATATTAAGACCTTGAGTTGGCATTTTTGCCCTAAGGTGAGTCGAGCACCCAATTGGGTGCCCTTGAGACCCTTTGACGATTTTAGGTCGTGTCGGCTCAAGTCACACTAAGGCGACGAGCATGGAGTATAGGCACGTTACTTGGGTGGGCGAGCATGAAAATCGAGTGGAGGGTGAGTTGGAGAAGAAATATGGTTGGCTCATCGATCATCGCGTCAACATTGTAGGAATTTACAGGGTAAGTTCCTCAGACAGAACACCAAAGGACACCGCTCACAAACAGATCACAGATCAATACACCAGTATTTTGACATGGTTAAAACCCTCAAAGAGGGAAACAGTCCACGGCCTGAGCCAACGCGGCCACTTCAGCCAATTTATTAATAAAATAATGAAAATTTACATATGCTTCTCTCATAGACGGATTACCCTACAAATGACCCTCCATGCTCTTTAAATAGAGATCATGGACCACTCGGGTGTTAAGCCACGGATCAAGTGTCGGTAATACCGAGGAGAGAATGAACCGTCAGATCACTACATATTGTGACCGTCAGATTGTAAGTTACAAAATGTACATAGTAAAGAAACACACTTTACCTAACTCTATACCTAACTCTATACTAGACCAAGTTGTACTTAACTATTTCCTATGTGTCGGAATATCCTAACATCCCCCCTTAAGAACAACTTGGGATAGGATTGAAGGATTTACAAATATGACACAATAGGAGAAGGAAGGAGGCACTAGAGCCTATCCCCCCTTAGTGACAACTTCCTGAACTCCAACCATAAATCGAAGTGTAGTGAACTTCGCCTCTGTGAGAGCCTTTGTAAAGATGTCTGCAACTTGATCATCTGTTGAACAATATTGCACTTCAAGAACATGGTCATGAATGAGCTTTTTGATGAAGTGCATGTGCAGTTCAATGTGTTTGCTACGCTGATGTTGGACTAGATCTTTGCATATCTGAATGGCACTTTGATTATCACACCAAAGTGTAGTTGGATGTTGCTACTGAAAGCCAAATTCTGACAGGATCTGACGAAGCCACAAGGCTTCCTTACTAGCTTCTACAGCACCACGATACTCTGCTTCTGCTGAAGAAAGAGAAATGGCACCTTGTTTCTTGCAAGCCCATGTAATAGGTCTTGAACCAAGAGTGAACACATAACCTGCAGTAGACTTCCGATCATCAAGGTCACCAACCCAATCGGAATCAGTGAAACCAACCAATAGAGGAGATGCTTCGGCACTGTAATGAATCCCAAACTGAACTGTACCTCGAACATAACGAAGTATTCTTTTAGCTGCTTTCCAATGACTTTCACGTGGGTTTTGCATAAATCAAGCAATAAGGCCAACAGCAAAGGAAAGGTCAGGACAAGTATGGGTTAGATACAAAAGTTTTCCTACAAGTTGACGGTATAAGGTAGCATCAACTTCAAGATAAGTACAAGTGACTGAAAGTTTGACTCCAGACTGAAAGGGAGAAGGGGCTGGCTTACAGTCTTCCATGTGAAAATGGCGTAGAATATCACAGGCATACTTGGACTGAGAAAAGGAAATACCTTCCTTGGATTGCAAGACTTGAAGACCGAGAAAATAATGTAAGTGTCCTAAGTCTGTCATTTCAAACTTCCTTTTAAGGCTAGACTTCACATGGTTTATAAGGTTGGGATCACTACCAGTCAGGATAAGATCATCAACATAAAGAACAAGAATGATAAGAGACTTGCCCACTTTCTTGGTGTAGACAGTATTGTCAGAATGACACCTAGAAAATCCATTTTCTAAAAGAAAGTTATCCATTTTGGCATACCAAGCTCGAGGAGCTTGCTTGAGACCATAAAGAGATTTCTTAAGCCGACATACAAGGCTGGAGTCTGTTTGTATAAAGCCAATAGGTTGTTCCATATAGATTTCTTCATGCAAGTCCCCATGCAAGAAGGCGGATTTAACATCCATCTGATGGACTTCCCATTTGAAAGAGGCAGCAAGGGAAAGAACAAGGCGGATAGAGTTCATTTTGGCAACAGGGGAGAAGGTTTCAGTATAATCAATGCCTTCAACTTGTGAAAAACCCTTAGCAACAAGACGAGCTTTATGTTTATCAACTTTCCCATCTGGTCCATACTTGGTTCTGTAAACCCATTTGCATCTAACAAGTTTTTGTCCCTTTGGTAGAGGAACAAAATCCCATGTATCATTTGCCAATAATGAATGATATTGGATTTAAGACCTCTGTGGTTTATTATTTTCGACTTAGTTACCGGAGAATCCATAGTAAGAACCATTTTCTGCCAACATTTCAAATCCCAACCGGGATCCATCATCAGGACAACTTGAATGCTGGATAGAAGAAGAGCTTATTTGAGGGATTAAATAGTAATGAGGAGAGAAAAAGAGAAGGATGTCGGCTGTCAAAATTTTTGAATGTCGGCTGTCTCAGATTAATTAATTTTAATTTTTTAATTTAATTTAATTTAATTTTTTTTAATATTAATTCTATTATTAATTATTATTAATATACTAATTAATAATAAAAATAATTAGTATTATAATAATTAATAATAATTAGAATTAATGATATTATCTTGATTATAGTTAATGTTAAAAAGTATTAATCCTAGAAATTTTGAATTAATATTAATATTTATAATAAATGATTGATCACTAATAATAATTATTATTTATTAATAATATTAATTGTAATTATTATTATTATTATAATTAATAATAATAATAGTTAGAATTATAATAATTAATAATAATAATTAGAATTAATGATATTATAATGATCAAAATTAATGATTAAAAATATTAATTTTGGAATATTGAATTAATACTTAATATTTATTATAATAAATGTTGGTACAATTTATATTAATAAATTTTAAGAATAGGTTACTATTTAGCTTAGTAAAGAAATTTATTGTTAATTGTGAATATTATTGATAATTATTATTTATTAATATAATAATTAATAATAATGATTAGTATTAATAAAATTAAAATTCATAATTAGAATTGATCAAAGAAATCCTAGAATATTGAATTAATATATAATATTGATAATATTAATCCTATAATAATGAATATAATATTTAATATTTATTATTTAATTTATGATGATGATGATGATGATGATGATGGTTAACGTCCACTGAGACCAAATAATGATCTATCGGACCTAAAAAGACAAATTATTTATTTTGATTTAAGATTTTATTCCTATGCTCAAAAAGCTTGGAGAGAAACCTCCCGAGATCACTATAATTTTGGTATTGTAAAAGGCTAGGAAGGTCAGTATTGTAACAAAGGTTGTGAAATTGAGATCTAATGTGGTTGTATGCAGGGCACTCTAAGAGGAAGTGGTTTTCATCCTCGATGCTCCCGTTCTCACAAATATGGCAGATCCTTTCCATCCATGGCGTTTTAGGAACTACCCAGCGGCCAGTTTCACTATGGAGCTCATGAGAATTCGTTCTAATATTTGCTATATTAATTTTCTTTTTTGAGCTAGTTAGAATAGAGAGATACTTTTGATCTTCAAGGGTGGGGTTGATGACCTTCTTATAATAACTTAATTTTCTTTTAGATGCTAAATCTTTCTCACACCACAATTTTTCTTTGAACTTAGAAGTAACAATATCTTTAATGTTATTTATGTTTTGCAAAGCATCATTCTCATTGATCCCCCAATAGTTTAACCAGGCCCTTGTGTCCTTATGCCATCCTCGGTTAAGCCTTAGGTGATTTTGGCTGGAATTTAAAGCTAGCTTAGGAAGTCTATGATTGTCTATGTTATTGAGCTTGTGCTTGTACATCAGAAACCTGAGCATAGCTAGGCTCTCAATAGAAGAAAGACCTGCTTCTATAAGGAGAATAGGATAGGGTGTATTACTTTTAATTTTCAGGTTATAAGTTATAAAACGCTTCTGGATTTGCTCAATCTTCCTCCATGATTCTCTGGAGATGCTGCAGCCCCAAACTTCACAGCCATATAAGATAACAGGAGTGACTAAAGTTTCAAAGAGGAACTTCTTTTTATCCCACATTACGAGGTTCTCTGTTTTACAATTATTTTCAAGACCAAAATAAGCTTTCCATCCCCCATTGATCCTTTTCTCAATGCTATGGTTCCAGTTGAGCTTGTGATGGATATCAATTCCTAGGTACTTGTAAGAATACACTTCCTCCAAGTTATTATTGTCATACGTAAAATTAGCGCAAGTGTCCTTCTTAGATTTGATAATCATAACTTTTGTTTTGTCTGTATTAACAGTCATACCCATGGTAGAGCAGAAATCCTTAAGAAGCTTGAGTTGCTTATCAAGATCAGAAGGGCACCTTGCCAGAAGAACAATATCGTCAGCATAGAGAAGAAGGATAATGACTATCCCAGCTAAGATTGTGCCACCACATCCTGCTTCTTCTAAATAACCTTCGAGCTTATCGATGTAAATGCCAAATAGGGTAGGGGAGAGGGGGCAACCTTGCTTAACTCCGATGTTACACTTAATATCTTTTGACCACCCCTCATTGTTCTTTAGCTTGGCAATTACATTCTCGTATAGCCTTATAGCAGCAGCTCTTAACTCAAGAGGAACCTTTAGCCCTTCTAACCTATTCCAAAGGTTGTGTCTAGGAACCGTATCGAAAGCCTTTCTAAAGTCTACAAAGCAGCAGAATAAATTGGATTTATCATTACAACATTCCTCCGCAATGATCCTTAGCGTAACAAGGTGGTCTGTTGTTGAGTGATGCCTTCTGAAACCTGCTTGGCCTTTAGCCCGCTTACCTTCACTTTCAAGCCATATACTTAACTTTTTTTCCATAATACTACCATATAATTTGGCTAAGAGAGGGCTGATCATAATTGTTCGATAATTAGAGGGGTTATTTGTATCTCCACTTTTAAAAATAGGGATAATGAGGCTCTCAGTCCAAGGCTTAGGGAACCCTTGCTTAACAGCTTGATTGAAAAGCTTGTGGATGTGGGGGATGAGGACAGGGCCTCCAATTTTTAAGATTTCTGCCTGGTAACCTTCAATGTCCTTAGCTTTCCCATTCGCGAGGCGATTAACCCCAAACTTAATGTCTTCTAAAAAGAAGACTTCTTTCGTTGTGAGCAGGGTTTCCAAATTATCCGTGACATTAGGAGATTCATAAAGCTTTTGAAGATAAGAATTCCAATCGTGAAGAGCAATTTTATTATTATCCTTAGTCTTCCTAGCCAGAATCTGCCTCCAAAATTTCTTGGGAGCAACCTTAGAGAGGTGTAAGAGATTCTCCTGTCTTTGACGAATGTACTGCCTCTTTTTCCTTTTAATTAGGGCTTTGTATATTCTTATCTTGTCCATTTTAAGAGAATCATCAACAGCTTCCTTAATTGCTCTCCTCGCATTTTTACAATCTTTGTCATACCAAGGATTGGTTTTGCTATTTATTTTATTATTAGAGACTTCAATTGAGAACTTTTTAATAAAATATGAGAGGGTTGTAGTAAAATTATGATATAGGTCTTCTATGTTATCTATACTAGATAAAGGAGGCAAATTAGTTTTTAATTCATTTAGAAAGAGGTCCTTTTTATTTTTATCAAATATTAAGTTCTTTTGGTTATAAGTATTATTTTCTATGGGAACTCTATGCATGACAAAATTGAGGGTTATAAGTAAAGGCCTATGATCGGAGTCAGGCTCGTGGTCGTTTAAGATGTCAAAGTTTATCATTTCGTTGTATAAATGAAGATCGGAAATAACGTAGTCTACCACACTGCTACCAAGTCCATGGATGCAGGTCATCTTGCTGGAATTGGGCCACTTTTTTAGACCGTTGCAAATTATGAGATCCTGAGCACTACAGAGCTTGACAAGCTCTGACCCAAACAAATTTTCCCTGAGGTCTTCAGAGCTCCTTTTGTACCTACTAGCCAGGGTAGGGTCTTCGTCTAACCAAAGAGGATTAGGGTTGGAACGATTGCTTAAAATAATAGCTTGGTTGCTTGAAGTTCGGGCATTGAAGTCACCTATTAAAAGGATATTACCATCATTCTTTAGGCTAGAAATATCGTTCTCTAAACTATTGTAAGGGTTAGTTTTATCTAGATTCTTCTTCTTATAGAAGTTAGAATTAATTGGGGGGAAATAACATATTTCTATGTAGGACTTTTTATTATTAATGTCTCTGATCTCTATCCAACTAAATTGGTTGTAAGGGTCGTTTTTATAAAGCCTAACATAGGGGGAGATGTTCTTCTTAATGTAACAAGCTATTCCCCCAATGCCTCTACGGGAGGATCGCTTGTTCCATGTAGACCATAGCGTAAAGCCATCTATGTTAGGGACCTTAGATTCTTCGTGCTCCCAAGTTTCAACAAGCAAAATAATATCAACATCATTTGAAATCCAACTTAGCTTGGGGCCTTTGTTCCATGGGAAGCCCCGACAGTTCCAAGAAAGGATCCGGAGCATGTTTGATTGCTATTGATTACTATATTTTTGGTTTTTGTCCCGAATAAAGGCTTTTCTATTTCTGATTATTGCCCATTTTCCTTCCTTTCTAGCTTCTTTTACCTTTTGTACCTCCTTTCTTAATTCTGCTTGATCTTCTGGAATGAGATCTTCATTTATGAATATTCCCGTTCCTTTTAGACTTGAGGTTTTACTAAGTATGTTGTGCTTATGATCAGTAGAGCTCACCTTTATGCGGATTAATCTTCCTTTATTTTCGGTTAATTTCCCCAACCTTGTTGCTTCTGTGAGACACACTGTTTCAATTTGTAATCTATTATGTAATTCTGTCTGGACTAAGGCTAAAGTATCCTCATCTTCTTCTTCTTTTAAACCGAAGATTATAAGGTTTAAGGTCCTTTTGTTACGTTCGTGGTCTAATTCTATTAATTTATTCATTTCGTCTTTAATTGGTTTAATATCTAACTTATCCACCACACTATTTAGGGTGAGGCGGCTATTAACTTTTTCTTCTAATTCTTTAATCCTGTCTTTCATTTTGAGACCCTCTAAGGTATCAGCGTCTCCTTGCTGGGATGGTTGGTTAGTATCTTGGTTTTGTTTTTCTATAACATGCAATCTAGTCTCCATTGCCTCCATTTTATTCTCCAGTAGTTCTATTTTATTTTCTATTTGTTTCTGGATAGTGTTTTCAAGAGATGCAAATTTGTTTTCGAGCACGGCTTCTAACTCTTTTTGTAACTTGGCTTCTCTTTCTTCTCTGCGTTTCTCTAAAGACTCTATATACTCATAGAGGCCTTGTAGAGTAACTGTGCTAGGTCTGCCCTTGGTAATCTTTGGTAACTGTGGTGAAGTATTCATACTTGAAATTATATGAGCAAATATGTATTAAAAAGAAAAAGATAAGGAATGTGTGCACCTGATATCCGAACCTGATGTGCGAGCCAAGTTCTCCAAGCTTTGGATTGCGAGCTTTAAATGCGAACCTGATATGCAAAACTGTTTATATGCGAGATCACCGAGATCACCGAGATTATATTGTCCGGTTTATATCACCGAGCTTATATGCGAGATCCAGAATTTGCCCGAGCTTATAAACTGGATCACCGAGCTTATATGTTTATATCCAGAGCTTATATCGTCCGATTTATATCACCGAGCTTATGTTTATATCACCGAGCTTATATGCGAGATCTAGAATTTGCCCGAGCTTATAAACCAGATCACCGAGCTTATATGTTTATATCACCGAGATCCAGAATTTGCCCGAGCTTATAAACCGGATCACCGAGCTTATATGTTTATATCACCGAGCTTATATGCGAGATCCAGAGCTTATATACACCAAACATATGTTTATATCACCGAGATCTAGAATTTGCCCGAGCTTATAGACCAGATCACCGAGCTTATATGTTTATATCACCGAGCTTATATGCGAGATCCAGAGCTTATATACACCAAACATTTTTTATATGCGAGATCCAGAATTTGCCCGAGCTTATAGACCGGATCACCGAGCTTATATGTTTATATCACCGAGCTTATATGCGAGACCCAGAGCTTATATACACCAAACATTTTTTATATGCCAGATCCAGAATTTGCCCGAGCTTATAAACCGGATCACCGAGCTTATATGTTTATATCCAGAGCTTATATGCGAGATCTAGAGCTTTAAATGCGAACCTGATATGCGAAATTGTTTATATGCGAGATCACCGAGATATTTTATATGCGAAACTGTTTATATGCCCGGATCACCGAGCTTATATGTTTATATCCAGAGCTTATGTGCGAGATCCAGAGCTTTAAATGCGAACCTGTTTTATATGCGAGATCCAGAGCTGTTTTATATGCGAAACTATTTTATATCCAGAGCTTATATGCGAGATCCAGAGCTTATATGCGAAACTGTTTTATATCCGAGAGCTTTAAATGCGAACCTGTTTTATATGCGAGATCCAGAGCTGTTTTATATCCAGAGCTTATATGCGAGATCCAGAGCTTATATGCGAAACTGTTTTATATCCGAGAGCTTTAAATGCGAACCTGTTTTATATGCGAGATCCAGAGCTGTTTTATATGCGAAACTGTTTTATATCCAGAGCTTATATGCGAGATCCAGAGCTTATATGCTCGGATCACCGAGCTATATATAACACATGAGTTAGTACGATGTAATTTTTATTTTTAATTAGAATTATGAGATAATATTAAGACTAGTTAAACTATTTAAATGTATAAATATTAATAATAACTATTATTATATTAAAAAAGATATTTTAATGTTAAGAATTAAAGTAATTAATATGGGTAATTAATAAATTAATTAATCAATTAATGATAAAGGTCATTATCAAAATTAATAATGTAATGATTAATAATGTAAATGATTAATTTTAGTTAAACTATTTAAACGTATAAATATTAATAAATTATTATTATATTAAATAGATATTTTAACATTAAGAATTAAAGAAATTAACATGGGTAATTATTAAATTAATTAATTAATTAATAATAAAGGTCATTATCAAAATTAATAATGTAAAGGATTAATAATGTAAATCATTAATGATTAATGGTGTACTCTATATTATTATTATTATTATTATACTAATATTAATAAACCGAGTTAATTTCTCTGATTAGTGGAAGCCAGCTTCCACTAATCTCCATACCATTGTCTCTGTTGAGATTATGCGGGTGTTTGATGATTTCAAGAGCTTCTCTGACCTTTCGCCTATGGTGTTGCTCTTCCGTAGCGATAATAGAGGCGCTTTCCAAACAAACATGGTGCTTAGTTTTTAAGGAGTGTGCTATGAATGAATGATATTCTTCATTCATAGCTGCTTCCCAATCTGGATGGCCTGAAGCTTCTACAAAGGTGTCAGGATCATAATTCACTGAAGCTTGAGCCAGTAAAGAAGAGGCTCTCTCGAACTGAGAACGTGTACGCCGCTGATCTGTAGGATCACCGGCAAGATCACCTGCTGCATCCTGAGTAGCACGGACCCATTTTGGAAGCTGAGGAGCTGAAGGAGGATCCTGAGAAGGTGGGGAGGATTTTCATCCTCGTTTTCATCATCTGAAGAAGAAATATTTTCAAAAGTAGAAGAGATAGGGGGAGGTGGCACATCCGCCGAACTAGGCTCGCAGGCCGATATATTTTCAGCAAACTTTACATCTCTTCTAATGATAACATTTTTGGACTTAAGTGGAATAAGTCTATATCCTCTGACATCTTCAGAATATCCAACAAAAATACATTTTTCACTCTTAGGTTCTAAAGCTTTATGTTTCTCATCTGGAATATGGGCCCATGCTTCACTTCCAAAAACACGAAAGTGACTTACATCAGGTTTGATTGAGCTCCATGCTTCTTCTGGAGTGATATTCTTTAAAACCTTAGTAGGAGTGCGATTTATTATGTAATTTTCACAGTTAATTGCTTCTACCCAATAATTAAGACTAAGTCCTTTAGATTGAAGCATACAATTAGCCATTTCCTTTAAGGTGCGATTCTTCCTTTCAGCTACACCATTTTGTTGTGGAGTATATGGAACAGTATGTTGCATTTGAATTCCATTCTCAAAGCAAAAGTTGATGAATGTGTTTTTAACATATTGTCCGCCATTATCAGATCTTAGCTTAAGAATTTGATGTCCAGATTGTTTTTCTACAAAGGCCTTAAAGGCCAAGAACATGTTAAATACTTCACTCTTGAGTTTTAAGAAGTATACCCAAGTGCGTCTGGAGAAATCATCAATGAAAGTTAAGAAATACTTGTAGCCAGAGAATGAAGCAACTGGAAGTGGACCACATAAATCACTATGCACGAGCTGTAAAGGGGCTTAGGCGTGCCAAGAGGCACGTTTTTCAAAACTGTCCCGATGATGTTTTCCAAGTACACATCTGGAACAAACACCATCTCTGCAAGATACCATTGGAAGACCTGTCACCATATTTTCTTTACATAGATTATGAAGAGAGCGATAGTTTAAGTGACCAAATCGCTCATGCCAAAGTTTGCTCACTTAATCATTATGAGCAACAAATACTGAGGGAATATTTGATAACCCAAAGTTGTGAAACTTACACAACCTTGTAGAATCATCAGCAATGCCAGTAGCTAAAATCTGTCTAGGATCTCTTAGGTCCTTAATTACAACATCGTGAGGTGAAAATTCAACAATTTTACCTTCACCTGAATGGGTTATCTGATATACAGATAAAAGGTTGCAGGATAAGGTTGGAACACATAATACATCATTAAATTGACCATTGTCTAGATGAACAGTTCCAGTCCCTACAACACTAAGAGATATATCATCACCAACATATATATTTTTGGTGTTACACTCATTTAAAGAAGAAAACATGGCTTTGTTTTTGGCCATGTGTTAAGAAGCTCCAGAATCAATGAGCCACTCATGAGAATGAGAAGAAGAAGATACATTTAGTGCATAGCCAGACCGAGATGCTTGACAACCACATGTAGAAAGTGCCATTCCTGAAGATGAAGTTGAAGTTGAAGATTGCTCCAAATGGATGTTATGCTTCTTCATTGCTGCTTCCAAGGATTCCATCTTCTTAAAGCATTTGGATTCTAAGTGGCCATCTCGATTACAAAAGTTGCAATGTCTATCAGTCTTCTTCCCTTTGTTTTTATTTGTCTTATCATTTTGTTGAAATGATTTTTCATTTTGAGGCTGAAATTGCTTAGGACCCTTGTTTGGTTTAGGACCATTCTTTTTAGGATACAACTTCTTAGGATTCTTTGGATTTGGTTGCTGCTGGGCGGCTAACGCTTTCTTAGAAGAGTTTCCAAGATGAAGAAGACCAAGGTGTAAGAGTTTTTCTTGTTCTCTTATTAAAGAATCACAAAAGGAATAAAAGGAAGGGGACTTGTAGGTTTGTCCTTGAGAAATGAAGGCTTCTCTTGTAGAATGGAAGGTGGAAACAAACACAGAATAGGCTGGTCCCAACTTAGTAAGGATGGAGTAGATAAGGCTACTATCTTCTTTCTTAACCTTAACACCTTCCAAGAGAAGTCTAAGGGTCTTGAACTTGGACAAAAAATCTTCAATGCAAGAAAAATTATTGGGGTCCAATGTAAGCAATTCATTTTCAAGTTGATGGGCTTTAAGTTCATTTTTAATTCCAAAGACTTTAGTAATTTGTTGCAGTGCTTCATCAGGAGTATCAAGTTCTGCAATATGGAATCTAAGATCTAGAGAAATAGACATCCCTATCAACCCACGTGCTTGGTCTTGCCTATTTTCCCATTTAGCTGCCTTATCTTCATCTTTCGGTTTGATCTCTTGGCCTGTGGCTATTCTGTAAAGACCTTTACTTCTAAGTAAATCCACAATGTAGGACCACCATTAGAAGTAGTTAGTGCTATCAAGAATGACTTGGCATGGACTTTCCATTTTTAACATGAACTAAAGTTGTAGATGCTGAAACTAAGTGTACCAATGGAAAGATCTCGAAAAATTTGGCCGTACTCTCATAAATTAGCTTTGCACCAAGTGAGCTATACAAAAAGTTAGAGAGAGAGAGAGAGAGAGAGAGAGAGAGAGAGAGAGAGAGAGAGGGGGGTTGATGCTTTGGGTTGCGTGCTTGCTTTGAGAAAGCTCTTTTTCCCTACAAAACAAAAAACAAAATATTTTCAAAAATCAGAAACTAAATATTTTCAAAAATGAACCTTATGGCTCGAAGTTAGCTTTAGCCGAAAACTAAATATTTTCCTCAATGTTTCTGATTTTTCGAGATCACACTAAGGCGCAGCGGAAAAGAGCATACACATGAGAAAAATCCTTCCTTTATGTTTCTGATTTGCCCAGATCGTACAAAGTCGCAGGGCAAAGAGCATACGCGGAAATGAAAGGTATAGATCTGGTAATAAAAAAAAAGCTAAATAAACCAAAACCAAAATAAACAGAGAGAAAATAACTGTAAACTGCAAATAAACACTGTATACCTCCAGATCTTAAAAATGATGCAGCTAGGGCTACCGAAACCTTTTCGCATGAAAGGAAAGGGGTTCCTCACTGGAACAGATGCTCCCAACACAAAAGAGCAGTCCTCTCGGCCCGAAAGCAGTCAGAAACAATAGATCTAGGAAACGACCATTAGATGCAGTTCTACCGGCTTCAGATTTGGATCACCAACGGACACGGCCCTCAAATAGCTCTGATACCATGTAGGAATTTACAGGGTAAGTTCCTCAGACAGAACACCAAAGGACACCGCTCACAAATAGATCACAGATCAATACACCAGTATTTTGACGTGGTTAAAACCCTCAAAGAGGGAAACAGTCCACGGCCTGAGCCAACGCGGCCACTTCAGGCAATTTATTAATAAAAGAATGAAAATTTACATATGCTTCTCTCATAGACGGATTACCCTACAAATGACCTTCCATGCTCTTTAAATAGAGATCATGGACCAATCGGGTGCTAAGCCATGGATCAAGTGTCGGTAATACCGAGAGAGAATGAACCGTCGGATCACTACATATCGTGACCATCGGATTGTAAGTTACAAAATGTACATAGTAAAGAAACACACTTTACCTAACTCTATACTAGACCAAGTTGTACTTAACTATTTTCTATGTGTCGGAATATCCTAACAAACATGACTCGACGACGCCTACGCCCGAATTAAGGTGGGGCACCTAGGAACCATGTGGGGCATTTTTTGGCATACACAGAAAAGTGGTGGGTGTGCGACCACAAATCTAATTTGAAACATCCACTCAATATGTTGCGAGGGTGCTGACCCATGGCCAGGGTACCCCAACGAAGAGGCAAGATGGATATAAATATATGCTAATGCATGGAGCCAAAGCATCATCGCAAGGAATATCACAAGACAAGTTCGTAGGGCAAAGGTTTTTGATATCGCAAAGTGTTCTGAGGTAGTGAGTGGGAAAGAAACAAAATATAGGAGTGCACATGGGCATGCTCCTGCCCAGGGCAGGAAAGGCGGTCTATGATTTTTTTTTTAGATTTCTATGTTGGGAAAGCCGAGGGCACCCTCGTTCAGGCTGGAAAGAACCGTTGTACTATGAAATTATAAATGGAGTGTTGCGACCCTATTGGGCCAGCCTCCCATTTGATGTAAAAAACCAATATAATAAAAAGATGTTCATTTACTTGATATTCTACTGAGACAACTTGTTGGTTAATGTTGATATCACATTTCTACATGATTTATGTTCAAGTTTATGTTTTCCACACATAACACCTAACATATAATAAAGAATAATTTGTAGCTAAGTTAAAGAAGAGTGTAGGTGTAGTCCAAAAGCTAAGTAATCATTAGTTTTTTATAACACTGCGATGAACCTTGACAGTGTCGCATGCCCACAGTGGTGCAATCATCGTAAGGCTGTGGCAATGCACAACAAAGCAGCAAATCCGCTCCATCTCAAATTCTAATGGAATACCACACTCTATTTATTTAAATATATTAAGTCTGTATATATTTATTAATTATATGATGTGAAATATGAATCATTATCATTTAAAATTAATTTTAAAATAATATGTAAATTATGATATTTATTTAGGAAAAAATTGTTTATAATTTTATTATAACCACTCTATATCCATCTTAACTCCAGATGTACCAAGTGTCGAGAGGGAGCAAATATCTTGAGATGCGAAACTATTTTAGAGTGAAAAGAGATTTGATCCCTCTCAACACTTGGTAGATTTGGTGTTAAGATGGATATAGGTTGGTTTAATCCCCCCCTTTAGATATGATATGTTCCACATGCATACCATTTTTCAATACCATTGGTAATTTTTATTTTATTTTTATATGGTTATTTTTATTTTATTTTGACTGAGTCAAAAAGTTCATCGTGTTGAGAAATCTAGGGCATAGAAATTATGTGATTTCTCTTCTAATGATAACTGCTTGTGAATGATTTTTAGATTAGGATCTTCTCTTTACTTAGATTATTATAATTTTCTTCTTCATCAAACAACTACCAATACATAAAAAATAAAGAGACAAGAGACACATAATGTAGGTGATCATCTAGGGCCAAAACCTCTCTAACTTGAGAGGAAAAACCAAACAAATTCTTCTTCTTATAGAGACTTTAATTGATGAATACCAAGACCAATACCCTTGAGCTATTTAACCTCTCCAAGGCCAAGTCACAAGACCTATTTAGTTTAACCTCTTCTTTTTGGAGCCAACAATGGTCAAACTGCTTGCTTCTCCCTCCTTCTCAACTATCCTTTAGATCTCAACTTCTTGGATTAGACCTGCAATCCTCATCCTCTTTAGAAACCCTAGTTGCAGCACGTGTGATGGATGTTGATCAAATTTTGCACCTTGTTACCACTTCACTTGGATGGAAAGACTTCCTTTTACACTTCAGCTTGATGAATGTAATGTATTATCCTTTGATTCAACTTCTAGAGTGACCTTACTAATCTCGAACCTTCTGTTTTAGTAGACAACACTAGACTCTTGCATGTGTGGAGGTGACAACCCAAAAATAGATCTAAAATAATCTCGGTGATGGTTCTCCTTCCTTCGCTTGACTATAGGATTTTTTCCTTGCAAACTTCACACTTATTTTCTTCCTTTTATCCATGACCGAAATTTTGTCACTAGAATGAAGGCATAGTTGCCAATTTGTAGTGGTTTTCCCATAAAGAATAAGCCGACTTGAACTGGTGCCTAGACCGACATGCCTTTTCTAGAAGAATCCTTAGGCCGACATACCTTTTCTAGAAGAATCCTTAGGCTGGCATGCCTTTTCTAGAATCATCCTTAGGCCGACTTCAAGGAGTATTTGTGACAAGGTCTTGGAGGGTATATGACACAAATAAATTATCTTTTACAAAGTTTATATTACCCAAATGGGTCTTCAACTCTTGACATTAACTCAATATACTTTATGACTTGATGACCAAACCTAATAGCTCACAATGGGAGATTTAAATATAAATAAAATTCCTTGCTCATGAAACCCATGACACAAGAATTACAAAAATAAATTTATTTTCTTCTTTCATTCAATTACATAAAATAATAATTACACATGTCATTATGAAGACTGAACCTAGTTACACTTTTCAACACTCCCTCTTAACTAGGGAGGTATTCATAATCCATACAAGGTACTTGGACATTCTCAATCTGAAGAATCATCTTAAGAAGAGTCAGATTAATAACCCATTTGTATAGCATCATATCAACATGCATTTTTATATAGCAAGGCCTTGACTAACAACTCTATCTCTCCACAAGATCATAGCACAATGTTGTCTAGACCAATGATGTATAGACACCCTCATCATTGTCTCTGTCAGAACATACCCTGCCCAGGTTCTCTTAGAGTATGTTCCACTAGGAATATTCTTATCTTATATTCATAGTCCTCAAAGAATATCAGTCCTCTACGACTACTCTTATATTGTATTCCCTAACTCATCCTCAATGAGCATCAGATGCCAAATGTTTGTCTGATCCTCATTTTTGTCTTCCCAAGTGAAGACAAGAATGATGTGTCTATATCTCCCTATCAACTTGGGGAGGACATATCTATTCCAATGAATTAATGTACTCATTCCTATGGAAGGAATGTACCTAAGCTCTCTCTTGGCTTAGGAATTTGATTCCAATTTTCTACCAAGTTGGAAACTTGTTTCCAGACTCCCTCTTAATTAGGGACCTACAACAACTCTTTAGGTGGAGATTATGGGACAACCAGCTACTTGAAGAACTCCTCCTCGTGATTTCATGAGCCTCTTTTCTTTATTCATAAGTCTTCATGTTTTGGGACTTATTTGTAGGTCATAAACCATCCATCAACTTTATCCATGAGTCGATCATGTCACTACTCCTTTCATCGGAAAAGCGATCCATCAATTCCTATCTCGCCTTCCTTCATGCCATGCTGCCTTCTTCATCCCATGATTCCTTAAGTATCTTTCATCCTACTACATGGACCTCAGTAGTGGAATATATTCATGGCTCCTCCCTTGGCATCCCTGCATAAGCCCATCCATATATCATTCAAAAATAAGAAATGAATATTAGATCAAAATTACCTCTGTGATGGTATTTCATCATGGCATCTTCTAGCTCGCATCAACATCCTGCATACACATTAACAATCTCCAAAAGATATATATTTTCAGGGGTCTCTTTCTTTTTCAGACTTCATCATAATCTTCATATATTTCATGGGGATATCCTAGTCAAATCTTTCAATCCTTGGATGTTGATTTCCTTTTTCATAGTTTCATATTCCACGATCTCTTCCTTTCTTTCTTCACATATTTCCTTCCAGGAAATTCCGGTCATAGTTCCTCCAATTTTGTCAACAACCTCATATTTCATATGCATATATATTATGTTGATTTCATTTAGACAATGTGTGACCCATGCCTTCTTGCATCTTTTCAAAGGTGGAGATCCTTTCTTTTGACCATCCTCTCGAGATAGAGCATGTTACCTGCAACCATATGACATGACTATATAATATCGAATACAAGCATGCATAACTCATTTTCCTTTAGGTCATATAGACTTCTTCAAAAAATTTTGTGATTGAAAGAACTTCAATCCCTTGATGTGCTTCACCTCTTTTGTCATCATACCATCATCCCATGAATTCCACAAGTTGGAATTCTTGATGAAACACTTGCTTCCTTTTAATTGGTGAACCTTCCGACGAATATTCCAATAAATAATATTAAGTATCCTCATCTAGCAAATGCTTCCTTTTGACCGATGTATGGTGAGCTTTGTACTAGATAATTTTTTTCTTTTTCCCATAAGTACCACTTATGCTTCTAATGAGGTTACCAAGAGCTATATCCTTCCATAGGAAATTTCCATAGTATTATATTTAAGCTATTTTCCTCTATGATCACGTGCTCTCACTTTTAATGCTTCTTTGATGCCATGATGCATCCTATCATTTTCTTTAGTGATTCATGATATCCATATCTTACAATAGAAAACTTGAAAACAAGAACTTGGAAAGAACTAGGTGAGGAAGACTATCTCAATCATAGTAGATATCTATTACTTCCTCTTTCTTGGACTTCTTCTTTTCAAATTCCTCCACTTCTTCGGTGATATGGGATTCTTCTCTACCTCTTTTGTTATTGTCCTTTTTGAGCTTCAGACAATCTCTTTTGTAATGCCCATATTCTTGACATCCATAGCATTACAACTTAGCCAGGTTCTTCTTCTGTTTCTGAGGACCAAATTTCCCAGACTTTCCCCTTTTCTTTGCCATAGCAACATATGCTTGATTTTTCTCACTAGATCCTACATCAATTTTTTCCTTTAGTCTAGTTTCTTCAATCTTACATAGTGATTATAGATCCTGGAATGGAGTTGTTTTTTTCCCATGAATACTTGAAGTAAACTTACCCCACTCCTCTGGTAGTGCATTGAGTACGACTGTGGTCATCTCCTTGTCAGACATTATTTCTCCCAAATCTTGAAGTATCTTCTTTCGATATCCTTAGCTTGTAGATTTCTTTCCTTTGAGAGATAACTTCTCCTGCAGTGCTTACAGAAAACAACTCTACCACTTTGTCATATATTTCTTTTGAGGTGTCAAGTTTAGATACATATGGAATGAAGGGATCCTTGATGGATTCTATGAGAATCCTTTGAGCCCTCACTTCCCCTTTCATAAACTTTCCAAGTGATTGAGTATCTTATTTCGCTGGTTTGGTGATAGTCCTTTGACATGATCCATAACCTCATTTTTAATGTGATTCAGATATGTCCTCTTCTTCCATGCAATATTGTTTGAATCCCCAATCAATTTGTTGCTTTCCTTGCAAAAAAACATTTTTATAGATTCAGACATAAATATACTTACTTGAGAATATGCTTCTTCCACTTGCTGCCTCCTTGAATTTGATGAAAATATAAATGACAGAGAACATCTTCTTGATGAACATAGATCTCTTCAATAGTGATCCTTGACTCCACAAATAAGGATATCACTATAGATCCTTTGATTGTGTTGTTCTTGTTGATAATAATGAGTTCTTGATGATGTCTTGATGCTTGTAGGATGATCTTCTTCAATGGTAGGGTCCTTTCTTTAATGAGAGGAAATTGCCTTAGAAATTTTGAATATGATGACAATGTCCTTGATTTTGCTTCTCTAGGATGAATAGTCTTCAAGAAACTTTGGTTTGTAAATCCCTTCAACTTGAGTAGGGCCTTTGTGGTCTTTTGAGGATCCCAAGACTTCTTTTGGTGTATACATCTTCTTCGATCTAAGATTTTGATACTTATTTGTAGATATTGACTTCACTTTAATATCCTTCAAGATTTGATCCTTGAGTACTTGAGTGTCCCTTGATGAGATGCCCTTTCCTAGATTTTTCACCTTAGCTCTGATACCATGTTGAGAAATTTAAGGCATAGCAATTAGGTGATTTCTCTTCTAATGATAACTTCTTGTGAATGCTTTTTAGATTAGGATCTTCTCTTTACTTAGATTATTATAGTGTTCTTCTTCATTAAACAACTACCAATGCATAAACAATAAAGAGACAACGGACACATAATGTAAGCGATCAACCAGGGCCTAAACCTCTCCAACTTGAGAGTAAAACCCAAACGAATTCTTCTTCTTATAGAGACTTAAATTGATGAATACCAAGATCAAGACCCTTAACCTATTTAACCTCTCCAATATCAAGTCACAAGACCTCTTTAGTTTAACCTCTTGTTTGTGGAGTCAACATTGGTTAAACTGCTTGCTTCTCCCTCCATCTCGGCTATCCTTTAGATCTTGACTTCTTGGATTAGACCTACAATCCTCGACCTCTTTAAAATCCTAGCTACAACACGTGTGATGGATGTTGATCAACGTTTGCACCTTTTTACCACTTCGCTTGGATGGAAAGACTTCCTTCTACACTTTGGCTTGATGAGTGTCAGCAAAAATCACTAGATTCTTGCACGTGTGGAGGTGACATCCCAAAAACAGATATGGAATAATCTCGATGATGGTTCTCCTTCTTTCGGTTGACTATAGACTTCTTTCCTTGCAAACTTCACACTTATTTTCTGGTTTTTATCGTTGACCAAAATTATATCACTAGAATGAAGGTTGAGCTGCCTATTTATAGTGGTTTTGTCCATCAAGAATAAGCAAACTTGAATCGGTGCCTAGAACAACATGCCTTTTCAAGAATCATCCTTAGGCCAACTTCAAGCAGTGTTTGTGACAAGGTCTTGGAGGGTATATAACACAAATAGATTATCTTTTACAATGTGTATATTACCCAAATGGGTCTTCAACACTTGACATTTACTCAATAGACTTTATGACTTGATGTCCAAACCTAATAGCTCATAACGGGATCTTTAACTATAAAATAAAATTCCTTGCTCATGAAACCCATGAGACAAACATTACAAAAATAATTTTATTTTCTTATTTTCGTCAATTACATAAAATCATAATTACACATGTCATTATGAAGACCGAACCTAATTAAACTTTTCAATGCACTGGACATTACATTACCTTACAACATCTCTACCATACTAGGATGGAGAGTGCCTCTCGGTGTAAAAATTAAATTACAATGTAATAAATTAAATCGAATCGATTTGTTATTTTTAAGAATTTATGATGTTTTTTAGCTTAGTGGATGTTATGCTTTACTATTATTATTATTTTTTGTTGATCTAATGCTTCATTTTATTGACACTACAATATCTCTCCCATATCAAGTCGATATTTAAATGTTTACACTCATTTACAACTGCTATAACATTTCCCCATATTGAAGGAACATTTAAATACTTACACTCATTTACGAACACTATAACATCTCCCCCATGTTGGGTTGTAGATTACCTCGGCGTAAAGTGATCACCTAACAAACCATTCAACAATGACTTATACGAACTTACAATTGCATTATGCAGACAAACTAACAATACAAGCAAAGGGATATCATTGTGGATACAAACCAACAATTCAATCCATTCACACATATTAATATAAAGGATCGATTAAGTATTAAAATTCATAGGTGTTGGAATTAATTATCGTTAGCACTGAAGGAAATAGTCAAAACCCCACAATTCCACAAAAATTAACCATAATAAATATAAAAGCTTTGTAACAAAGAAACTCTAGTGTTGAATGCTTATGTGTGAGGCTCTCTCCTAGGATCCTCTAACTAAAAAACTAAATTTATCTAAATTTAAACACAATAAGATGGGAAATAACTTATTTATATCTAAACATTTATTTGATGATAATATACCATTAAAATTTATTTACCACAATTTAAATAAGTAAGAATTTCATTTCAATCATTTACATAAGTAATCAATAAACACAGGAATACCTGTTCCAGTAGCCTAGTTCAGATGCTCCTGAGCTCCTAACTCTGTTGGGATGCTCCTCTTGACTACCCGACTGGATTTGCCTCCCAGCCAACTAGGAAGTATTTCCTAGCCCAGGGAACCTCCACAGGTTCCCTAGCCCTCCGAGCCCAAGTCCAACCAGATGTAGTGTGTCCAAGTTAAACAAACACTCTCCTTCTCTCCCTTCTCTTTTCTCCACCTTCCTCCCAAAACAAAATCCTCCAAAACCAAGACCAAGGATCCCCCCTCCTCCTCTCATCATCCTTGCCCTTTTATGCCTCTTCCTCCCATCCACCTCAACCACCTATCATTAATGTCATAACTACCCCCTCATCCTTTCATTTGACTTGTCTTACCATATCTTCTCCCAAGTAAATTTGAGAGGACATTTTGGGGATAAGATATGGATATTTAATTTGGAATAATGGAAGGAGACCATTTCCTATCCAAAAATTAAATTTGAGAAGACAAGTTGGGAATTGAATAATAACAATAATAAAATTTATATCAGTAAATAAATTTACAGTTCACAAATGTAGGTATGTCCCAATATTTCTTGA
This sequence comes from Pinus tabuliformis, assembly GCA_031772625.1. NCBI lineage: Eukaryota > Viridiplantae > Streptophyta > Pinopsida > Pinales > Pinaceae > Pinus > Pinus tabuliformis. Next base: position 1,633,332,451 of record CM062818.1, on the reverse strand, counting down.
TAATTATTAGTCAATATTTTCAGGTAATTTAAACATTAATAAAATTTTCATGATAAGATTAAGTAGGGCATTACATACACCCCTCCTTCAGAAAATTTCATCCTGAAGTTAGAGTGAAAAAGATACAAGGAGTTCGAAAGAAATTTGACAAGAAGGCATAACAAAATAGAGAGAGAGTTATAGTAGTAAAATTTGATAAGTCAGACAATGACACCACTTCTCATCAAGAGTCTCCAACTAATCTATATCCTCATATCCTTCCTAACCTACTTCCGTTCCCACCCTATCCATCCTCTTCTGCTATATACTGTGGCATCGGCTATACCAATCTAACCATTGATAAAACCAATATGGCGAAAGTGTTGACTATATCGACCTAACTTCCCCAATAGCCAACTAGAAATCGTCATCACACGTCTAGGGGAGCGTGTCCATCACTGCCCTCCCATGATTCTAGGTTTGGAGGTTACATGGTGGGAAATACCTCCACCCCTCCTCACAACTAGGGTCAACACCCTAGTATGGACCAAACTACAGTGTTGGTTGGATACTTGTCATCGAATAATCCTGTCAGGTAGTCTTGTCACCTGCCATTTACATTTTACCCTTGTCATAAGAGTGCATATCAAGTGGATACAAAATGTAATAGAACAATGTACATCATACCTTTCCTCATTAGATGTCTCGACCTTCCCCAATGGAAGAGTAGATCTTGGTTATCATATAGTTCTTTCCAATCTGCAGGTTAGTTCTCATTCATGCATATATATAACAACAATATATATATATATATATATATATATATATGTTAAACATCATGTTATTAAGTCTAGTATCCACGTGTCAATTTTGTAGTTCATATTGGAAATAAATATTACATTAGATAAATCATATCCACTTAAGTCATACATGAAACAACAATAACTCTAATAAGTCATATACTAGATAAATCATCACCAAGTAAGTCATACATTAGGTCATACATCAAGCATTTTCATCATCAATACCTAATCCATCTAATGATTTATATAAGTAGTTTCATATGTCCAACTAAATGCATCAATATTACATAGCATTCATAAATAAATAACATGGAACTGCAAAATAGAGCCTTAGCATAGGTAGCTATCTAAGTCAAAATGGGCATCACAGATGCTCAAAAAGTGATGGGTAGTCACAACGTATAGTCTCTGCATCCTCCCAAGTAGCAGATCCTAGGCTATACTTGTTCCACTGGACCTTAACCTGGTCCACCATGCGATGTCTGAGCTGTCGAACCCTATGGTCCAATATGCGTAATGGTTCGACCACTATGGTTCCCATGTCTGAGACCTGCAATTCCCTCCAATCCAGTTTGTGAGATTCATCAGAAACATAATGTCATAAATTAGATACATGAAAAACATCATGAGTTTTATGAAAATGGGGTGGTAGTACAAGACGACAGTTAACTGGTCCAATCTTCTACTTGATCCTAAAAGGTCCTGTTATCACTCAGGTTGTTCCCAAAAGTTGTAAGAAAGGGAATATGGTTGAGGTAACCACAGACCAATCTTTTAGATACAAATTCTAGCCAATCTGCATCCAGAGAGGGCTCTCTCTTTATAGTTTAGCTTTGTTTTGATGTATATTAGGCTAGTTATGAAGTGCAAAGGTTTGTTTTGAGTTTTGGTTGGAAGGATGGGGACTCAATAGAACAGTGAGGTGAATCTGAAGCATTTCAGTCCATTGGGCATGATGGAGTCAAAGAAGGATGGCTTCTTAGGTTAATTTTCTTATCAGAGGATTTATTACAGAGCAAGGTACTCGAATATGGAACAATTTATACGCTAAAATCTTATGGAATGGAGTCAATGGGTGAAGGGCAATTAAAAATCCTTCATCATGTTGACAGAGGGAAGATGAGTGATTACTGCTAAGGAGCAATTAAGAATTCCTAAGCAAATATTCAAGATGAAATAACCAGGGGAAACAGGAGAAATTAAGAATTCATTGTTTATGCTAATTCTGAAGAAAACATTAATAATAACAGAGACTGAACACAAAGTGCAAACAAGCAAATTCTGGGTTATTCTTTTTCTCTATTATTTAGATCATGAAACATAGATGATATAATAAACACAGAACTTGTAAAACACAAGTTAGAAGAGACTTATTGATCCATAAACGATTCAAGAATTCTGTAACATGGTCCTTAGCATCAATTCTTCATCCAGTGAGCTAGACAAAATTGTTCCAACAGCCTTTTATTCCAGAAATTGTTCAATATTACTGTCAAAGCTATGAAAATTCACCACCAACCAACCCCAAATACCTCATCTAGGGGGGTATTTATACAAAAATATTAAGATATCATACAAAATATCTGATAAAAATAATATCTGCTGACAATTAATGCTTCTTTTACACAGATAGAGATAGACAGTCTCGAAAACAGGGAGACAATAAATAGATGTAATAAATTTTATGCTGTGCTGGTTGATCCGTCTTTATGAGAGGTACTGGAGGTAGGTGCCGCAAGTCAGTTCCCAGCTGTCTTCTATTGATCCTCTGTGCTGATTTTCCTTCTTTGGCTGAACTTTCTTAACTCTGATGTGATGCGCTTTGACCCGCATGACCGTGATTCATTTCTGTTCTGCACATTATAACAGATGGTCCAAAATTTTGCATTGACCAAAGATAAATTTACAGGATCTCTAACATGTTTTGCCACCACTCTGGTCCTGGTATTTTATGTCTCTGCAGCTTCCTTAAAGTCTTGTCAGTCTCTGTGTACTTGAAGAATCTAGGTGGGATGGTGAACAGATGCTTCACCTCATGCTCTATGTAGAATAGATTTTCCAGGTTGTCATAAAGGGACTGGCCAGATGGAAGTTCTTTTTCTCCTAAAGTACTTGAAGATACATTAGCTTGATTAACAACATATGTATTTAATTTATGTACATAGTCCTTGTGCTTCATCAGACAATCATTATCTCCCAAAGGACTTGGCAAACCTTTTTGATGCAGGACTGTAAATTTTTCTGTGAAAGAGTTAATCTCTACCTGCATGTCCTGGCATCTTCTGTCCAAGTTTTGCATTAGAGTTCTCATGGTTAGAACTCTCTTAATGTCCAAAATGGTACCTGTTCTGTCTCTAATATCCAGCGCTTCCAGTTCTTCACTGGTCTTGGTATTCAAAAAATGTATTAGCCTGTTAGCTTGCTCAGGCATCTGTACCAATAAGGATCTTGTTTTCTGAATTTCCACTTGGGCTACTCTTATCAAATCAATCTATTCATAAATGGTCTGAATAGACCTCCATACATCACTAAGGGATTGAATGATGTTGTTCCAGAGGATTCCTCTGATTTCTGCCAGAGGCTTATGCAGAGAGAGATCCTTTTCTAAGGCCCTTACCTTGTTTTCCAATGCTTTGACTTCCCTTGTTTTCTCTGCTACATTCATCTTGGATTTATCATAGCTCTATTCAACCTTTGCCAATTTTTCTTTAACTTGCTTCAATTCAGATACTTGGAGTTTCAACTCCTCCATGGCTTTTATTAATTGCTTTGTGGTCATAGTTGTACTGTTGCTATTGATGTTTCTCCTGTGATGTTTTCTACTGTTGATGCCGGGACAGTGGGAGGCACTACTGTTATAAATGTGGAGGGGCCATTTGTGACTGTTGGAGCTACTTCAAGTGGCTGGGAGGTAGACTCTTCCTGCTTTTATTGTAGTGCTTTCTCCAATGCCTGCTCTGTCTCACCCAATCTCTCACTAAGCCTCTGAGCAGGTCCATCATGTCCTCTTCGGACTTCTGTTGTACAACATCTGCTGTCTGTGGATGCATAGAAGGAGCCATTTTGAGCTGATTTCTGAGGGCAACAATGTCCTCTTCCTTTTTCCTTATTAGTTCTTTTATGCCTTTGGCTTCTTTGGGATCATGTCCCAATTCAATGATAATATCCTCCAAGGATTTTACCCTGTTGTCCTTTGCTAGAGAAGAAGCTTTCTCTAAATGTAGCTGAGCAGAGGTGTTCTCCATTGAGTTTTGCAATTTATGAGCCAACATTTCTTTATCAGCTAGTGTGGAATACACCATCTCTCCAGTCTATTTTTGCAGCTCAATCTGGTCTATTGGATGAATGTCTTTGGCGAAGACCTCCAGATTATTGAAAATGAAATTAACTCAAAGAGATTACAGAAAAACACACATAATAACAAGACACAAAATATGGGCGGAAAAAGGCTGAAGCCTCATTTCTTCTCTCTCTCATTCTCATTCATTAAAATAATTGAATATAGTGTTACAAATAAATATATGAGAGATAGTGTTCTCAAGATAGTGCGTGCTATCTTAGACACTTTTGGTTGAGATAATTTCTCACCAGACACACACCAATATAGGAGTTACCTAAACTAACTCCTAGCTTAGAGGAACAACCCAAGAGTTAGGCACAAATTCCTAACTTGGAATATTTAATTAATTAATTTATTTTTGGATTTATTATTGTTTTGTGAGAGAAGCTAACATTCCCCCCCTCAATGATAAATCCAAAATAAGAACGAGGAACCATATTCCAAGCTCTCATGTTGATCCTCAAAAACATTGCCTGAAAAAAACCGCCAAAACTGGATGCTGGAAAAAAACTCAAATCTGAAGAGAACATGAATCAGCTTCATGCTTGATTCATCTCTGAATGTCGCTTGACAATTCCATCACGTGCCAAGCGGCAAAAGGATCCAACTGTCCTTTGTTTGAAAACAGCATCCGGTGTCCACTGACACAATTTGATGAACGCCCACTGGCGTATTTGCTGATGATGATCGCCCACTGGCTGAAGATGTCGAAAAACAACTCAATGTTGCTTTTACTATAATGAAAGCTGCTCACTGTTGCTTTCGCTGTCGATCGCCCATTGGCGAATTTGCTGATGCCCACTGGCTGATGAAGATGCCCACTGGCTGCTTCGCTGATGTTGTCGAGACTTTCAGTCTGACAACCACTTGTCAATTTCATTGACATTTTCCCCCCTTTGTCAGCTGAAAGGAGAGACAATCTTCTCCAAAATATATTTGAACTCCCCCCCTTCAGGTGTAGGAGAGTTTCACTGTCGTACTCCCTCATTCAACTGCATGAGAGTACCATCATCGGTTCACTGCTGTTTGCACTATGTGTGATTGTAGTCGGCTGTAGAACTGAGACAATATTTTGACTGTGGATGACCATTCCCAAGGATCGATCCATTCATAATGTATCTTCAATCTGGCTGATTTTTGTTGGTTGCGACATTTTTCTGAGGAATGATTAGGCTTGCCACGATGGCAACAAGGATGGAGATCAAAACACTGATCTTCCATATGACCGGTTCTTTGACAATGAGAACATTTCGGTTGGACATTAACTTCAGGTTGCGTGCAATTCTGTTTGTCTGCAATTTTCTCAGAACCTACTGAGGTGAGTTGTTCAAGAAATCCTGCACTCACAAACTTAATTGGCTTGGAATAATCTGGGATATGTAAGTTGGTGTCATCAGTGACATATCCTAAGCCTCGTCGATTCTTTTTATTTTGAATTTCTTCCCAGGGCTTGATGATGGGTTTGGAAGAAATTTGACCTCGAACAACTTCGACACTTGAAGCTGTTTGGATGAGTGATTTGGAATCAACATCTTTATCTTCATCTGTATGGTTGAATGACTTGGAAGAAGCACTCTTCTGTTGCAGCTCATCTCTTTGTAGTTGCGACTCTAGTTGAAGAAACTCAATGGTTTCATGAGTTTGTTGTAGATGCCGTGAAAGATCAGCAAGAGTTTCTTTGCTAATGTGCACCATGTCTTCATCACTGGAGATGATCAAACTGTGAAGAATGTTTAACCACTGAATATGTTGCGCCATCTGAATTTGCTCACTTGAAGTCAGGCTCTCTTATCGTGCTTTGAACTGTTTCACTTGATTTTGTTACTTGAATGACAGGCTCGCTTGCTATGGGACTTGAATGGTATGCTCGCTTGATTTGTTGCTTATTATACTTGCTGAGAACACTTGCTAGAGTTGTAGAACTTTCTTGCTTAAACTCTGGAATTCACGCTCGCTTGATGACGATTGTGTTTGTGTGAATGCTCACTTGCCTTACTTGATGACTTCATGCTCACTTGAAGGAATAGCCACGCTCGCTTGATGTCGATCTCAACTTGCTTGATTGGTGTTAGAGTTGAACTTGTTTGGTTGCTTTGATGGTTGCTGCAATGAACTTCACTCTGGCTCGCTTGAAGGTTTGAACTTTGTATTGTTTTGATGCAAATTGCTTGAATGAATACTCACGCTCGCTTGTAGGAGATGTGAACTTGTTGCTTGTTTGCTTTAGAGTTAAAAATCGTGCATTCACTTGATTCTGCTTAAAGGAAGGGTGTCGAACACTGTCGAAAATGCACCCAAAAAATGCTTAATGATTTAATGACTCACTACAATGAATTCAATTTGACTCAATTCAAGACTTGGGTGTCGGTTTCAACCGAGAATGCACCCTTACAATTCAATGTAATTTGAGTTTGATTACAAGTTCAATAATGTTGATGTAGACTGTGCTCTGAAATGTTGAAGTTTACAGATTCATTAACTTGATTGTAGTGATGTAGACATTTCTTTGAAATGCTGGAGTCTGCATATTCATGAACTTGATTGTATTGAGTGAATTTGTTTGTTGAGGTAGAATGCCGATGTTGAAAATTTTGATTATTTGTTGTAGTGATGCAATGCATATGTTGAGCTTAATTATCCTTCCTTGAAGCTATTTTGTTACAAGTGTTGTGCTTGCTTGCATTGAACATTATGTGTGTTAAATGAGATCATTTATGTGTCAAAACTAGACACAAATAAAAAAGCAACAACATGAAGCATGTAGCATCATCAACACACTCTTCGTGTACCTAAGATCCCCTTATTCAATTTCGGGTGGATCTAGGACACAATCAACACCACAAATAGATATGTTTTTATTAATTACTGGAGTACATCATTCTTCAACTTCTCAAGCAATGAGAATGTCAAGCTCACAAATGCTTGAAGCAACTTGTCTTCAAAAATTTCCTGCACTGACTCAATCTCTTCAAACTTCACTTATATCCAATAATCTCCACTTATATGTTTCTCCACTTTCTTATAAACAACCATCACTGTAAAATTTATTATTAGATGTTTTTTCCAATTCATGTGTGATAAACTATCCCATTCACGTGTGAAAAAAGTAAAACTTTATCTACTTCAGAAATTCACCTTTTTCACACAATCCAACGGATCATTAAGATTCACCTTTACACACAATCCACATGATCAGTCCTCATTAATACAAAAAACTCCACAAAACACCAGCTATATATATGGAGACTGAATATTAACCAATAGAATATTACTTAACTTTTAAATCTTTCTCACCGTTGGTCTTTTATTTTTAATTTTTTTCCGGGCAATGGAAAACTCTTCAGCAGCTAACTATGCAATCGGGGATGTTGGACTCAACGTTTCTCTTCAATATTCTGGCAGAAGGTCTCCACGTTGATTTCTTAAGCTCCTTTTTACTGTCGTAATATTTAACGTGTAACTCTTAATCAAGACATCTGGATTAATTTTCAACACGTGTTTGAGAAACAGCATCTGCGTTAGTCATACCAATCTGTTCTGGCACGAAGAAGAGACTATTCATGTTTGCCAATTCCACTGTGTCATAGCCATACAACAAAAGGCCCCCAATTCCACATCAGCAACAAATTCTTTGCTCAAGCTGGCGCCAAATAGAGGTGAGAGGGTTACTGATTGTCCTCTTTCTTTGTGGCTCTACATAAAATCTCCAAATTACGTTTTTGCCATGCATGGAGCACTGTACTACGCAAATCTCACGGCCGAATAATTTAATACGTTCTCTCAATTTAATTCAGAGTTCAGCAAAATTCAACGCTTGATGCATCTATGAATTTTCTTCATGCCCAACATGGGTTGGGAAAACTGGTGATGCTGTGCTCCATACAACGCTCGAACTGTGAATTGCGATCTCCAGCAGACGCTGATAGAGTACAACAGGGAGAACAACACGCAGTTCTCATGCAATTGTCCTCAAGCGATAATTAAATAAACAGATCGGAACCTTGCTGGCTCTGATACCACATATTGAAAATGAAATTAACTCAAAGAGATTACAGAAAAACACACATAATAACAAGACACAAAATATGGGCGGAAAAAGGCTGAAGCCTCATTCTTCTCTCTCTCATTCTCATTCATTAAAATAATTGAATATAGTGTTACAAATAAATAGATGAGAGATAGTGTTCTCAAGATAGTGCGTGCTATCTTAGACACTTTTGGTTGAGATAATTTCTCCTTTGGTTGAGATAATTTCTCACCAGACACACACCAATATAGGAGTTACCTAAACTAACTCCTAGCTTAGAGGAACAACCCAAGAGTTAGGCACAAATTCCTAACTTGGAATATTTAATTAATTAATTTATTTTTCGATTTATTATTGTTTTGTGAGAGAAGCTAACACAGATTTGTCCTGATGTAGTCAGCTGCTGATTGTGGTTGCTGCACTTTGGGATTGAAATAGCTCATGATCATTTTGCCCTCCTTTATGTCATATGATGACATTAATCTTTGCTATTTTGTGGGGGCCATCTTAAGATATTGGTTATAAATTTGCAACCTTAATGGATCATTTCTAGCCTTTATCTCTATGAATGTTCTTTTGATATCAGATGTCTGCTTGCTTGGTGGCCTAATGGATGAAACTTCCACACTATGCTACCTTTCCAGCTCCTGCCTGTGTGAGCTGGTTGGTGTGTCTATCACTAGGGAGGTCTGTGGGCTGGTTGCCCTCTCACCTCTTAGGCTTTCTATTGTTTCTTCAATGATTTCCTCTTCAGATAGAGGATTCAGTCTTTGCCTTTTTGCACCTAGCTGTTTTGCATGTCCACTGATGGGTGTGGCTTCTTCTCTGTCCCTTTTCTTGCCCTTTTCCTCATTTAGAGGAGTCTGTAACGCTGGAATCTCTGCTGCTTTGGTCTGTACTAGAGGAATTTTCTCCTACTGATCAATCATTGCTTGTTGCTTTATGCCTGCTACTTCCTTGCCCTTAGAAGAGCCTGAAACGGGTGTGTTGATTTCTTGTATTGGTTGCTGTGAAGTCCCAGCAGAGGATGTACCCACTCCAGTTTGCTGAGGTAGCTTGAAAGATACCTGTCCAAAAGAGTCCAGGTCAAGGGTCTTTTCTAAATCTTTCATAGCTTGTTCCATTTTTTCTTGCCGAGTAATTTCTTCTACTAATTTACCCTCTACCCACTCATCCTGATTAGCATATTGTTCTACTTCAGGGATCCTATGATGTAGGTAAGCTGACAGCCGGTTTCTTACTTTTCTGTCACTTATAAAGCCATTTGGGTCATATGGTACCCACTAGAAGCTTTTCTTCAATTTAAGGTCTTCTCCTAGTATCTTATCGGCATCTTCCCATGCTTCCCTCTTGTTAATGATACAAGGGCCTAACTGGTTTCTTATTCTCAGCTGAGCCTTTTTCTTCACATTGCAAAAGTGAGTTAAATTTGCATTGATAAGTTGTCTGAAATATTCCAGGGCAAACAGTCTCATAGGCACATATTTGGGTAGCTTATAAGAGCACAGTTCACAGCTATATATCCTGATTTTAGTGTGATTCTGGTAGAAGTACCAGTCACCTATCCTGTAGTTTTTGGAGAGCTGTAAAATCTTCTTTATGTCACCAGAGAGCATAGGAAGATGAGCTCCTATCAATAGACTGGAGGCCTGATGTATGAATAAGTCAATGAATTCACAGTAGGTATAAGGGGATTCAACAATTCTGTGGAAGACCAAGGTCCAAAAGATCATAGACCTCCTTTCTCCTTTGGAATCCAATTTCCTGATGGGAAATATAAAAATATATGGGTGATAATACAACAACAGATGGTAAATGAAAGTTGTGTAGTTAAACACTCCTTCACTTTCCAAATTCATAAATTGAGCATGGATTTTGTCAGCAATGAAAGAGGCATAGTCATACTTAATAGCAGGGGGCTATCCTGGAGTAAAGGTGGATAACAGAACCAAGACAATCTCATCCACATATTCACTGGACCTGAATCCCAAGATCACTGATATCATGTCAAGAATAATTCTTCCAGTCTCATTGAACGAGACATATAAATAAGGAGGTGGACCTTGGGGCTGGCAATCTGGTCTCATGAATATCTTAGCAATCTGGGCTATTTTTGCAATGGACAGTTGAGAGCCTTGCTCAAGAAAAATTCCCATGGAAAGAGGAGCAAGAGGCTGAACTGGATGGAATTGTAGCATCTCATTGATAGATTCAGCAGTTATGTAAAAGAGAAAAGTTTGTGATGGGGTCATAACTGCTTTACTGACAGGGTCATAATTGGCACAGTAGTGGCGAATAATATTTGGGAACACATTGACTGAGGGAAGGTAATACCTGGGGAGATTGGATTCCCATATTCCATAGATATCAGAGTTGTTTAAACGACTGTTTCTGATTAGGCAGAAAGTATGAAGATGATTTTGGAAACCAATCGGGTCTTTTATCTGGAAATCTCTGTCGGCCAAGGGTAAACGATGCTGGTTTGTATGAGGTGCATTGAGGGGTGCTACATTGAGGGCCACAGGGGATTCCATTGTTCAATTCTCTGTGTTTTAAACTGGAGGTCAAATTTCTGTGGAAAAAAAGGACAAAAGAGCAGTTTCTGGATGGGTTGGTATGCCAATTATGGACTGCTTCAGTTTGAATTTGGCTCTTATAGGTAATATTTGCAGAGGAAAACCAAAAATACAGGTTCGGGAGGTGGGACGGGGTAAATACCTGTATTCTGGAGGCAAATGAGTGTAATTTGTAGGTTGATTGATGAGTTAAGCAACAGGATGCTAGTCTTTGCTTCGTCAGGTGGCGGACTGGAGCTTCTACAACTGCTTGGACGTAGTTTGCATGCAACAGTCTCGTAGAAGAAACAAATAAAAATGGGAAAAAATGACACTTTCACGAGTTTTTTAACAAAAATTGGTTTCGCGGGGCTTTTTGGCGCTTTTCGGTCAGATGATGTCATCGGGACATGATGTTTTGTCGTGACGCGGGGTACGGATGCTAATGTGGAGGTGACATGGCGATGATGTTAGCAGGTGGGGTCAGCGGGAGGGCGGTAAGCGGTATTGGCCCGCACTGCTTATGCGCTAGGGTGGTTTCAGATAGAGGGGCCGCGAGCATGGCGGGAGGGCGCTGCGTGTCCCAGGTACGGCGGCAATACCGCCAGCTCCCTGGGCGGTAAACTATGGATGATGGGGAGTGTGCGATATGATCTGGAGTTGTCCGATGGGAGGGCGCCGATCGAATGGTCGACGCTGTTTGGAGGCGACGAAGGGTTACGGTGCGGGGCCCATACAACGTATTTAGAGTTTTATATTGCATCGGGGTCATTTATCGTTGGTTTGCAAGGTTGTGGGATTGTGATTAGGTTTGTTAATTAACGTGAGGTTAATTAACTCCTTGTGAACGCAGGGGAGGTTTCTTAATGTATTTCAGATAAATCATTAATTCCCGATGAGTAGCGTTATGATTTATAATAAAATCGGGGTGGGATTATTTATACATAGGGGGTTTTATTGTATAAATATATTAATATGGGGGAAGGGGAATTTGTAAGGGATTTATATAATAGTGTTAGCAGTTAATATGGGTTTATAATAATAAAAAAATCTAAGTTAAAGTTTGATAACTTAGGTTGAGGGAACAAAAGGATTTTTACACAAGGAATGTGGATTCTTTGCCTAAAGTAAGAATGTTATTTTCCTCAGGCTTTTCATGAAATGGGGTGATTTAGGAGTATTGAGCAGATCTCAATCTCCTTGGGGGGAGGTTAGTAAGTGTTTTTAGGAAAAGTGTGAAGGCAAGTTAGTCATGCATCACTTGATTTGTAGCCAAACAATTGCCATTGTACTTATGATATCAATAAGATGAACATCTTTGAAAGACAAAACTAATCATAAGCCTGCTTCTGCAAAACTCAAACTGCCTACCTAGCCTATTATACCTAACATTTTTTCTTCTTCTTCCATGGGTGATCTTGGATTAGCAAACCCTTACAAATTTTCTTTTCTTTTCATGGGAATCCTATCTAAGTCTGCCCTTATTTCATCCAAGGGCTCAGATTTAACTGTTGATCTCCTTTGCTTCTCTACCTATCTACTTATCTGCCAAGATTGAACTGTTTGGATAGATTTTATTCTCTATCTCTAAAACAAGAAATTCAAACAGGAACTAGCCAAGATTAAGTTGTTTGGCCATCCATCAATTGTGGCAAGAGTCAACCAACTGCACAAAATGAGATTCTTTGCAAAAGTAGAATAGTAGTGGCATTTTGGACTAGCACACTTTCATTGGTCTTTTTCTTTGGGGTTCATTTCTTTTCTTTTTTGACCATTTCATTCTTTTTGCCCTTTGATCTTTCTTTTAGGGCACACCCTCTTTACATTTTTTTAATTTTTTGATCTTTTCAAAATATGGAACCTTTGCAGCAGGGAAAGGATGAACATATTTGGGATTTTAACCAGTCAATCATGAAATATGACACCTATTGGTATAGGAGCATAACAAGACCTACAAATCGAGGTGACAACTCCGTCCCTTTCCCAAACCGAATAGTGCTTTTGTTGGGTTGGATACGAATAAAAACTTGGTCCCCTACTTCATAACTGTGATCAATCCTATGTGAATCAGCATAACTCTTCTGTCTATCTTGTGCTTCCTTTAACCTTTGTCGAATCTGTCTTACCTGTTCCTCCATTTCTTGAACTAATTCTGGCCCAACTATTACTCGGTCCTCCAAATTTTCCCAACTCAATGGCATCCTACATGGCCTTCCATATAGAGCTTGATAAGGAGGCATCCTGATTGAACTGTGGTAATTGTTATTATAGGCAAACTCTACCAATGGTAAGTACCTTTCCCACTAAGTCTTATTATCCATGACATACATTCTAAGCATGTCTTACATAACCTGAATTACTCTTTCAATCTACCCATCTATTTCTAGATGATATGTAGTGCTCAAGTTCAACTGAGTCCCTAGTGCTTACTACAAACTTGTCCAAAACCTAGATGTAAATCGAGAGTCTCTATCATAAATGATCTTTGTGGGTAACCCATTTAGTCGAATAACTTCACTTATAAAAACCCATGGCACATCAGTAACGTTGTAAGTGTCTCTTACTGGAATGAAATGGGCACTTTTGGTCAATTTATCAACTATAACGAGTATAACATTGTGCCTCTGTGACGTGAATGGAAAACCCACAACAAAATCCATTGAAATTACCTCCCATTTAGACATAGGGATGTCATGTGGTTGTAGGAGTCATGCTGGATGGCGATGATCAGCCTTCACTCATTGACATTCAAGACATTTGGCAACAAACTAGACTATGTCGTGCTTCATGCCTGCCCAAAAGAAGAGTTTCTTCATGTCCGCGTTCATCTTCTACACTCCAGGATGTGAACAATAGAGTGCTTTATGTGACTCTTCAAGGATGGTCCTTCTTATACCCCCTTCCTTAGGTATGTACATTCTCCCTTGAAATCTCAATAGTCCATCTGGTTCAAGGACATATCCCTCAAACTTTGGTTCTATCTACTTTCCACTCTTGAGTGTTGAGATAACCTTTAGATACCAACTATCTTCAAAGAGTTTCTCCAACACACATTCCCTCAAATTTACCTTTAAGGATACTAGGGATAAGGTTCATGGCCTCCTACTTAGTGCATCAGCCACCACATTCTCCTTTCCCTTAATGTATGAGATCTCAAAATCATGCTCACTCATGAATTCGCTCCACCGCCTTTGTCTAGCATTCAAATCCCTTTGAGTGAAGAGGTGCTTCAAGCTTTGACGATCTGTTCTTAACTCAAATCTTCTCCCAACAAGGTAGTGTCTCCACAGTTTCAAAACTAACATCACTGTTGCTAACTCTAAGTCATGGGTAGCATACAACTCTTCATGTTTCTTCAATTTTCTAGATGCGTAAGCTATTACTCCGCCTTCTTGCATCAATACTGCTCCCAATCCTTGCTTTGAAGCATCGATGCAGATAGTGAAGTCTTTTTCCATGTCTAGTACTCGAAGGATTTGTGCACTAGTTAGTAACCTATTTAGTTCTATGAATGCAGTGTCACATTCATATGCCCATTCATACCTGGCCCCCTTTCATTGTAATGTGGTGATGGGTTTTTCAATCCTTGAAAACCCTTCCACAAACCTGCAATAATACCCTGCTAGCCCCATAAAACTATGCACCTCATGAGCATTTTTCGGTACTGGCCAATCCATTATGGCCTTTACCTTTTTCGGGTCAACTAAAATCCCTTCTCCTGAAATGATGTGCCCAAGGTAATGAAATTTCTTCTGAAAGAAGGAACATTTGACAATTTTCCATACAATTGATTTTCCCTTAAGCAAGTCAATACAACCCTTAGGTTCTTTTCATGCTCCTTTTCATTCTTGGAATACACAAGAATGTCGTCCAGAAAGACTTGCACAAATTGGTCCAAATACTTCCTAAACACCCCATTCATGAGGCTCATGAATACTATTGGTGCATTGGTCAAACCAAATGGAACAACTACAAACTCATAGTGCCAAAACCGAGTTCGAAATGCAATTTTTGAGATGTCACCTTCCTTAATCCTCAATTGGTGGTATCCGGATCGTAGATCGATCTTTGAGAAAATCGTTGCTCCCTTCATTTCATCAAAGAGGTCATCTATTCTAGGTATCGGGTACCTCTTTATTGTGGCTCTATTCAAGTCCCTATAATCTATGCATAGCCTTAAGGAACCATCCTTCTTCTTGACAAAAATCATTGGTGCACCCCAAGGTGAGATACTAGGTCTGAGAAATCCCAAGTCTAAGAGCTCTTTTAACTACATGTAAAACTCACAAAGTTTTGGCGTTTTCAACCTATAGGGTGTCTTACATATTGGTTCTACACCAGGTTTTAGGTCGATTGTGAAATCAATATCCCTTACAGGAGGTAATCTAGGCAATTCCTTAGGAAAAACATCCTTGAATTCTGACAAAATTCGGTGTTGATCTAGGGAGGGTCCTTTCTGGTCACTTACAGCCTCGACCACATATAGCTTGCAACCTTGTCAGAGACAATGCTTTACCTTCATCATGGATATGAATCATAGCGACACTCCTCTCGTCATTCCACAAATCTCAATTGGCCTACCTTCATCATCTAAACAAATCACCTTCTTCTTGAAACAGACTACCAAAGCTCGATGAGCTTCTAGCCAGTCCATTCCAATAATCACATCATACGTCCCCAATGCTGTGACTCATGCCTTCAACTTAGTTATACACACCCCGAGGTTTACCTAACATTGGTCAACACTAGGTCCTACTGCTTGTTTTATCCCAGAAGTAATCTCAACTTGCTTAAAGTCATCATGCTCATAGGTTGCCAACCCACATTTTTCTAATGCAACTAGTGAAATGAAACTATCTGTAGCACATGAAACAAACAAAATTTTAACTTTTACTTTGTTTATCATACCTAAGGTTTCTACCATGGCATATTGGTGTTCAACTTGTTGGTTATCAACTATTGCATAGATTCGATGGTGGCCACTTTCTCCCCCCATTGGTGCTTTTCCTTCTCTACAGTTGTTACTAGTTTGTAACTCAGGACAGTCACGCTGGTAGTGAGGTCCCCCACATCCCCAACAAGTGATGTGTGGTAGACTTTGAACAGAATATTGTGGAGTTAGAGAAAGATTTCGGCGAAAATCACATGGAATGTCATTTGTCGACGCGTTTCGAACCAACCAGTGTGGTTCATCGTCAGGACAAGATGAAGAAAACAGATCTAGCTTAGCATGTTATATAGACCGAGCAGAGCCTCCAACGGCTAGTTTGACCCAATCGCTAATATTGACCAAAGGACCAGGATCAAAATAAAAGATAATCAATAAATAATAAAAAATTAAAGGTCAAATTACTAATAAAAGAAAATTAGTTGCAACGGACCGCTTCTAAGAAAAAATTAAGTGAATAAAAATAAAATAATAAAAGTAACAAATTAAATAAATAAATAGATATAAAAACCCGAAATAAAAATAGTAAAAATAAATACACAAACAAATAAAATAAAAATAAATAAAATAAAAGAGAAATCAATTAAAAAATAAACCACTAGATATTATTTATTATTATTTTTAAGCTTATTATTTTATTTTAGTCCCACTTAGTTATTCAATTTTATTTATTTATTATTATTTTATTTCATTTTTTCGTGTTTTATTATTATTTTTCGTTTATTTAGTTAGTTATTTTTATTATTTTTATTATTAATTATTAATTATTATTAATTAATTAATTTATTATCACTTTATTTATTTTTAAGCTTATTATTTTATTTTATTTTTACTATTGTTATTCTTTTTATTTTATTTATTTATTTTTATTTTATTTTATTTTTATTATTTTTATTCATGTTTATTCACGTTTAACTCTTATTCATATCTAGTGGTTTATTTTTTATTTGATTTCTCTTTTATTTGATTTATTTTTATTTTATTTGTTTGTGTATTTATTTTTACTATTTTTATTTCGGGTTTTTATATCTATTTATTTGTTTAATTTGTTACTTTTATTATTTTATTTTTATTCACTTAATTTTTTCTTAGAAGCGGTCCGTTGCAACTAATTTTCTTTTATTAGTAATTTGACCTTTAATTTTTGATTATTTATTGATTATCTTTTATTTTGATCCTGGTCCTTTGGTCAATATTAGCGGTTGGGTCAAACTAGCCGTTGGAGGCTCTGCTCGGTCTATATAACATGCTAAGCTAGATCTGTTTTCTTCATCTTGTCCTGACGATGAACCACACTGGTTGGTTCGAAACGCGTCGACAAATGACATTCCATGTGATTTTCGCCGAAATCTTTCTCTAACTTAATATGGATCACAGAAGCCTAAACTCTAATATTGTGGAGTTCTCTGGAAAGAGTTCCTTCCCTTGGGACCCCTGCCCCTACTTGTTGCTCCTCGCGTATGACCTTGATTTGCACACACCCTTGAAGCTGTGGGTGAAGCTGCACTAGTAACCATTGAAATCCCCACTGTCAGTGCTCTGGGTACAACCCTGTTTCCATATGGCGGTGGCCTCAAACTTCCTCCCCTGGGGAAGGTACGAGGGGCCTTCCCCATAAACCTTGGTTGTTGTGGAAAAATGGTTTTGTTTCCACCCTTTAAGTCTAAGTGTTCTTCAACATAATGAGCATGTTCCACAGCTTCTACAACAGAGGATGGTTTCCACATCCGCACCATTGCCCTAATATTGGGGTTCAATCCATAAATGAAACGATCTTCTTGGCACTGGTCAGTATCCATGTAGGAGACATACTTGACCAATTCCATGAATCTAATCTCATATTCTTCTACCGTACGATTTCCCTGTACCAAGGCATGGAAGGCTCCTACCTGTTGTTCTTCATAATATGTTGGTAGGTACTTTTTCCTGAATCTCTCCTCAAATAACTCCCAAGTAACTGTGTCCAAAGTGAGGTGTAGTTGACGCTCTAAGTTACCCCACCAATTGAGAGCACTATCTATGAGTTGGAATATCGCTATTTTAGCTTTTGAATTGGAAGTACAATCTCTTAGTGTGAAGAACCTTCTCATTTCCTCTAACCAGGCTTCTGCACATTCGCTGGCATGACCTCCAAAAAAATCTGGGAGCTTAATATTTTGGAGCTCCCTATTAATGTCCTCGATTGGAGGTCCTCTATTAGAGTCTCTTGATACCTCGAGATTTCCTAACCCTGATGGAGGGTGCTCTACTTCCACTTCAATTATTTGGCGCCCTTTTAAAGTCCCATTAATTGCTTATAGGGAATGCAAGATGAGAGCCAACTCCGGTGAAGGTAATGGGTTATTTGTAGGAGGTCCTTGTGATGACCTTCCTTGACCTTGATTTCTTTGCATTCTCACCATTTTGAATTGTTCAAATATCTGTATGATACACAAGACTCATTAATCCAACTTAGGACTTGTCCACTCTTAGCTGACTCACATACATGTGTATAACAATAGTCATAAGTTTTTTTTTCTTTTATTATGCTCGTAAACAAGCATTATTAGTACTGAGAAGATTCCCAAGGATCTACCAAATCCTCTCATGTGTGAGTTCTACATAACTTACAATTTTTCTCTTGATACTTGCTAGGCACTGATGCAATGTACTTTGTAGGTCACGCTCTAACACAAAATTGTTTTCTTTAGTGCCATAGTTATAATTTAATATTAAGCTAATTGATAACTTGGTTTAATATATTCAAATAATCAAGTTAATTACTAATGTGAATAATACCCTTTTTAGTCATGTCATCCTTCTATGGCCATTAGTTGTTCCTTCCCAAGCTTTATATTATGTTTGAAATCATTTATGTCTATTTTATGAATCTTGGGATCTCATATAGGACATATACACAATTGGTCTCACCTCTTGAAGAGGCAGTGTCCTTGAAGCAAGGTTTCTAAGAAATTATCCGTGAATGCATATATATATATATATATATATATATATATATATAGAGAGAGAGAGAGAGAGAGAGAGAGAGAGAGAGAGTGTTAAGTTATGGTATATTCTATGCTTATAACAGTTTACTTCTTTTTCTTATTATATTCCATAGATTAGCAATCACATGTACATAAAGTAAAGTGTAGATAGAAAATTAAACGAACTACAGAAAACAAGCCAAGACAAGAGACAAACCCCACAATGTGTGGGGAAACCCTTTGATCAAATCTTCTTTTATCTTCAATAATTTAGTAGAGATAAATAGTACAATAAATATGATTTATATCAACAGTAGCAAACCCTAGATCAATAGCATCAGCATTAGTGACTTCATTATCAAACTAGGGCAGACGATATCTCACAAACCGACCGTCAGATTGACTTCATTCCACCACCAAAAGTTGCGGCTTCCAGAGAAGGTTCAGATGAACCTACAGTGCAGTTCAGATGAGGATATCTTTTAGGCCACGCAGGTAAATCTTTACTTCTGCAGTTGCAGCTTCAGTTTCAGTAGTTTCTGGCTTCAAACTAGGGCAGTCGATATCTTGCAAACCATTCGTCGGATTGACTTCATTCCACCACCAAAAGCTGCGGCTTTCAGAGGAGGTTCAGATGAACCTACAACATAGTTCAAATGAGGAGATCTTCTAGGCCACGCAGGTCAATCTTTACTTCTACAGTTGCAGGGTCAGTTTCAGCAGTTTCCGGCTTCAAACTAGGGCAATCGATATCTTGCAAACCGTTCGTCGGATTGACTTCATTCCACCACCAAAAGTTGCAACTTTTAGAGGAGATCCAGATGGACCTAGAGTGCAGTTCCAAAGAGGAGATATTATAGGCCACGTAGGTCAATCTTTGCTTCTGTAGTTGCAATTTGAGGTTCAATAGCTTCCGGCTTCACATGTGTGAGAGAGAGACCCATTTCTGCGTAGTAGAGAAGAGACTCATTTCTGCGCAGTAGAGAGAGAGAGATGTGATGAGAAGAGTGAGTGCAAATGAGGAAATGTCCTCTTATATTTACACACAACGTTGGTGTTTGAATAGATGCGACTGTTGGGTTTCTGAGCCTACATGAGTTGTAGTTCGGCTTGATAATAATTCCATAATCAAAATAAATTCATATCTCCATGAATACTTATCAGAATCGGATGATCTTTATATCAATCCTACACCTCTCGATGAGAGGAATCTAATAAAAATATTATCAGCCATGAATAAGATGACCCACATGAAGTTTTGCCATAGTTTACAATTTTAACACTCCCTCTCAACCAGGGAGAACTTCATCTGCAATCTGTCTATCGCTTGTTACTATTCATCCATCAAATGCATTGCCCTATACAACGTGACCCTTGCGCTGCTCTGCTCTATTCTGCCTGTTCTGCTTTGTCTTGTTCTGCCCTGTACTGATCGGTACTGTTTTGCTCTATTCTGCTTTACTCTTGCATTGTTCTGTTCTGCTCTGATTTTGTCCGAATTATGAAGAAGAAGAAATGATTGAGGATGTATCATACTGACTCAAAGTCAATCTCAGAGTATGTACCACTGGTCCCAGACCAGTCTCAACCAACCCGAAGTCAGTGTCATAGTGAGTACAACTCCACTAGTCCTAGACCAATATCATCCTCCACTTACTCAAAGTCAGTCTCAGAGTGCGTACCACTGGTCCTAAACCAGTCTCAGCCGACCCGAAGTCAGATTCATAGTAAGTACCACTCCTACCACTGGTCCTAGACCAGTATCACAATCTCAGAGAGTGTACCACTGGTCCCAGACCAGTCTCAACCGACTCGAAGTCAGCATCATAGTATGTACCACTCTCACTGGTCCCAGACTAGTACTGCACTGATACGAAGTCAGTCTCGGAGTATGTACCACTGGTCCCAGACCAGTCTCAACCGACCCGAAGTTAGCGTCATAGTATGGTAGAACTCCTACCACTAGTCCCAGACCAGTATCGCGGTCTCAGAGAGTGTACCACTAGTCCCAGACCAGTCTCAACCGAACCAAAGTCAGTGTCATAGTATGTACCACTCTCACTGGTCCCAGACTAGTACTGCACTGACACGAAGTCAGTCTCGGAGTATGTACCACTGGTACCAGACCAGTCTCAACCGACTCAAAGTCAGCGTCATAGTATGGTAAAACTCCTACCACTGGTCCCAGACCAGTATCATTGATCCCAGATCAATGGAGGTCATCCTAGCATAGGGAGTACGGTAGATACAACGATGCGTCCATCGGTACTACTATGGTCTGTAACTTCATTTCCCTGCTCATTGATCAGATGAGAGGTACTTCCCATGAGTCCCAGACTGCATGGGTAGGATGCCTCGACAGGAGAACTAATCAATCCTGTCCTCACAGGAGAACACATCAATCCTGCTATAATCGCCATGGAGAACACATCAATCCAGGCCTCACAGGAGAACACATCAATCCTGCTACAATCGCCATGGAGAACACATCAATCCAGACCTCACAGGAGAACTAATCATCCCGCTACACAAGAGAGTGAATCATTCTATTCCACAAGAGAGTGAATCATCTTGTCCCATAAGAGAGCGAATCATCTTGTTCCAGTGCGCACCACCAGGGGAGGGTGAGTCACCCTGTGGTCGTATGTTGCTCCAGTAAGAACCGCAAGCCCTCAGAGCTCCTAGAGCTCAATGTATGCAACATGCATGACCCTTGTACAAGGGTTTCTTAATGACTCCAAGTCATTTGGGAAAATCACAGATTAGATCTTTAACAAGGTGTATCGACCTGTACATCATCTTAATGCGATGGAGCCTCCTTGCTCATCGACTTACCATATCCTATATGATGTCTATCTGTTGGAGTAATTGACGAATACGGGATTCCTCAATAATCAAATCCCACCTCTGGTTGTTACAGAGAATCACAGTGGTATGTGTTCAAACAACTCACTGAAGAGCTTCCCCAACCAGGCAGCTTCATAGGAGATCATACTCGTAGATATGTATATGGTCTCAATGATGCTTATGGCAACTGACTTCTGCTTCCTGCTCATCCATTATATCGAAGCAGAATCCAAAGAGAAACATCACTAAAAAGTGCTCCAGTGATCCTCCACACTACTTGCCTAATCAGCATTTGAATAATCATGCAGTTTCATATTTCTGGTAGTGTATCTCAATCCATTAGTAATTGTGCCATGAAGATATCTTAGAAGATTCTTGGCATCAATGTAGTGAGGCTCAACCAAATATGAGCTCATAGTGCTAACTACAAAACATATGTTCAAACGGAGGTTCACCAAGAACATCAACGCGAATGAGTTTTTGAAACTCAGAGGCATTTCCCAAATCTGGTCCGACATCACTACCATATAACTTCTAAAAGTTAAGATCCTTGAGGTAGTCACAGGCTTGCAATCCATAATACCAAATCTTTCCAATATCTTTACCACATATTTTCCTTGAGATAGGAAAATTTCCCTTGGCTTCTTCCATAATTCAAGTCCTTGGTCCTTTATTTCAAATTCAGAAGCCAACTCCCTCTTACATTTGTGAATGAGAGGGTCTGCACCTGTTAGAAAGAGGTCATCCACATACAACACCAGTATGAGAGGCTTGTCATCTTCAACCTTAAAGTAAAGGTTAGGATCGGCTTCACTCCTAGTGAATCCTAGCTTCATCAAGTAGCTGTCGATCCTCTAATACCATGCTTGGGGTGCTTGCTTCAGCCCATAAAGAGCCTTCTTCAACCTACATACATGAGATTTTCGATCATAAATCTCAAATCCTTCGGGTTTCTCCACATAGACCTCTTCTTTGATCGAACCGTGCAAGAACTTCGTCTTGACATCCATCTGATGTAGGTTCCATCCTTGTGAAGCGGTAAGGGCTATGATCGAGTGGATGGTCATATATCTGGCAACAGGTGAAAATATCACATCATAGTCTATACCTTCCTTCTGGGAGAAACCACGAGCAACAAAACGAGCCTTATACTTTTTCATACTTCCATCTGTTGCATGCTTTATCTTGTAAAGCCATTTGGAAGTAACAACTGTCTTGCCTTGGGGTCTGGGAACTACTTCCCAGACATCATTCTTCATGATAGACTCATATTCTTCGGTCATAGTATCCTTCCATACTTGATGCTTGACGGCGTCTGAGAATGATGAAGGCTCATTTTGTATGATCGTGCTCATGATGGTCAGGTATCCCTGATACCTATTAGGTTTATTACTTTCACGAAAGGTTCCTCGGGGTGCAACATGTCCTTCAACATCATCAAGTAGCCCCATAAGCCATGAAGGTCTCTTCCTAGAAGAGGAAGGCTCATGTGGAGGAGGATCAATCGGATCCATGGGTTCTTCTACATCAGGCATTGATTCATCATCCTTTTCTTTCGGTTCCTTGGTGTTGGCTTCTTGAGAGCCCCTCAAAGTCGAAAGATTGCTCACCTTGCTGAGAGTGACATCATGACTAACTACGACTTCCCTTTGACCGGCTACATAGATTCTATAGCCTTTAATATTTTCAACATAGCCCACGAAAATTCCCTTCTTTCCAGATGCACCCAATTTATTTCTTTTCTCTTTCGGCACATGAAAATATATAGGGCTTCCAAAAATTCTAAAATGAGAAACATCAGGTTTCTTACTGGTGAACTTTTATTCAGGAGTCTAGGAACCCAATGCTTGATGAGGGCATCGATTTTGTACATATACGGCAGTGTTTGTAGTTTCATCCCATAGAAACTTCGGAAGTCTTTGATCATGTAGCATGGCCCGGACAGCTTCCATAATCGTGCGGTTCTTTCTTCCCGCCACACCATTTTGCTCAGGAGTACATGGTATAGTAGTCTCCCTCTTAATGCCATCCTCAAATATGCCTGAGTGAACCAACTGTAATATATCGGAGGTCTTGCTTTGGCTTGAGGGGAATGGTCCCCTTTTGAGCTTTCCTTCAGCACATCCTGGACATACACCTTCTTTCTCTACTTGGAATTCGGGCATCCCTGTTACCATCTGTCTTACATCGGGTAGAGCTTTGTAATGAAGGTGGGAAAACCTCTGACGCCAAAGTTCGGACTGAAGAGTTGTGTCACAAGACATGAGACCTAGTGGACTTCCATCGACCTGATATAATGAATCAACACTAAACCCAAGAGTAAAGGCATCTTTAACATTAGTTTTCCATATACGTACCTTGCCATTGCTGAAGGTTACCTTGTAGCCTTTGTCTTCCATTGCTGAGATGGACACTAAGTTCTTTTTGAGGTTAGATGCATTTAATACATCCTAGACTTTAGCCTTCTTGAATGGTTGTCCTCTTCCTCGATCCCCAGCTCTCCTCTTACCTTTGCTGTTGAATTTGTCATTCCTTTGATTTGCCATCAAAGGGATTTTGATCATCGTCCCGATGTGAGTCCTTTCTATCAGGGCACTCCCTTGCATAGTGGCTTGCTTTATCACAGATGTAACATCGTCCTTTTCTTCCACCCTTAGGTCCAGCCTTTCCTTTTGATTTAGTCCTTGAATTATTTCTTTTCTTAGCATGAGAAGAAAAGGCAGCAGGAGGACCTTTAGGCATGGGCATTTCTTGCTCTTCTTCCCTTGTTTCTTCTTGAATGCATCTAGCCATTAATTCCTCGAAACCAGGAATTACATTATAGTTCAGAAGAGTAATCCTGAACACGTACCATTCGGATGGTAATCCTTCAAGAGTCGTGAGTACCATTTCCAAGTCTATTGTAGATTTCCTTGGAGGTGTCCAGTTCAGAGATGTAGGCCACCAAGTTCTTGTTGATAGAGTCCCAGATGATCTTTTATTTTGTCTTCTTCGGTTTTCCATTTGTTCCAGATAGCAACGGATGCATTTGATGGAGGCTTAACAATATTGCCTCTTACGTGACCCAACACTCCTTGATCTTCAAGGGTTAGATCGATAGACATCTTCCATCCGTGATAGTCAGCTTTCTCACGGAGCTTGTTTTCAGTAGGAAAGAGTATTGAGGACCCCATAGTTCTTTTAGGATAGCCTTGCCAATCTTCTCTTCAGTGATTGCTCTTGCTCTTGCTTGGGCTTTGTCTTCACCTCAGCTCTGATACCATGTTAAGTTATGGTATGTTCTATGCTTATAACAGTTTACTTCTTTTTCTTATTATATTCCACAGATTAGCAATCACATGTACATAAAGTAAAGTGTAGATAGAACATTAAATGATCGACAGAAAACAAGCCAAGACAAGAGACACAAGATCTAGCGGCTAGCCAGGGACAAACCCCACAATGTGTGGGGAAACCCTTTGATAAAATATTCTTTTATCTTCAATAATTCAGTAGAGAGAAATAGTACAATAAATCTGATTTATATCAACAATAGCAAACCCTAGATCAGCAGCATCAGCATTAGCGGCTTCATTATCAAACTAGGGCAGACGATATTTCACAAACCGACCGTCGGATTGACTTCATTCCACCACCAAAAGTTGCGGCTTCCAGAGGAGGTTTAGATGAACCTACAGTTCAGTTCAGATGAGGATATCTTCTAGGCCATGCAGGTCAATCTTTACTTCTGCAGTTGCAGCTTCAGTTTCAGAAGTTTTTGGCTTCAAACTAGGGCAGTCGATATCTTGCAAACCGTTCGTCGGATTGACTTCATTCGACCACAAAAAGTTGCGGCTTTCAGAGGAGGTTAAGATGAACCTACAACACAGTTCATATGAGGAGATCTTCTAGGCCACGCAGGTCAATATTTACTTTTGTATTGCAGCTTCAGTTTCAGCAGTTTCCGGCTTCAAACTAGGGTAATCGATATCTTGCAAACCTTTTGTCGGATTGACTTCATTCCACCACCAAAAGTTGCGGCTTTTAGAGGAGATCCAGATGGACCTATAGCGTAGTTCCAAAGAGGAGATCTTATAGGCCACGCAGGTCAATCTTTGCTTCTGCAGTTGCAGTTTCAGGTTCAACAGCTTCCGGCTTCACATGTGTGAGAGAGAGACCCATTTCTGTGCAGTAGAGAAGAGAATCATTTCTGCACAGTAGATAGAGAGAGATGTGATGAGAAGAGTGAGTGCAAATGAGGAAATGTCCTCTTATATTTATACACAACTTTTTTGTTTGAATAGATGCGACTGTTGGGCTTCTGAGCCTACATGAGTTGTAGGTTGGCTTGATAATAATTCCATAATCAAAATAAATTCATATCTCCATGAATACTTATCAGAATCAGATGATATTTATATCAATCCTACACCTCTCGATGAGAGGAATCTAATAAAAATATTATCAGCCATGAATAAGATGACCCACATGAAGTTTTGCCCTGGTTGCCAATTTTAACAGAGAGAGAGATATATATGAGAGAGAGAGAGATATTTGCAATAATTAGATTTAAAGAAGAAAAAAAACATTGCTAAAATAAATGTGAATTCTTAGGAGCTTCATAGACAAAGTCTAAATATTGTGGTATGAAAAAATGCCATTTTTGTGATATTAATAGAATGGAGAATGGAAATTAATATCATTTATATACTTGTATTAGACCAAACACATAAATCTTAATTTCAAAATATATTTAACATATAATTTTCATAACACATTGCAAGGGTAATTACCCAGACACCAGTGGATGTGAAGCTCCAGTTAGAAATTGAGGAGTCTATGCATTCGTTTGAATACACAAAATTGGTCGATATATATGGAGAGAGAAGTAGGGATACTGAGGGGGGATGTTTATTCAGCCATTTGGGTGTAGGCTTGCAGTGGAGGAGGAGAGATTTGCAGTGGTGGGGTACAATGAAAATGCCCCTGAGATGCTGGATGTTGTGAGTGGTGCCCATGCAGTGCCGAGCATCAGGGGGGGGGGGGGGGGGGGGGGTGGAGCGGGAAGAGGGGGGTGGTAGTGGTAGTGTCAGGGGGCTTATGATAATTGGTATGGATGTCTGGACACTTTTCAGGCCTGCAAGTACTGCTGCCCTGCAGAAAGCGGCCACCTTCACGGACGTGCATCTTCTGAACCCACTATTTGTCCGTTGCAATAGCTCTGGTAAGCCCTTCTATGCCATTCTTAACAGAATAGATGCAGGGTTGGTCATAGACTTTGAGCCAATGACACCTCCTGATGTGCCTGTATCTGTCGCTGGTGCACTGCAGTCATACAAGTTGGTTGCTAAGGCCATTTCTCGCTTACAGTCTCTCCCTGGTGGAGATATTTGGTTGTTGTGTGACAATGTGGTGCAGGAGGTGTGGGAGCTTACTGGGTATCACCGTGTGATGGCATATCGATTTCATGAAGATGAACACGGTGAAGTAGTTGTAGAGGTGAGAAGACCTGATCTGGAGCCTTGTTTGGGTATGCATTATCCTTCCACTGATATTTCCCAGGCTTCCAGGTTTTTATTCATGAAGAACAAAGTGAGAATGATTTGCGATTGTTGTGCCCCTCTTGTGAAGGTAATACAAGACAAACAATTGTGTCGGCCTTTGAGCTTGTGTGGATCCGCACTGTGGGCACCTCATGGTTGCCATGTGCAGTTCCTGGCCAACATGGGTTCTATTGCATCTCTGGTGATGTCAGTGACGATAAATGAGAATGGAGATGACAGTGAAGGCAGTGGGCATCAACAACCGTAGAAAGGAAGGAAGCTTTGGGGCCTTGTAGTTTGCCATCACACAAGTCCACGGGTTATCCCTTTCCCTTTGAGGTATGTTTGTAAATTTTTGATGCAAGTTTTTGGCATTCAACTAAACAAAGAGGTTGAATTAGCCACTCAGTTGAGGGAGAAACATATCTTACATGTCCAAACTGTGCTCTGTGATATGCTTCTTCGTGATGCACTTGTTGGGATCGTGTCTCAGACTCCCAACATTATGGACCTTGCAAATGTGATGGGGCTGCTTTATTATATGGGAAACACCTTTGGCTTTTGGGGACCACTCCTACTAAGGCTCAGATATTGGATATTTCATATTGGCTCCTCGAGCATCACAGAGATTCCACTGGTTTGAGTACTGACAGTCTTGCAGAAGCAGGCTATCTAGGAGTTGTATCACTAGGTGATGCAGTTTGTGCAATAGCCACAATCAGAATTACCTCCAAAGACTTCTTATTTTGGTTCAAGTCTCACACAACGAAAGAAATAAAATGGGGAGGTTCTTAACATGATCCCAATGATAAAGAGGATGGCAGGAGAATGCACCCTCAGTCATCATTCAAATCATTCCTGGAAGTTTAAAAGGCGAAGTCTTCCTTGGGAGGATGTCGAGATGGATGTCATCCATTCGTTGCAGCTGATTCTGAGGGATTCCTTTCAAGATATTGATGATAGTGACAAGAAAACCATGATACATTCACAACTAAATGACTTGAGGCTTCAAGGAATAGATGAACTAAGTGTAGTGACAAATGAGATGGTAAGGTTAATTGAAACTGCAACTGTGCCAATTTGGCAATCAATTCTAATGGACTCATAAATGGATGGAATACTAAAGCAGCTGAACTCATAGGATTGTTGGTCAATGAAGTTATAGGGAGGCCTTTAATTTATCTTGTTCAGCATGACTCGGTTGAAACCGTGAAAAAAATGCTCTACTTGGCTTTGCAAGGAGGAGAAGGGGCCTGAATGTCCGCAAAACTTTACTCTAACGGATACACCATCTATGCAGAAAGACAACATTTCTAGGTCAAAATCTACGCAGAACTATAGTAATGCAGCTGAGTCGAAGACTTTACAAAACACAATACCAAGAACAAGGCATAACGACACTACACAGGGGCCTAAATCTAGACAAATGTCATATTTTGAGGGAATAAATCTGCATATGGGCTGCCAAACTTTTGAGAATATGTTCTTTGTATCATGTTCTCTAAGCTAGGAATTACTTAAACAATACCAATGAATGCATTGAAAATAACACATTACAAGAAAGATCAAATACATGCTCTAAAACCTATTGTTGATGATGTTGCAGAGGCATCTGTGGCTGTTGTTGTTGGAAGAGCGAATTATGCATCAAGCTTGATGGTCCATGAGAAACAGGTGGTGTTGCTGAGCTTTGAAGATGTGGGTACTTGCCTTCCATTGAAGTGAAATGATAGAGATCACAACCCTAAAATCTCCTTACAAATGCAGTTAACCTTAGTACCTCTTCCTCGAGATGAATGAGACCGATTTTGGGCAGCAACATGGTATTTTATACCCAATGACAATGGAATATGTGCATATGTAGGTGCTTGGCCCTTTTATAGAAGGATGGATGTCAAAGTCAATGAAAGAAAAAATGATATCTCATCTACTATAGATGATCACCTTAAATTTAGTAAATGACATTCATAATTTATGGATTTCTCCTGGATTTTGCAGAATTGATAACTATTGTTTTTCATGAGCTAGAAAGGAATATTTTTGTATTTTGCAGGTGATAATGCATATAGATATGTATGAAATATCATGCATGCAACAGATAAACAAACCAAGATATTCCCTTACTGTAGCATGAGAATCTTATTCTTTATCAGACAAAGTCTTGTAAAGTTTCTGCTATGCTTTCAATATAATAATAACTCAGGATTTCAATCTCATTGTCTGTAGTAAAATACAAACAATATAAATGATTGTTTATGAGAACCCACCTACAAATCTTCATACATATAGAAAGTGTATAGCAAATAACAGGGATTTGTATCCCACATACGGATTCTTGTGGGTGTTAAATTCTACACTTCAGATGGGTTTACCAAATAACAGGGCTTTGTATCCCACATACAGATTTTTTTTTTGTGGGTGTTTAAGCTACATTGTATTACAGCATGAATCATGGGATCTTGGTTTAAAACTGGAGAATATTATAGATATTTCTCTGATATCGGATCCAATGTTAAATGACTGAATTGATATTGTGAAGGCATGCCTGCACCTCAAGGAATGCTCGAGGGAGTATAAAATGGTGTCTGCCTATGGAAATATTCGTTAT
Organism: Pinus tabuliformis; assembly: GCA_031772625.1. Taxonomy (NCBI): domain Eukaryota; kingdom Viridiplantae; phylum Streptophyta; class Pinopsida; order Pinales; family Pinaceae; genus Pinus; species Pinus tabuliformis. Next base: position 1,633,302,856 of record CM062818.1, on the reverse strand, counting down.
ATCCACCGAGACTTTATGAGTGACAGGGACACTCAGCTTCTAATTCTTCAGATGCGCCATGTGAGAAAATGAAGGACTACACCCTTGATAAGGAAGATTCAAGCAAAGTCAAATGGATCAAGTGGAAGATTGGGAAAGTGCAGCGCTTAGCATAGAGAAGCAAGAAGCAAAGGCCCATGCAAAGGATATGTCAACATTCTGTGGCAGCTAGCTATTAAGATCAAGAGTGATGTAGTTAAGGATACACAGGGTAGTGATAAAAGAAGTTCTAAATTGCCGGTAAAATGGAGAAAAAAATCATTAAATTAGTCTTAAATGAAATCAGTTCCACATAATTTTTATAATAAAAATGCTTACAAGTAATTATGAGGGTTATAAAATATTTTAGCAAAGATTTGGGTCTAGTGGGTCTTGGGTCCAGATTTTGAATCTGAGCTCTGATACCACGTGTGAGGCTCCCTCCTAGGATCCTCTAACTAAAAAAATAATTTTATCTAAATTTAAACACAATAAGATGGGAAATAACTTATTTATATCAAAAAATTTATTTTATGATAATATACCATTAAAATTTATTTACCACAATTTAAATAAGTAAGAATTTCATTAGCTCCTGACTCTGTTGGGATGCTCCTTTTGACTACCCAACTAGATTTGCCTCCCAGCCAACTATGAAGTATTTCCTAGACCAAGGAACCTCCACGGGTTCCCTAGCCCTCCGAGCCTAAGTCCAACTAGATGTAGTGTGTCCAAGTTAAACAAACACTCTCCTTCTCTCCCTTCTCTTTTCTCCACCTTCCTCCCAGCCAACTAGGAAGTATTTCCTATCCCAGGGAACCTCCACAGATTCCCTAGCCTTCCGAGCCCAAGTCCAACCAGATGCAGTGTGTCCAAGTTAAACAAACACTCTCCTTCTCTCCCTTCTCTTTTCTCCACCTTCCTCCCAAAACAAAATCCTCCAAAACCAAGACAAAGGATCCCCCCTCCTCCTCTCATCATCCCTTTCCTTTTATGCCTTCTCCTCCCATCCACCTCAACCACCTATCATTAATGTCATAACTACCCCCTCATCCTTTCATTTGACTTTTCTTACCATATCTTCTCCCAAGTAAATTTGAGAGGACATTTTGGGGATAAGATATAGATATTTAATTTGGAAATTAATTGGGAAAGACCATATCTTCTCCCAAGTAAATTCGAGAGGACATTTTGGGGATAAGTTATGGATATTTAATTTGGAAATTAATTGGGGAAGACCATATCTTCTCCAAAGTAAATTTGAGAGGAAATTTTGGGGATAAGATATGGATATTTAATTTGGAATAATGGAAGGAGACCATTTCCTATCCAAAAATTAAATTTGAGAAGACAAGTTGGGAATTGAATAATAACAATAATGAAATTTATATCAGTAAATAAATTTACAGTTCACAAATGTAGGTATGTCCCAATATTTCTTGATAATTATTAGTCAATATTTTCAGGTAATTTAAACACTAATAAAATTTGCATGATAAGATTAAGTTGGGCATTTCATTCTTTACTCCTTAGCAAGACCAAAATTACAATAAAGTCTAGTTCTCTTCTCATTTACAATTTCATCAAAATAATTTTATTTAGCACCTCTCTATTGGTGTGCTTGGGTTTATAGGTAGCATTAGCCTTGTTGAGAGAAATTAGAAGCCAAGTGTTCTTGTCTCTTCAACTCCATATCTTCATCACTTTTCCTCTCCCTTTCATATTGTGTTGGCATCATTCTAATTAGAGTTCCTTCTAGTTGTTTTTTTCATAGTGCTTAAAATGGAAGAGCAACACTTTGGAGCCGAGTGGTAGTGAATTGATCTAACATGGGCACTTTACACCATCAACTTTTTCTCCTACCTCATTATCAGCCTCCATAGTCATGAGCTTCACTTCCATAACCATAAACCTCAAATTTTACTAATTTCTTTACGATAATTTGAGTAATTAACCATTCAACATTTCTTGCAAATCAATAAATGAAGTAATGATAATATTTATATAGAAGTTACAAACAAAAACCATCAATAATTTTATTTATAAATTTATTCTAAAAAATCTATAAAATAAATAAATAAATAGTAAATAAAAATAAAAATCTCTCAATATTTCTATGTCATATGAGCAGGGTTGGAATTTGATGGGAAAAATTCTTGTCACAGGGCATTTTCGGTGTATTTGATGTTTACAAATTTCACATAACTGTCTTCCCTGATGTGTTCTAAAATTTACAAAAGTATTTTTGATGGGTTATTATTTTCCGAAAACGTTCTTAATACTGCATATCAAGTTGTTTCATTTGGACTAGGGCTTGTCATGGTGTCACATCCATCCATTTATTCACCAAGCATGGAGTAAGACTGCGAGTAGGCGGGCATCAATGCTATATGTCCTTGAGCCTCTCTCGTCTACTAAATCCATTGAATATTTATTTACAGAGTATGGGGTTTCATATATTGTACGATATGTTAGATGGGAAATAACTCAAGAGTGATGGTAAGGCATCAACTCAAGATCTTCATAAGTGGTTTGAGATCAAAGCAGGTGGCATCCTTGCTTGTTTGAAAATATTCTTAGGCTTTCTCGTCCAAGACTGCCCATTTCTCTCCAACTTGCTTGGCTAGCTGATCAGAGGGAATGAATCACGGAAGCAATTGTATCTATATAAATTTCTTGTGGGAGGTTTGTGTGACCATAAGTGAGGTGGTGGGGATTATCATGGAAAAGTAGCTCATGTTTGGTTGCTTGGCATGTGCTTGATTATGGTACTGAGATCAAACCTCCCCACCCCCCAACGCAAAGGTACCATTCAAGATTACAAGAAGAGAAAGGTTTATAATAAAATAGAAAAAACATTTTGACTGTATTAATGGGAGTAATGGAGAATTTGGTTTTTGTATTTGTGCATTGGGGTGTTTGAAAAAAATATCATTAGCTCAACCAGCTCGTAACTTCCCCTCCAGCAGGAAAACCTCATTTCCTTTCTAAAACACCTCGCTACCCATTAGAGAAGAGTGAAGGATCTTGCTAGACGCCTAACTCTACCAGAGAAAGAGCAACAACTAGTAAGTATGAGTTATTTTCCACAACCATTTTGTATTAAAGAATAGGTTAGTGAATTTAATTGTATAAAATATTGTTTTATGTTGAGTAGAAAAGAATGATAGGGCATGGTTTTAAATTAAAATATGTCATAAAACAAAGTAAAGACAATCTTTACATTATATAATGGTTTGTTGTAGATCAAATGTTATTATGTTTTTGGAAGAGAACTACAAATATTGTCTTCACCAAAAGACATGTTAATAAGATAAGTATTAGCTAAGCATGTCATAAGAACCAACACATCATTGTATTATCATTATTATGTATGCATATGAGGAGGTAGCTCAAAGAAAGAAAAGAAAAAACATTTTTTTTTTTTGGTAATTAGGTTGAACCTAGGTTGGGGTTACTTAATAGTGGCATCCATCATCAACCCGTCCTCACCCTCCCCATGGGATTCGAACCAAAGACCTAGTGGAAACTAAACCTCAACTAAAATGTATGATGGAAATTGATTTGACACATTACATTGGAGAATTTATGATATTCAACTAATGTATCAATGGTGTATTGTAAGTAAAATTGATTGATTTATTTCCAAATCATGCTTGAATGTGCCCAACTCTATAATATTCTTAAAAAAATGCATAGGGGACAACTTACAGTGACTCCACACGGACAACACCGAATCATGGATGGGACGTGAAATTGAAGAATCAAATGTGTACCAAACTTTTCGTGCCTTGTAAAATCAAGGCCTCCTCGATCGATTTGTGCTACTCTAAAATCATTGCACTCTATGTGGGCTTACCTGTTTGGCTACGCAACCTTGGAGGTAGACTCTTCCATCTTTGCATGGCATTAATACCATCGTGGTTGGATGGAGGCCATCAAACCATTCAAAAATGTGCTTAGTTTGCTTTGTGTATATTCTTTTTTGTCTTTTAAAATTATGTAGAGCGTTAACACGAGTGGGTTTTAATCAATTTTACATTTTTTATTTTGAAAATTTTACTATGCAAAAAAAATCCAAAACAAAATTATGTTAAAACTATGTAGAGCATTAAGGCTACTGGGTTTTAATCAATTTTACATTTTCTATTTTGAAAGTCTTACTATGCAATAAAATTCCAAAACAAAATTTAAATGAAGAAACTACCACTCCAATGTTTCAGAAGAGTTCCACAGAATTCCATAATGTTGGCCCGCTTTGCAACCTTTACAAAATGGCGAGTGGAAAATAACTCAGAGGCTGGTGAATTTTCCAGAGAAAACTTATGTACTCACTTCATTTTTGTTTTTTTGGGTAGTGTATGTATTTTTTGTTCACCAACCTCTAAGTTATTTTCCACGGGTCACTATCATTCTACAACAAATCATTATATAATATAAAGATTGCTTTTACTTTGTTTTATGACACATTTTACTGTAAAATTATCCACTATCATTATGTTCTACTCTGCCTCAAAACAATTTTAACTTAAAATCAATCAGTCATTTTTCTAATTTGTTTTAAGTTTAAAAAATATCAAGATTTCCAAAGTAGGCCCTATTGAATGGTCTTTACTACTAAGAATTGTGTATAATTTTTTGAACGACTTACAATCATGTATTTTTAATGTTTAACAACTAATTTAATCTTAATTTGATTGTGAATTTGGTTATTCAGAGTTTTTTTTATAAAATATATATTTTAGAAGATATCATATATTATTATTAATAATAATTATAAAGGAAGAATAAGGTTTAGGGTTCAATAAGCGATTTGTATGTTATGGGCATTTTTTTTTTAACATAATCGGGTGTTGTTTTATATTCCAAAAAAAGTTTGAGGAGGCTGAACTCATGTGTTACATAGCTTTATGTCAGGAAAGCAAAGAAAGGAAATGTTGCGGGATAGACAAAATTCCTCTTTGTTCCTGCCTTTTCTGATTTCTGAAAAACCTAGACAAGTGTAGATTCTAATGAACTGAAACAACAGAAAACAAGATTTACAAGGCATGCTCAGTCTATGTTGATATGGCTGATCTGTTGAGCTGTAGATTCTTCGGGCTTGTTATCAACATCAACGTTCTTGATGCTTGAAGAGCTGGTATGAACTGCATTTCTATTTTCCATCATAAACTTCAGGATTTCGATGGATTCCTATACATGACTGCACTTGTTGGAGAGATAGTTGAACTGCTCTTGGAGCGAAGAGATTCTATGGAGGAACAGGTTGAGATCAACTTCATACTTGTCACTGGTGAGCCGGGCATGATTGTCGATCTTGGCATCCAGAATCTTCTGATGGGCACGAATTTGCTCCAACTCAGCCTGAAGGTCAGCGCAGTGGAAACAGTCTTCACTTCTTGCCATTGTTGTAGACTGAAGATGATGCTTGGAGCACTGTGGAGGTCGGGTAGTTGATTGATGCTGAAGCTGCTTGACTTGGAAGCTCGAAACGGGAACTGATGAATCCACGAAGCAGGGAAGGGGAAGCAGAGACGGGGGGGCGCAAAATAGCACTGAGACTTAGAGCAAGAAGGCAAAATGGGCAAAAGTAGGGAGGGTGACTTAGAGCGAGAAGGAGGGGTGACAGGTTCGATCTCAGCATGAGAAGAAGATAGGATGCAGGAATGAAAGGAGGAAGGGGTGTATAAGAAGGGAAGGATGAGCAGAGGGCCTAGTGGGGGAATGTAAAGAGCAGCAGAGAAAGGGAGACAAGGGAAATCACAGGAGAGGGAAGAACGAGACAGGGAGGGATGGGCGACAAGATGGAAGTCGGCTGAGCAGATCATTGCCAGCGATTTGATGGGATATTCAAGATGATGTCGAATCTCAAGACAGATTTTGGTAGAGGTGAGGATCTGAAAAATTCTTGATAAGGCGCAGATGTCAAAGTCATCAGAATTACTGCAGGTTGGATTGAGACAATAGATGATTTTGGTCATGGGAGATGATGCTGAGATTCAACTGTGTTGCAAAGAAGATTACCCAAGGGTCTGCCGCAGGCTCTGTTGGCATGGGAGTCGGCCTCCTTATTGAGGGTGCGGAGGACGTGGAAAAATCGCAGATCTGTCATTAATTGACCGAGAATTTGACAACGACTAATGGTTTTTTGAAGAAGAACATTGGGAGACTTTCTATTATGAGCCATTAAACTGATGACTACAGCCGAGTCACCAAATATCAATGTTGTATCTATACCAATTTTATGGAGCTGGACAAGCCCCTGATATAGAGCCAGAGCTTCAGCCCTATTATTGGAGATGGGGCCAAGCCCCCATTCATAGGTAACAATGCGTTCCCCATTGGCATTGAATATGACTCCTCCTGCCCCTGCAATTCCAGGATTAGATTTGGAAGCACCATCAAAGAAGAGATAATAGATGTTGCAATTTCTGAGCCAAGTTGAGAACTCTTCTTCTTTTAATCTTATTTTCCAGTTATGGCTAGCATTGTTGAGTAGGTTGTTGGTGATATTCCCATTTTGGTTACTGTTGTTTTTATCTAGCAAATAACCAATGAAGTTCCACTCTTCGACACTGAGGCCAGTGATATCAATATTCCTTTGGTTTTTGGCAGAGATAGTTTCTAGGGTGAGGCTCCTTGCCTTGTTGCAGAGTTTTCTTATGATCGTTTCCTTGTCTTTGAATACCCTGCGATTTCTAGCCAGCCAAATGTTCCACAAAAGAGAATAGGGAAGGGTATCCCAGACCCTTTTAACTATATTATTCTTCTTATGCTGCCATGGATAGTTCTTCTTCCAGAGTTGCAAAACTTCTCCTATGGAATTCTGAGAGTTCCAAGGAATATGGTCGGTGAAGGATATTTCTCTCCAACAGGTGGTAGCAAAGGGGCAGGCAATGAAGAGATGTTGAATGGTTTCTTCAGCAGCTTGACAATTAGGGCAACGAGAAGGGCCACTAATTCCTCATTTTTGCAAATTTTCAGAGGTAAGGATTTTCCCTTTAAGGAGAGTCCAAAGGAAGAATTTAATTTTAGGAAGGGCCTCAGATTTCCAGACAGTTTTCCAATGAGTCCAAATGGGCGTGGGATGATTACTGTTGCAAATGTGCTGGTGGGCAGCTTGAATTGTATAATTGGATCCAGATGGATCCCAGTGGAAGCCATCTAAATCATTCTTTTTTATAGGAGCTATGCTATGAAGATGGGCTTGGAGAACAGAGAAGCTTGCCTTGAGATCAATGGGAATGGCCGGAAAAGTCCAACCTGTCCATAATTGGGATTGGGGATCCCACTAGGAAATCTGATCCAGGTGTTGAATGCCTATGTTGTCAAAAAAGGAGAGGATTTGATCAGCTCCAGCTGGCTGTTTATAGGTTGTTGTCCCATAATTTTATCAGATCCAATTTTAATATTAGCACCTCCCTTGGGAACTTTAGATATGTTCTGAGCCATAAAGGGAATTGCTTTCTTGCACAATCTCCAAATTTTGGAGCAATCTGTGTTAGGAATGTCGTGGTCGAGAAGGTGCTGCCTTGGGAAATTTAAATATTTAGCTTCCAACACCCTTTTCCACCAAGCAGAAAGGCCGGTGATAAGTCTCCAAGAAATCTTGCCTCCAAATGCAAGATTGAGGAACTTGGGGGATCTGATTCCGAGGCCTCCTCGATCTTGGGATTGAATGACCTGCTTCCAACTAACCATATTGAACTTCTTTTTGTCATTTTTCCCTCCTTGCCAAAGAAATTGGCGGAGGATGATTTCCATTTTATGATGAAAAGAGGCAGGAGCTTGAAGGAGGGTGAATTGGTATAAGGGCAGAGAGGAAATACCTGATTTTAAGAGAATTAGGCGACTTGCTGGATTGAGCCAGATGGAACCCCATTGCTGCACTTTCCTTTTCATTTTGTCAATTATAGTATCCCATACTTCTGCCTTTAATGGACCAGCACTCACTGGCATGCCCAGATAAGTGAAATGCGTCCAATCATAATTGCAAGAAACTCCAAAGGTATTGGCGATATTGTGAAGGACTTGAGCTGAAGTATTCCATCCATAAATGCAACTTTTCAACTGATTAACCATTCCTCCAGAGTATCGCATATATTTGTCTAGAAGATCTTTGAAGCACCGGGCTATTATATTGGAAGCTCCTCCAATTAGCAAAGTATCATCAGCAAATTGAGAGTGATTTATATTCTTTACCCCATTCCCATATTTAATGCCTGTGATGAGGCCGACCCTCTGATTGAAGTCCAAAGCTTTGCTAAAGGATTCAACCATCAAAATGAAAAGATAAGGAGAGAGAGGGCACCCTTGTCTTAGACCTCGAGATGATTGGAAAGCATTTCCAGGTCTGCCATTAACAAGAGGAGAGATCCAGGGGCCAGAAATGCATGCTTTAATGAGGTTCAAAAAAGACACATCAAACCCCATTTTCTTTAGAACAGCCATGAGGAAAGAGTGCCTTACTCTGTCGAAGGCATTAGCAAGATCAAGTTTAAGAATAAACCCTTTCTCTTTTCTAGACTGGCTCGAATGGATAGCTTCTTGGACAAGGAGGATGGAATCAGAAATTTGTCTATTGGCCAAGAAACCCCCTTGGTTTTCAGAAATGAGGGAAGGGAGGAGGGGTTTGAGGCGGGAAGCAAGGATTTTGGTCAGGATTTTGTAAGAGGAATTGCATAGGGAGATGGGTCGAAAGCAAGCAAAGGAAGAGGGTCGATTTTCTTTGGGAATGAGGGCAAGGTGGGTGGCATTGGTGAAGCCTCCAATTTTACCCTTTCGTTGGGCCCATTTGATCATTTTGATTAGATCTTTTTTTATTATTCCCCAATAAGCTCTGTAGAAGCAGATGGGGAAACCATCTGGGCCTGGAGCTTTGTCAGGTTGGAGGGTCCAAATAGTTCTTCTTATTTCTTCCTCATCATCTCCTTGTTCAAATTGTCATTCATTTCCTTGTTGATCTCGCTGGGGAGATATTGCAACAGATCTGTATAATCTTCCTCTTCTTTTGTTTCGGTTAAGAGAGCTCTGTAGTGATCTGTGGCTGCCTTTCGAATAGCACCTTGGGTGTTTTGACGATTGCCATCTGCATCCAAAATAGAATTTACATTATTCCTTATTTTTCGGACAGTAGCCTGCTTATGAAAGAAAGCAGAGTTCTTATCTCCCCCTTGCAGCCAGAGCTGCCTCGATTTTATCCTCCATTTATGTTCCTCCTCTCTGTTTGCATGACACAGTTGTGAGTAAAGATCGCTCTCCTGGTCTTTGTTCTCCTGTGAGAGGCCATGTTCCTCTGTTATTCTATGGATATAGTCCAATTTGCTCTTTATCTCTTTTTTGGTCTTCTCGGGTTCCTTATAGCAATTTTTTGCCCAATCCTTTAAAACCTGTTTGGTCTTTCTTAGCTTGGTTTCCCAAATGTAACCAGGGGACCCTTCAACGTGCTGGCACCAAGTGTTTTGTACGATCTCTTTGACAGCTGGAATGCAATTCCACAGAGAACTATATTTAAAGGGAATGGGTCCAAGAGGACAGTGGGCTTCTAGAGTAAGAGTTATAGGGTAATGATTAGAGGCTGAGAAAGGAAGGATGGAGGCATATCTAGCAGAGAAGGAGGAGAGAAACGTGACATTTACTAAGATTCTATCGAGCCTTTCCATAATGTTGCCTTTACCCAACCTGTGATTGCTCCAAGTATACCTTCGATTTTTTGGAGCAACATCGATGAGATCATGATCTTGCATGATGTTTTCTAAGTGAACTCTGTAAGGATCAGGGGAGAAACTACCTCCTCTTTTCTCATTGGAATGAAGAATAAGGTTGAGGTCTCCCCCGAAAATAATATTATTACTTTCTTCTGCATCTATGTTGGCCTTGAGATCATCCCAACAACGCTCCTTGTCTCTGTAGTGATTAGGAACATAGATATTATAGATGACTATAATTTGTCTATCTGTTCTATTTTCTAGAACGGTTTTTATCCAATGCTGGTTAACAGTGTCCGTTATATGATTCCAGATGTTGTGGTTCCAGAGAGTTGCAATTCCTTCGGAGGCACCCCTTGATTCACTAATGCTGCCATTATACTGCTTCTGTTGATCAATAATTCCAATCATTTCTTGTTGACCCTATTTTGTTTCTTGTAACAAAAGGATTTCTGGTTTCTCACCATGAATAAGATCTTTTAGGGAAACTACTTTGGAGGGGTGCCCTAGTCCCCTACTATTCCAGGATAGAAATTTCATCATTGGGTATGAGGGGTACGGAGAGGTGCTTGCCCCCCGTGATCCTTGTGGATTGTTTCTTTATCATATTGCCCTAGAATATAGGATTCTATAGGATTCTGAGTGCCCATGGCTATATCTTTCTGAGCGTTCTCATCTCTTTGTTGCTTAGTAGACTTCCTACCCGGCCCAAGTTTTTTATGAGAGTCACTAGTTGCTCCATGTTCTTTTGAGGAACTCCTGGTATGTCTAATAGGAGGAGGATCAAGGGAAGGATGGGAGGAGATAAGCGGAGGAAGAGAGGTTTCGAGGGCATCGGATTGGACCAAAGGAGGGGGGGTAATATTGGCTGGGGGGGAGGACAGGAAAAGGATTGGATGAAGGGGGAGGGAAGAGTTGGAGGGGGAGGAAGAGGAGGGGCGAGCTACATTGTGAGCTGGAGGGCCAGCTTCAAGAGGAACTTTGGCCATGGGGGCCGTCTTCTTTTTCTTAATTGTTTCCCATTGATCATCTTGTGAACCATTCTCAACATCAACAAGTTTAGTACAACGATTGGAAAAATGGCCATATTCATGACATACCTTACATTTAAACGGGATCTGCTCGTAATCCAGCTGCTGAATATGACTCCAGTCGTCCACTTTGAGTTTGATGGCTTCGGGAAGGCCTTTGCCTAGATCAACTTCAACACATATGCGCACACAGGCTTGCATATTATCTTTTGGCTCGTTGTGATCAATGAATCTGCCAACTGCATTCCTAATTGCTCAAACAGATTCATCTCCCCAGTAATGGAGGGGGAGATGAGGAAGCCTAACCCAGACCGGAACATCACTAGGAACGTCCAGTTCTGGGTCAAAGTCTGGAGTCCATTTATTGAGATACAGGCCTCTGGAATCCATGAAATAAGGGCCATTTTTGAAGATTAGGTCCTTGTCTTCTCTAGATTCAAAATGAAAGGTAAAGTACCCTTTCCCGCAAAATCTAATGGATATTTTTCCTTGAATTTCATCAGACCAATTTATTTCAATCCATCTTTGCACAGTCATCGGGGATGGCCAGAGACCTGTGAATTGACCAATGAGACCTCTTTCTGCTAAAGAAAGGGCAGCCATACAGGGAAGGGCTGGAGGAAGATTGACTTCTTGAAGAACATCTAGTTTTTTGACGAACTTGGAAATAGCTGGACGAGGGCACTGCGGAGGTAAGGATTTTACCAGATCTGAAAAAGCTTGTTGGGCATCAGCCACCTCCGGTGTAGCATCCGGAGGGGCCATGGCAGAGAGCTGAAGGCCAAGGCAAACGCAAAGCGGTTTGACCTAGCAAAGGTAGAGCAGGGCGCGTGCCAGAATCCCAAAAACTTCAATCTTGAGTGAGAGATTTTTTTTCATTTTTGTTTTTTATTTTATTTATGATAAATATTTGAATTTTTTTAATATAATTGTATTATTGAAAGGTAATTTTTTATTCAAAATTTGATTGGTGAAGAATTTATTTATTATCAAAAAGTTATTCTTGAAGGGAAAAATTTTAAACATGACGTTTCTTGACTCGAAGAATAAAGATCCAAAACATCAAAAAAAAATTCTGATAGGTAAAGAGGAATCCAAATTCCAACCCTACATATGAGTGTTGAGACTAATTCATATGGGGAGTGATCATATTGTAAAAGTAACTCATACTAAAAATATTGAATAATTATTATAAGATTGATATTCCCTTTCTTTTTTACACACTATTCCATTCCATAACATTAATATCAGAGACTAGTTATTATTTGAAATCCTTAAATGCCATAATAACTTTCTTGTGGTGAATGTAAACTCTTTCTAAATGGTTGTGACCATTAATCTTAATCAAGGATTGTTAAAGCCCTAAATATCTTGATGGACGGTTGGGAAAGGAAGACATACAATAGAATGGAGGATTATTTAATGGATGAATGCTCGTTTTAAATGGTTGCGGGTCACATGCCAGTGGCAATGATGGCAACTACTAGGAGGGAAATACTTTCCAGATGGAGGAATAAGATGTCAGTGGCGACTCACACATTAAAACACTCTGTCAGACCAATAGATTTATGGAGGCAGTAATGCTTCCATGTCATGTGTTCCAAGTAATTCTTTCATGTCATGTAATGTGTCCATGTAATGACAACTAATAGTTTGATGATTATTCAGTTTGTAGTCATGAAATGTTTCTATTCTGGTTAAAAAAAGGGTTGGTCATTCTTAAACTGCAAGCCCCGATGTCTTAAACATCAATTCTTATGTGTTAGTAAGGTCAAGTTGTTTGATCAACTTTTGAACACATTCAGTATCCAGACTTCCATCCTAGCAACTGAGGGATAGCCAAAAGAGAAATATCTGATAGATGGTGGTTGGTCCATAGGATGGTTCATTACTTGACAGCTCTTATCGCAGAAGCCTCGACGAGCCGAGGTATCAATATTATTGATCTTGCAAATTTTATCAACGATGGTCAGAGGTGATTATGTTTTAAATGGAGGTCAAGTGGCAACTCGAAGATGTGGTGGTGAAAGAGCGGTGTTTGCGAGATTCCAGAGTGGATGTGAGTGTTAATGAAGACCAGTCTGACAGTTATCATATTGTTGTTGTAATATGTGTTTTCAATGTTTTCCATGTAAGCATTAAGGGAGGGTATTGGAAGTAATGCTTCCATGTCATGTGTTCCATGTGTATTACAAGTTCTCAGTGAGTATTTTGAGGTGTTATTCTAGATGTGGTTGTTTCCCATGTGTATGGGTTGATGTTGTTTCATCTCCTAGTCTTAGATCCACTTTCTTAGGATCTAGATTTGTCGAAGTCAGTAATTTGTATCCTATATATATGTAACCTTTGTGATCAATAAAAATATGACAATGATTTGTGTTGTGTGTAATTTTTCTCTCTCTTTCTATTTTTCTAACACCTTCCACACCTTGAATGCCAATTGCGACTCACACATTAAAACACTCTGTCAAACCAATAGACTTATGGAGGCAGTGGAGACCTTCAGCCATCTGATTTCAGCTAAATCTAATCCCACCATCAACACCTACAATCTTTTGTTAAGTACCCTAGTACGATGAAATCGACATCAATCAGTGTTGCTTGTTTACAAACTTATGGTTGAAGCAGACAGTCCTGAATCTCATTTCTCTGAGAATTGTTATCAACTATCATTGTAAAATAGGTAGAATGGATTATGATTTCAAAGTGTTTGAAGGAATGGAAGCACATGTCTATATTCCAGATGTGGTAATATTCAATACCCTCATCAAAGGGATTTGCAGGATAGGCAGGATGGAGGATGTTGTTGAACTGTTCAATCAAATGGTGAACAATTGATAGATTCCTGATCTTTTTACCTATATCACCCGAATAGATGGGCTCTGCAAGAGAGGGAAAACCCACGAGGTGTTTGGATTGATAGTTTTTACGCTACAAACGGGTCATGAGCCCGACAGTATTACATTTACCATCCTCGTGGATGGAATCTGCAAAGAAGGTAAGCTACAAGAGGCCAATCAACTATTGTATCTGATGTTAAAAGAAGGGCATAACCCCAACATTATTACATTTACTGCTTTAATTGATGGTTTTTGTAAGGAAGGCAAGTTGGAGGAGGCTAGGAAGCTTCTTTATGAAATGTGTGATAGAGACATATGCCCAGATGTTATCACATACATTGTGCTTATTAATGGTTTTTGTAAGGGAGGCAAGTTGTGGGAGGCTACGAAGCTATTTTATGAAATGCCCAATAGAAACATAAGTCAAGATGTTGTCACATACAATGTGCTTATTGATAGTTTTTGTAATAAAGGCAAGTTGGAGGAGGCTACGAAGCTATTCTATGAAATGCCCAATAGAAACATATGCCCAAATGTCGTTACGTACAATGTGCTTATTGATGGTTTATGTAAGGGAAGGAAGTTGCAGGAGGCTACGAAGTTGTTCTACGAAATGTCCGACAAAGACTTATGCCTAGATGTTGTCACATATGGTGTGCTTATCAATGGTTTTTGTAAGGCGGGCAAGTTGGAGGAGGCTACGAAGCGCTTCTATGAAATTTCCAACAGAAACATATGCCCAAATGTTTTCATGTACAAAGATATTATCGATGGTTTCTGTAAGGGAGGCAAGTTGGAGGAAGCTACAAAGCTCTTCTATGAAATGTTTGAGAGAGACATATGCCCAAATATTGTCACATACAATGTGCTTATTGATGGTTTTTGTGAGGGAGGAAAGTTGGAGGAGGCTACGAAGCTATTCTATGAAATGCCCAAACGAAACATAAGTCCAAATGTTGTCACATACGATGTGCTTATTGATGGTCTCTATAAGAAAGGAAAGTTGGAGGAGGTTGCAAAGCTCTTCTATGAAATGCCTGAAAAAAATATACCCCAATGTTGTCACATTAAATGTGCTAATTGATGGCTTCTATAAGCAAGCCAAGTTGGAGGTTGCTACGAACCTCTTCTATGAAATGTCTGATAGGGACATCTGCCAAGATGTTGTCACATATAATGCGCTTATCAATGGTTTTTGTATAGGAGGAAAGTTGGAGGAGGCTATGAAGCTCTTCTATGAAATGTCCGACAGAAACATATGCCCTGATGTTTTCACATACAATGCACTTATCATTGGACTAAAGAGCAGTGGAAGGATGCCACCAAAGTAGTTCATGAGATGTTGGATAAGGGGAACAATCTGTGTTAGCACATACAATGTTCTTATTGCTGGTCTTCGCAAATAAGCGAAGCTTCAAGAAGCTCTCAAATTGTTAGAAATTATGGCTGAAATAGGTGATCAACCTGATGATATCACATATAATACACTTATAGATGGGTTTTGCAAGGTGGGTAATCTAGAAAAATTCAGGGATCTCCTTGAAGAGATGTTGGAGAATGGTTGCATGATTGAACTAATTCGCTTTACTACATTAATAGATGGACTCTGTAAGAATC
Source organism: Pinus tabuliformis (assembly GCA_031772625.1). Taxonomy (NCBI): domain Eukaryota; kingdom Viridiplantae; phylum Streptophyta; class Pinopsida; order Pinales; family Pinaceae; genus Pinus; species Pinus tabuliformis. The sequence continues at coordinate 1,633,287,643 of CM062818.1, read as the reverse complement.
ACAGGAAATACAAAGCTTAACAAATATTTTATGAGATTCCATAGCATGCTTCGAGCCTTTATGATGTTACATACAACACATTGATGGATGGACTTTGTAATATTGGTAATCTTAATAAGTTATCTAAAGTGATGAAAGATAGTAGTCCAAGAGGCCTCATAACTACATAGGATTATATTTACCACCCTCATGGAGGAACTATGCAAGGAAGGCACACCCAAAGAGGGAAATAGAGCATTGCATGAGGTCTTAAAAAAGGTTTGGCTTGCAGCTGACATATTTTGTAGCAAACAACAATATCTATAAAAATATCGATGTAGCAGTAATTGACTAGCAATGGATGAAGTGTAGGGGTGACTTCGGTATTAATGCACTAGCAAGCTATCTGAAATAGATTTGGCAATTCATCTTAATGAAGTGATCTCAGTGGTCGAATTCCCATTAGCATACCAAGTGTTTCTTTGAAAAGACACTACGTTAAGGGTTTAGTGGGTTGCACATCCTAATTAAATACACCAGTTCATCAATCTAAAACGGAATTGGCTTTAGTAGTTAGTGTGTTGCAACTTTCAATTGATGAAGTGGCCCCAAGAAAAAATTCAAAGATATTCGTCACAGTAATAATTTGGAATTGATTTGATGAAATGGTTAGTGGATTGTCATTGCCTTTGATAGAGTGTACGTTGTGAATTTTAATAGTGAACTGTACTTAAATGGACTAACCTGGTTTGAAGTCTTGAAATGAGTTTGTTTACAAATGCCCCTACTTTTTGTTATGTATTTGACTCTTTAGGCCTCGTGAAATATTTTTCTTTATTGATTGAATGCACAGGCTCCATATCTATCGAGTACTTGCCGAGACTCCATATCTATCTAGTACTTTCTCCCATTATAGAACACAAAAATTGTAATGATTGTCATAGCATGTCTTAGTTACAATGCATATTTTTTTTATTTAGACACCTACAACTACTTCATTGTATAGTTTTTGTTGTCCAAATTGTAGTAGCTGAGACAACTATTATCTCAGTGTCCATCTGTTGTGAACTTGCTACAATCAACTAGGTTAGCAAGTTGTCATGTGTATGCTACTAAGAGAGGATATCAGTTCGGGACCATTCCATTATTTTTGTCATAAGTTATTTTATTTATGGCCACGACATGTAGATTCAATCACATATCCAGATGTTCAATGACAAGCAATGGGAGCTCATTTAGTCTATGGGCACACATACCAAACAAGTGCAATAGTTGTTGGAATTCAAGGAACCCTTTTTCCATTTCCACTGTGACCCCTAGGTATGGGATATTACACAGAGGGAAAGAATGTTCTCTAAAAGGCTTGGTCAAAGAAAATTCCAGTTCTGTTGAACTTTTCAGTTTACTACACCCAGATTAAAACCCCAATTCCTAGAAATGAAAAGAATTAATGTACTTGTAACCCACAATTTTGTCCTCGATAAAATTGGAGTAATCAAGGGAGAGAGCAACAAAGGGTGATTAACGTTCATCCAAAGTTACCAAACTATGATAATTTGGTTGACATGTTTGAGGCAATAAAATGAATTGAAGTTATTTTGAATGAAAAATATACCAGTTTTGCATAAAATGTAACAACATTTGAAGAAATGGTTAATGTAATGCGCTCAGCCTAAATGAACATATGTATACACAACATGCTTTAGAACTCTGTTTCAGACCTGTAAAAGAATGAACCAACTTTGAGACTGGATCTTGATCATAACATAAGACGCGACTTTGACACAGGTTGTACTCACATATGATTATAGAAAAGTGATGCAATGGACAAGCAATCTGGATCTGTAGTTTGAATATTGTTGTTACTTATCAACTTCTTATTATCCCGTCGCCCGACAAGATAACGCACTAGGTAATTGGGCAGACTCTAATTAGTTCGGTCAAACATATTTAATATGTTTTGATTTAATAAAGTTTAACCATATAATTTTTTATAAAAATTAAAAATAAAATAATATTTATTTATGTTATTATTGGCTAAGAATTTGAACATCTTATTGCAAAATACATCGTAAATTGTGATTTTGCAATCATTACCTTTTATTAATGTAATGTACTCTATTTTTATCACATTAATACTTTTTATACACTAATAATTATATTAAAAAAAATTAATTGAATATCTTAATTCAAATTTATATATATATATATATAGATATATCTCATTTTTTGGGATAAAATTTAGTTTCAAATTTTAATAAAATAAAACATATGCATTTTTATAAAATTAAATAATAAATCAATGTTATTATTATTATTTTCAAATATAAATTAAAATTTTAAATATAAAATATGTGTATTTTTATAAGCTAATAATTATGTTAAAATAATTTTTTATTGAAAATTTTAGTTCAAATGTTAAGAAATAAAATATATAATTCTTGACTTGGATAGACAATCTTGATTGGGATGACTAATGTAATTCAAATGTAAATGCAAGCATAACATATTATAGTTTTTTAAAACTATGTTTGCATAAGCATTGAAATTAGGGCCTTACTCTTTAATTGAACAGATGAGGACTTTACCAATCAGTAAAATTCAAATTGATGGAATTCTAAACCTTAACACTAATTTGAATTCAGTATTTTTATTGTAATTTAGCTATATTTAAACTAAGCAGCAGGAGTAGCTACTATGTAGCGCTTGTCTAAGTTTTGCATGAAGAAAGTGGGTATATTCTTATATTCACATGAATCTTTTTATGTTCATGGTATATATATATATATATATATATATATATATATATATATATATATATATATATATATATATATATATATATATATATATATATATATGAATTTTTGTAACAACCCCGAAATTAAAACATGCAACTAATTAGATCAATTATGTGATTTATAATCAACACACAATTTATCAACGATTTAACATCGAATTTCGGAAATATGAGCAGAAACAACTTCACTGTGGCGATGATATTCCTTACTTGTGATTTTAGAGTTGAACGCTATTTGAATCCTGCTAACCGCAACAAAGTTTTGGGGACGACTCTCCACCCAACTGTAGGCTCAGTTGCATATAATCTTTTTACAACTGGCCACCCCCGAGCCCTCAATCAACATACTACTGCCAAGGAATCCTTTGTCTCACAACACTTTTTTCCCAAGAGAATAGATGATGGAATCATGGAATGATCTCTCATCTTCCTCACCATCTATTAAATAAAGCAAACATTGGAAGGGGAACCACATGCACACATTCCATGTGTCAACATGCAACTTTTATTTTTTTATTTTAAGATTTACTTAAGTTAAGTTTTCTCTTAATTTATTACTTTCTTATTTTATTCATTTTTACTTTTTGATAACTTTATGTATTTTTACTATTTTTATAGTTCTTTTAGTTAACTCTTTCTTATTTTATTTTACTTTTTGTTAACTTTACTTTTTATTACTATTTTATAGTTTTACTTTTATATCTACTTATTTAGAACTCTAGCATTGTTATTTACTATTTTATTTATTTTTTATTATTATATTTCTTTATTAGTTATTATCTATTTAATATTATTATCTTTTCTTTATTGTTTATTATTTATTTGCTTATAAATAATATTATATTATATTATATTTATTATTATTATTATTATTATTATTATTATTATTAGGGGACATTACAATTTTCAAACAAAGATATATTTTTAATATTAAAAATATGTTTTTAAAGACATTGTGGTTCACCATAACTAATCATTATTTTTATTGAAAAAGAATAAATTGAGGAAAATGTAAAGGGAAGTCAATGGGAGAAGTCAAAGAGTGCATGGCTTGCATGGCCCCTCTTCCCTTTCTTTGCAATTTTAAGCATTTCCCCTTTTAGGCATTTCCTTACTACAAATAATAACAAAATTTTAACATAATAACATCCACAACTTCTTACTTTTATTATGAGGATCAATAATTTCATTGTCGATCCCTTTTGGTGGGTGAACACTCATGAAATCCCATGCGAACTAGAATGTGGCATGCCACCAATTAACCAACAAATTTAATACACTTGGCATAAGAAAGACCTTCATGTACATGCACAAGAGCTTGAGGTTTTCTTCGCAATTGGTTTGGTTGATGGCAAAGATCATGTTGTTTTCTCTCACACCCATGCATAATTGCACTTTGGTGGTTCTAGGTGACCCTTCAAAAATGGTGGTGGCTCCAAGAAACAAGTTGAATGATTGTATTCATAATTTCTCTATGGTATGTGGATTTACTTCGACTTGACATCTTCATTCCTTCTTTTGATTTTGTTTTCATATATCTTCCCCGTTTATACTCAGTGAGGTATTGGGATTTCTACAGTTCGATTCCTTCTATGTGTTTGGTTTAGCATTGCTAGGTTTGGTGAATGGTGGCCCATTTTTGTCTTGGTCACATGTTATCTTACACTTACATAGTCTACCTTATTTCTTCCCAACTTGTGAACTCTTTGGTTTTTCCTCGATCCTCCTTGAACCTTGTCCTCTCCGTCTAGTTTTCCTTTGTGTCAATTTGATGGTGACCACTTCTTTCTCTTTGTAGGTTGTTGTCTCTCCATTTCCCTACTCCCCATATTGCAGTTTCTACTTGAGAGCTTCCTTGCAATCCCCCTTGCCTCTCTATACCTTGACCATGTCACAAAGCAATCCCACTCTTGTTTTTCATCACCCATGACAAATATGAAAAGAGCCTCATCTTCCTCTAGTTGCAAGGGGCATCAAAATTCTATACAACCACTTAGGACTAGAACTTAAGGGGATTCTGAAAGATCTATTGCATTTTTTGGGGGGAATTTCCCCCTCAATTTGCAAAGAATTTCACAATACCGAGCACGAAGCTCATGTGGAAAGTTAGATCTTGTCCAGTGTAGAAGTAGAGGAAATTTTGGGCTATTGAATCCCTCATATAGGGAACAACCACACTAGGAAAACTAGATACCATCAAACTATTGATTTGTACTAGAAAATGAAAACAATTATGTGAAAAGTCTTAGTAAAATGATTAGAAACACAACAAGAAGTCCTTGAAGAGGTGCAACTCCAACTCAAGAACTTGAACTCCAAGGTCTCTCTAATGGAAAATAAACTAGCTAACATGAATCTCTCTACTTCTTAGGAGAACACAAAGGCCCCTGAAACTATAGAGGTGGATTCTCCTTCTAGCCAAATGCTTATATTATCAAATTTTGTTTATATTCCATGTGACCATTATAGTGCTTTCTATGTTAGCCATAAGTTAAAGTTTTAGAGTCCATCTCTATACTTTATTAAACTATTGAACTTGTACTATTGTGTTACTAATTTTGGATTGATTTTATGGTCCAAAGCCACTTATTTGTGCTACTAGTCTCGTTTCCCTAATGGTACACTAGTAGACACAAATTAACAATGCAATATGTTGTTATCATATAATACAAATATTTTTGTAGCTTAAAAATAAACAACGTGGATAAAATTTATAATCATTTAAAATAATTTGTATTTTGATACTAAAAATATTTTTTCTATAGTTTATATGTCATTTAAAATATTTTATATTTCACAAAAAGAATTAATTTCTTTTATATAAAATACCAAACAATAAAATTATCATTTATTAATATATAATCTTAAATTTCACCGTAAAAAACATTTTACTAATGTAAAATCAAAAAATAAAATTCTCATACATTAATAATTTTACTATCTAATTTTCTTGTTTTACTTATAATTGTTATGCCCCATATTAATAATAATAATAATAATAATAATATATAAATAATAAAATCTTTAAAAAAATCTAACAAAAATAGAAAATAAATTACCCCACTGAAACATTAAAACAACTTAAAAATAAAATAAAATACATTCAATTATTAGCAACCACGAGGCCAATAGGAATCCAAAATCTTTTCTGAACTTAGGCTTCTGTGCTCCATAACTAGATTGAAAAAATATTTCAGTGATAATCACATTGGAGAAAATATGGTCGACGCGTTTTGAACGAACTAGTGTGGATCATCTTTAGGACAAGATGAGGAACCAAATCATGGCATCAAATAAATAGATGTAGAGATAAGTTTAGTAGTGGTTAGAATATAACAACTAGTTTTAACTAAAGGGATCTTATTTATAGTAAATATATTTAAAATAAAGAAACAACGGATAAATAGCTAATGAATAAATTTAAGATTATTATTAATAATAAATTGTTTTAGTCAAAGGAAAGACCTAAATTGATAAACCCAATAAATAAAATAAATAGTGATAAAAACCAAATTTAAAAATAAATAACATAAATTAAAAATAATGGGGGAAATTATTTTTATTATTACTAGTAATATTATTAATCTTGTTGTTACCTTCTGTCCTTTTACACAATTGTCTTTTGTCCTTTTTCCTTTTCCTAATAGTAGATAAGTATTTGATTAAGCTTTTAGGTAATACAAGGAGTAGTGGTTCTTATAGTGATGTTTAGGTATCTCACTTTAGGTTAGCATACTCCTTTCTCATGGTGGGTGGTTTGTTTTGCTCAATTGGTTATGGAGATCATCCTAGTTTACTAGACCTCCATTGTTCCTGTCCCAAAAGGTATCTTGTCCAAAATAGAAAAGGTTAGCCTCCATTTTTTATGGTCAAGCTCACATAATATGGGCATTCCTTTAATTAAGTGGAGTCAGGTGGCTGGTCCTAAAGCCTTGGGTGGATGGGTTATCAACAAATAATTTTCACTTTGTAAAGGAATTGGCCACCAAAAGTCTATAGAGGCTCACTCATAATGAATATATATGGGGAAGAATGATGAAATCCAAGTATATATAGAACCAACCCATTGAAGATTGGTATAGGTATCCTATGAAGTATTCGGAGGATTCTATCATTTGGAATGAATTGGTTGATTCATTTCCTCTTGTTGGAGTCCATATGGTATGGAGAATTGGAAATGGTCACCAAATTAGGATGGGGGGAGGACCCTTAGTCTTACAAAAATTTTAGGGTTGTCAGTGCTCTTATTCAGTCTTTCAATGACACGAGCATTTTTTTCTTTGGTAAATTCTAAGTCTTAGACTCCTCATGTGTTCAGTCATGCAGGTTAGAAGTCAGTGAACTTTCTTAGCTTAGAGGGGAAAGAAGCGGAGGAGTGGAGGCAATGTGTTAACAAGATGGCTTCCAATTTTAGTATTCTATGGGAAGATGAAGATAATATTCTTTACTGGTCTAGAAATTTGGGTTCTAGGTTTATCACTACAAAATTGGGCTATAAAACATGGTGTTCAACCCAATTCAATGATGAAGTGTAGTGGTGGGGGAGCTTTCTCTGGAAGTTGCATGCTCCATTGAAATGCAACATCATGTTATGGTTATCTTTGAACAATAAGTTGCTAACCTAGGATAACTAATTGAATAACGATTGTGTTGGTACTAGTCGTTGTTCATTGTGCAAGTCCTGCAAGGAATTTTCTACTCATCTCTTTATCTCTTGCCCTTATAGAGTGCATGTGTTTTAGTTGGTTAAGTAGGAGTTTGAGTAGATTTTTTCTTGGTCTATGGCTTCCCTGGGTCAGTGTTTGCGGTAATGGCTTATGAACAAATTTGTCACTCAATACGAAGGGTTCCCAAGTATTTTTGGGTTTTTCATTTGGTGGGTTAGGAAGTAGAGTATTTTTAGAAACTTTGATATTCTTATTGAATTTATAGAAGCTTCAATCAATAGAGTGGCCAAGGAACACACAGTGACACTCAAAATCAAGAAGCTAGGGACTTTGATCATGCTTGCTTTGGAGGAGGATATTCCCTAGGGTTTTTTTTATGGTGTAAGAGAAGGTCATCCTCCTATCTATGGGGTGGGTGTGGTCTTGTTCCTTTCTCAATCTCATTATGTTTTTGTTAGATATGTCATGGGTAGGGGATTTAATAACAAGGTAAAATGCATGGCTCTTTGAACTTTGGTTAAGGTAACAAAAGATAAGGAATCAAGAAGCTTAAGGTATTGGGTTGTTCTTAGATTGTCATTAAATGAGTAAGAGTATTTTAGTGGAATTTTTGCATCTTGGCTTTTCACTATAGATTATTCAAGTGTCCTTCATGTCTTTTGATTGGCTTTCTTTCAAGCACATTTATGGGGAATTAAATTGAAAAGGTGATGAAATTTCAGAAGAAACTTTTTCTCTAAATAAATAAAGTTAAAGATGATTCTATTTTGTTTATTAAAATTTCACCTCCCAATTAATACTTAACGCAGTTGAATCCCAAAATGATATCTAATATAATGCACTGCGTAAACCCCCTAATACTTAAATTCAAAAAGAGTGAAGGGATCTCTACTTGAATGGTTCATGATGCACAGAACTTGCTAAGGTTTTGCAAATGGGGTAGCAAGCTAAGTGGGCTTGATTGTGTGGAAAACTCCACAGTTAAGCGCGCTTGAGCCAGAGGAGATCTGGGATGGGTGACCTCCTGGGAAGTCCTGATTACCAGGTGCAAGCCCCGGAAGTGATAATTGGCGCTATGTGATTCATTTCACTAGTTTCAATCCCACTTATTCACCCCTGTGAGCATCACCCGATGCAATGAGTGCTAAGTGAACTATTCAAAAATCATGAGAAATTAGTCAGTTACGACTACCTCTCATGGAAATGGTCATACATGAATGACTTACTTAACGCAGTTGAATCCCAAATGCAAGCCCCGGAAGTGATGATTGACGCTATGTGATTCATTTCACTAGTTTCAATCCCACTTCTTCACCCCTGTGAGCATCACCCGATGCAATGAGTGCTAAGTGAACTATTCAAAAATCATGAGAAATTAGTCAGTTACGACTACCTCTCATGGAAATGGTCATACATGAATGACTTACTTAACACAGTTGAATCCCAAAATGATATCTAATATTAGCACTCCGTAAACCCCCTAATACTTAAATTCAAAAAGAGTGAAGGGATCTCTACTTGAATGGTCCATGAAGCACAATACTTGCTAAGGTTTTGCAAATGGGGTAGCAAGCTAAGTAGGCTTGATTGTGGGGAAAACTCCACAGTTAAGCGCGCTTGAGGTAGAGGAGATCTAGGATGGGTGACCTCCCCAGAAGTCTTGGTTACCGGGTGCAAGCCCCAGAAGTGATGATTGACGCTATGTGATTCATTTCACTAGTTTCAATCCCACTTCTTCACCCCTGTGAGCATCACCCGATGCAATGAGTGCTAAGTGAACTATTCAAAAATCATGAAAAATTAGTCAGTTATGACTACCTCTCATGGAAATGGTCATACATGAATGACTTACTTAACGCATTTGAATCCCAAAATGATATCTAATATAATGCTTAATTTTATTTATTTTTTATTTATTTAAATTTTTTTTTTTTTTTTTTTATGTTTATATAAATATGTTATTAAATATAAAATTCCATTTTGTAATTTAAATTTGTAAGAATGGGTAATTATTTTGAACATATTAATGTTTTTATAAGATATAAGTTAGAAATATTTTTATTACCAAAAAAAAAAAAAAGCCAGTTTTGAAAGGAGAAAATTGGTATGAAAAAAGATAACTCTAAATGAAAGCAAAATGTATAATCATATCTAAAAACAATACCATTTGATTACAATTATCAATCACAACTATTTAAAAAGAATATTTGGAATGTATGATATTTTAAATGAACTAAAAACATAATGATATTTTAAGAAGTGTATATAACATTCTTTATATATATATAACATTTAAAAAAAATGAAAAAAGAAAAAGAAAAAATGTGAATGGAAAAATAAAATAAACACTTTTAATAAAATATGAAAAATAAGGCCAAAAATCAACATTAAATAAATAATTAGATAATTTATAGCTAAAAAAAATTAAAATGTCAAAATACTACTTTTGAAAAAAAATGTTCTTATTAGCACCATTTTCTGAAATAGGAATAAAAACAACTACTAAATACTACTTCTAAAAAACGAGAACCCTTTCGGCCATGTTGATAACTATGTTGCTCCATGTATATAACCAAGTTCTTTGTCTGGATCTAAGGGATTAACCATTTGATTTTTGTTGCAAATTTGTTTTAGATCACACCTTCCCATCGAGAGGCTTTTGGTCTCCGTAATCTTATCCATAAAGAATATGGAAGCGAAGGCCTCCACTTGTCTCCCCAAGTTTTCTACTCCATTATATATGAAGGACATTTGATTCTTGTTTCTCTTTATCAATATGTTTGTTTGCCCTTGTTTAATTTGTTAATGGAGTTATTCTTCCTCTCCCGTTATGTTGTTAGATGAGGTAGGCTTTACCACCTTTAACAAATAACTATTTGTCCTCTTTACTGTAGAAAGTCACATCACTATCCCATAAGTAAAGGCCACCAAACATAATTTCACATGCATCTAGTGACAAAACTTTAAATTCCACTTCAATGGCACAATCAACATGAACGACAAATATTTTTTTGCATTTCTTGGTGATTCTTATGGTTGATTTATCTAGCTTCCAACCCAACAAGCATGGTTGTACTAAATCATAAGTTTGTAAGCCAAAATCATCTACAAAGGATTTAGTAATCAAATTACATTGATAACTCTTGTAAAACAAATCATTTACCTTGCCCCTAGGGTAAGCTCAATTGGTAATGGTCATGTTATGAAGTATTTTGTTAAATATGTTATCCAAGGTTCAAACCCCCCTTATTTAGTCCATGAGCCATGTGTTGGGGTGTGTGTAGTTTCACTTAGAGGTAATAGTGGTAGTGGTTGGAATCTTGTGTCACATGAATACGAGATTGACCTAGTTGTTGATTCCTCTAGTCACAAAAAATAAACATTTACCTTTTGGTCCTTCATTTGAACTTTGATTAAAATAGTATATTTATGCCTCAATTTGTTCTCTTTCCCTTTTGGGTTATTGCGACAATCTTTTACTTTTGTTTTGTTGGTATCCTCTCAACCCTTCTATTACTGCCCCTTTTTGAAATCCAATTGAATGTAGAGAGATTTCTTACTAGTTTCATCTATGCTTTTCACACTAAAAGATTGTAATATCCTTTAGATATGGATCACTTGTCCTCCAAGTTACTTCACCACTACCCTGGGCTCTTATAAAGAGATACCCAACCTCATGGCCCACTTCTAGAATTTGGTCAAGTATTCTTGTACACTTTATTCTTGATCATGTTGAAGGATTTCAGTTTTAGGAGTTGTTCCTCTTCATAGCCTATGGGATAGGATTGATTTCAATAATTTCTTGAAATCCTCCAATTTTGTAACCATGGGATTTTCACCTAGCCTCAATGCATCTAAATAGCTAATAAAGTACATCTAAACATTTTCAAACCAATAAATGATTTTTTTGTGTTTCTTTTATTGGATAAATGTTAAAATAAACTTCCAACCATTTTAACTAGAAATTGAAGTTTTCATCATTAACTTTTATTTTCTACGTGGTTCCAGATCCTCGGAGATCGGTGACCAGTACGTCCATGGAATAACTGTACCAAGCATATATACTTGAAAGTATCGCTTCTTACTAGCTCAACCACGAAGCCTGACCCCGAGAGTGTTGAGAGAATTGAACTAGTGACCTCTCAATAACAGAGGTGCTTTAACGACAGGGACTCAACCAACTCAGTAAATCCTCGAAGCTAGTTTTCATCATTAAGTTGACTATCATAAGTTGGTATTTCAAGTTTTTCTTCAACCTTAGATGAAATACTGGAAGTTGACGACACATTGTCATTATTATTTGAGTCTCCAAGTGTCTTGCCTTTGGAATATTCCAGGTAAGCCTTTTCTTCTTCATGCTTACTCTTTATTGAGTGTACTTCCTTATCCTTCATGACCAATAACATTGTTACTGTTTCAGTCAATGCAACAAATTTCTTCCCCAACCACATAAACTTAAGTTACAAATATTCTTCATCATGTTCTTCATGAGAAGTCTCATGATTTTGGGTCTTTTACACCTTTGTAGACCTCATAGCAATGTGTTTCCACTTGCTTAGTACCCATTATGGGTGTTTACCATACAAGTTGTTCACCAAGTATTTTCCAGCTTGGGCTTTGATATTATATGAATCATAAATTATAAAAATATGGCTAGTCTATCTTGCTAACATGGATCCTTTGTAGAATCAAAATGGTATGTCTCTAAAATTCATTGTCAAATCGAGATCAAGATTCTCAAAATACCACTTCATTAACAACAATGAATATCTTTGTTCCTCTCCAATTTTTTTTTTTTTTTTGAGTGCCAAGCTCAATGCTTGTCAGGACCCCGAGTTTGCATCGCCACCCCAAGGTGAGTCGAGTTCCCAACCGAGCACCCTTGAGACTCCTTGATGAGTTGAGGTCACACACGCCCAGTCACACCAAGGCGACATGCATGGAGTGTGGACACGTTACATCAATGGGCAAGCGTGAAACGAGGGCGAGTTGGAGAAATAATATGGTCGTCTCGTTGGTCATTTCATCGGCACAACTCAACGACGCCCGTGCCCATGGGCATGTCCACACTAAGGTGGTTCGCCCGAGCACTGTGTGGGGCATTTCTTGGTGTACACAAAAAAGCGATGGGTGTGCAATCACAACTCTAATTTGAAACGACAGCTCGATACATTGGGAGGGCGTCGAGCCATGGCCAGGGTGTTGCAATGATGAGGCAAGTTAGATATAAATATGAGCTAAGGCATGGAGGCAAAGCATCATCACAAGGAATATCACAAGACAAATTCGCAGGGCAAAGGTCTGTGATATCGCAGTGTTTTGAGGCAATGAGAAGGCACGAAGAAAAAGATAGGAGTGTGCATCGGCATGCACCCGCCCAGGGTGGGAAGGGAAATTTGTGATTTCTGTTGAGATTTATGTGTTGGGAAAGCCAAGGGGTGCACTCGTTCAGGCTGTAAATAATTGTTATATTTTGAAATTATAAATTGAGTGTTGTGACCCTCTTGGGCCAGCCTCCCATTTGATGTACAAAACCAAGTATAATAAAAAGATGTTCATTTACTTAATAATCTATTGGCATGACTTGTTGGTTAATTTTGATATCGCATTGTTGCATGATTTATGTTCAAGTTTATGTTTTCCGCACATAACACTTAACATATAATAAATAAGAAGTTGTAACTAATTTAAAGAAGAGTGCAAGCATATTCCAAAAGCTAAGTAACCGTTAGTTGTTTATAACATTGTGATGAACCTTGTTAATGTTGCACGCCCACGCTGGTGCGATCGTAGGGTCATGACTGATTGTATCAGAGCTAGTGAAGGTTCAGATGTGATGAAGTGTGATGGAAACAAGGTATCTATGCAGAATAGTATTCTTGAGGGAAAGGATGACTAGTTACATAGTTTAGGTTTTGTTGACTTGGAGATCCATGGGAGGGTCATCCAAGCTTTAGTGGACACACGTACCACGCATAATTTTATGATGACAGTCTGGCAAAAGAAGTTGGGGTACAACTCACCCCTAAGCGAGTGGAGTTCAAGGCAATGAACTTGAGGGCTAGAGTGTTGGGATTGGCAAGTGATGTGTCGGTTCGAATTTCATATTGGCAAGGTTGTTTAGATTTCACGTGATGGAGATGAACAACTTTGATATGATATTGGGGCAATACATTATGAAGGGTAACAAAATTGTTGTGATATTTTTCTGCGATGAGATACTTTTGATTGGTGGCTCACAAACTTGGAATTTTCCTACCCATCGACAAAGGAGGGAGGTAAAGGTACAACATGTTTCTGCACTAAGTATGAGTAGAGCAATGCAGAGATCAAATGTTGAGACATATGCAACCATCATTAGAGAGATTGGGGAAGATGATGGGATGGGGACGCTTGTTCCAGCCGAGATTTATGATGTATTATACAGATATGCAAATCTAATGCCCGAGGAATTGTCGAAAGTACTTCCTCCAAGACGTGCATTTGACCATCACATTGAGCTAGAGTTGGGGAAGAAACCACCAGCAAAAGCTCCTTATCGTTTGTCTGGGCTGGAGTTGGAAGAGTTGAAGGACCAATTGAAAGAGTTGGTTGATGTAGGATTCATACATCCTTCATGGACCCCATATGGTTCTCCAGTATTGTTTCAAAAGAAGGACACAAGTGAGTTTCAGATGTGTTGTGACTATCGTGTTTTGAACAAGAAGACAGTCAAGAAAAAATATCACCTTCTACTTGCAGTAGATTTTTTTGATAAGCTTGTGAAGGCACAAATGTTTTCGAAGCTTGACTTCATGCATGGATATTATCAATTACGGTTAACAAAGGGCAATGAGAAGAAGACAACGATAGTGATGAGGCATGAAAGCTTTGAGTTCCTTATCATGCCATTTGGACCATTTAGCGCTCCTGCAACATTCTGTACTTTGATGAACAATGTATTGTGTCCATACTTAGATTCATTTGTGGTGGTGTGCCTGGACAACATAGTAGTTTATATAAACAACATGGAGGATCATAAGAGGCACTTGGCGTTGGTATTCGAGGCACTGAGAAAGAATCGATTGTTCTTGAAGAAGTCAAAGTGCATGTTTTCCCAATTTGAGATTTCGTTCCTTAGACACTTGATAGGCTAGGGATGTATATGGATGGATCCAAACAAAGTTTGTGCGACAGAGGATTGGAAGGAACCGAAGAATGTCCATGATGTGAAGGTTTTCTTAGGGATGGCGAACTACCAACAAAGTTTTGTAGAGGGTTGTTCCAAGATAATTTCACCACTGACAAACTTGTTGAAGAAAGACAAGTGATGGAATTGGATTGAAAGATCTCGTGAAGCCTTTGAAGAAATAAAGAAAAGAACGATTACAACATTGATACTTAAGTTGCTTGACTTTGAGCGACCGTTTGAAGTGCACACGGATGCTTCTGATTTTTCGATTGGGGGAGTTCTCATGCAAGATGGACATATGGTGGCATATGAGAGTTGAAAATTGCATGAAAGAGAGCGACGATATCCCGTTCATGAGAAGGAGATGACTGTGATCATCCATTGTTTACAGGTATGGCGATACTATTTGATTGGGAAGTTATTTGTTGTCAAGAATGACAATGTTACAGTGAGTTACTTTGCATCTCAAACGAAGTTATCAGCAAAACAGGCTTGTTGTCAAGACTTCATGGCAGAATTTGACATTAAGATTGAGTATAGGCCAGGTAGACTCAATATTGTAGCAAATGCCCTCAGTAGGAAGGCAAAGTTGGTTGCAATTGGGGAGGAAGAAGACCACGTTGAACCAAGTGAGATTCAATTTCGTATGAGTGAGGAGTTGTAGAGTAGACTTTGTGAAAGTCTAGAGATAGATACTCAAGTGAAAAATATCATGAAGCAGGTAAAGGAAGGAAAGACGAGAAATTTCTTTGTGCATGATGGAATCTTGTTCTGTGTTGACTGTCTCTACATTCCAAAGTCATCAGAACTTAGGAGGCACCTCTTGAAGGAGTGCCATGATTCTCCTTGGTCTGGCCACCCAAGGAAGTGTCTCACTTTGGCACTATTGGAGAGAGGATACTTTTAGGGAAAGATGAGAGAGGATGTAGAGGAGTATGTGCAAACTTGTATCATTTGTCAGCAAGACAAATAAGACAAGGGAAGATAGGGAGGGTTGTTGAACCCTTTGCCAATTGTGGAGAGACCTTGGATGAGTGTTTCGATGGACTTCATTACTCAGTTTCCACAGGTACAGGGGTATAATGAGATCATGGTCATTGTTGATCATTTTTCCAATTATGTCGTCTTCATTCCAATGAAGATGTCGTGTGGAGCAGAGAAGAAAATTGAGTTCTTCAAAAATGTTGTGAAGTATTGGGGAATTCCATTAAGTATTGTGTCTGACAGATATACGAGGTTCATAGGTAATTTTTGGACCATGTTGTTCAAGTTGATCGGGATGGGGTTGTTGCATAGTTTGAGTTACCATCCGCAGACAGATGGGCATACCGAACACATTAAATCGTTGTTGGAGGACTACTTGAGGCACTATGTGAGGGATGATTAGAAAAATTGGCCTGAGTTGTTGGATAGAGCGCAGATCAGCTACAATTTGCAGAAGATTTCAACGACAGGGTATAGTCTGTTTGAGTTGGTTAATGGACATATGCTTGTTGCACCGCACACAGTGTTATCATGAGGATATGTGAAGAGTCCACGTGTGAAGAGATTCTTGATAGCATGGGAAGAGTCCTTGGAGTTGGCGCGATTGTACTTGATAGATGCAATAGACATAATAAAGAGATGGGAAGATAAGGATAGGCAGGACACACACTTTGAAGCTGGAAATATGTTTTTTCTAAGGATGATGAAAGATTAGATTCCACCACGAAAGGGGACAACAAAGTTCGAAGGTTCGTTCAGAGTGAAGTAAAGGGTTGGAGAGGTCATTTATGAACTTGAGCTACCGAACCATATTTGTTCCAAGCATCCTGTGTTCCATGTGAATCAACTAAAGAAAGGAAGACTTGATGCAGATGATCCTAAGAGAGCAACAAAACTGAGAGGTCTAGCCTTGATCATAGACCGATCAGATTTGGTTTTGGACCTCACGACTACTGGAGTTAGGAGCGACGTGAAGAGAGAGTACTTTATGTTGTGGAAGAATGCACCAGAGGAAAGTGGCCGGAAACATAAGATTCGTTGTGGAGATGGAAGAAGGGGATTGTTGAGTTTGAGGCAGAGTTAGCTCGAATAGTAGGATTGTCGAGGATGGCAATGACTCGAGGTGGGGGAGGATATTAGGACCCTGAGTTGGCATCGCTTCCCAAGGCAAGTCAAGCACCCAACTGGGCGCCCTTGAGACCCTTTAACGAGTTGAGGCCGCGTGGGCTTGATTCGCACCAATGCAACGATTATGGAGTACGATCGCATTACATGGGTGGGCGAGCACACAACTCGGGTGGAGGGTGAGTTGGAGAAGTAATATGGTTGGCTCGTCAATCATCGCATTAACACGACTCAGTGACGTCTGCACCCATGGGCGTGACCGCATTAAGGTGGGGCACTCGGGCACCGTGTGGGGCGTTTCTTGGCATACAAGGCAAGGTGGTGGGTGTGTGAACACAAATCTAATTTGAAACGTCTGCTCAATACGTTGGGAGGGCGTCAACCCATGGCTAGGGCACTCCAACGATGTGGCAAGTCAAATATATGTTAAGACATGAAGGCAAAGCATAATCACAAGGAATATCACAAGACAAGTTCATAGGGCGAAGGTTTGTGATATCACACAATGTTCTGAGGTAGCGAGTAGGCAAGAAACAAGAGATAGGAGTGTGCATGGACATGCGCCTGCACAGGGCGAGCAAGGTAGTCTATGATTTCTGTTGAGATTTTTGTGTTGGGCAAGCCAAGGGGCACCCTCATTCAGGCTGTAAAGAATTGTTGTACTCTGAAATTATAAATGGAATGTTGCGACCCTCTTGAGCTAGCCTCCCATTTTATGTACAAAAACTAATATAATAAAAATATGTTCATTTACTTGATATTATGTTGGCACAACTTGTTGGTTAATGTTGATATCACATTGCTACATGATTTATGTTCAAGTTTATGTTTTCGCACATAACACCTAACATATAATAAACAAGAAGTTGTAACTAACTTAAAAAAGAGTGTAGGCGCAATCCAGAAGCTAAGTTGTTTATAACACTGCGATGAACCCTTGCCGATATCGCATGCCCATGATGGTGCAATCATCGTAAGGTCGTGGAAATGCCCAACAAAGGAGTAAATCCACTCCATCTCAAATGCTAATGGAATACCACATTCTATTTATTTAAATATATTAATTTTGTATATATTTAATTATATGATGTGAAATATGAATCATTATTATTGAAATTTATTTTAAAATAATATGTAAATTATGATACTTATTTAGGAAAATATCGTTTATAATTTTATTATAACCGCCCTATATCCATGTTAACTCCAGATGTACCAAGTGTCGAGAGGGATCAAATATCTTAAGATGCAAACCTCTTTTAGAGTGAAAGAAATTTGATCCCTCTCGGCACTTGGTAGATCTGGTGTTAAGATGGATCTAGGTTGGTTTAACTCCTCCAGGATTTAAATAGGCCATGCTCCACATGAATACCATTTGTTAATACCATCGGTCATTTTTATTTTATTTTTTTAGGGTTATTTTTATTTTTATTTTCAATTTTATTTTACTTTAACTGAGTTAAAATGTTCACCGTGTTAAGAAATCTAGGGCATAATAATTAGGTGATTTATCTTCTAATGATAACTGCTTGTGAATGCATTTTAGATTAGGATCTTCTCTTTACTTAGATTATTATAGTGTTCTTCTTCATCAAACAACTACCAATGCATAAACAATAAAGAGACAAGAGACACAAAATGTAGGCGATCAACCAAGGCAAAAACCTCTCTAACTTGAGAGGAAAACCCAAATGAATTCTTCTTCTTATAGAGACTTCAATTGACAAATACCAAGACCAAGAACCTTGACCTATTTAGTTTAACCTCTTCTTTCTGGAGTCAACAATGGTCAAATTGCTTGCTTCTCCATCCTTCTTAGCTATCCTTCAGATCTCGGCTTCTTGGATTAGAACTACAATCCTCGACCTCTTTAGAAACCCTAGATGCAACACATGTGATGGATGTTGATCAACATTTTCACCTTGTTACCACTTTGCTTGGATGGAAAGACTTCCTTCTACACTTCGGATTGATGAATGTAATGTCTTCTCCTTTGATTCGACTTCTAGAGTGACCTTACAAACCTCGACCCTTCTTTTGCATCAGACATCACTAGATTCTCGCACGTGTGGAGGTGACATCCCAAAAACAAATATGAAATAATCTCGATGATGGTTCTCCTTCCTTCACTTGACTATAGGCTTCTTTCCTTCCAAACTTCCCACATCTTTTTTGCCTTTTATCCCTGGCCATAATTTTGTCACTAGAATGAAGGCCGAGATGCCTATTTATAGTGATTTTTCCATCAAGAATAAGCCAACTTGAACTAGTGCCTATGATGACATGCCTTTTCTAGAATCATCCTTAGGTTGACTTCAAGGAGTGTTTGTGACAAGGTCTTGGAGGGTATATGACACAAGTAAATTCTCTTTTACAATGTGTATATTACCCAAATGGGTCTTCAACACTTGACATTGACTCAATAGACTTTATGACTTTATGACCAAACCTAATAGCTCACAATGGGAGATTTAACTATAAAATAAAATTCCTTGCTCATGAAACCCATGAGACAAGCATTACAAAAATAATTTTATTTTCTTCTTTTAATCATTTACATAAAATCATAATTACATATGTCATTATGAAGACCAAACCTAGTTACACTTTTCAACACTCCCTCTTAACTAGGGAGGTATTCATAATCCATACAAGGTACTTGGACATTCTTAATCTGAAGAATTCTCTTAAGAAGAGTTAGATTGGTAACCCATCTGTATAGCATCATATCAACCATCATTTTCATATAGCAAGGCCTTGACTAACAACTCTATCTCTCCACAAGATCAGAGCACAATGTTGGCGAGACCAATGATGTATAGACACACTCATCATTGTCTCTCTCGGAACATACCCTACCGGGGTTCTCTTAGAGTATGTTCCACCAGGACAATTCTTATCTTGGATTCCCAGTCCGCAAAGAATATTGGTCCTCTACGATTACCCTTATCTTGGATGCCCTAACTCATCCTCAAAGAGCATCAAATTCCAAATGTTTACCCAATCCTCCCTTTTGTCTTCCCAAATGAAGACAAGAATGATGTGTCAATCTCTCCTTCTCAACTTGGGGAGGACATACCTATTCCAATGAAGGAATGTACTCGTTCATGCTGAAGGAATGTACCTAAGCTCCCTCTTGCCTTAGGAATTTGCTTCCAAGTTTCTACCAAGTTAGAAACTTGTTTTCAAGCTCCCTCTTAATTAGGGGCCTACAACATCTCTTTAGGTGGAGATGATGGGACAACCAATTGCTTGAAGAACTCCTCACAATGTCATGAACTTCTTGTCTTTATTCAAGAGTATTCATGTTTTGGGACTTCTTTGTAGGGCAAAGACCATTCATCACTTTCTTCCATGAGTCAGTCATGTCATTATTCCTTTCATCGGAAAGTGATCCATCAGTTCCTATATGGCCTTCCTTCATGCTATGCTACCTTCTTCATGCCATGATTCCTTAAGGATATTTCATCCTACTACATGGACCTCAATGGTGGAAGATATTCATAGCTCTTCCCTTGGCAACCCTACATATTCCCATCCAGATATCATTCAAAAATAATAAATGAACATGAGATCAATATTACCTTTGTGATGGTCTTTCATCATGACATCTTCTAGTTTGCATCAACATCCTGTATACTCATTGACAATCTCCAAAAGTTATATAATGTCAAGGTCTCTTTCTTTTTCAGACTTCATCAGAATCTTCATACCTTTCATGGAGATATCCTAGTCAAATCTTTCAGTCCTTGGATGTTGATTGCCTTTTTCATAGTTTCATATTCCACGATCTCTTCCTTTCTTTCTTCACACATTTCTTTCCAGGAACTTTCGATCATATTTCCTCCAATTTTGTCAACCACCTCATATTTCATATGAGGACATATTATCTTGATTTCATCTAGACAATGTGTGACCCATGTATTCTTGCATCTTTTCAAAGGTGGAGATCCTTTCTTTTGATCATGCTCTCAAGATAGAGCATGTTACCTACAACCATATGACATCACTCTATAATATCAAATACAAGCATGCATACCTCATTTTCCTTTAGGTCATCTAGACTTCTTCAACAACTTCCTTGATTGAAAGAAATTTAATCCCTTGATCTGCTTCGCCTCTTTTTTCATCATACCATCATCCCATGAATTCCACAAGTTGGAACTCTTGATGAAACACTTGCTTCCTTTTAATTGGTGAACCTTCCGACGAAGATTCCAACATAAAATCTTAAGTATCCTCATCCAACAAATGCTTCCTTTTGACTGATGTATGATGAGATTTGTAATAGATAACTTTTTCCTTTTTCCCATAAGTACCACTTATGCTTCTAATGAGGTTACCAAGAGTTATATCCTTCCATAGGTGATTTCCATAGTCTTCTATTTCAACTATTTTTCTCTATGATCACGAGCTCTTGCTTTTAATGCTTCTATGATGCCATGATGCATCTTATCATTTTCCTTAGTGATTCATGATAGCCATATCTTACAATAGAAAACTTGAAAACAAGAACTTGAAAAGAACTAGGTGAGGAAGACTATCTCAATCACAGTAGAGATCTCTTACTTCCTCTTTCTTGGACTTATTCTTTTCAAATTCCTCCACTTCTTTAGTGATATGGGATTCTTCTCTACCTATTTTGTTATTTTCCATTTTGAGCTTAGGACAATCTCTTTTATAATGCCCATATTCTTGACATCCATAGCATTGAACCTTAGCCAAGTTCTTCTTCTTTTTATGAGGACCAAATTTCCCATACTTTCCTCTTCTCTTTTCCATAGCAACATATGCTTGATTGTTCTCACTGTATCCTACATTGGTTTTTGCCTTCAGTCTGGTTTCTTCAATCTTGAATAGCGACCATAAATCATGGAATGGAGTAGTTTCCCCCCCATGAATAGTTGAATTAAAGTTACCCCACTCCTCTAGTAGTGCATTGAGTACTACAGTGGTCATCTCCTTGTCAAACATTATTTCTCCCAGATCTCGAAGTATCTTCTTTCGATATCCTTAGCTTGTAGAGTTCTTTCCTTTGAGAGATAACTTTTCCTGCAGTGCTTACAGAAAACAACTCTACCACTTTGTCATATATTTATTTTGAGGTGTTGAGTTTAGATACATATGGAATGAGGGGATTCTTGATGGATTCTATGAGAATCCTTTGAGCCCTCACTTCCCCTTTCATTAACTTTGCAAGTGCTTGAGCATATTCTTTTGCTGATTTGGTGATAGATCCTTTGACATGATCCGTAAACTCATTTTCAATGAGATTCAAATCTATCCTCTTCTTCCATGCAAGATTGTTTGAAGCCCCAATCAATTTGTTGATTTCCTTGCAAAAAAACCTTTTGATAGATTCATACATAAATATACTTACTTGAGAAGATGCTTCTTCCACTTGCCACCTCCTTGAATTTGATGAAAATATAAATGATAGAGAACTTCTTCTTGATGAAGATAGATCTCTTCAAGAGTGTTCCTTGACTCCACAAAGAAGGAGATCACTTTAAATCCTTTCATTGTGTTGTTCTTGTTGATAATGATGACTTCTTGATGATGTCTTGATGCTTCTAGGATGATCTTCTTCAATAATAGGGTCCTTTCTTCAACGAGAGGAAATTTCCTTAGAAATTTTGAAGATGATGACAACGTCCTTGATTTTGCTTCTCTAGGATGAATAATATTCAAGAAACTTTAATTTGTAAATCCCTTCAACTTGAGTAGGGTCTTTGTGGTCTTTTGAGGATCCCAAGACTTCTTCTGGTGTAGGCTTCTTCCTCGACCTAGGCTTTTGATACTTCTTTGTAGATATTGACTTCACTTTGATATCCTTCAAGATTTTATCCTTGAGTACTTGAGTGTCCCTTGATGAGATAAAAAAAATATTTTCTTCTTTTCATCAATTACATAAAATCATAATTACACATGTCATTATGAAGACTAAACCTAGTTACACTTTTCAACACACTGGACATTACATTACCTTACAACATCTCTACCATACTAGGATGGAGAGCGCCTCTCGGTGTAAAAATTAAATTACAATGTAATAAATTGAATTGAATCGATTTGTTATTTTTAAAAAATTATGATGTTTTTTAGTTTAGTGGATGTTATGCTTTACTATTATTATTATTTGTTGATCTAATGCTTCATTTTATTGACACTACAATAGCTCTCCCATATTGAGCCGATATTTAAATGTTTACACTCATTTACAACCACTACAACATTTCCCCATATTGAGGCAACATTTAAATGTTTACACTCATTTACAAACACTACAACATCTCCCCCATGTTGGGTTGTAGAGTACCTCAGCGCAAAGTGTTCACACAACAAACCATTCAACAATGACTTAT
Organism: Pinus tabuliformis; assembly: GCA_031772625.1. Lineage (NCBI taxonomy): Eukaryota > Viridiplantae > Streptophyta > Pinopsida > Pinales > Pinaceae > Pinus > Pinus tabuliformis. Next base: position 1,633,264,552 of record CM062818.1, on the reverse strand, counting down.
ACGAACTTACAATTGCATTATGGAGACCAACTAACAATACAAGCAAAGGGATATCATTGTGGATACAAACCAACAATTCAATCCATTCAAAGATATTAATGTAAAGGATCGATTAAGTATTAAAATTCATAGGTGTTGGAATTAATTATCGTAGCACTGAAGGAAATAGACAAAACCCCACAATTCCACAACAATTAACCATAATAAATATAAAAACTTTGTACCAAAAAAACTCTAGTGTTGAATGCTTATGCACTCATTCTTTACTTCTTAGCAAGACCAAAATTACAATAAAGTCTAGTTCTCTTCTCATTTACAATTTCATCAAAATAATTTTATTTAGCTACTCTCTATTGGCGTGCTTGGGTTTATAGGTAGCATTGGCCTTGTTGAGAGCAATTAGAAGCCAAGTGTTCTTGTCTCTTCAACTCCATATTTGCATCACTCTTCCTCTCCCTGTCATCTTTTGTTGGCATCATTCTAATTAGAGTTCCTTCTAATTGCCTTCTTCATAGTGCTTAAAATAGAAGAGCAACACTTTGGAGCCGAGTGACAATGAATTGATCTAATATGGGCACTTTACACCATCAACTCTATCTCATTATCAACCTCCATAATCGTGAGCTTTACTTCCATAACCAAAAGCCTCTAATTTTACTAAGTACTTTGCAATAATTTGAATAACTAACCCTTCCATATTTCTTGTGAATCAATAAATAAAATAATAATTATAATTATATAGAAATTACATAAAAAAACCATCCATAATTTTATTCTAAAAAAGTCTATAAAAAATAAATAAATATTCATAAAGGGAGTGATCATATCATAAAAGTAACTCATACTAAATTTTTTTATAAATAAATATTCATAAAGGGAGTGATCATATTGTAAAAGTAACTCATACTAAAAATATTCATTATAAGATTGATATTCCCTTTCTTTTTTACACTCACTATTCCATTCCATGACATTAATATCGGAGACTACTAATTATTATTGGAAATCCTTAAATGCCGTAATAACTTTCCTAATTGCTACGGTGAATGTAAACTCTTCATGGACTGTTGTGACTGCCATATTGAATATCTTCATGGACTGTTGGGAAAGGCCGACCAAGGGAAGAGATCTGAGATATGGCCATCGTTGAGGGTTCTTTTTGCGCAGGTAATGAAACCTCTGGTTCTGCGGTCTCTGGCGGAGGCGATGCAGGGCTAGCCAAAGCCACGATCCTCCATTGGACTGGCCACAAGAGCGTACGCTCTAATGATTATCGGACTGCCGGCACGGGCTTGGCAAAGCGGCCCAACGTCTGGGAAATATCTGAAGGCTCCGAGACAGCAGAAAATCGCCCAAATCATGTATCAGAGGCGGATTTGGAAGCGAAGAGATATGAGATCAGAAAACTGCACACGAAAACGGCCTTTTGGTTCAAAATCCACCGAAGAGATGGGAAATCGCCAGGGTTTGGTCTTATTGCTCGCGCCAACATTGTCCCTCCACTCGCGACCTCTGCATGCAAGGATGGAGGACTGAGGGAAGCAGATCTGATCCACTACAAATCTGCATGGTCCAAACTCAGCCGAACTAGGACGGATCTACCCGATCTGAGCTCTAATCGTTGCAGATCTAGAACGGATCAATCTGCCCAAGTTCCCAGGCGGCAGATCGGAGGACATTGGCATCATTGCAACAGAGGGTTAGTAGAACGCACAGTGCAATTGGGAGATCGCCCCAACAGGAGCCCTTATCTGATAAATAGCCCATTAGATAGGGCCAAATATCGTAGCTTCCAGATTTTTATTAAAACCCCTGAGAATAAATCTCTCTTAGTATGGTAAGTAGAAATAGCACTGTATTACTGTTAAAGCAGCAAATTAGTGCTTTGACTGGCTATCCTGGCCAGATCCAGCACCTAGTTAGTGGAAGATGGTCTCTCCAGGAACACAGAACCCTGGGGAGCTACGAGATCAGGCCAGGAGAAACCATTGCCGTGAATCTCAGGCTGAGAGGAGGGGCACCTTTTCAGGGACAGCCAAGCAGTTCAGGAGGGGAAAAGGGGAAAACAACACCCCAGCACAAACCTAAGGGAGCTCCATCTTATAAAAACATTCTTCAAGGCAACAGAGAGTCAGGACCTCCACCAGATCAAGGTGGATATACACCTCGGCCATACATAGTAGAACAGCTAGGGCAAACTCCAGCCCTTAATCTTGATTCCACAGGGATGGATGACTATGTTAAGTCATATGAATCGCAGGCCATAATATGTCGATTCAACAGTTTCTGGCCAACACCATCGAACCTTTTCCACTGGATCTTCAAAAACTGGACCATGGAATGCGATATACACCTGTGCTCCAAAGGGTTTTTCATAGTCAGATTTGCATCCATGGAGGTCAGAGATACAATCATCAACGCCGGGCCTTGGTTTTGGGGAACGGCGGGGCTGTTTATAACCCCATGGTTTACAGACTTCGATCCAAACAAAATGACAGTCACCAAAGTGCCGGTATGGGTTCGTCTTCACAACCTCCCCCTGCATTTCTGGAGCGAACGAGTCTTGGAAGGAATCGGGAACAGCATCGGGAAATACATCAAAACAGATATGGAAAGGATTGATGAAAGGATCTTCACTTTTGCATGGATTTGTGTGGAAGTCGATTTAAGCAAAGGGCTGCCTGACAATATAAGGCTGATATACAAACAGCAAATTTGGTTGCAATCACTCGACTATGAAAATACTGCCTTTAGATGTAGGCTCTGCAGACAAACAGGACACTTGCAAAGTACATGTCCAGAAGCCAAAAAAGTGAACAGCAAAAGAAAGCAGAAAGGGAAGCAGAAGAAAGGTTGGTTCTTTTCCCCTCCGGTCTCAGAAGATGAAGAATCAGAAGCTGAAGAGGAAGACACTACCACAGAGAAAGCCGAGGCTCACCAGGAATCGGGGAACCAGAAAGAAACCACAACAGATACCAAGGTTGTACAACATCACCCAAATCAGGCAGAGAAGACAAATGATGAGCAGAACATGGGAGGGATAAAGCGGCTCCACCAATCAGACACATTAGACTCAGATAAGGAATTAGGCACGCAGGAAGCAGAAACACAGTTAGTTATTGCCTCGATGGAGCCCACTCAAGGAGTATGGCGCAAGGTCGAAAAGAAAAAAGGAAGAAAAACCTGAAGCGTGAGTCTTACTCACAAATGCATTTTAGTTTTTCTTGCTCTCACCTCTCTTCCTCTCTCTCTCCCTCTTTTCTCTCTTTCTCGCTCTCTCGTTCTTTTCTTTCTTTTAGCACGTTAGTCCTGTAACGTTGCGGAGGGTGCCAAGGCACCCGAGCCCACCTGGGCAGCTATGGAAATGCATCAGCATCTGCAATTGTAACTTTTCATTTTTTAAATAAAAGGTTACAGATTTTTTCTTCGCAAAAAAAGGCCGACCAAAAAACAGCGAGGAGGGCAATGCTTTCCAGATGGAAGAATAAGAATTATCAACGCTCTTTCTGACCTCGAATGCGAGTGGCGACTCGCACATTAAAACACTCTGCCAGACCAACAGACTTACGGAGGCTGTTGAGACCTTCAGCCATCTGCTTTCAGCTAAATCTGATCCCACCATCAACACCTGCAATCTATTGTTAAGTAGCCTAGCCCGACGGAACCGACATCAATCAGCGTTGCATGTTTACAGACTTATGGTTGAAGCAGACATAGTCCCGAATCTCATTTCTCTGAGCATTGTTTTCAACTGTCATTGTGAAACAGGTAGAATGGATTATGCTTTCAAAGTGTTTGAAGGAATGGAAGCACATGGCTATATTCCAAATGTCGTAATATTCAATACCCTCATCAAAGGGCTTTGCAGGAAGGGCAGGATGAAGGATGCTGTTAAACTGTTCAATCAAATGGTGAACAAACGAGAGCTTCCTAATCTTTTTACCTATAGCACCCTAATAGATGGGCTCTGCAAGAGACGGAAGACTCACGAGGCTTTTGGATTGATAGCTGTTATGCTGCAAAAGGGTCATGAGCCCAACACTGTTACATTTACTACTCTGATGGATGGACTCTGCAAAGAAGGTAAGCTCCAAGAAGCCAATCAACTACTGTATCTGATGCTAAAAGAAGGGTGTAATCGCAATGTTATTAAGTTTACTGCTTTAATTGATGGTTTATGTAAGGAATGCAAGTTGGAGGAGGTTAGGAAGCGTTTCTATGAAATGTGCGACAGAAACATATTCCCAAATGTTGTCACATACAATGCGCTTATTGATGGTTTCTGTAAGGGAAGCGAGTTGGAGGCTGCTACGAACCTCTTCTATCAAATGTCTGATAGGGGCATCTGCCCAGATGCTGTCACATATAGTGTGCTTATCAATGGTTTCTGTAAAGGAGGCTATGAAGCTCTTCTATGAAATGTTCGACAGAAACATATGCCCTGATGTTGTCACATAGAGTATGCTTATTGATGGTTTCTGTAAGGAAGGCAAATTGAAGGAGGCTAGGAAATTCTTATATGGAATGCACAACAAGAACATGTTGCCTAATGTTGTCACATACACTGCATTTATCACTGGTCTCATTAAGGAAGGGCAGTGGAAGGAGGTCATCAAAGTACTTCATGAGATGCAGGATAAGGGGAACAATCCGAGTGTTATCACATACAATGTTCTTATTGCTGGTCTTTGCAAAGAAGGGAAGCTTCAAGAAGGTCTCAAATTGTTAGAAGTATGGCTGAAATAGGTGATCAACCGGATGATATCACATATAATACATTTATAAATGGGTTTTGCAAGGTGGGTAATCTAGAAAAAGCCAGGGAGCTCCTTGAAGAGATGTTGAAGAATGGTTGCATGCCTGACCTAGTTCGCTTTACTACATTAATAGATGGACTCTGTAAGCATCACAGGCAAGAGAAAGCTTAACGGATCTTTTATGAGATTCCAGAGCATGCTTCGAGCCTTGATGATGTTACATACAGCACATTGATGGATGGACTTTGCAATATTGGTAATCTTAATAAGTTATCTAAAGTGATGAAAGATAGCATTCCAAGAGACCTCATAACTACATATGATTATATTTACCACCCTCGTGGAGGAACTATGCAGGGAAGGCACACCCCAAGAGGGCAATAGAGCATTGCATGAGGTCTTGAAAAAGGTTTGGAATGAAGCTGACATATTCTGCAGCAAACAACAATCTCTGTAAAGATATCGTTGTAGCAGTAATTGACTAGCAATGGATGAAGTGTAGGGTTGACTTCGGTAATAATGCACTAACAAGCTATCTGAAACAGATTTGGCAATTCAGCTATCTGAAACAGATTTGGCAATTCAGCTTAATGAAGTGATCTCAGTGGTCGAATTCCCATTAGCATACCAAGTGTTTCTCTGAAAAGACATTTGGTTAAGGGTTTAGTGGGTTGCACATCCTGATTAAATATACCAGTTCATCAATCTAAAATGGAATTGGCTTTAGCAGTTAGTGTGTTGCAACTTGCAACTGATGAAGTGGCCCCAAGAAAAAATTCAACGATATTCTTCACAGTAATAATCTGGAATTGGTTTGATGACATGGTTAGTGGCTTGTCATTGCCTTTGATAGAGTGTACCTTGTGAATTTCAATAGTGAACTGTACTTAAATGGACTAACCTGGTTTGAAGTCTTGAACTGAGTTTGTTTACAATTTTGTAGTTTGCTTTGGAATGCCCCTGCTTTTTGTTATGTATTTGACTCTTTAGGCCTTGTGAAATATTTTGCTTTATTGATTGAATGCCCAGGCTCCATTATCGAGTACTTGCCGAGACTCCATATCTATCGAGTACTTTCTCCCATTATAGAACACAAAAGTTGTAATGATTGTCACAGCATGTCTTAGTTACAATGCATTTTTTTTATTTAGACACCTGCAACTACTTGATTGTCTAGTTGCTGCTGTCCAAATTGTAGTAACCGAGGCAACTATTATCTCAGTGCCCATCTGTTGTGAACTTGCTGCAATCAGGGTATGCTGCTCAAAGAGGATATCGGTTGGGGACCATTCCATTCTTTTAGTCATAAGATATTTTATTTACGGCCACGGAATGTGGATTCAATCACATCTCCAGATGGTCAACGACAAGCAATGGGAGCTAGGTTTGTCTATGGGAACACATACCAAACAAGTGCAATAGTTGTTGGAATTCAGGGAACACATTTTCCATTTCCACTCTGACCCCTAGGTATGGGATAGTACACAAAGGGAAAGAATGTTCTCTGAAAGGCCTGGTCAATGAGAATGCTAGTTCTTTTGAAATTTTCAGTTTACTGCACCCAGATTAAAACCCCAGCTCCTAGAACTGAAAAGCATTAACGTACTTGAAACCCACAATTTTGTCCTCAACAAAATTGGAGTAATCAAAGGAGAGAGCCACAAAGGGTGATTAACATTCATCCAAAGTTACCAGACTCTGATAATTTGGTTGACATGTTTGAGGCGATAAATGAATTGAAGTTATTTTGAATGAAAAATATACCAGTTTTGCATAAAATGTAACAGCACTTGAAGAAATGGTTAATGTGATGCACTCAGCCTAAATGAACATATGTATACACAGCATGCTTCAGAACTTTGTTTCAGACCTGTAAAGTAATGAACCAGCTTTGAGACTGGATCTTTATCATAACATAAGACTCGACTTTGATACAATGTACAAGCAGTCTGGATCCATAGTTTGAATACTGTAGTTTGAATATTGTTGTTACTTATTAACTTTTTATCTGAGTTTTGCATGAAGCTAGTGGGCATTTTTATGTTCATGGTATAGTTAATTCATCCATATATATAGACAAATTTCTATTGAACAAAGAAATATTTTTAATATGAAAAATATGTTTTTAATCATTTACACCTATCAAAACAAATTTACACTCAATAAAGAAATATTTTTAACTTAAAAAATATGTTTTTAAAGACATTGTGGTCCACCATGACTAATCATAGTTTTTATTGAAAAATAACAAAGTGAAGAAAATGCAAAGGGGAGTCAATGAGAGAAGTCAAAGAGTGCATGGCTTGCATGGCCCCTCTTCCATTTCTTTGTGTTTTTTTGGCATTTCCTTATTACAAATAATAACAAAATTTTAACGTAATAACATCCACAACTTCTTACTTTTATCATGAAGATCAATAATTTCATGGTTGATCCCTTTTGGTGGGTGAACACTCATAAAATCCCGTGCGAACTAGAACGTGGCATGCTGTCAATTAACGAACAAATTTAATACACTTGGCATAAGAAAGGCCTTCATGTACATGCACAAGAGCTTGAGGTTTTCTTCGCAATTGGTGTGGTTCATTCCAAAGGCCATGTTGTTTCTTCTCACACCCATGCATTATTACACTTTGGTGGTTCTAGGTGAACCTTCAAAATTGGTGGTGGCACCAAGAAACAAGTTGAATGATTGTATTCATAATTGCTCTATGGTATGTGGATTTACTTCAACTTGACATCTTCATTCCTTCTTTTGTTTTTTTTTTCATATATCTTCCTAGTTCATACTCTGTGAGGTATTGGGATTTCTATAGTTCGATTCCTTCTGTGTTTGGTTGCTATGTTTGGTGAATGGTGGCCCATTTTTGTCTTGGTCACATGTTATCTTACACTTACCTTATCTACCTTCTTTCTTCCCATCTTGTGAAACCCTTGGTTTTGCCCCGATCCTCCTCGAACATTGTCCTCTCCGTCTAGTTTTCCTTTGTGTCAATTTGATGGTGATCGCTTCTTTCTTTTTGTAGTTTGTTGTCTTTCCATTTCCCTACTCCCCATTTGCAGTTTCTTCTTAAGAGCTTCCTTGTAATCCCCCTTGCCTCTCTATTCCTTAACAATGTCACAAAGCAATCCCACTCTTCTTTTTCATAACCCATGACAAATATGAAAAAAGCCTCATCTTCCTCTAGTCGCAAGGGGCATCAAAATTCTATACAACCACTTAGGACTAGAACTTTAAGGGATTTTTGAAAGATCTATTGCATTTTTTGGGGGGACATTGCCCCCTCAATTCGCAAGGAATTTCACAATTCTGAGCACGAAGCTCATCTGGAAAGTCATATCTTGTCCAGTGTAGAAGTAGAGGAAAGTTTGGGTTGTTGAATCCCTGATATAGGGAACAACCACACTAAGCAAACTGGGTACCATCAAACTATTGATTTGTGCTAGCAAATCAAATCATTTATGTGAAAATTCTTAGTAAAATGATTAGAAACACGACAAGAAGTCCTTGAAGAGGTGCAACTCCAACTCAAGAACTTGAACTCTAAGGTCTCTCTAATGGAAAATAAACTAGCTAACATGAATCTCTCTAGTTCTGAGGAGAACACAAAGGCCCCTGAAATTATAGAGGCAAATTCTCCTTCTAGCCAAATGCTTATATTATCAAATTTTGTTTATATTCAATGGGACTGTTATAGTGCTTTCTAGCTATAAATTAAAGTTTTATAGTGTGCTACTAGTCTGGTTTCCCTAGTGGTACACTAGTAGACACAAATTAACAATGCAATATTTGTGTAGCTTAGAAAAACAATTGAGGATTATAAGAGGCACTTGACGTTGGTATTCGAGGCACTGAGAAAGAATTGGTTGTTCTTGAAGAAGTCGAAGTGCATGTTTTCCCAATCTGAGATTTCGTTCCTTAGACACTTGATAGGACAAGGATGCATATGGATGGATCTGGAAAAAGTTTATGCGATAGAGGATTGGGAGGAACCAAAAAATTCCCATGATGTGAGAGTTTTCTTAGGGATGGCGAACTACCAACAAAGGTTTGTAGAGGGTTTTTCCAAGATAATTGCACCGCTGACAAACTTGTTAAAGAAAGACAAGTGATGGAATTGGACCGAAACATGTCGTGAAGTCTTTGAAGAATTAAAGAAAAGGGTGGTTACAACATTGATACTTAAGTTACCTGACTTTGAGTGACCATTTGAAGTGCACACGGATGCTTATGATTTTGCAATTGGGGGATTGCTCATTTAATATGGACATCTGGTGGCATATGAGAGTTGAAAATTGCAGGAAAGAGAGCAACAATATCTAGTTCATGAGAAGGAGATGATTGCGATAATCCACTATTTACAGGTATGGTGAGACTATTTGATTGAGAAGCAATTTGTTGTCAAGACTGACAACGTTACAACGAGTTACTTTGCATCTCAACCAAAGTACTCAGCAAAGCAGGCTCATTGGCAAGACTTCTTCGCATAATTTGACATGATGATTGAGTACAGGCCAGTGAGACTCAATGTTGTAGCAAATGCCCTCAGCAAGAAGGCATAGTTGGTTGCGATTGGGGAGGAAGAAGACCGTATTGGATCAAGTGAGAGTCAAGTTCATATGAGTGAGAAGTTGCAGAGTAGACTTCGTGCAAGTTCAGAGACAGATACTCAAGCAAAAAGTATCATGAAGTAGGTAAAGGAAGGAAAGACAAGAAAGTTCTTTATGCGAGATGGACTCTTATTCTATGGTGTCTATCTCTACATTCTGAATTCATCAGGACTTAGGGGGAACCTCTTGAAGGAGTGCCACGATTCTCTTTGGTTTGGCCACCCAAGGCAGTGTCGCACTTTGGCATTGTCGAAGAGAGGATAATTTTGGGAAAATATGAGAGAGGATGTAGAGGAGTATGTGAAAACTTGCATCATTTGTTAGGAAGACAAATCAGACACCAAAAGATAGTGAGGGTTGTTGCAACCTTTTCCAATTGCAGAGAGACCTTGGATGAGTGTTTCGATGGACTTCATTACTCAGTTTCCATAAGTATAGGGGTATAATGAGATCATGGTCATTATTGATCATTTTTCCAAGCATGTCGTCTTCATTCCAATGCAAATGTGGCGTGGAGTAGAGAAGACAACTGAGTTGTTCTCCAAAAATGTTGTGAAGTATTGGTGAATGTTGTTGAGTATTGGCTTACAAAGGTACGAGGTTCACGGTTAATTTTTGGACCATGTTGTTCAAGTTGATTGGGACGGAGTTGTTGCATAGATCGAGTTATAATCCATAAACATATGGGAAACTGAACACATTAACTCGTTGTTGGAGGACTACTTGAGGCACTATGTGAGGGAAGATTAGAAAAATTGGCATGAGTTGTTGGATAAAGCTTAGATCAGCTACAATTTGCAGAAGAGTTCAACGACAAGGTATAGTCTGTTTGAGTTGGTTAATGGACATATGCATGTCGCACTGCACACAATGTTACCATGAGGATATGTGAAGAGTCCACATGTGAAGAGATTCTTGCCAACATGGGAAAATGCCTTGGAGTTGGCACAAGTGTATTTGATAGATGCAACAAACATAATGAAGAGATGGGCATATAAGGATAAGCGAGACACACAATTTGAAGTTGAAGATATGTTTTTTCTAAGGATGACAAAAGATTAGTTTCCACCACCAAATGGGACGATGAAGTCTTTAATAATGAAGTTTGAAGGTTCATTCAGAGTGAAACGAAGGATTGGAGAGGTCCTATGTTCCATGTGAATCAACTAAAGAAAGGCATACTTGATGCAAATGATCCTGAGAGAGCAATGCAACTGAGAGGTCTAGCCTTGATCGTAGACCGATCAGATTTAGTTTTGGAGAAGATTTTGGACCTCAAGGCTATTGGAGTCAGGAGCCACATGAAGAGAGAGTACTTTGTGCTATGGAAGAATACAATGGAGGAAAGTGGTTGGGAAACTAAGGATTCGTTGTGGAGATGGAAGAATGGGATTGCTGAGTTTGAGGCAGATTTAGCTCGGATAGTAGGATTGTGGAGGACGCCAATGACTCGAGGTGGGGAGGATATTAGGACCCTGAGTTGGCATCGCTGCCCCAAGGAGAGTTGAGCACCCAACCATGCACCCTTGAGACCCTTTGATGAGTTGACGCCGCGTGGGCTCAAGTTGCACCAAGGCAATGAGCATGGAGTACGGGCATGTTACATGGATGGGCGAGTGCACAACTCAAGTGGAGGGCCAGTTGGAGAAGTAATACGGTCGGCTCGTTAATCATCACGTCGACACTACTCAGCGATCCCCACACCCATGGGTGCGCCTGCATTAAGGTGGGGCACCCGAGCACTGTGTGGGGGCATTTCTTGTCATACACGACAAGGTGGTGGGTGTGCAACCACAAATCTAATTTGAAATGTCCGCTTGATAAATTGCAAGGGTGTCAATCGATGGCCAGGGCACCCCAACGATGAGGCAGTTGGATATAAATATATGCTAAGGCATGGAGCTAAAGCATCATCGTAAGGAATATCGCAAGACAAGTTCATAGGGCGAAGGTTTGGAATATCGCAGAGTGTTCTGAGGTAGTGAGTGGGAAATAAACAAAAGATAGGAGTGCACACAGGCATGTGCCTGCCCAGGGTGGGCAAGGTAGTCTGCGATTTTTGTTGAGATTTTTGTGTTGGGAAAGTCAAGGGAAACCCTCGTTCGAGCTGTAAAGAACTGTTGTAATCTGAAATTATAAATGGAGTGCTGCTACCCTCTTTGGCCAACCTCCCATTTGATGTACAAAAACCAATATAATAAAAATATGTTCATTTCTTGATATTCACAACTTGTTGGTTAATGTTGATATCACATTGTTATATGATTTATGTTCAAGTTAATGTTTTCCGCACATAACACCTAACATATAATAAAGAAGAAGTTGTAACTAAGTTAAAGAAGAGTGTAGGTGTAGTCCAAAATCTAAGTAATCGTTAATTGTTTATAACACAGTGATGAACCTTTTCGGTGTCGCAAGCCCATGGTGGTGCAATCATCGTAAGGTAACATATAATAAAGAAGAAGTTGCAGGCGTAATCCAAAAGTTAAGTAATCGTTAATTGTTTATAACACAGTGATGAACCTTTTCGGTGTCGCAAGCCCATGGTGGTGCAATCATTGCATTGGTTGTGATGGAAAATTTTTATGAACTGTGATGTTGCCCTAAGATGCCCATTGATCATAATAATGAAAGTTCTTATGAAGATGCTATATCAAGAAGATGACATATGGCGACATGGTTGGAGATCATATGATGAGATGGAGGACCATATGGATTCAATATAGCATAAACATTGAATATATATACAGACATAATAGAAACAGTTGGCCCAAGGAGTAATCCCAAGGAGTAAGAGGAGGAAAGCCATTGGAAGCCATTGGAAGTCAAGAGCAGGAGCAACAACTCAAGATCCAAGAGAAGCAGTCCATCAGAAGCCATCAAAACCGTCAAAGAGAAGTCATTAGAAGCCATCAGAGCCATCAAAGAGAAGTCATCAGAAGCCAAAAGAAAGCATATGCAAGCCAAGGAGGAGCAGATCCAAAGAAAAGACCGCATATGCCCAATAGAAAGAGCCAAAGGGAAGAAACAATGATATCGGAGGAGCAAAGAGAAACATATTGTTGAAATGTCCAGAACCACATCGGAGAAATCATATCGGCGCTTTTTATGTGTCACTACTCAGAAACCCCGATCTTTGATCTCCAGCTCCGACTTCGATTACTGATGTGGACCCGATTAGTTTATCATAACATTGATAATGTAAAATCGTATCCTCCCTTTATCGAGGCTTTTGGAATGGGACCTCCGATAAGATCCACCAATCTCCGATTGTGATATGCCTTGCAGGCCCGATTGACTTTATTATAATGACTTTAATATAATATTGCATCCGTGCATCGCAACTTTCATATCGTAAGTTTTGAAGCCATGTCACATTGAAGCCTTTGATTGTGATATGATTGCAGACCCGATTTCTCTATCATAAAACGTTTAATATAATATTGCATCGATCAAAGGTCAGAGTATGTTGCAAACCCAATTGATTTATCAAAACACGTTTATTGAAATATCGCATTTGCTATGTCGGAGGTCAGAGAAAATAGGGGTGATATATGTTATAAGAATATCGACGACGTTGATATCAAAACTTTGGCATGTGCACAACTTAAAAAATCTTTGATATTCATGTGGTTGCGATATGCAGGAGTAAAGTGATGATGTGGCATGTGGGACCTCCCAACATCTATTATAATGTGGTTTCTGTTCAATGAAACTATGTCATATTTGGTCCACTATTATCAAAAGACCCCTTCTGACAGCTATTGAATATATTGTCAAAGTGCCACCTCATGCACAAGTCAACCTCTCCTCTAATAAACGTGTCTTTTCGTTTATTGGTAAAACTCATATAAATACAAGTCAAATACTTCACTTCAAGTATCTAAATCGGTCATCCATCACAAAGAGGAAGATACAGTTCACAACTCATGAACGTGGAAGAGCAAAGGAAAGAAAGCTTAAGGCCGAGAAGGAGGAGCGAATTTTGATTGGGTTAAACTTGATGAATTAATCTTTGGAAGGCTCGGACTTGTGATCAATTAATCTGTAGAAGAAGTGCAGACCGCGACTTGAAGAACAGTCCTGTGGAGGTTCATTTAGTAGCTCGGTTAAGTTCTATATTGTTGTCTCGGATTTGTGAAAAGATTAATTCTCGGACCTGTCTAACCTCAGATCTGTATGACCTTGGACCAGTGTTAGTTCTCTCATCATTTGAAGGGAGCTAAACACGTATTCAACATTGAAGTATTTGTGAGGTAAGCATATCGCAAACCTTTGAAGCAATCACTCTTGAAGCAGTTACCTCAGCGTTGTGAACAGAGGCTTGAAACAGAGAATTGTTTGGTGCAAGCATTGAGGATTAACGCAACCTATTGTAGATATCTTGTTTAAAAGCTTTAGCAGATATTGGAGACATCATTGGAGACCATTATGCATTGTTGAAATCATCATGAAGTAACTTTGCAAATCCTATTTGGGTAACATGAAGAGTTGTGGAGATTCCTTCATGTGAAGACAAGGTTTTCTTTAATGAAGTGACGTGGAGATTAAGTGGAGGCATTGTTGAAGATTGACAGGGCTCGTTGAAGGAGACATTGGGAGTTGTGAACTATTACTAAACCTATCTTGACAAATTGAAGAATGATGTTGGAGCTTCATAGAGATAGGGTTGGTGCCTTAGTATTTCCAACATTAAGTTTGTATATATTTATTAATTATGTGATGTGAAATATGAATCATTATTATTTAAATTTATTTTAAAATAATATTTAAATTACGATATTTATTTATGAAAAATTTATTTATAATTTTATTATAACCAACCTAAATCCATCTTAACTCCATATGTACCAAATTTCCAGAGCACCAAAGGAAATATACAAAAAACCACAATTCCACAACAATTAACAATAATTCATAGATGTTGTAATTAATTATTGTTAGCACCGAAGGAAATATACAAAAAAACCACAATTCCACAACAATTAACAATAACAAATATAAAAAAATTGTACCAAAAAAACAAGTTGGAAGAGGCTATGAAGCTCTTCTATGAAATGTCCGACAGAAACCTATGCCCTGATGCTGTCACATACAATGCACTTATCGACGGTATCTGTAAGGGAGGCAAGTTGGAGGAGGCTACGAAGCTATTCTATGGAATGCACAACAAAAACATATGCCCTAATGTTGTCACATACACTGCATTTATCGATGGCCTCTTCAAGGAAGGGCAGTGGAAGGAGGCCGCGAAAGTTCTTCATGAGATGCTGCATAAGGGGCACAATCCGGATATTATCACATACAATGTTCTTATTGCTGGTCTTTGCAAAGAAGGGAAGCTTCAAGAAGCTCTGAAGTTGTTAGATGTTATGGCTGAAATAGGTGATCAACCTAGTGGCATCACATATAATACACTTATAGATGGGTTTTGCAAGGTAGGTAATCTAGAGAAAGCCAGGGAGCTCCTTGAAGAGATGTTGGGGAAAGGTTTCACGCCTGACCTAGTTCGCTTTAACGCATTAATAGATGGACTCTGTAAGCATCACGGGCAAGACAAAACTTAATAAATCTTTTATGGGATTGAGCAGGCTTCGAGCCTGGATGATGTTACGTACAACACATTGATGGATAGACTTAGCAATGTTGGTAATCTTCATAAGTCAACGCTATCTAAAGTGATGAAAGATAGCAGTCGAAGAGACCTCGTGACTATGTATATGACTACATTTACCACCCTCATAGATGAACTATGCAAGGAAGACAGACTCCAAGAGTCTAATAGACCATTGCAAGAGATCTTAGAAAATGTTTAACATGGCACTGACGTATTCTGCAACAACCAACAGCCTCAGTAAAGATATCGCTGTAACAGTAAGTACTTGTAGGCAATGGAATACAAGGGTGTGACTTTGGTAATAATGCGCTAGCAAGCTCTGAAACAGATTTTGACAGTTCAGGTTAATGAAGTGATCTTAGTGGAATTCCCATAAGTACACGAGGTGTTTACTCTGAAAACACATTTGGTACAGGGTTAAGTGGGCTGCACATCCTGATTAAATACACCAGTTCATCAATCTAAAATGGAATGGGCTTTAACAGTTAGTGTGCTGCAACTTGCAACTGATGAAGTGCCTCAAGAAAATTTCAATGATATTTTTTGCAATAATAATCTGGAATTGATTTGATAAAATGATTAGTGGCTTGTCATTGCCATTGATAGAGTGTACCTTGTGAACTTCAATGGTGAGTTGTACTTAAATGGACTAACCCGGTTCGATGTCTTCAACTGAGGTTTCTTTGCACTTCTGTAGTTTGCTTTGGAATGCCTCCTTTTTGTTTTGTTTTTGACTCTTGAGGTTGTGTAAAATATTTTTGTTTCATTCATTGAATGCCCAGACTCCATATATATCGAGTACGTGCTCCCATTATAGGATACAGTAATAGTAATGATTGTCACAGCTTGTCTTAGCATCTTTTTTAATTAGACACCTTGATTGACTAGTTTCTGTTGCCCAAATTGTTCTAGTTGTCCAAATTGTAGTAGCTGAGACAACTATTATCTCTGCGTCTATCTGTTGTGAACTTGCTGCAATCAGCTTGATCAGCAAGCTTTCATGGGTATCGGTTGGGGACCATTCCATTCTTTTAGTCATAAGTTATTTTATTTACGGCCAAGGCAGGTCGGTTCAATAACATCTCCAGATGTTCATCAACGCGAGCTGGTTTAGTCTTTGCGCACACATCCCAAGCCATTGCAACCAAATTATCAAAATTTAATTCAAAGCAACCTGATTATGATAATTTGGTTGACATGATTGAGGCCATAAAATCTAATATACGGTTAATTGAAGTTATTTTGAATGAAAAATACACCCAGAAATTTGCATAAAATGTAATAGCATTTGAAGAAATGGTTAATGTGATGCATTCAGCCTAAAAGTACATATGTATACATAGCATACGTCAGAACTCTGTTTCAGACCTGTAGAAGGATGAACCAGCTTCAACATATGAGGTGACACAGAATTTAATGCATAGGAGTCTGATGTAATGCATCCATATTTTGGATGCACATTTTGAATACTGTTGTCATCACCTTGGCATCTGATAAAAGGAAGCATGCTCTCAGCAGAAGATTTCGACATCACTGTTAACTTCAAACTGTTAAAGGAGCGCTGCCACAGGAAGCTACAGTGCCTCGGACCTGTAATGGTGGTCTGGAACCTCTGCAGTAGCATCTAAAGCCTGCGGTCATGGGAATCAAATAGACTGGGCCGAATTTTCAGAGCAGTTTTGCATTAAGGGTACTGCTATTTTGTTCGGCAAGGTGTGTGTATATATATACACCCACACTTGTTTGGCGCTGGAAAAAATTAAGTGGGCCAACCCATGTAGTAGGGTCGACACTTGGAGACAAATTTTAATATAAACGCTACACCATTTTGTGTTGGCCGACCCTTTCGGTTGAGCATTGCTTGGTTTGAAGTTCTGATATTTTGACGTGGCTGTTTGGAGCTGTCACTGTATGCAGGGGTTGGAGGGTCTTGATCATAAATTTGGGGGCAGCGTTTACTTGGAAGTACATTTGAAGACAGAGCAAACCCATCGGAGGCTTGGGGTCTGATCATGCAGTTTTGACGCCCACCTGCCTATCTTTGGGAGGGATCTTTTGAAAGTATTGTGGTTGTGCTTTGAAATGTCACACCATTATTGGTAAAATTGGAAGGCTGAATTTCCTCTTTTGAGGATTTCTCTAGCTTGAAAGGGGTCCATGGAGCATAATGAGATGGTTGGCTTATGTTGGGAAGTTTTATCATAGTTCTAAGTTTTTGTGATATGAATTCACTTGGAAAGTTACCTTGCATGACTTGGGGGGAACTCTATTCAAGATGAGGATGTGGATTAACATTGATGGTATCTTTTGGAGCATTCTTGAGCACATTGGACCACATTGTTTGGGAAGGTCATACCCTTATGGGCTTGTCGGCCCACTTTGGAGGGTTTTATCATTGTTTTGAAAACCAATTGAAGGATTATTGTGCAATGAAGGGCCTTTGGAGGTTGGATGTTGAATCACAACCCATTTTTTCCCTCATTTTTGGAGATAGGTAATCTTTTGAGGGCTTTGTGCCCCTAGACTTTGTACATTGGGCATTGAAAGATAATTTTGTATTATTTTAGGATAATTAATTGTTGAAGGGGGCCTTTTACCCTTCTATGGGATAACTTAGGGGATTTAGCGTAAAGCATAATATTTTATTGTGAAGGAAGTTTAGCATCTTCTCTATAAATAGAGGTGTACTTTCTCTCATTTTGGCATAGAGTTTTGGGGGAGAAATCCCATAGTCAGACTAATTTTTTTTGCTATTTTCTCTTTTAAAATTTGGCTGTGGATATTTCAAGTTGAGTACATTGCCTCGGGGAGGATATTATGATTGGAGGGCTTTTTCTAGAATCAATGAAGTGATTCTATGATGATTTTGTGCACTGTTATTGTCATGCCTTGATGTATTGAATCTTTTATAGCAGCTAAGCTTCACCTTAATCATTCTCTCTCTTTATTGGTAACAACATCACCCTGCACATATGTCTAACATCTCCTTATGCAAAATTTTCACTAGGCATCCATCAAAGAAACTGTTAAGTTATGGTATGTTCTATGCTTATAACAGTTTACTTCTTTTTCTTATTGTATTCCACAGATTAGCAATCACATGTACATAAAGTAAAGTGCAGATAGAACATTAAACAATCGACAGAAAACAAGCCAAGACAAAAGACACAAGATGTGGTGGCTAGCTAGGGACAAACCCCAAAATGTGTGGGGAAACACTTTGATCAAATCTTCTTTTGTCTTCAATAATTCAGCAGAGAGAAATAATACAATAAATTTGATTTATAACCCTAGATCAGCAGCATCAACATTAGCGGCTTCATCATCAAACTAGGGCAGACGATATCTCACAAACTGATCGTCGGATCGGCTTGATTCCACCACCAAAAGTTGCGGCTTCCAGAGGAGGTTTAAATGAACCTACAACGTAGTTCAGATGAGCATATCCTCTAGTCCACGCAGGTCAAACTTCACTTCTGCAGTTGCAGCATCAGTTTCAGCAACTTACTTCAAACTAGGGCAGTCGATATCTTGTAAACCGTCCATCGGATTGATTTGATTCCACCACCAAAAGTTGCAGCTTTCAGAGGAGGTTCAAATGAACCTACAGCACAGTTCAGATGAGGAGATATTCTGGTCCACGCAGGTCAAACTTTACTTCTGCAGTTGTAGCTTCAGTTTCAGCAGCTTCCTTCAAACTAGGGTAGTCGATATCTTGCAAATCGTCCGTCGAATTGACTTGATTCCACCACCAAAAGTTGCGGCTTTCAGAGGAGGTTCAGATGAACCTAGAACGCAGTTCAGATGAGGAGATCTTCTGGTCCATGCATGTCAAACTTTACTTTTGCAGTTGCAGCTTCAATTTCAGCAACTTCCGGCTTCACATGTGTGAGGGAGAGACCATTTTCTACGCAGTAGAGAAGAGATTATTTTCTGCGCAGTAGAGAGAGAGAGAGATGTGATGAGATGAGTGAATCCAAATGAGGAAAAGTCCTCCTGTATTTATACACAATGTTGGTGTTTGAATAGATGCGACTGTTGAGCTTCTTAGCCTACATGAGTTGTAGGTCGGCTTGATAATAATTCCATAATCAAAATAAATTCATATTTCCATGAATACTTATTGAAATCAGATGATCTTTATATCAATCCTACATCTCTCGACGAGAGGAATCTAATAAAAATATTATCAGCCATGAATAAGATGACCCACATGAAGTTTGGCCCTAGTTTCCAATTTTAACACTCCCTCTCAACTAGGGAGAACTTCATCTGCATTCTGTCTATCGGTCGTTACTATTCATCCATCAAATGCACTGCCCTGTACAGCCTGACCCTTGTCCTGCTCTGCTCTATTCTGCCTTTTCTGCTTTGTCTTGATCTGCCCTGTACTGATCTGTGTTGCTCTGCTCTATTCTTCTCTGCTCTTGCATTGTTCTGTTCTGCTCTACTTTTGTCCGAATTATGAAGAAGAAGAAGAAATGATTGAGATGTATCATACTGACTCAAAGTTAGTCTCAGAGTATGTACCGCTGGTCCCAGACCAATATCAACCGACCCGAAGTCAGTGTCATAGTATGTACGACTCCTACCACTGGTCCCAGACCAGTAACATCCTCCATTGACTCAAAGTTAGTTTCAGAGTGTGTACCACTAGTCTCAGACTAGTCTCAACCGACCCGAAGTCAATGTCATAGAATGTACCACTCCTACCACTAGTCCCAGACCAGTATCATTGATCCCAGATCAATGGAGGTCATCCTAGTGTAGGGAGTACAATAGATACAACGATGCGTCCATCGGTACTACTATGGTCCCTAACTTCATTTCCCTGCTCATTGACTAGATGAAAGGTACTTCCCATGAGTCCCAGACTGCATGGGTAGGATGCCTTGACAGGGGAACTAATCAATCCTGTCCTCACAAGAGAACACATCAATCCTGCTACATTTTCCATGGAGAACTAATCAATTAAGGCCTCACAGGAGAACACATCAATCCTGCTATAATCGCCATGGAGAACACATCAATCCAGGCCTCACAGGAGAACACATCAATCCTGCTACAATTGCCATGGAGAACACATCAATCTAGGCCTCACAGGAGAACTAATCATCTTGCTACATAGGAGAGCGAATCATCCTGTTCCACAAGAGAGCGAATCATCTTGTCCCACAAGAGAGCGAATCATCTTGTTCTAGTGCGCACCACCAGGGGAGGGTGAGTAAGCCTGTGGTCGTATGTTGCTCCAGTAAGAACTGCAAGCCCTCAGAGCTCCCAGAGCTCAATGTATGCAACATGCAGGACCCTTGTACAAGGGTTTCTTGATGACTCCAAGTCGTTTGGGAAAATCACAGATTAGATCTTTCCTCGAGGCTTTGACAAGGTGTGTCGACCTGTACATCATCTTAATGCGATGGAGCCTACTTGCTCATCGACTTACCATATCCCAGATGATGTCTATCTGCTGGAGCAATCGACGAATACGAGATTCCTCAATAATTGAATCCACCTCTGGTTGTTATAGAGAATCACAGTGGTATCCAATGCAGATCCAAAAAGCTCACTGAAGAGTTTTCGCAACTAGACTGCCTCATAGGAGGCCATGCTAACAACAATATATTCTGCTTCAGCGGTGCTCAAAGCCACCAACTTCTGCTTCCTGCTCATCTAGGATATCGAAGCAGATCCCAAGGTGAAACAACACCTGGAAGTGTTCTTACGGTCCACTACACTGCCTGCCCAATCAGGGTCAGTATATCCAAGTAGTCTCACATCTCCAGCAGTGTATCTTAACTCATTAATAATTGTACCACAAAGATATCTCAGAAGATTCTTGGCATCAATCCAGTGAGGCTCAACCAAATATGAGCTCACAATGCTAATTGCAAACATATGTTCGGACGGAAGTTCACCAAGAACATCAATGCGAATGAGTTTATGAAACTCAGAGGCATTTCCCAAATCTGGTCCGACATCACTACCATATAACTTCTAAAAGTTAAGATCCTCGAGGTAGTCACAGGCTTACAGTGCATCATACCGAATCTTTCCAATATCTTTACCACATATTTTCCTTGAGATAGGAAGGTTTCCCCTGGCTTCTGCCACACTTCAAGTCCTTGGTTGTTCATTTCAAATTCAGAAGCCAACTCCCTCTTATATTTGAGAATGAGAGGGTCTGCATCTGTTAGAAAGAGGGTCATTCACATACAACACCAGTATGAGAGGTTTGTCATCTTCAACCTTAAAGTAAAGGTTAGGATCGGCTTCACTCCTAGTGAATCCCAGCTTCATCAAGTAGCTATTGATCCTCTCATACCATGCTTGGGGTGCTTGCTTCAACCCATAAAGAGCCTTCTTCACCCTGCATACATGAGATTTTTGATCATAAATCTCAAATCCTTCGGGTTGCTCCACGTAGACCTCTTCTTTGATCCAACCGTGCAAGAACGTGGTCTTGACATCCATCTGATGTAGGTTCCATCCTTGTGAAGCCGCAAGGGCTATGATCGAGCGGATGGTTGTATATCTGGCAACATGTGCAAATATCACATCATAGTCTATACCTTCCTTCTGGGAGAAACCACGAGCAACAAAACGAGCCTTATACTTTTCCGTACTTTCATATGTTGCATGCTTTATCTTGTAAAACCATTTAGAAGTGATAGTTGTCTTGTCCTTGGGTCTGGGAATTACTTCCCAGACATCATTCTCCATAATAGACTCATATTCTTTGGTCATAGCATATTTCCATACTTGATGCTTGACGACATCTAAGAATGATGGAGGCTCATTTTGTATGATCGTGCTCATGATGGTCAAGTATCCCTGATACCTTTTAGGTTTCTTACTTTCACGGAAGGTTCCTCAGGGTGCAACATGTCCTTTAGCATCATCAAGTATCCCTCTAAGCCATGGAGGCCTCTTCTTGGAAGAGGAAGGCTCAGGTGGATAAATAGGATTGATTGGTTCTTCCACATCAAGCATTGTTACATCATCTACCCATAGAGACAACTTCCACAATCGTACGGTGCCACACCATTCTGCTTTGGAGTATGTGGTGTAGTAGTATCCCTCTTAATGCCAACCTCAGGTATGCCTAAGTGAACCAACTGTAATATATCGGAGGTCTTGCTTAGGCTTGAGGGGAATGGTCCCCTTTTGAGCTTTCCTTCGGCACATCTCGAACATACACCTTTTTCTACTCGGAATTTGGGCAAACCTCCGATGCCAAAGTTTAGACTGAAGAGATGTGTCATAAGATATGACACCTAGCGGACTTCCATCGACCTGATATAATGAATCAACACGAAACCCAAGAGTAAAGGCATCTTTAACATTTTTTTTTCATATACGTACCTTGCCATCGCTGAAGGTTACCTTGTAGCCTTTGTCTTCCATTGCCGAGATGGACACCAGGTTCTTTTTGAGGTCAGGTGCATTTAATACATCCTGGAATTTCTAGCCTTCTTGAATGGTTGTCCTCTTCCTTGATTTCCAGCTCTCCTCTTACCTTTGCTATTGAATTTCTTATTCCTTTGATTGTCATCAGAGGGATTTTGATCATCGTCCCGGTGTGAATCTTTTCTATCAGGGCACTCCCTTGCATAGTGACCTACTTTATCGCAGATGTAACATCATCATTTCTTCCATCCTTAGGTCCAGCCTTTCCTTTTGATTTAGTCCCAGAATTATTTATTTTCTTAGCATGGGAAGAAAAGGCAGCAAGAGAACCTTTAGGCATGGGCATTTCTTGCTCTTCTACCCTTGTTTCTTCTTGAATGCATCTAGCCATTAATTCCTTGAAACCAAGAATTACATGATTGTTAAGAAGAGCAGTCCTGAACACGTACCATTCAGATGGTAATCCTCCAAGAGTCGTGAGTGCCATTTCCCTATCAGTAATAGTCTCCCCAATAGATAAGAGATCGTTCTTGATTTCGATGATTCTTAAGAAGTATGCTTGCATACTCTCATCTTTACCCTTTTTGATTTCCCTCAGCTTATTTCTAAGAAACAAAACTTGATTTGCATCATTAACTTTAAATAATCTCACCAGTCTATCGTAAATTTCCTTAGAGGTGTTCAGGTTAGAGATGTAGGCCACCAAGTGCTTGTCGATAGAGTCCCGAATGATCTTCTTTGTTTTTACTTCTCCGGTTTTCCATTTGCACCTGGCAGCAGCGAATGCATTTGATGGAGGCTCAACAATATTGCCTCTTACATGGTCCAACACTCCTTGTTCTTCTAGGATAGCCTTGCCTATCTTCTCTTCGGTGATTGCTCTTACTCTTGCTCGGGCTTTGTCTTCACCTC
Organism: Pinus tabuliformis; assembly: GCA_031772625.1. Lineage (NCBI taxonomy): Eukaryota > Viridiplantae > Streptophyta > Pinopsida > Pinales > Pinaceae > Pinus > Pinus tabuliformis. Next base: position 1,633,241,248 of record CM062818.1, on the reverse strand, counting down.
AGCTCTGATACCATGTTAGGTTATGGTATGTTCTATGCTTATAATAGCTTACTTCTTTTTCTTATTATATGCCACAGATTAGCAATCACATGTACATAAAGTAAAGTGAAAATAGAACATTAAACGATCAACAGAAAACAAGCGAAGACAAAAGACACAAGATGTGGTGGCTAGCCACAAACCCCACAATGTGTGGGGAAACCTTTTGATCAAATCTTCTTTTATCTTCAAGAATTCAGCAAAGAGAAATAATACAACAAATCTGATTTATATTAACAGTAGCAAACCCTAGATCAACAACATCAACCTTAGCGGCGTCATCATCAAACTAGGGTAGACGATATCTCACAAACCGACTGTCGGATCGGCTTGATTCCACCACCAAAAGTTGCGGCTTCCAGAGGAGGTTCAGATGAACCTACAACGTAGTTCAGATGAGGATATCTTCTGGTCCACGCAAGTCAAATTTCACTTCTGCAGTTGCAACTTCAGTGTCAGCAGCTTCCTTCAAACTAGGGCAGTCGATATCTTGCAAACCATCTGTCGGATTGACTTGATTCCACCACCAAAAGTTGCAGCTTTCAGAGGAGGTGCAGATGAACCTATAGCGTAGTTTAGATGAGGAAATCTTCTGGTCCACGCAGGTCAAACATTACTTCTGCAGTTGCAACTTCAATTTCAACAACTTCCTTCAAACTAGGGCAATTGATATCTTGCAAACTGTCTGTCGGATTGACTTGATTCCACCACCAAAAGTTGTGGATTTCAGAGGAGGTTCAGATGAACCTACAATGCAGTTCAGATGAGGAGATCTTCTGGTCCACCCAGGTCAAACTTTACTTCTGCAGTTGCAGCTTTAGTTTCAACAGCTTCCGGCTTCACATGTGTGAGGGAGAGACCATTTTCTGCGCAGTAGAGAAGAGACTCTTTTCTGCGCAGTAGAGAGAGAGAGAGAGATGTGATGAGATGAGTGAATTCAAATGAGGAAAAGTCCTCCTGTATTTATACACAACGTTGGTGTTTGAATAGATGCGACTGTTGGGCTTCTGAGCCTACATGAGTTGTAGGTTGGCTTGATAATAATTCCATAATCAAAATAAATTCGTATCTCCATGAATACTTATCAGAATTGGATGATATTCATATCAATACTACACCTCTCGACAAGAGGAATCTAATAAAAATATTATCAACCATGAATAAGATGACCCACATGAAGTTTGGCCCTAGTTTCCGATTTTAACAGAAACTTACTATAGCATTCCTTGACGTTAATGAAGAGATCTTAGTGGAATTCCCATAATTACACGAGGTGTTTACTCTGAAAACACATTTGGTATAGGGTTAAGTGGGTTGCACATCCGGATTAAATACACCAGTTCATCAATATAAAATGGAATTGGTTTTAACAGTTAGTGTGCTACAACTTGCAACTGATGAAGTGCCTGAAGAAAATTTCAATGATATTTTTTGCAATAATAATCTGGAATTGGTTTGATAAAATGGTTAGTGGCTTGTCATTGCCATTGATAGAGTGTACCTTGTGAACTTCAATGGTGAGTTGTACTTAAATGGACTAACCCGGTTCGATGTCTTCAACTGAGGTTTCTTTGCACTTCTATAGTTTGCTTTGGAATGCCTCCTTTTTGTTTTGTTTTCGACTCTTGAGGTTGTGTAAAATATTTTTGTATCATTCATTGAATGCCTGGACTCCATATATATATCGAGTACGTGCTCCCATTATAGGATACAGTGATAGTATTAGGATACCTTGTGAACTTCAGACTGTTAAAAGAGCGCCGCCATAGGAAGCTACAGTGCCTCAGATCTGTAATGGTAGTCTGGAACCTTTGTAGTAGCATCTAAAGCCTGCGGTCATGGGAATCAAATAGTATGGGTGGAATTTTCAGAGCAGTTTTGCATAAAGGATACTGCTAATTTGTTCGGCAAGGTGTGTGTATATATATACACCCAGACTTGTTTGGCGCTGGAAAAATTTAAGTGGGCCAACCCGTGTAGTAGGGTCGACTCTTGGAGACAAATTTTAATATAAATGCTAGACCATTTTGTGTTGGCCGACCCTTTCAGTTGAGCATTGTTTGGTTTGAAGTTCTGATATTTTGACGTGGTTGTTTGGAGCCGTCATTGTATGCAGGGGTTTAATGGTCTTGATCATAAATTTGGGGGCAACGTTTACTTGGAAGTACATTTGAAGACAGAGCAAACCCATCGGAGGCTTGGGGTCTGATCATGTAGTTTTGAGGCCCACTTGCCTATCTTTGGGAGGGATCTTTGAAAGTATTGTGGCTGTGCTTTGAAATGTCACAAAATTATTGGTAAATTTGGAAGGTTGAATTTCCTCTTTTGAGGATTTCTCTAGCTTGAAAGGGATCCATGGAGCATAATGAGATGGTTGGCTTATGTTGGGAAGTTTTATCACAGTTCTAAGTTGTTGTGATATGAATTTACTTGGAAAGGTACCTTCCATGACTTGGGGGGAACTCTATTCGAGATGAGGATGTGGATTAACATTGATGGTATCTTTTGGAGCATTCTTGAGCACATTGGACCACATTGTTTGGGAAGGTCATACCCTTATGGGCTTGTCGACCCACTTTGAAGGGTTTTATCATTGTTTTGAAAACCAATTGAAGGATGGAGGTTGGATGTTGAATCACAACCCATTTTTATCTCATAATAGGAGATAGGTAATTTTTTGTGGGCTTTGTGCTCCTAGACTTTGTACATTGGGCATTGAAAGATAATTTTGTATTATTTTAGGATAATTAATTGTTGAAGGGGGCCTTTTGCCCTTCTATGGGATAACTTAGGGGATTTTAGCTTAAAACATAATATTTTATTGTGAAGGAAGTTGAGCACCTTCTCTATAAATAGAGGTGTAGATTTAGTCAACGATTTATTTGGGATCCAGGTATTGAGGGACCCATTCATCATTGGTTAGCTTGGAGGCACGTTGTGGTACAATGGTTTATTTGGCATCCTGGTATCAGTTTACACGTCTCTGTAGTGGACATATATAGGTTGCTTGAGGGCAAGCAATCTTGGGGTGGGAGAATTTGTCATGTCCTTATTTTTATTTTCCTCTATAGTACAACCAAGGTGGATTTCTAGGGCACAAGATGGCTAGGTCATGGGAGCAAGTTTATGTCATCAGGGGTTTCAGGGGAGTTTTGAGGATTTTTTATGGGATTTGATGACATTCGCTTGGCATATTCTATCATCTGCACAACTTGCCTTTCCTTCCGTTGCATTCTGACAACTTTCGGAAAACACAATTATTATTGAGCCTGACTTAGCAAATTTCACTTGAGGTGGCATTCCGAGAGAAATATTTAATGAAATACCTCAGTGTAATAGCTCGTTGGAACCAGAATGAGAATATCTATAGGATGGGATGCTGAGAAGGGACTTCTAGTGGCTGGAGAAAGTATGGTGGGAGATTTACCATTTTCCTTGATTAAAAATGGTTTTAATTAGTCATTTAATTAAAGAAAAATAATTAGTGGGAGGAAAAAGGCCAAAAGTGACTTAAGTGAAATAAAATAAAACTAAAAGTCACTTAAGATAAATTCAATGGAGGAGCTTCTAGAATAATAATAAAATAAGATGCTTCTAGATGCTTGGAGATTTATCCATAAGATCTATAAAAGAGGAGGAGGAGATCATTTGGAGACATCTTGGAGTTGAGTATTTGTTTCTTGTGAAGAGTTTTGGAGAACCAGGAGTTCCCAGCTTCGGTTGTAGCCCCAGGACGGAAACCCTCGGGTGATGCAGTGAGAGTGGGCGAGAACCCTTCTCTCCCTTTGGTGAATTCATTCAGAATTCACAAGTTGTTGCTTATTGTTTCTCAATACATATTTTGGAGGCCCAGTTTCAGCTTGTAGCAAATATTTGTCGGAGACCAATGGTATCAAGGAGGGTAGAAAAATGTACAATCATGACTAAATATCTAAAATTGGTATTATTTAATTACAATAATAGATTATAAAATGAATTAAATATAATGTTAAAAAGGAATATATTGCATTGTATTTAAAATGTATGGTATGCTAAATAAACTAATAACATATAATTTGATGAAAAACTAAGACTTTGAGAAGAAAACCCATATATAATATTTTTATTATTGTTTAAACGACCCTTTTTATGTTTTTATCTTTTTCATGACATCTTAAAAAAATGAAAAAGCAAGAAAAAAAACTAGAATTAAAAAAATAAAAATAAAAATATTTAAAAAAATGAAAAAATGGATAAAAACAAAATTTAATAAAATAAGTAAATAATTTATAGTTAAAAAAATTCAAAATATTAAAATATTATTTCTCAAAAAAAGAGTATTACTATTAACACCATTTTTTGAAATAGGTGTAAAAACAACATTACGTACCACTTCTAAAAAAATGAGAACTCTCCACGTAAAGTTGGTAACTCTGTTGCTTCACCTATGTAGCGAACTTCTTCTTTTACCAAGTGCTTTGCCTTGATTTATCGTATTATCCATTTGGTTTTTGTTGCAAATTTGTTTCAAATTACACCTTCCCATTGGGAGAATTTTGGTCCCCAAAATCTTATCCACAAAGGATATGGAAGCACAAGGCCCCCACTTGTCTCCCCGAGCCTATTACTCCATCATATATTAGGGACGTTTTCTTCTTGTTTGTCTCCATCAATATGTTTGCTTGCCCCTATTTCATTGTTAATGGAGATATTATTCCTCTTCGTTTGTGGTCTTAGATAAAGTAGACCTTACCACCTTAACAAAGAAATATTTGTTCTATCTCTTGTAGAAAGTTACATCATTGTCCCAAAAGTAAGGGCTACCAAATATCATTTCGCATGCATCTAGTGACACAACATTAGATTCTAATTCAATGGCATAATCAACATGAATGACAAATCTAATTTCACATCTCTTGATGATTCTCATGGTTGATTTATCTAAGCATCCAACCCAATAAACATGGTTGTTTACTAGACCATAAGTTTGTATACCAAAATCATCTACAAAGGATTTAGAAATCAAATTATATTGAGAACTATTGTCAAACAAAGCATTTATCTTTTGGTCCTTCATTTGAGCTTTGATTTAGAATAGTATATTATGTATCCACTTGCTTTGATTTCATCCACATTGAAGTTTTTTTTTTTATACTTTTGTTTTTCCCATTGGATTTGTACCATTTTGGATGTACTAATTATGGATTGACTTCGATATTTTCTTGAAATCCTCCAATTTTGTAACCATGAAATTCTCACCTAGCCGCAATGCATCTACATAGCTAGTAAAACATGTATAGAAATTTCCAAACTAATAAAAGAATTTTTTTCTTTTTCTTTTATTGGATAATGGCCAAAATAAACTTCCAATTGTTTTCACCAGCAATTGAAGTTTTCATCATTAACTTGACTATCATAAGTTGGTATTTCAAGTTTTCCTTTAACCTATGATGTAATATTGAAAGATGAAGGAACATGGTCGTTATTAGTTGAGTCTCCAAGCTTCTTGCCTTTGGAAGTCTTCTAGGTTAGCATTTTCTTCTTCATGTTCAATCTTCATTGAGTGTCCTTCCTTATCCTTCATGACCAACAATAGTGTTACCATTTTAGTCAATGCAACAACTCTCTGCCCTAGCCAAGTAAACTTGACTTACAAATCTTCTCTGTCATGTTCTTCATAAGAAGTCCCCACAATTTTGGGCTTTTTACTTCTCGCTATACCTTATAACAATGCTTTTCCACTTTCTTAGTACCAACTAAAATTCATTGTCAAATTGAGATTAAGCTTCTCATAATACCAATTCATTAGCAACAATAAATACCTTTGTTCATCTCTAGTTTCAAAGCTTGCTCTTTTATCTTTTTCTTTTATTTACAGTGCTAAGATCAATGTCCAATAAAAGAATAAATCCACTCTATCTCAAATGCTAATGGAATACCACACTATTTATTGAAATACTCAACGCTAACACGTTTATAAACAACTCATCTAGTCACACGCTTCACTTCCATAGCCGAAAACTTCTAATTTACTGAGTACTTTAATTTGAGTCATTAACCATTCAATATTTTTCAGATTAAGTAACGAAGTAATGATAATATTTTTTTGGAAAAGACCAACAAAATAATCAATAATTTTATTTATAAATTTATTCTCAAAAATCCTCTTTTCCTCGAAATCCATTCCAAATTTGTATCAAAAGTATTGCATAATAGTTTAAAAGTCCTTATATACAATGATGCTACAATTGAGAGTGGTCATAGTCCAATAACAACGCCTAATAATGCCTACAATAATACAATTGGGAGTGGTCATAGTCCAACAACAACCCCTAATAAGATATTGCATGTTTGATTATGAAACCAATAATCCACTTATTTCCCTTCCCTTCTAAACTATTCCATATTTAAAAATGTTTACATGCCCTGCTTAGAATAATAATATTTAAGAATACTTGCATGCCATGCTTAGAGAAATAATGTTTAAGAATACTTACATGCCATGATACCTTTCAAAATGTCAGACGATTAATAATGGTGGTGATTGTCATCTTGAAAAAACTCTAAATATCTTCATGGATTATTGGGAGGATTACCTTTCAAAATGTCACACGATTAATAATGGTGGCAATTGTCATCTTGAAAAAACTTTAACTAGCATTTGCACCAGTTGTTGCAAAGGAAACGCCATAAGGCATAAATTGAGGAACAATGGCGACATGGGAATGGGAAAATCTAAATAAGATGTAGAGACATAGCGTAAATGAAATTCTAAAGATGTATAAATTGAAGTTGATTTAGGGTGTGTAAGACTATATTTTTTTTATTAATTATTGAATTAATATTGCATATAAATCTCATAAAATTCAACCAACTTATAATTGAGGGCTCTGATCTTCAAGTTTTACTTTGGGTCATTAACATGGTGATGCCCTGTCTCAACCACTAAACCACGGACCAACAAACAAAAGACTGCAAAATGTTAGGATCATTACTATAGTAAACCCAATGACTACACACAAGAATTTATTCTTTACTTGAAGAGAATATTGCTTAACCATATTCACAAAAAGATTGCAATAATGCTACAACTCCTGGAGCTTCCTATCTCTAATTTTATCAACCCAGTAGTTCGTACAAACTTGGAAGCGACGGTGCTGTATGCACAAGTACTAGCTCTTGTCGCAGCTGTCACTTGGTCAGCTGGCACAAGTCCGCTAGGGCTCAAGCCAACTTCTATATGTTCTCAGAAGAAGCTTTCTAAATGATGGACGAAGGCTATCTCAAAGGAAATCAATCTACTTTGCAAAAATGAACTGAAAGCCAACCAAAACATGGAAACCCTAGTAAACCCTAATCTGACTAGCTTAATCTCTATGATGCAATGGTGGGAGTGCAAATGTCTAAGAATGATGCCATTACCTCTAGTGATATGAAATACATGAATTTAAACTACTTCCATTGAAAAGAACATTGTTTTTGTATTTTTGCTTAAGTGGTTGGAGTGATTATGATTTTGTTTCTTATTAGGGTTTGGCTGTGCAGAGGTGGTGCAAAGGGAGAGAAAGCTTGGGAAAGGTCAGGAGGGCTAGGAGAGGTTCCAGGGGATCCCTAACATCATTCCACAGGAGTCCACAACGTTCAGATGCTTGGCAACCGAGTTTGTAGGCTTCTACAGGATGTCTGCAGGGGATCCTACAGGAAGCTCGGGATTTCTACAGGAAGTCTGCTAACTTCTACAGGATGTGCTATGGTTGGAGTTTTGGGTGATGGAGGAGTGAAGGAGTGGTATGAGTGGATGGGTAAGGTGAAGGAGGAGTTTGTGGTGGCTCAGGGACAGAGGTATGAGATGAGGAAAGAGTGGGTACAGTTGGTTGGTGAATAGAAGGGTGGAAGCAAGGAAAAGTTGAAAAGATGGAGATACGTGAGAAGTAGAAGGGTTGGAAGGCTAATGAGCTGAACAGAGGTTGAGCAAGTGGCTTCAGGCGTGGTTGAGAAGAAGAAGAACACGATAAAGTGATGCTATGCAGTGTAAAAGAAACAAATCCTCTATATCTTGCACAAAACCGAGAATTCCATCAACCTATTCTAACTGTGTTATTAAACCAATGAACAGCAATGTAAAGTGTGGAGAAAAATCGTGCATGGTGTTGGAACGAAGCAGTAGTGCTCAAGAGCGAAATGCATGGATGGATCTACAATTGAAATGACTGTGTGGCAGCTTGCATGAAAGCATAAGACTGCATTTTTTGGTGGTTGGTACAGCCCACACCCCCAATCTCTAAACAGAGATCGCAGCGAGTGCACTATCAACCTTTTTTGGAGCTCTAATGAATTACAATCCTCCTACTCTAATCTAAACAACTAAAAGCACTTGAACTATGAACTAATCCTACTCAATCACATAAAAGAAATCAAATCAGCAGACTGTAAATTCTAAATGCATATCAAAACAGAGGAATAAAGTGCTGAAAGGAAACGAGTAACAATACAAGGAAGAGGAGGTCTATTGCTCTCAGGTTGGGCCCTAACCTGAGAGCTATAGCTCCCTTAAAAACTCAGAATTGAATCCAAAGCTGCCTGCCTTTATTAAATAATCATGAGTCTAACATCATGCCAAAACTGGCTTACAAAGAGCAAAAACCGAGCTGTAGCTCGTGCTTAGAAAGTGCAACAGTAGTTCAAAAGTTCAAAAAGCTCCTATCAAAGGCTACGGCCTTCATATTTATACATAATGAAGATCAAGCTGGCTTCCTCCATTCGTGGAGCTTGGCTGTCCAACTGAAAGTTAAACTGTTGATCCTGTAGAATCCGTTGGCTGCCTTTAAGCTCGGTGGGGAGAGCTGTTGGAGCTCGGAGTTAAGGTGAAAATCACGAGGAAGGTCATCAAGACTGTGGACAACCTCCCTATGAACCCGCAATGTCACCTTTGTTGTCTCCTTGTCTCCATTTGCGTGGTCTTTTGCTCTCTTTAATGCCAAAAAACCTGAAATCATCATGTATTAGCCACATAGATATAATGCCTGCCCTTCTTCCTACAAATAACACGAATATACTAAGAAATGAATGCATAAGTGTTAAAAGATGAAGGGTTGATCAAGGTGAGTAGGCCAAATGAGCCCAAATTGTTACCAAAAATTGGGGCTCATCAGTAAACCCAATGACTAAACACAAGAATTTATTCTTTACTTGAAGAGAATATTGCTTAACCATATCCACAAAAAGATTGCAAGGTGGAAAGCATTATGTAGAACAAAATCTCTGTTATTATAACTTGTAAGTTGTAGCATTGTTCCAACCAATAAAACTATCTTCACATTTTGGAAGATCAAATGGCAATAAGTTTTGAAGAATTCAATCAGAAAATGTCCAAGATCATTGGATCACATGATTAATGGTACCCTTTCCTATGAATCTAATATTTTTATGGACTTACAATTAAGGGAGCAAACAAGATCCAAACAATGTATACCACAAGAACCAATAAATTGTATATTTGATAATCCTTGCTAGGCTTAGCAAAAACAACATTACTTCTCCTTAAATCCTTCATAGTCAAATTATACAATTGTTGTACAACACAAGGCTCATGTTGTTGTCAATCAAGCAATAGTTCTAATCGAGAATGCGACCAAATTCCTTCAATCTCATACAGTGATTAATGCACCAAACATAGGTGTACCAATTGCAATGACTTATATATCATTTTACTGATGTTGTCATGTCAAAATCAATGTGATACAATTAAGTCACCTTTAAGAATAATCTCATTGCAATTTCTATACAAGGATGTCTGTCCTATCATTACTCATTCTAACTAAAATAACTTTAGTGTTCAATGTTAACACCTGGACCACAATCTGTAAGTATGATGTAGTTGTGTAGAACAAATATTCCACAGTAGCCTCAAGAAAGGATGTAGATTGGTGTTGGACCGTTTGTCTTAATTAATCTTAAACTATGCATACATAATTCACTCATACTAAGGGATAGTTGAAAGCTTAGACATTTCCAACTCATAGAAGCTACCTCATATTTGTGAGTTCATATCTTTGTATTTGTTTGCAACAACTCTCCAGACTTACCCTCAGAATTATGCCAAGACTTTAACCTTAAAAAAGTGTCAAGCATTCCCACAAAGCCTATACATTACCCTCATAATTATGCCAAGACTTTAACCTTAAAAAAGTGTCAAGCATTCCCACAAAGCTTATACATTGCCAACTCACAGAAGCTACCTCAGATTTGTAAGTTCATATCTTTATATTTTTTTGCAACAACTCTCTGGACTTACCCTCAGAATTATGCCAAGACTTTAACCTTAAAAATGTCTCAAGAATTCTCACAAATCTTCCTTCCAAATGTCCTTAAGAGGATTCAAAATAAACCCATCGTTTATGCCCTACTGGGTGTCTGGTTAGGGCATCACTGTTCAACTTTAAATTCTTGGATTAGCTTCATGAATTAGGCTCCAAATGCTTGCTTCATCCACATACCAGTCAATTACCTTTTATAAATATTTTGTTTGAGCATTGGAGCTCAATGTGCACAGATTTATACCTTCAGTCACTAAGATGTTCTCCAACAAAGTTTGCGCTATTGTGTTTCTTACCTGGAACATATGAATGGCTGTCAAATCCAGTTAACAAGTTGATTTTCAGGGATTTATGTCTACTAAGGTTTGAACCTAGGTCTGATCATGACAACATCCCATCTTAATCATTAGACTACAAGCGTAATTAATTGAGAGGATTCTTCTTTATAACTATAAAAATTCACTCACAAACACTAATAGAAACAGGGATTAAGTGCTCTCTCAATATTCGGTCATATGTTATAGGGCCTTCAAATGAAAAATGAGCACCATAATTATGATATAATATATTAGATGGCTATGATAAAAAAAATGTCTAGGTCTACTTTTGAGGGAGCAGAGGCACATGAGGCCTTGCGGAAAATAAGAAAGAATCCCATGATTGTCATCACAATCTCCGCCTCGTTCTGTGATTGGGGTTGTTGACTTCACCTTCACTAGTGTTGCTAAAGGATGGTGTGGCCAAGACTAGGTACAATACAAAGTGATTTTGAGTGTTTTAATGCCCCACTATTTCTCAAACCAAAAGTTAAACAAGCAATCATTTCAAAACTCACACATCTTAGCAAACAAAAAAGATAAAATCCAATAAATAACTTTTTTATAATTACCATTTTATTTTATTGGTGTGAAAACATGACATTTCTATTATCCAATAATTATAGATAATCTAACCTATTTAATATCTTTTATTATATTATATTAAACTTATTGATTAACTATCTTTTTAATAGGCATTATACATAATTAATTAATCAACTTTCTTTATTCTCTTTCTTTTACTAATTTTTTTAATGGTAAATAAAATGTTATTTTTTTATTTAAAAAAATACTTCGACAGCTTATTGATGCTCGAGACCGGTGGATTATGACACATTTTCCGGTTGAGGCTATAGGCTATAGTGGTCTTCGACACATTGTATGTCGTCATTATTGTTGCTGCTCTCAATGTCCACAATTCTAGGATTCTGTCTCCTCATGCTGCAACTTGGATTAGCTTCACGAATTAGGCTCCAAATGCTTGCTTATTCACAGACCAGTCAATTACTTTTTATAAATATTTTGTTTGAGCATTGGAGCTCAATGTGCACACAATTATACCTTTGCGCTATTGTGTTTCTTACCTGGAACATATGAATGGCTGTCAAATCCAGTTAACAAGTTGATTTTTAGGCATTTATGTTTGCTAAGGTTTACATGAAACATATAAATGGCTGTCAAATGAGTTAACAAGTTGATTTTTATGCATTTATGTGGAACATATCATTTTAAAACTCACACATCTTAGTAAACAAAAAAGATAAAATCCAATAAATAATTTCTTTATAATTACCATTTTATTTTATTGATGTGAAAACATGGCATTTCTATTATCCAATAATTATAGATAATCTGACCTATTTAATATCTTTTAGTTAAAAAAATGTGTTGACAACTTATTGATGCTGGAGACGGGTGGATTACGACACATTTTGCTGGAGATGGGTGGATTACGACACATTTTCCAGTAGAGGTTATAGTGGTCTTCAACACGTTGTATGTCGTCATTATTGTTGCTGCTCTCAATGCCCACAATTCAAGGATTCCGTCTCCTCATGCTGCAACTATCTATACGCGTGGAGAAAGAGTTCGTCTACATGCTATGTCTGTGTTGATACATTATGCAATTGCTTTTCAGTGGACTCATAATGGGGTGAGCGAGCCCGAAAATAAAATGGTGGCGGCGCCGAGAAGTATGTGTGACAACTTGATTCCTGAGGTGGACAAAGAAAATTAATTTGCACGATCAAAATGATTTTTTTATTTATATACATATATAATTGATTTGACATGGAACCGATTACAAATATAAACAAATTAATAAAATTCGAAACTAATTCTAAACGGAGTTGTCTATAATGCGATTTTTTGGAGATTTCGGTGACGGAATCCGGCGGAAGAAATTGAAGTTTAATCTTGATTTGTTGCAGTTAAAATGGTTTTTTAACTGCATATTTGGATTCAGCACCCTGAAAAACCCCTGGGACGCTTTCATTTTGCAAAAACTAGCTATCAAACTTGCGATTCCAATAAATTCCTGCCGGATTTCGACCGGAAAAACCCGCGGGAAAAGCTTTCAAAAAGTCGCGTTATAGACAAGTGCATTCTAAACTCAGCTTGAAAGCATAATGGGTAGTTGGTTGGCCTCATTCAAACCCCATATGGCTGTTTTTGCAGCGCATGCATGCATTGCAGGAATGAATATCATTACTAGAATTGCTCTTTGTCGCAAAAATTTGAATTCCTGCAAAATAAACATCCACTAAGCAGGGACGCAGGGATTTAAAACGGTGAAGACCATCATCAACATATTGAAAATAAACGTCCACTAAGCAGGGATGCAGGGATTTAAAAGGGTGGAGACCATCATCAGCATATTGAAAACCCTACTGACAAAGTAAGAAACCTTAAAGCAAAATAATTTAACTCACAGACATCACAAATAAAACCCAAAACTCTACCTGATGTTATCCTTGACCAGTCTTCACCTCGCAAGGAACCTCGCAATGGGGGCGTGAGCGCTATTGTTATAGGAACCTGCACAGGAAACAACGATTCCTCCACGATTTTTTGTTACACAACTAGTAGCCATGCTCCTCCACGATTTTAAAAGTTAACAACTCTCAAGCTTTCCTTTCGTGGGTTTTTTCTCTCTGCATTACTTCATTAGATACCCCTGAATCTTCACCAGGAACCTCCTTGGAGTGACGGTAATGAACCCAAAATGATACAGTTACAGCTATAACTACCTTAACAACTCTCAGCGTAAGCGTAATACCTACGTTGTGATCGGAAGGGATTAAAGCGAACGGGGAAAAATGCTTTAATCGTCTAACAAATAGTATCAATGACGTTTAAAAACGATACAGTTACACATATAACTACCTTAACTACTTTCAGCGTAAGCTTAATAACTACATTGTGATCTGACGGGCCAAAATACTTTAATCGTCTAACAAATAGTATCAACGGCGTTAAAAAGTACATGGTGTCACTTATTAAAGTTGATTTCAGAGGGAATGCTTTACGGTTTAAAAATAGTATCAACGGTGTTTAAAAGTACATGTGTCATTCAGCAAAGTTGATTTCAGAGAGAATGCCTTACAACATAAATATCTTCATGGATTATTAGGAAGACTAATTGATGGATGACTCTTTCTTTCAATGATCAGGGTCAGTGAATTTCTACAGGTTTTAGGGCCCTAAGGAGCGGGTCACACTGCAAGCAATTTCAATCTTTATCTGCACACCCCAACACAGTGGCGATGATGGCTATTGCAAGGCTGAGGGCAATGCTTTCAAATGTCTATATGAAAGAATTCAATTCTTAACGCTCCTTCCACACTTTGAATGCCACTGGCGACTCACATATTAAAACACTCTGTCAGACCAACAGGCTTACAGAGGTAATGGAGACCTTCAGGCATCTGCTTTCAGCTAAATCTAATCCCACCACCGCCACCTGTAATCTTTTTGTTAAGTATGCTAGTCCGACAGAAGCGACATCAATCAGCATTGTGTGTTTACAGACTTATGGTTGAAGTAGACATTATTCCAAATCTCATTTCTCTGAGCATTGTTATCAACTGTAACTGTGAAACAGGTAGAATGGATTATGCTTTCAAAGTGTTTGAAGACGTGGAAGCACATGGCTATATTCCAGATGTGGTAATATTCAATAACCTCATCAAAGGGCTTTGCAGGACGGGCAGGATGGAGGATGTTGTTAAACTGTTCGATCAAATGGTGAACAAACGAGAGCTTCCTGATCTTTTTACCTATTGTTATAGACATTTTTGTGCCTTACAGCATGAAGCATGAAATGTCCATAATCAAAGGGATCCAAAGTCCCTAAACATGTTGTTCTTACCCCTAGAGGAACAAGGTCAGCAAACCACAACACTTCAAATCAGTTCTCCACCTGAAAACACTCAAAAACAAGCAATTTCGGGATCATGTCAACTGCTCCACTGAGCATCTGCGCTGAATGTCAACTGCTCCACTCTGTACCTGCGCTGAATGTCAACAGTAATGAAGGCTACCTGCGCTGGGCGAGATTGGCCAAGTGGCACAGTCATTCTGCAAGGTGTCAAATGCCCAGGAAGCTTCTAAAATGACACTTGGATCAGGGAATTCGCCCAGTGATGAGTAAGAGGTTCTTAAACTCCAAGTGGAAGCAAGGATCTCCAAGTGGACTCAAGAACTGAAGTATAACTGAAGTGGGAGAGGACACTAGTCAGCTTCATGTCAGTCTCAAGCTGACTCATCCTTTCTCCAAATCTCCTATATATAGAGCTCTCTCATGAGGTCTAGGGAGGCTGGAATTTTGTGAAAGCAAGGAAGTGCTGTTGGTTTGAGTTTAGAGCTATTGGGTGATTGCTTTGAAGGAGGTGAAGAGGAGATTTCTTTCTGCTGGGAGGTGTTGCTGGATTGGGCCTTTTATGGTTGTAACACTCTCAGAACTTTACTTCTTCCATTAATAAAGCATTTGAGGTTCTTCTATATGCATGTGTTTCAATGATGTATTGTTGTACTTGTGTATTTGATTTATTCTAATCCTTGAATCAGTTATGAATGTATGCTTCTTGTAGTTTCCCTCTCTTGCCTTTTTGCAGGATCTTTGTGTAGCTGGGCCAGTGAAAGAGCAAGGAGCTGGGAGCAAGTAGCAAGGAGAGAAGACTGGATCAATCATTAGCGAAAGACATCGGTTGGTGGATCTCTTTCTCCCCTATTTACTTTCATAAAGAAGAAATCTTAGATAGCTTTGCTTTCAGTTGTTGCTGAGGTACTATCACCCTTAGAGTGGGATAGGGTCATTCCGTGTCGGATACTTTTCCCTACAACAAATTGGCGACTCCGCTGGGGATCGTATCTTGTTGGTTGTTTGTGTTTTTGCTATTCATTTCATAAACACAGGGAGTACCGAATCGAACTGTATTTGAATCTTTCAAATGCAAAGTAGAGGGCAGCTACTCTAGCTCAGTTTCTGGGCATGTTTATGATTTGAAGAGCTGATCCACAAGGACTCTGAAGCTCTTAGTGATAGCTTTTCATCCTCCTAATTATCCCTTAGTGTGTACTTGACTGATAGCTTCTGATTTGGCCAAAAACTGTGAATTTTTGAGCAATCTGTGACCCGGAAACTGAGAGAAACGCAAGTTTCGTTCTTCAGTGCAGGCTGTACAAAGGCTGTCTGCATTTCAGCGCAGGTAGCCCCTTCGGGAACTGCGCTGAATGTCAAACTGACAGTGCAGAGCCTGCGCTGAACCAGTGTTGCATTGTGCTACTGGGGTTTCCTGCTGTTTCTTGCCCTGTTTTCACCATTGTTTTTGCTGCTTGTTGCTGGTCAATGTACCTATCTGAAACCAACTGTCCTTGCCACTATTCCGCCTCGGTTGTATAAAGAAACTGTGATTGTTCTTTGTGTATTTCTTGTTTCATTTACAGTTTCCCATAACGAAAAGCGAACTAGTCTTGCTGTGGCCTCTTAGATCCAGAACTGTGATAAGTGTCGTAGTGATCTTAAGAGTTAGTTTGATTGTTGTTCATAGCTGATTGAGCTTTTGCTTTCGTCATATGGTTTGAATTTATACATTTCTAGTGTCGAAACAAGTAAATCTTAAGGTGTCTTTTGATTTTGGACAAGCTTGTTTGCTTTCACTTGAAATTGAATTCAAAGTTATACAACAGCTTTCTTTTTGTAATACATCAACATTAAGAAAGAGAAAAGAAATACCTGCATTTTGCATTTGCATTTTTGATGAGTTTGCATGATTGATCTAGGAGAAAGTGCATTAGTGTGTGCTTTGTGATCTGTGTGAAAAGATGATGTCTTTCTTTTCCCTCAGTAGTTAGGATTTTCAAATATAAAAGATTATAAAGCTTGCTTATCATCTTAAACTGCATTTAGGAATTTGTACCAATACATCTCATGGTGATCCTTAAAGACAAACTGCTAAACAAGATCAACTTAAAATATATTGAATGAACCTAACAACGCTTTGTAACATAACGCTCACAGTAGAGGTCTAGGTAGAGATGTGTTCCGGCGTCATTAAACGTAGTGACTGTCGATCTCTACGAAGGTGGGTGATTCCTCCTGAGGGACGATAGCACTAATATGGACTTGTGCTCCCGCGTACCGTCGCGTATATTGGGAGACCCCTATAGGCATTTATCCTTTATCCTTAGGAAGCCGTGTCGACCGCCCTACTGATCGCGATGCAGTGACCACAACATTCACGAAGATCGACCACCCGTACCGTAAAACGTATTCTGTGGTTTCGCAAAAGGTTTGGCACACCCTCTGCCTAGATCTCCAGAGTAGTTTCTTTTGGCCTTTTTCAAACTCTATAACTGAAAAAGTCCAACCGAGCATTTGTCACTTCGGGCTCGTTAAAACATCGAAGGAGACTAGAGTCATCTTTAGCTTTTTCTCGACTCTTAAAAAATGAAAAAGCAAGTTGTGTCTAAAAGTGTCTAATAAAATTCATTCAATACGGAAACATAATTCCCCTTTTGTATTTTAGTTGATCGAGTAATCCGCAACTGTGGAGGAAAGTCAATTGAAACCCCGTCATTCGCGGAGGCTTGCGAGTCAACTGTCTTTGTCTCCGGAATCGAAAGTAGTACGGACGAAGCGAACTCGCTTGACCGGGTCAAAATCTCCCATTAAAGTTAGAACAACAGTTCCAACAACATCTGAGATCCCGGTCACTCCAAGTATTTCTGGAACCCCTGCCTCTATTGAAGAAGTTCAACAGCCACAGAGGGACAGTAGCACTGATCCTGGTCTGAGAACAAGTACTTGCATAACTGAACCAGTTCCATCTGTAACCGGTCCACAGAGTCTTGTTGCTCAAACAATTGTCGCTGTCGAAACAACCCCTTCTTCGGCACCAGAAATCTTTTACGGACCTGACGGTCTTCCTCTTCCTCCTGGTCTGATTGCAATAGAGGAAATCGTAGAGGACCCGCAAGCAAATACTCCAACTCATTTTGGAGTAGGTGTCACTCTTTTTCCTTCTGCATCAGAAGTTTGTCCATCACCAGTGGAAGTTCCTGTAGAATCGCTAGGCAGTTTATTGGATAGACTTAAAATGTCTGAGCAACCGTCGACATCTAGGACTGTGTCAAATGACACAGCGACGGCAGAAGCTCCTGCTGTCACTCCAACGATGTTTGCCGGCATACCAGCTGTCCCAACTAGCTCTCAACAACTAGGAGTCCACCCAGGGACTATTACGACAGCTTGGTCTGTTCCAGTTTGTTCTTCTGGTATAATACCCGGTAATTCTTATGTTGAAACTAGACAAATTGATCCCTATGGAGGTCAATTTGGGCCATCCAGTCCTCAAAGGCAATCCATACCCTTGAGCTCCGGATTGTTACCGTATGGGGGGCAATATGCCCTTTCATTACCCCCTCCGGGAGGATACCCATATGGCAGTTTTCAACAGCATTCAGGTTTGACTGAAGTTACGACAAGTGGTTGGGTACCTATGTTACCCCAACAGCCAAGAGTTGTGTATTCTATGCAACAATGTGTACCTATGTCTAGCATCCCGACGACGCCAGCTATTGTAACCGTGTCGCAAGTTCAATCGATGCCTGTTGTATGTCAACCCCAGGTTGTAATGCAACAGCCCCTTGACCCTGCAACACAACCACAATCGCCAACTGCCGGGACGACACAGGTACAAACGGGTACAATAACCCCGCATCTTGGTCCGTCGGTTAGTATAGCACAGCAAAACATGGCTTCACAGCCATGGATGGTGCAATACCAACAACCACAGTTCCAGCAGGTGTACCAAGGATCTGAGCAACAGATCTTTGCGAATAGTGGACAACCCTATATTCAGAACGGGTTAAATCAACCACTTTACAGTGGCCAAGTCCACCAGCCATATCAGTCATATCAGCATCAATTGCATTATGCTGGTATGCAAAGGCCTACTGCTCAGGCGATTCCATCGTATCCTGGGTACGCCTCACCAAACCTGAATCAACAGTTGCCATTCGTGGCAACTCTAGAATTACCAGATTTACATCGATTGACGAACGATCCAATCGCCTATGCCCATTGGTGGCCAGCGATTCCTCACAAGCTTCCTTCGGACATTCCTAAATTCAATGGAAATCCTGGCGAAGACCCGTCAAATCATGTGATGACTTTTCATCTGTGGTGTTCGTCGAATACCTTGAATGATGATTCGATAAGGCTTCGCCTTTTCCAGAGGACATTGACTGGTCCGGCGGCTAAATGGTATATTGAATTACCTAGAGCCTCTTTCGACAATTTCAGTTCCCTAGCCACGACTTTCTTGACCCACTTTCAGTTACCTATAAGGTACGAAACTGGAATAGAAATCTTAACCAATCTCAAGCAGACAACGGCCACACATATATTCGATCATATACATGAGTGGCGTCGTCGTCGCAGAATGGTAAAGACTTATGTTCCAGATCAGCTATTAGCTGAGTGGTTTATAAAGTCGCTTCTTCCTGCTATAACAGAAGATGTGGCCAAGGGAGGGGTCGTAACAGAGGAGCAGGTTATTGCTCGTGCCCAGTATTTAGACTTGGTATATACCCAGTCTGGCACGCTCTACGATAAGATACCTAACGCCCCCAGACCGGAATTTTCAATCCCTCCTCCTCCTATATCAAATAGTGACTCTCACGCCGGTGATGGTGTGATTGGCACTGCAAACACAAAGTCGACAAGGGATTCGAATAAGAAAGCCCGTAAGACTTCAAATCAAATAGCAAATCAAGAAATTCTTGCTTCGGAAGTAAATGCCGTATCTACGGATAAAGGCAAAAATTCCAATCAACCAGGAAGCAAGAAGAAGCAAAACAAAGGGAAGAAGAAGAAACAGGGTGAGTCATCCCCTCAAAAAACTTCTTCAAACCCTCCTGGGCAAGGGAAACAAATTTATGCGTGTCAGATATGTGATGAAGAGGATCATTTGACAAGGAATTGTCCGTTCAAAGCTGAGTTAAAGAGGTTCTTTAAAAGTTCCCAAACTTCAGCTGTGTTAACTGATCCATTTCCCAACCCAGGTCAAAATATGGTTGATAGTGGAAATGCTTCCCCGTCACAAGTGCTTATGTTGTCGGTCTCTAAGCAAAATGATGCTTTGATCTCGACAAGGAGTAAAGATTACGGGAATCCACAGGTGTCGAACGACAAAGGTAAAGATCAACCTAGTAGTTCGACAACAACTTCGGCAGAAGTTGTACCCCCCATCACGCATGAGTTAACAATAAAACCGCCAAAGGGAGTAGTACACAAGTCGACATTTAATCCTCGCGCCAGGGCGGCGCAGCATTATAACATAGTGGAAGATTTGGCCCAATCGCCATCCGCTATGTCGACTCTTGAGGTACTGCAAAATTGCCCATCCCAAAGGCAGGCGTTGTTATCAGCAATTGGTGGAGTGGATCCTAAAGATTCCAATCTTGTATCCTTTGATCACAAAGGATATGATCCTCAGTTACCAGCTCAACTAGCTTTCCTTATTCAAGTGAAAGCACTCAACAAAACTGTTCACAGAACAATTATTGATGAGGGGGCATCGACATGTATCATGTCGATGAGTTGCTGGAAAACTCTCGGACCTCCAACCTTGTCGCGATCTTCGACGACATTAAAAGCATTCTACGGTAGGACATACACGCCGTACAATATCCTAAATAACTTGAAGGTTGAACTAGGAGGAAAAACAGTGGAAATTGATGTTGAAGTCATTGATGGCAATCTTGACTATAACATCCTACTGGGAAGACCATGGATATATGCCATGGCGGCTGTAGTGTCGACTTATTTTAGGAAGATCGCATTCCCGTTTGAAGGAGGGATTATGGTCGTCGACCAACAGAACTTCCTCCCTAATGGTTCACAAGTTACAGGAAGCATTCCCATGATCCATGGGAGCGACCATTCAATTCAAGATATCGAAGTAGGCCTATTGAAAGACCCCACAATGATGGGAGCTTTCGCGTTGCCACATCCTATCCATGTAGGGAATATCCCGTTTGTAGCAACATGCAACATGGTATCTTCTTTGAAGGTCGCAGAAGACGAAGTCGTCATGGATCATCAGATGGTTTTGCCACCAAGCCCCATAGAAATATTGTAGCAATCAATGTTTCAGGCATGGAAGGTGAACCCAAGTCAACGCTCGTCAAGCATCTGGGTAGATAGGTCTGGAGAATATGGTACCCCATTAGATCCTTGGTCAAAAGTTCATGGGACTGACGAAGGAATCTTACAATCAATGTTGATTGAGGGGGCACCATGGAATGATCACCACCATCGTTCCCTTCTTCCGGAGTGTGAAGAAGATACTCAACACGACCTATACCACCCTTCAGTGTTTGAATTCCTAACAAATACTGTAAATACGGTGGATTCCGAGCGAAACCTATCCAATATTGAAGAGACTATAGCCATAAATATCTCGACAAAGCCTGATGTTGTAGAGAATATTCATGTCGGCAAAAGTTGTTCCCCTTCAGAACTGGAAATATATGGTGCTCTCTTTCGCGAGTTTAGAGATGTCTTTGCATGGTCATATGATGAAATGCCAGGCATTGACTCGAGTATCGTTGAACATGAAATTAAAATGTATCCTGATGTCAAACCAGTAAGACAACGGCTTCGACAGGTACACCCTAAGAAAGCCGCTGCCATTAAGGCAGAAGTTGAGAAACTTCTCCATGCTGGATTCATCTACCCGGTTCCTCTAACCGATTGGGTATCGAATATCGTCCCTGTTATGAAAAAACAAGGAACGATAAGAGTGTGCGTTGACTATAGGGATGTAAACCAAGCTTGTCCAAAGGACAACTACCCTACACCCTTCATCGACCAGATAATTGATGAATGCGCCGGATGTGAAATATTTTCCTTTATGGATGGATTTTCCGGGTATAATCAAATAAATATCCGCCCACAAGACCAGTCTAAGACTGCATTTATTTGTCCTTGGGGCACATTCGCTTATCGAAAATTACCCTTTGGTTTAAAGAACGCAGGGGCGACATTTCAGAGGGCAATGAATTATGCCTTCCATGACATCAAGAACATCGTTCAACCATATCTCGACGATCTTCCGGCTCATTCGCGAAAGCGGACTGATCATCCGCAGCATTTGAGAGCGATATTTCTACGTTGCCGACACTACAAGATAAGACTCAATCCACACAAGTGTGTGTTTTGCGTCGGTTCTGGTCGTTTACTTGGCTTTGTAGTCTCTAAGGATGGGATTCGTCTCGACCCCTGTAAGGTTCAGGCAATCATTAATTTGCCTCCACCTTCAAATTTACTTCAGATTCATAAACTCCAAGGGAAAGCAAACTTTCTGAGGAGGTTCATTCCAAATTACGCAGAACTTGCCAAAGGTTACACTCATCTTTTGAAAAAGGATGTACCTTTTGTCTGGGACCAGGTCGCGCAAGCTTCCTTTGAGGCTCTGAAAGATTCTCTAGTAAGAGCGTCATTAATGTACGCCCCAGACTATCAAAGAGATTTTAACCTGTATCTAGCTGCAGCAGATACAACCATTGCGATGGTTTTAGTGCAAGAAGTCGATGGAATTGAACATCCTATCTATTATTTAAGTAAGTAAAAACTTAAATGATACAGAAAGTAAATATTCCTATGTTGAAAAACTAGCGCTTGCTGCTGTTCAAGCGATTCAAAGGTTTCGACATTATGTCCTCTTTAGGAAAACTACCATTCTATCAGATTGCAACCCCATGACGTATATACTGTCGCGACAGTTGCTGGGGGGAAAATATTCAAAATGGATAGCGATCCTTCAAGAGTTTGATCTGGATTTTGTAAAATCCAAATCGAAGAAAGCTCTAGTTTTCGCGGAATTATTGTGCGATCTCCCATCGTCGTCCAACGATGAAACATCGGAAGAGTCAATCGTGGATGAAAATTTGTTTCTGATATCTACAAGCGATGAATGGTATGGAGCTATCATAGTTTATCTCCAAACCCAAAAGTTCAGGCCTAATACCTCACACTCGGAACATAAATGTATACGATACCAATCTAAAGACTACATGATCGTCGGTGATACGCTTTACCATCGTGGTATCGATACAGTTCTGAGGAGGTGCCTTACCCATGAGGAGGCCGAGAAAGCCCTGAATGATTGCCATTCAGGCGCGTGCGGGGGGCATCAATCTGGATATGCAACAGCACAAAGAATCTTACGAGCAGGATACTTTTGGCCAACCATGTTCAAAGATTGCATAATCGCAGTCAGAAGTTGCCACGCCTATCAGATTTTTGATAGCAAAACCAGAAGACCACCCGCACCTTTACAGCCAATAGTTGTTGTTGGGCCTTTCGCCAAATGGGGCATCGATTTCATGCAATGTAACCCCACCTCGACCGGGGGGCATGGGTATATTATAGTCATCGTTGACTATTTTACCAAATGGGCCGAGGCGAAGCCTACATTGGATAACACTGGTGAAACAGCTGCCCTTTTCTTTTTCAATCATGTAGTCGCCAGGTTCGGTGTACCGCAGGCTATAGTTACAGATCATGGATCGCATTTTCGCAATCACATGATGGTTGAATTAGCTGCCAAGCTAGGGCTATCTCACGACAGCTCTACCCCATATTATCCACAAGCCAACGGACAAGTTGAGGCAATCAACAAAGTCCTTAAGCGTATGTTGCAGAGGATGATCGGGGTTCACAAAAGAAGATGGCACCTAATCCTGTACTCAGCCTTGTGGGCTTACCGAACATCGGTAAAAAATGCCACTGGGTTCACACCGTTTCAGCTGGTGTATGGCCTGGAGGCGGTCTTACCGATCCAGTGCGAAATTTCGTCGCTTAAACTCGCAATTGACCTCCTCCCCAGAACTTCAGAAGAAGAGGCCCGTTTCTTGGAGTTAATCCAGTTGGATGAAACCCGTCGTGACGCCGCTCTGGCCAACGAAGCCCATAAGAAACGAGTCAAGGCGCAGTTCGACAAGAATGTCAAACCTCGTGTCTTCTCTGAAGGTGACTTGGTCTTGCTTTACGACCAAGAATCCGACAAGTTGGGAGCAGGAAAATTTAATTCTTTATGGATGGGTCCCTATATTGTTAAACGAGCGTTAGCAAAAGGAGCCTACGAGTTAATGGATTATGACGGAATACCACTGGCGCAACCCCGCAACGGGTTGTACCTCAAGCGTTACTATGCTTAAATAGTGACCAATATGCATGCGCCTCGATTTGTGCTAGGGGCATGCAAACAAAGTCGAGCAGTTTTAGCACATAGTTCATGCTCGTTAAAAAATAAACGCAAGAATCGAGCAATTTTAGCATAAAGTTCATGCTCGTTAAAAAATAAACGCAAGGTTCGAGCAGTTTTAACGCGGTCTTCATGCTCGTTAAAAAATAATTTAAAGCAGTGAGCAATGTTTCCTCCAGAGTTTAAGCTCATTTTTATCTAAAAAAGAACCTATCCTGGTAAATAACCTTGGTGATCGTAATTTTATCCGCCATAAAAAGCCTTGGTCGTGTTTGCACCCGCCACCTCCACCGTCATTTGGCCGATCGTTAACCTCCATATGATTGTTTACCCATTTTGAGGAACAGCTGCGAAGAGTGATTTCACCTAGCCATCCTTGTGACACTGCCGTGATTGGAAAATTCCAACCTGTACCTGGAATCTGCTGCTATCCCTGTTTATCACTCGTTCCTCAAAAGACGAGTCTTCTTTGAGCTCTTTTCATCTGACTCGTAAAATATGAAAAGTTTGCCGAGTTTTGGCCTTCCAGCTCGTTAAAATGACCGGAAGAGCTATCCCTCCTCTAGATTTTAATCTTTTTGGACCTGAGGGATTATTGCACAAAAAGATCGAGCGCTTGTTTTGTTCGGCTCGTTAAAAGTACCGAAAACTCATCCCTTCTGTATTGTTTTATACTTTTTCGGACGTAAGGGATTAGATGACGAAAAAGGAATTTTGGAGTTAACTTTCTGTACCTTTTCAGACTCTCTAAAAATGAAAAGGACCGAGTTTTCCTTGTCGTTAGACTCGTTAAAATGATTAAATAGCGACAAACTTGTCTTTAGACGAGAACGAGTTTCCCTATCACTAGGCTTGTTAAAACATAGCGATGGGCTTGCCCGAAGGGCAGGTTATAGAACAAGCATATGTTATCCTCCTCAAGCTTGACAAAAATAAAGAGGTACTGGTCAGAAATGACTGGGGAAAAATTGGGAGAACCTCAAAGCTTTAACGGTAGCAAGTCACTCTTGAACATGACACTTTTCCTCCGTACCACATTGGGTTGGGTTGTTTCATTCACCGGTCTCATCACCATGGTCCTCGCCAAACCATCCATTTGGGGTAATGCTACCGATCCATCGCATCAGTGTCGTTATATGTTCAAGAGATGTCGTTCAGAAAGAGTCAACCATGTCCCATCCACTACCATACATTATCCTTCATCCATCCATGATCGCCACCCTGAATCATATGTCACAGTTTGTTTTCACCTCCACTAAAATCATTAGCTCCGTTTCGTGTCACTGATGTGGGATTCATTAAGGCCCTCCTTTGACGGATCGCTTCTTGTCGACTTCAGCTCATTATCCAAGAAGTTGATCTAGGAACAACCCCTTCAGTACTTTGAAGCTTGCATGCCTCAATGGCAAGTTTCTCACTTCCGGCGACAGGTATACATCAATGACCTTCGACCAGAAGATTTTGCGTGGCGTTCGACGCCAAGTCCTTTATTCACGCCACGTGAATTGTACTGCAGTACCTTGAGGGTCATTATCATTATCGGTGATTCCTCTCGCGCTTGTTAACGGTTTTCATTATTGACCGGTAATCAAGCGATGTCTTTCCATGTTCGACTTCAGCGCAATTCTCACATGGATCGACTTGTACTTAGAGTGTAGATCGAACGAGTTTGAAGACCCCGGATCTAGTTTCATCCATCCGGGCTGCGATATATATTCAGGAAATATAAAAGCATTTGTCATGTACAGCATTGCAGCAGATGATCATCCTATTCAAAGGATGATAATTTCAGCAGAGAATTATCAGTCTACCATCAGACGATCGTCTGTTCTATGTACCAAAATGTATTTATAAAGCTGAGCATGGGAATGCCCGCCTTAGCTAGATCAGGAAAGCAGAATGAAAAATAATGTATTGTATTGTATTTTATTACAGGTCACCTCTCAGCGATTGAATGAACTTCGGATCCTCTGGATAAAGCATTTCACCCGATAAACGACCTCATACTTTAGGGGGCAACTGTTATAGACATTTTTGTGCCTTACATCATGAAGCATGAAATGTCCATAATCAAAGGGATCCAAAGTCCCTAAACATGTTGTTCTTACCCCTAGAGGAACAAGGTCAGCAAACCACAGCACTTCAAATCAGTTCTCCACCTGAAAACACTAAAAAACAAGCAATTTCGGGATCATGTGAACTGCTCCACTGAGCATCTGCGCTGAATGTCAACTGCTCCACTCTGTACCTACGCTGAATGTCAACAGTAATGAAGGCTACCTGCGCTGGGCGAGATTGGCCAAGTGGCACAGTCATTCTGCAAGGTGTCAAATGCCCAGGAAGCTTCTAAAATGACACTTGGATCAGGGAATTCGCCCAGTGATGAGTAAGAGGTTCTTAAACTCCAAGTGGAAGCAAGGATCTCCAAGTGGACTCAAGAACTGAAGTATAACTGAAGTGGGAGATGACACTAGTCAGCTTCATGTCAGTCTCAAGTTGACTCATCCTTTCTCCAAATCTCCTATATATAGAGCTCTCTCATGAGGTCTAGGGAGGCTGGAATTTTGTGAAAGCAAGGAAGTGCTGTTGGTTTGAGTTTAGAGCTATTGGGTGATTGCTTTGAAGGAGGTGAAGAGGAGATTTCTTTCTGCTGGGAGGTGTTGCTGGATTGGGCCTTTTATGGTTGTAACACTCTCAGAACTTTACTTCTTCCATTAATAAAGCATTTGAGGTTCTTCTATATGCATGTGTTTCAATGATGTATTGTTGTACTTGTGTATTTGATTTATTCTAATCCTTGAATCAGTTATGAATGTATGCTTCTTGTAGTTTCCCTCTCTTGCCTTTTTGCAGGATCTTTGTGTAGCTGGGCCAGTGAAAGAGCAAGGAGCTGGGAGCAAGCAGCAAGGAGAGAAGACTGGATCAATCATTAGCGAAAGACATCGGTTGGTGGATCTCTTTCTCCACTATTTACTTTCATAAAGAAGAAATCTTAGATAGCTTTGCTTTCAGTTGTTGCTGAGGTACTATCACCCTTAGAGTGGGATAGGGTCATTCCGTGTCGGATACTTTTCCCTACAACACCTATAGCGCCATCTTTTTACCTATAGCACCCTAATAGATGGGCTCTGCAAGAGAGGAAAAACTCACGAGGCGTTTGGATTCATAGTTGTTATGCTGCAAAAGGGTCATGAGCCCAACACTATTACATTTACTACCCTCATGGAATGACATTGCAAAGGTAACCTCCAGGAGGCCAATCAACTACCATATTTTATGTTAAAAGAAGGGCATATCCCCAGTGTTATTGCATTTAATGCTTTAATCGATGATTTCTGTGAGGGAGATAAGTTGGAGGAGGCTATGAAGCTCTTCTAGGAAATGCCGGATAGAAACATATGCCTTGATGCTGTCCATATAATGTGCTTATTGATGGTTTCTGTAAGAGAGGCAAGTTGGAGGAGGCCAGGAAGCTCTTTCATGAAATGCCCAACATAAACATGTGCCCTAATGCAGTCACATATAATGCGTTTGTTGATTGTTTTTGTAAGGGAGGGAATTTGGAGGAGGCTATGAAGCTCTTTTATGAAATGTCCGACAAAAACATATGCCCTGATTCTGTCACAGACAGTGCGCTTATCGATGGTTTGTCACATACTGTGCACTTATTGATTATTATTATTGTAAGGGAGTCAAGTTGGAGGAGGCTACCAAGCTCTTCTATGAAATGTCTCACAGAAACATGTCTTAATGTTGTTATATATGGTGCTCTAATAGATGGTTGACCCGAGAGACTCATTCTACAACCTAGTGTGAAAGTGATGTGTAAGTATGTCCATGCTCAATTTGGAGTTAACACGTGTCCCTCTTGAAATAAAAATAAAATATTCTCTATAGAAAAGAAATGTCAGCGAATCATAGTTGTCCAAGTGACCGAATCATAGTTGTCCAAGTGACCTGGTCCTAATATATTACACATTGTTTTTTTGGCACTCTAAAATAAGTTTGCATCTAAAGAAAAAATTGATCCCTCCCAGCTCATGTGAAATCCGTGCTTAAGATGGATCTATGCTGGTTTATGTAAAGGGGGCAAGTTGGAGGAGGCTAAAAAGCTCTTCTAAGAAATGCTCAACAGAAACATATTCCCCGATGCTGTCACATACCGTGTGCTTATCGATGGTTTCTGTAAGGTAGGCAAGTTGGAGGAGGCTACAAATCTCTTCTATAAAATGTCCGAGAAAAACATATGCCCAAATGCTCTCACACACAGTGCTTATCGATGGTTTCTGTAAGGGAGACAAATTGGAGACAAGTTGAAGGGGGCTAGGAAGTTCTTCTATGGAATGTGCAACAAGAACATATTCCCTAATGTGGTCACATATACTACATTTATTGATGGCCTCTTCAAGGAAGGACAATGGAAAGAGGATGCCAAAGTGCTTCATGAGATGTTGGAGAAGCGGAACAATCTGAATGTTATTACATACAATGTTCTCATCGTTGTTCTTTGCAAAGAAGGGAAGCTTCAAGAAGCTCTCCAATTGTTAGATGGTATGGTTGAAATAGGTGATCTACCTAATGATGTCACATATAATACACTTATTAGTAGTTTTGCAATTGCAAGGTGGGTAATCTAGACTCTAGAGAAAGCCAGGGAACTCCTTCAAGAGATGTTGGAGAAAGGTTTCCTGCCTAACCTAGGTCTCTTTACTACATTAATAGATGGACTCTGTAAGCATCAGAGGCAAGACAAAGCTTAACAGATCTTTATGATATTCAGTAGCAAGCTTCGAGCCTTGATGATGTTACATATAGCACATTGATGGATGGACTCTGCAATGTTGGTAATCTTAACAAGTCAAAGTTATACAACGTGATGAAAGAAGCAGTCCAAGAGGCATCATGACTACATTCACACCGTCATAGATGATTATGCAGGGAAGGCACACCCCAAGAGGACAATAGACCATTAAAAAAGGTTTGACATGACACTGACATGTTCTGCAGCAAACAACAGTTTTTGTAAAGATATTGTTGTAGCAATAAGTGACTTGCAATTGATGAAATGCAGGGTTGACTTTGGTAATAATGTATTAGCAAGTTATCTGAAACAGATTTGGAAATTCAGCGTAATGAAGTGATCTAAGTGGAATTCCCATCAGTACACCTGGTGTTTACTCTGAAAACACATTTCGTTAATGGTTTAGTGGGTTGCACATCCTGATTAAATATACCAGTTCATCAATCAAAAATGGAATTGGCTTTAACAGCTAGTGTGCTGCAACTTGCAACTGATGAAGTGCCCCAAGAAAATTTCAATGATATTTTTCACAATAATAATCTGGAATTGGTTTGATAAAATGGTTAGTGGCTTGTCATTGCCATTGATAGAGTATACCTTGTGAACTCCAATGGTGAGTTGCACTTAAATGGATTAACCCAGTTCTATGTCTTGAACTGAGGTTTGTTTGCTCTTTTGTAGTTTTCTTTGGAATGCCTCCTTTTTGTTATGTTTTCGACTCTTGAGATTGTGTAAAATATTTTTGTTTCATTCATTGAATTTCCAAACACCATATTTATCGAGTACTTTCTCCCATTATAGGATACAAAAGTAGTAATGATTGTCACAACATGTTTTAATTATAATGCATGTTTTTTAATTAGACACCTTGATTCTCTAGTTTCTGTATGTCTGTAGTGAACTTGCCGTAATCAGCTTGATCAACCAGCTTTCATGGGTATGCTTCTTGGAGGGAAATCGATTGGGGACCATTCCATTCTTTTAGGAAGCCCAAGAATGGCTAAGACAAAAACAATTTTCTTTGTTAATATTATTAGGGTGTTTCTCAATTTCTTGGCTTCTTTGATAGGATGAGTAGAGTGGTGGGGCCTTTGACTAAAAAGATTTATCTACCATGTGTTTAGTATTGGAAGAATGTTCAACGATGGTTGAATTTTTATTCAATAATGGTTTGTGTTAGATATATGCTCTTTTAGTTTGGTATAAAAGGAATGATTGGTTTGGCTTGTTACAATAAAATATTGCACCTTAATGCAAAGCCTCAGTGACAAAGACAATGAGTAACATGGGAGAGTTACTACTATCACCTCAACAACTACTGCTTTCATTTTAGTAATGGATGCTATAATGAATATAAAAATATAAATAACATTAAATAATAATTAATATAAAAAAATATTTTCTTAAATCATGGTGAATCAGTAACTTGTTGGAGTAATCTCGGGAAGCCCAGGATCAATCTTCAAGTTGCCACTATAACACCAAAGGTATATCCAACAACCCACAAGCTAGATATACTAATAACTTATGACTTAGCAAGAGTCGAGATACATCAAACTTCAGGCAGGGCTCTATCCCAGGGGTTGCCTACTCTTTGAGTGTAAGGATCTATGAAACGTTTTCCTTTTCCCTAGAGTTTCCAGAAATTCTTTTGCTCATTTACCCATTCAACAGTGCAATATAACATATTCCGTAATATTACTTTTTAACATAATATCATCATTCATTTAATGAGCAAACCCAATGTTTATTCAATCAAAGCTACCACCTTTTTCAAGTAATCAATCTCTAGAACAGATTCCAAAATTCAATAGGTTATATCCTATGTTGCATGAGTTTCTGGAACGTGGGAACGTTGGGAACTTGGGTGCGGGTGTCCGGAATGGCTAGAGGTTTCCCTAAAATTTACAAGAAATAGGGAGCGATAATATTACATCAGTAAAAAAAAAATATAAACCTAAAAAATATTTTTTTTAATTATATAATAATCAAAATATTCAAAAATTAAAATCAATTTAAATATATAAATAATAAATATATAAACTCTCTTATATATAAATATATTCTTTGGGTGTCTCTTTCCCTGAGTCTCTCCCTTTTATATATATAAAATGTCAAAGTTCATTATTAGTTCTCTGACATGTTTCTCTAGTTATTCTTAGGAGAAAAAACAACTCTAATGTTTAAGCATTCACTGTGAGATACAATATGCACACACAATTTTCTGTGATATATATATACATAAACAACAAAAGAAATACTCATAAGCATGACATCCCAGATATTGCCTTTACGTCGAGGTGCCACACGCTTCCTTAACCCATCAAGAGATTGCTCCAGTTTCTCAATTAAAGATATTAGTGTTAAGGATGTCTTTGGCCTTTCTTCTTGCAAAGGTTTCAACATAGGCTCATGTTTTGTGCGCAGTTCAACGTATTTCTCACCAGGATTTGTATTCCCCAACGTAAAGGAATGCCGGAACTCCAAAAAAACAGTGTTCAAAGCCCTGGGAACTTTCCCCAGCCCCCGCTGGGGAGGTAATGTTCATAGCTCCAGGGAGCACCAAAATCATTGCACTGACCGGATTTCCCTTCTTTTAGGAACGGTTCCGATGTAACAAAAGTTATGTCCAATGGATGGCTATATACCCTCAAATACACAGTGCACAACTCGGTGAGCTTAAGTCGATTGCAGATTCCAAGAATATTTTGGGATCCGACGGAGATGACTGCGCCTATGTCCATCGGATCCTGAAATATTCTGGGAATCTGCAATCGACTTAAGGATGGCCATACACACCTAAGGTCTCATTCAATATCTAATTAAAAAACTAAATACCTTTGTTCTCAAACTATCGGACGAATCAGTAATGACGTTGGGACCCACTCCTCTGCAATCTGCTTCAAGGCCCACACTACCTCAGAAGATTTCTGCTGCTATTCGGTTGATCTGGGCTCTCCTTAATCTTCGGTTATGCTTCAAAGCCCGCAATTGCTTAAGGAAGCAATACGCCTGGTTACAAGAGTCTCTTCCACACCGAATTATTTTGGACGATTGCTTCAGGAAATTCGAAATTTCCTGAATCAGTGATTTTCTGTCACAGACACGAACTCGGGAGACTCAACAGAAGATCGGGTCCGGTTTCTGATGTACATAGCTGCGGAGATCTGATTACAAGAAAACTAATCCAATGGGAAGACAACCGCTGTCTTGTTTTTTCTTGCTTCAAAATTCGATTCTATTCTATCCAGATTGTGTTTATTGCGTGAGGATAATTACTTCAACGTGCTAAAGCTTTGATGTAGGACGAAGACTCTGATACTTTGACGACAAACTAGAACAGTGATCCAAACAAGCGCAAAAATTCGTTATGACCCAATAGGGAATCAATCAATCCTTCGTTTTGTTTTTCAAATGCTTCATAACAAAGACCGATCCATAGAATGCGCTGTTCACTGGCAGAACAGAGTTTGGTTTTCAAGAAGTTGCTGCCTAGAACAGAGTTTAGTCCTCAAAGAAA
This sequence comes from Pinus tabuliformis, assembly GCA_031772625.1. NCBI lineage: Eukaryota > Viridiplantae > Streptophyta > Pinopsida > Pinales > Pinaceae > Pinus > Pinus tabuliformis. Next base: position 1,633,208,999 of record CM062818.1, on the reverse strand, counting down.
TATGCTGCCTCAGATAGAACCCTTGCCCAGAACAAAGAGGAATAATAAGAAGTTGTCAATTAGGGTATTGACAAGAAAGAAGTCTTAAAACCGAAAGCTGATGCTAAACAAATGTTAAAAAACAAATGAATTGATCCATACTTGATGATTCAAATGAATTCTACCTGGAGAAATAATAAGAAGTTGTCAACAAGGTGGAATCTTTCACCATCAAAATTGACAAGAAAGAAGTCTTAAAACCCTCAAAGCTAATGCTAAAAAACAAATGTTAAAAAACAAATGAATTGATCCATACTTGATGATTCAAATGAATTCTACCCTCTTGAATTTATAGATTTTCTTTAGAGGATTGTCTCCTTAATTGATTGAGTGAAGTTCACTCAAAATCCCAACTTTGGGTTTCTTTCCCTAGCTGTCCCAAAACTTGCCTAGACATTGGATACTTTGGGGTTTTCTTTTTTATCAAGGACTATAGCCTACAGGATCGATAAGCTACTTCGTCTCAAGCAATTAGTTTCTTGAGAACATTACAATCCCCCTTCCTGACATTGCTTGTCCTCAAACAATGACAAGTCCACGAGATCGATGTACTACACCCACTGGAAAGTACTCTTGGGAATGTCCTGTAAATTTCGAGGCCTAGTCTGCTTTCTTGTGTCTGCTTACTAGAGGTTGCCTCTCAAGAAACTAGATGACTTTGAATGTGGACTGTAAGGTGTATATGATTGATTGGGAGAAGTCAAAGCCCTATCTTGGATCATATTGATTTCCTGCTACTGAAGTGTACTACCACTTGCTAAGATACTATCAAGGGAAAATCGTCACAACTGCATAGGCCATTTTTTAACTTCATCCCCACCTACTGTAAAAATTGCTTTCTGCCATTCTTGGCTTTCAAGTTCATAAAAGCACCCAATGCATGCAATCACAATAGTCCTTGGTCTGCAATGGCGACCTACATCAGGAGTTTTGCTAGCTTTGAGAATCGTTTCTGCCATGAGGACTTGTACAACAAACTTATATATACTCGACCCAAATGGAGTAGGAACACTTAAATGCACTATTTCCTCTAGGGTGGCAGCATGGTCTAGAATCTTCCCAATTTGACTATAATTTAACAACCTCCTTTCTCTACCTGAACTGTTAACTATTGCTTCAAGAGGACTGTAAACTTCGACAACAGTTAGTCAGAAGCTCTGTTTGCAGCTTCTTAATCTCAGGCCAAGTAATCTTGCAAGCTTGCAAAGATAAAGAGGTCAATTTTTTCAATGGCCTGAGATGTTGTAGATAAGTGTTTGAAACATTCAACGAGACAAGAGTAGTCATTCCTGAGATAAATTCTAAGGCACCATCAGTGAGTTAGAAGTTTTGTGATAAATTTAATGATGTCATTGAAGTGAGATCTTTGATATTCTTAACCCTTGCATCTGTAATACTTCCACCACGTAGCTCCAATGACTGAAGCTTCTTGGAGTATCTTAAACAACTTGTCCCATAATATTTTGGAATTTGACAACTAATTGTAAATGTTTAAGAATTGTATTTATTACCAAATTGGTTTTATACAAAAATAACAGTTACGGAGGAGGCTCCTATAAAATGATGAATGCCCAAACTATTGTAATAAGGAAAATCGTTATTGATTTAATAGAAAATCCAATTCCTTGCCTCGTGAATGTTTCCGTTTTACTACGTAAAAATATTATTTTTTTTACCCGTCTCTTTTATTCAATTTTTTTTTATGTAATTCTTGGTTTTTGGTTAATTAATGGTTTGGGCCAACAATTGGTATCAGAGCATTGAGATGAGTTGAGGAGTTGGTGTGAATATTGGGAGCCCGAGCCCTCGAAGAGCATAAGAAAAGGTGAAAGCATTGCGGCTGGGTCATTTCTGCGTGAAGAAGGGGAGACGCTGCATAAGAAAAGGTGAAAGCAACCCTCGAATATGCTACGTCTGGGTTATTTCTGTGTGGAGAAGGGCAGACGCTGCACAAGAAAAGGTGAAAGCATTTGGTAGAAATATGTTGAAAGCCGTTGCCGTTTCACTGCCTGACAGAGCAGATTACACCAGAGCTCGTGTATGTTGAAAGACGCTGCCATTTCACCACCTGACAGAGCAGATTACACCATAGCCCGTGTTCCACCATTTTTTTGTTGAAGAGGGGTTGCCGCCGAATGTGAGGGAGAAAACCGCACAGAGGCCGACTAATCTGATTATCGAGCCCGCCGTTTTTTCTTTTCAGAGGCTGCCGCCGAAAAAAATCAGAGGTCCGATGCAGAGGAGAAATCGTTAGAGGCCAGAGCAGCTAAATCTGTAAGTTGAAGAAAAATCAGAGGTATATTTAAAATAAAAATTAAATTCTGGTTTTTTTTTGGAGCAGACAGATTGGAAAATTGTAAGTTGAAGAAAACAAATCAGTTTTTTTTTTTTTTTTTTTTTTTTTTTTTTTTTTAATTCTGTTGAACATACGGTCTGAAGTTAAAAATAAATAAAAATACACATAAATTGCTATGTATTTGAGGCAGTCTCAGGATTTCTGAAATATTTTAAGAAAAGGGTTCATTGAAGAACAAAGGTTTTTTTTGTCAAGGAAACATAAATTAAAGGGAATTCTTCTAGAGAACTGTTATATATATATATATATATATATATATATATATATATATATATATATATATATATATATATATATATATATATATATATCTATCTATCTATATATATATATATATATATATATATATATATATATATATATATATCTATCTATCTATATATATATATATATATATATATATATATATATATATATATATATATATATATATCTATCTATCTATATATATATATATATATATATATATATATATATATATATATATATATATATATATATTAGTCAATTTGAAGATTTTTTTTTAGGAACAAAATTCTGAAATTGATTTTGTGGATAGAAAAATTTGAAAACCCTTGTTGGAAGAAGACAAATCAATTTTCTTGTTTAGAAACCCTAGTTGACACACTGAAACCTTAGGAGGAAAGAAATGGCCAAGATGACGAATGCAAAGTTCGAGGTGGAGAAATTCACCGGCAAGAACAACTTTGCTCTATGGAAACTAAAAGTTAGGGATTTGTTGGTGCAACAAGGGTTGCACAAAGCTTTAGACGGGGCAAATAAGAAACCTGCTAGGGACTGAGAGGACTTGGATGCTCGAGCTCTCAGTACCATCAGGTTATGCCTGGCGGATGAAGTTCTCTTCAACATTGTTGAAGAGAGTACAACGACAGGTTTATGGGAAAAACTGGAAAAACTATATATGACAAAGTTGTTAGCCAATAGAATTTATTTGAAAAAACAATTGTACAGTCTTAGGATGAAATAGGGTACAAAAGTTGCAGAACATTTAAATGTTTTTAATACACTTATATGCCAATTATTAGATATGAAAGTTAAAATTCAGGAAGAAGACAAAGCTATAACCTTGTTGTGTTCTTTGCTCGAGTCGTGGGGCCACTTCGTAACTTCAATCAGTTTGAGCACTACTGATTCTTTGAAATTTGAATAAGATGTGGGAGATCTCTTATCTGAAGAAGTATGGAGGAAATCCAATATTGAGACAATTGCACAAGAAGCCATGATACCCAGAGGACGGTCAAAGGAGAGAGGAGAAAAAACAAGGGGGTCTTCCAGATCAAAATTAAAGGGAAAGAAGTGTAAGGCAAAATGTTGACATTGCAATAACATTGGACACTTCAAGAAAGACTGTTGGAAACGAAAAGAGTCTGATAGCCCAAAAAAGGAAGCAAATCAGGTTGATTTAGGTATGATAGACGAAGTTTTATCTGCTGAAGAATTATGTATGATAGATGAAACTTTCCCTATATGTAATATGATAGACAGAGTTTTATCTGCTGAAGAAATATGTATGATAGATGAAACTTTCCCTGTATGTAATGTCTCTCATGATTTTGAAAGTTGGCTATTAGACTCTGGTGCTTTTCATCACAAATGTCCACACAGAAATTGGTTTACTTCATATGAAGATGTAAATGGTAGTTCTGTGTTTATGGGTAATAATGTATCATGTGAGACTGTTGGGATGGGAAATATCAAGATTAAAATGTATGATAACATAGTTAGAACATTAACTAGTGTTAGACATGTACCTGATTTGAAGAAAAAATTGATTTCTTTGGGAGTGTTGGATTCAGATGGTTATAAGTTTACAGGTTAGAATGGAGTGCTAAAAGTCTCTAAAGGCGCCCTAGTTGTTATGAAAGCAAAAAAGGTTGGAAATCTTTATAGACTCAAAGGAAGTACTCAGGTTAGTGAAGCAGCGATTGTGTCAGAGAAAGAAGAAGAAGGTACTCGCCTATGGCATCAACGATTGGGTCACATGAGCGAGAAAGGTCTTCAGGTACTGATGAAACGTAAATCACTTCCTGTTTTGAAATCCTTGAAGTTGGATTTCTGTAAACATTGTGTGTATGGAAAACAGTGTAAACAGATATTTAAAATTGGAAGTCATAATAGTAAAGAAATTTGAGACTATATTCATCTGATCTGTTGGGACCATCTCCTGTTGTATCATATGGAGGTGCTCTATATTTTTTAACGTTTATTGATGATTTCTCTTGTAAAGTTTGGGTCTTTATGCTGAAAAAGAAAGTTGATGTATTCAATGTTTTTAAACAATTTAAAGCAATGGTAGAAAAAAGAATAGACAAATCAATTAAATGTTTAAGAACTGACAATGGTGGTGAATTTACTTCTCTAGAATTTGAACAATACTGTAAGGATGAAGGAATTGTTAGACACAAAATTGTTGTTTATACTCCTTAGCAAAATGGTGTTGCTGAATGTATGAATCAGACTCTTATGGAAAGAGCCAAAAGCATGATCAACAATGCTAACCTGCGAAAGGAGTTGTGGGCAGAAGCAGTGTCCACTGCTTGTTATTTAGTTAATAGATCACCTTTAGTAGCAATTAATTGTAAAATTCCTGAAGAAGTTTGGTCGGGTCAGTCTTGTGATTATTCACATTTAAGGATATTTGGTTGTGATGCTTATGCTCTTATTCCTAAAAATCAGCGTTCAAAATTAGATCCAAAATCAAAATGTTATGTCTTTGTTGGGTATGACTATGTGGTGAAAGGGTACAGGTTGTGGGATCCTATGTCACGGAAGATAGTAATTAGCATAGATGTAACATTTGATGAATCTTCTCTTTTAAAATCAAATTTTGAAAGGATTGAATAGGAACAGGTATCACCAAATCAACAAATTAAGTTGGAGGCTAGATCTTTCTTTGAAAGTTGAAAGGAAGGAGAGACTTCCGGAGGAAAAGGTGTTGACGATACAAAGGAAGCTGTTGAAGTTTCTGAACCAGTTCAGCAACCAGTCACTCTAAGAAGGTCTACAAGGGAAAGAAAAACTCCCAAAAGGTATGAGGATAATGCTTCATTTTTTGCTTTGATTACTGAAGATGGGGAACCTTCTTGTTATTAGGAAGCAGTAGATGATACATATAGCGAAAAATGGAAAACGACTATGGAAGAAGAAATGGATTCCTTAGCCAAGAACAATACCTGGGATCTCGTAGAACTCCCTGAAGGGAGAAGTGTTGTTGGATGCAAATGGATCTTCAAATTGAAACGAAAAGTTGACGGAAGTATCGAAAGGTATAAGGCGAGACTGGTAGCAAAAGGGTATTCTCAAGTTGAAGGTATCGACTTTCATGAGATTTTTCACCAGTTGTGAAACTTGTTTCTATTCATACTGTGTTGGAATTAACTGCATTACTTAACCTTGAGTTAGAATAGTTAGATGTTAAAACAACTTTTCTACATGGTGATTTGGATGAAGAGATATATATGGAACAGCTAGAAGGTTTTGTACAAGGTCACAACAAAAGATTAGTTTGCAAGCTCAGGAAATCATTGTATGGCCTGAGGCAGTCTCCCAAGCAATGGTACAAGAAGTTTGACTCCTTCATGGTGAGCCAAAACTTTATTAGAAGTGAGTATGATCATTGTGTATACTTCAAGAGTTTCAGTGGCATATTCATTATCTTAGTTTTGTATGTTGACGATATTCTTATTGCAAGCAAAAGCATGGAAGAGATCAACAGGTTAAAGGCTCAGCTCTCTAGGACGTTTGATATGAAGGATCTTGGAGCAGTAAAACATATCTTGGGCATGGAGATACATAGAGACAGGAAAAATGGTAAGCTTTGGTTATCACAGTAGAAGTATGTGGAAAGAGTACTTGAAAAGTTTAGTATGAACAGTGTGAAACCTGTTAATGTTCCATTAGCTTCCCATTTTAAGCTTTCTTCGGTTTTGAGTCCTAGAACTGATGAAGAAAAGAAGTATATGTCTCATGTACCATATGCAAATGCTGTAGGCAACTTAATGTATGCGATGGTATCTACAAGATTTGATATTTCACATGCAGTTGGAGTTGTCAGCAGGTTCATGGCAAATCCGGGTGAAGAACAATGGCGAGCAGTAAATGGGTGCTTCAATATTTAAGAGGCACAAGTGACCATTGCATCATCTTTAATGGTAGTGAAGGATCTATCTGCGGATATGTAGATCTTGATTATGCAGGTGATTTGGACAAAAAGAGATCTATCACAGGTTATGTCTTTACTCTTGCAGGTGGAGCAATTAGTTGGATGTCAAAGCTTCAAGAAACAGTTGCATTATCCACTATTGAAGCAGAATATATAGCTGCTTCAGATGCCAGTAAAGAAGCAATCTGGTTAAAGGGTCTACTTGATGAGATTGGAAGGACACAAGAGAAAGTGAATGTACTCTGTGACAGTCAAAGTGCTATTCACTTGGCTACAAATCCAGCTTATCACAGCAAGACCAAGCACATTGATGTAAGGTATCATTTTCTGAGACGTGATCGATGGCGGAAAAGTAGCTCTCAAGAAGGTCCATACACGGGAGAATTGTGCAGACATATTCACGAAGCCAGTTACAGTAGAGAAGCTGCGATGGTGTTTAGCTTCTCTTGGCTTGCAGAAGAGATGATGAATGGGCATGGGCAAGGGATTAGGAAAATTGTTGTCAAGGTGGAGTTTGTTGGAATTTGACAACTAATTGTAAATATGTGTAAGAATTGTATTTACTGCCAAGTTGGTTTTATACCGAAACAACAGTTATGTAACGGAGGAGGCTCCTATAAAATGATGAATGCCCGAACTATTGTAATAAGGAGAATCATTGTTGGTTTAATAGAAAATCCAATCCCTTGCCCCGTGGATGTTTCCTTGACACCCTGTCAAGGTTTTACCACGTAAAAATCTTGTGTTTTTTACCTGTGTCTTTCATTCAGTTTCATTTATATAATTCTTGGTTCTTGGTTAATTAACTGTTTGGGCCAACATAATCTGTAATACGGGCTTCAAAAATATCCAGATGTGTCAAGCCAGTTAGACTTGTAAGAGAATACACTCCACTGCCTGTAACTTGTATGTCCAGATTCAGAGGTTTAAGCGTTGTCAATCCAGATAGCTTTTGCAAGCCAATATCAGTTACTTGGGTGAATGACAGGTTCAAACTTTCCAAATTTCGTAAGCCTGCCAAATGCTGGAGTCCATTGCTGCCAACTTTAGAGCCTGACAAATCCAAGTTCACCAGAGAAGTAAGCCTTCTCAAACATTCCACTCCCTTGTCTCCAACTCTACAGGAATCCAAATTTAAGTTCTCCAAGTTTGTCAAGCCTTTAAGATGTATTAGGCCAACATGTGTAATATTGTTATAGGCCATGTTCATAGTCTTTAAATTTAGGAGTCCTTCAAGCTTTTGGCAAGACTTTATGTTGAGATACGTCAAAGCAACAAGACCTGAAATTGTATCCATGCATGCCACAATCTTCGGACAACCATCCATGTTGAGTAAAGAAAGTTTTTTCAGACCTTTCAAAGAAACGATGCTTGAATCAGTGACTGTACTTCGAGAAATTTGCAGCTCCTTCAAGTTTGTAAGCCTAGCCAGAGACTTGATATTTTAGTTCTTTATATAATTGCACCATCCAATATTCAATGCTTCTAATTTTGTAAGCCCTTTTAGAGGCAGTGATCCACCATGAGTCCCTGAGCACATCTCCAGGTCCAGGCTTGTCAAGTTCACAACACCAGTTAAGGCACGCAAGCCAAAATTGATTATTGCATTGCTCTTTTTAAAACTAAGTGAAGTCAAGTTTGTAAGACCTGTGGCATATTCTTGTCCAGCATCAGAAATACATTAACAATAGTTAAGATTCAGATACTGAAATTTAGACAATTTTGCAATCGTGAAAGTCCTGAATATGTCATGTCTGAACTAGAAATATCAACCGCGAGGAGAGACGGTCCCTGTGTTGAAGGAATTTTAAGCCAAATATCTTCCACACCAGGGTATTCTTCCAAAAAAACATCCTGAAGATTACAGTCTTGAAATGCTTGGAGTGAAGTTCTTGTGATAACTTGAGTACGAACCAACTCATTAAAAATATTTTGACTCACATCTCCAGGAAGCATATTAAAAGAGTCATATCTGCTAATACTCTCGCAGATTTTTTGAATGGACAACTCTAGAAAAGGAGGAGCTTTCCCATGTTCTTTGCCAATGTCCACTGTTATACACGAGCTCATTGGCTATCTAAGGTTGATTCTTCTACTAGGCCTGCACGAACCACCTTGTTGGAGGTCTTCTACACTGCCTTTCTCTTCTTCTTGAACAAGCTCCACCCATGAATTCTAAGTGAATATTCTCTCGAAATTGTTTTCTCCCCTTTTTTTAAAATAGGTTTAGTGAGAGATTGTCAAACACAATGCATCATACCATGTTTATCTTGAGTGTGCATGGCTTCCTATGAGTTTTGTCAGGCCAGGCAGTAACTCTCCAAGGGCAGAAAAACTGATTGGTGTGTTTATTTCATAGGTATGTTATTGTTTTATACATTAGGAGTGATTGTTCAGTTCATCTTCCGATGACTGTTCACATTCCTGATTTATTTATGTTACAAATTCCCCAATCATGAGGATTAGGTGTCAACATTCCCCCCCTTAATCTGAAGGGATGTGGTGAGTCCAAACATCATTCTGAATCGTTCAAGCTTTTCCTTTCCAAGTGCTTTGGTGAAGATGTCTGCAACTTGCTCATTTGTGGAACAATGACGGAGATGGATTGTTTTGGCCTCAACATGATGTCGAATAAGATGATATTTAGTATTGATATGCTTTGTTCGATCATGGAACTTTGGATTCTTGGCCAACTTTATTGCAGAGATGTTATCAATCATGAGTGGAGTTGATTGTACTTGTTTTACCTGCAAATCTTCAAGAATTTTCCTGAGCCACACAATTTCTTTCGTTGCTTCAGCTGCTGCCACGTATTCTGCTTCAGTTGTGGAATCTGCTGGAACTGATTGTTTGCGTGATCTCCAGGAGAAAACTCCTGATCCAAGACTCATAGCATATCCTGAAGTAGATACCCCAGTTTCTTTGTCTCCATCGAAGTCTGAATCAGAGTATCCAATCAAGCTGAAGTCGCCCACCTGTGTATACTTGATTCCAAGGTCTTGAGTTCCCTTCAAGTACCTTAGAACTCATTTTGCAGCAGACCAGTGTCCCTCACAAGGTTTTTGCATGAACCTGGAGAGGATTCCAACAGTAAATGAAATGTCTGGTCTGGTAGTAGTGAGGTAGATGAGACTTCCTACAAGCTGTCTATACTTTGTTGCATCCTCAAATTCATTTCCTTCAATAGATGTGAGCTTTAAGTTTTGTTCCATTGGAGTAGAAAGAGGATTGCACTCTGTCATGCCAAATCTGTTTAACAAATCTCCAATGTATTTCTTTCGAGAAAGAAATATGGATTTTGGATGTTGGGTTACTTCAATGCCAAGATAGTAATGAACATAGCCCAAATCAGTCATTTCAAAACTTTTCCCTAATTCCTTCTTTATGGATGCAATGTAGCTTTCATTGTTCCTTGTCATTAAAAGATCATCTACATATACCACAAGATACACAACTGTTTTGCCAACTTTCTTGACAAATAAAGTTGCATCATCAAGATCAAAATGATTGAAGTTGAGTTTCAGAAGATGCTCAGTTAGTTTTTCATACCAGGCTCGCGGTGCTTGTTTGAGGCCATACAAGGACTTCTCAAGTTTGCATACTTTATGTTCATGTCCTTTCACAGCAAATCCTTCAGGCTGCGACATAAAAACATTTTCTTTTAGATCTCCATTCAAGAATGCAGTTTTTACATCCATTTGATGGACTTTCCAACCGTTCTGAGCAGCTAGTGCAAAGAGTGTCCGGATGGTGGCCCATTTTGCTGTGGGGGAAAAAGTTTCCTCATAATCGACTCCTTCCTTCTGTGCAAAGCCTTTTGCCACAAGCCTAGCTTTGTGCTTGTCAAGTGAGCCATCAGCTTTGTACTTGTTCTTGTAGACCCACTTGCAGCCAATTGGTTTGGTTCCAAATGGAGGATCAACCAGCTTCCAAGTGCCATTCTTTATGAGGGCATCATACTCCTTTTTCATCGCTTCTTTCCATTCATCATGAGAAGCAACTTCTTTGAAGGAAGTTGGTTCAAAATCTGTGGACAAGTTCAATTCACAATCATAAGTAACATCCATATCAACAGGTGAATTAGAGTCATCTACATCACCTCCATTTTGTCAGTTTGAATTTCTGGTTCCTGTTTTTCCAATTTCATCAGGACGAACACTTTCAAGTGTCTTTGTTAGCCACTTTGGGGCACCTTTCTGAGATGGTCCAGGCTGCTCTGTTGATTGAGTTGGGACTGAATTAAGATTGAGTCTCCCAATTCTATCAATTACATCACTTAAAGCATCATCCGTTGTTGGAGTTTCATGCAAAGGAGATTGTTCTTCAGAAGAAGATTCCACATGTTGTTCTAGTATAGGAATCCCCCCTTCAAGATGTGGAATCTGATTATCAAATTCTTGAAATGATTTCGTTTTTGCGAATCTATCCAAGCGATCAAGTTCCCGCTCAACAACATTTTCAGATTTGGATGATTCAAGAAAAATGACATCTCTAGATACAACAAACTTTTTATTTACTTCATCATAGAGGCGGTATGCTTTAGAGGTGTTTGAATACCCCAAGAAGATACACTTACGACTTCTAGCACCAAGTTTGTTTCTATGTACCTTTGGTATCAAAGCATAACAGGTGGAACCAAAGATCCTGAGATGTTTTACCGAAGGAACATGTCCATACCACAATTCATAAGGAGTCTTGTTTCTTATAGCATTAGATGGACATCTATTCTTTATATATGTAGCACATAGAACAACATCAACCCAAAACATTATCTTTACATTTTTGAAGAAAAGCATGGATCGTACCATATTCAAAATTGTTCTATTCATTCTTTCTGCTACACCATTCTGTTGGGGATTATAAGGTACAGTTGTTTGATGTTTGATCCCATGTTGGCGAAGATAGTTTTCAAATTCATTTGATGTGTATTCTTTTCCATTATAAGTGCGAATAGACCCAATATGAGATTGTGCATCATTTTCAATCCATTTATGAAAATTCTTGAATGTTTGAAAAGCATCAGATTTGTTCTTCAATAAATAAACCCAACACATTCTGGTGTAATCATCAATAAAGGTCATGATATATTTATTTCCATTTGCAGAAGGAACGGGCATTGGACCACATAAATCAGAATGAATGAGTTCAAGCTTCCTATGTGCTCTTGAATGTGAATCATGAAAAGACTGTTTGCTATGCTTTCCTAGAATGCAAGCATCACATTGCTTATGTTTCCTAGGAATTGTAGGCAAACCAGCAACACCATTTTTCTTCAATAAGTGGAGACTGTCATAGTTTAAATGTCCAAATCTAGCATGCCATAATAAACTTGATGGAAGTGTACCTTCTTCATGATGAGAAATATATGAGAAATGTTGTGCATGAGCAGAGGTTCCTTGCAGTTTGAGAAGTCTTTCTTCTTCTATTCCCCTCATGACAAGTGAGTGGTCAGATGCTTTTCTTACCTCAAGCTTGCCATCAAACATATGAATGGAGTGACCTTACTGGCGGATGTGGACCAAGGACAACAAGTTTCTCTTGAGCTGTGGGAGATATAGAACATGATCCAGAAGAAAGTCTGGAAGACTAGGCAGTTTAAGCCTGATTGTGCCAAGCCCTGATGGCTTGATTTTTGACTGATCTGCAAAGTATACTGCTCCATCAACATTGTCAGTGAAATCTTCAAAAAAAATCTTTCCTATGAGTCATATGACAGGTTGCTCCTGAATCAAGCAACCAATCATTTTTCGAAGAAGCAAGTGAAGCATTAAACAAATCTTCATTTACTCCAATGTTACATTGTGCCTCAATATAGTGAGTGGATTTAGGTGCTTTACCTTTGTCTGTATCATCAGTTTTACCTTTCTGCTAGTTTCTTTTCTGCTCAATTTTGTCCCATGGTAGCTTGCATGTAGAAGCATCATGTGATCCATTTCGTTTGCAGCGAATGCAATGCAGATCTGCTTTGTCTCCTTGAGAATGTCTGCCCCCCTACCTCTGAAGTATCTTCCTTTTCCTCTTCGTCCACCTCTTCCTCTTGTAGAATCTTGAGCAGGATGCTTTTCTTTATGAGCAAGGCAAACAATCTCTTCAGAAGATTCAGGGACTGTCTTCTTTCCAAAGGCTTTCTCTCTTTCAGCAAACTTTTTCACAAGAGAGTCAAAGATCATATCTTTAAGATTTCCATTTGCTTGTAAAGACTAAAGATAATTGGAGTAAGTAGGATAGAGTTCCTTGAGAAAAGCAATAAGAGGGATATCCAGCTCAACCTTAGTGGATTTGATATCATGCATTATGGATTTTACTTCAGATGCAAGAGCAAGAGGATCATTATTTTTCAGTTCAAGAGTGAAGAGTTTAATCATGAGCTGAACAACTTCAAGTGCAGAATGTGAGTCATAGAGTTCTTTGAGCTTTTGTAAAGCTTCAAAGGCAGTTGATTATGATGAAATATGGCGACTTACTTCTTCATTTACAGATGCTGCGATTAATGCATATGCTTTGCTGTTCTTGTTATCCCAAATGACGAGCTCTTTGTCTGAGGTAGGCTGTACTGGGTCATTGTCTCCTTCTCCGACACACACTCCCTTCCACAACTCATTGAAGATGAGGGTGTGTTTTATCATCCGGGACCATTCAGGATAGTTCTCCTTGCCAGTGAGAATTATTCCTACCATAGAGATGATTGAATGCATTCTGTAAAAAAAACTTTTGCTGATAGAAAAGAATACTTCTGCCAGTGTACTCAAAAAAGCATTCTCAAAGGATTTCAAATCCACAATGTGACTCATATAAATCCATCATTGTATAAATTCACCTCACATAAACCTCATATAAGTTTTATATAAGTTCATCATATAAATCTCATAAAACTTTGCCTTATAAATCTTAAAAAAATTCCACCTTATAAATCTTATATATCTCATATGAATCCACCATATGAATCTCATATAAACTTCATATAAGTTTTATATAAATCCATATAAATCCACTATTATATATGCATATGGCATACGTCTCCTTTTAAAAACTCAATTACCACGTGAGATGGTAATTTCAAATATAATGACAACCACAAAAAAAGGATCATACGACTTATATTCAGCTCGTACGATGAAGATGAATAAATAACCAGCTCTCACCATAAATTCCAAATCTGTGAAATGCTCAGAAATGTGATCAGTTAATAGATGATTGCATCGATTCTTCAATGTCCACGGATTACTGCTTAGTTTACCTTTCACGTGATTACAAATTCAATCTTGGAATTTATATAAAGCAACATTTTAACACAGCATTTCTGGAATTTATATAAAGCAGCGTTTAACACAGCCATTCTGGAATTTATATAAAGCAACGTTTATATAAAGCAGCGTTTAACACAGCATGACAGCATATAGCCAAAACACATTCAACTTATATATACCAGTGTTCTTCAGAAAGGAGCAGCATTCCAGAGTGCATTCAAATCAGGAGCAGCATATTCAATATAGGGTTACCATTCAACTCAGGAGCAGCATTCAAATCAGGAGCAGCTTTCATACATTCCTTTGGCATGTAGATAGACTCATTCCAATGTGTGCTCGCTTCTGCCTGCCTCCAACGCCTACGATTGTCAAATCCTCTAACGCCTCTCACAACGTCCAGAATGTATTTCAGAGGATGAGCAGCACAGCTTACAGTGAATATGAAAAAAAATGGTCAGAGAAGAGGGCGCAGGAAATGTCAGGCACCAGTGTTCAGGTGATAGTGTGGAGCAGGCTACCATATTTATGAACAGGCAACATTTTTGAATGGAAAGCAGAGGAGTAGAGGAGCAGAATAGGGAGTTACAACAGCTAAAAAAAGGGCTGGCTCTGATACCATGTCAGGCCAGGCAGTAACTCTCCAAGGGCAGAAAAACTGATTGGTGTGTTTATTTCATAGGTATGTTATTGTTTTATACATTAGGAGTGATTGTTCAGTTCATCTTCCGATGACTGTTCACATTCCTGATTTATTTATGTTACAAATTCCCCAATCATGAGGATTAGGTGTCAACAAGTTTTTATCCAACTGAGAATCATTTTGGGACTGTGATTCATTAATAGTAGTCTCAAGAAGATATTTTTTATTTGTTGATATGTCGTTATTTATTTCTCTATTTCCAGCTTTAGTTATCAATTCACAAGCCTGTCCTTCAGGGCTAGTGAAAGTGGACACTGGGAATTCTTTCTCCTCCATTTCTAGTTTTTCTTCATTTAATTCCATAAATTTTCCAGTGTTCTCAAGCATGCAGGGAGAGTTCCAACAAATGTTTTGCATATGCATTGGCTGATGACTGTATGCAGGCACTGAAAAAACTGTTCCACCATATCTAGCATGTAGACTAGACCATGTTTTGTACCTTCTCCATATCCAGTGTTTGAAGTAAGTGTTTGCAAATCATCATCATGCTTTCCTTTTTCTTTTACTAGATCATTGCGACCACTTGTCTTCTTCTTGTAGAGCCATGACCAAACATTGGAGCATTCCCTTGTTGTTGGGTTGTGTTCAAGGTGAAACCCAGTAGATGGAAAATTTGTCATCACACTATCAAAGGAGGTACTATACTCTGTTTTACAGTCTTGGGCTTATCATTAGATCTGCCTTTCCAAAAATTGTTCCATTTCCTTAAATCTGCTTTCTGTTGTGTGTCTAACTCCTCTAATTTTGTAAAATCCACTTTGTTCTAGTATTGCAATTTCTTGATAGTTTCCTCTCGTTGCTTTTCCAACTTCCTCAAAGATTTAGCATACTCCTTACCAAAAATCGTTTCCAGTTGGTCCATCTTCACACATCCTTCAGGATAGCAGGATTCCAACTCTAATACCAAATACAACTGTAAGGATCTAGGAACTTTTTTTCTTTGCCCTAGGGTTTCAGAAACAAGGGTTTCCAGAAATTCTTTTGCTCATTTACCCATTCAGCAGTGTCATTTCACATATTCCATAATATTACTGTTTAACATAATACCATCATTCATTTAGTGAGCAAACCCAATGTTTATTCAATCAAAGCTACCACCTTTTTCAAGTAATCAATCTCCACCACAGATTCCAAAATTCAACAGATTATATCCAATGGAAAGCTATATACCCGAAATATCAATGATCGAAAATAAAATATATAATGCACAACTAAGATCTCATTCAATTTCTAATTAAAAAACTGAATACACTTGTTCTCAAACTATCACACAAACTAGTAATGACGTCGGGACCCACTCCTCCGCAATCAGCTTCAAGACCCACACTACCTCAGAAGATTTCTGCTACTATTCGGTCGATCCAGGTTCTCCTTAGTCTTTGGTTTTGATTTAAAGCCCTCGATTGCTTAAGGAAGCAATATGCCTAGTTACAAGAGTCTCTTCTGCACCGAATATGCCTAGTTACAAGAGTCTCTTCTGCACCGAATATGCCTAGTTACAAGAGTCTCTTCTGCACCGAATTATTTTGGACTGTTGCTTCAGAAATTTCAAATTTTCAACATTGGATAAAATCGCGTGCCCGTCTTGGGCCACTTGGTTCAGGAACCAAAAAATGTCACTATCTTAGGTAAACTTCGGCTACAAACCAAATATTCCTCAGAAGGTTGAATCGGTAATTTTTTGTCACAGACACAAACAGAAGATTGGGTTTGGTTCCTGATGTACAGAGCTGCAAAGATCCGATTACAGGAAACCCAATCCAATGCGAAGACAGTCGTCATCTTGTTTTTTCTTGCTTCAAAATTCGATTCTATCCAAATTTGTATCTATCGCGTCAGGATAATTACTTCACTGTGTCAAACCTTCGATGTAGGACAAAAACTGTGATACTTTGATCACAAATTAGAACAATGATCCAACCAATTGTATAAATTCATTGTCACCCAACACAGAATCAATCAAGCCTTCGTTGTGGTTTTCAAATGCTTCATAACAAATACCGATCCATAGAATGCGCTATTCACTGCCAGAACAAAATTTGGTTTTCAAGAAGTTGTTGCCCAGAACAGAGTTTAGTCTTCAAAGAAATATGTTGCCTCACATAGAACCCCTGCCCAAAACAAAGAGGAATGATAAGATGTTGTTAAATAGGGTGGAATCTTTTACCACCAAAATTGAAAAGAAGGGGTAAGGGGTCTTAAAAATCTTAGAGAAAATGATGAGCATCAATAATTCACATTTGATAAACTAAATGAATTCTATGTTCTTCGTTTTATAGATTTTCTTGAGAGGATTGTCTTTTTAATCGATTGAGTAAAGTTTATTGAAAATCTCAACTTTAAGTTTATTGAAAATTTCAATTTTAGGTATTTTCTTGAGAGGATTGTCTTTTTAATCGATTGAGTAAAGTTTATTGAAAATCTCAACTTTAAGTTTATTGAAAATTTCAATTTTAGGTTTTTTGGCCAACCCGCCTCAAAATTTGCCCAGAGATTGGGTAATTTGGGGTTTTTTGGGTGGGTTTTGATCGACTTATGTATGCATGGATCACAAAACTATTTAATATGGTTTCTTTGGTGCAACCATAAGTTGGACCACTACCTCAAGGTGCTCCCATGGCTCTAGGTTAAGCCTCATAGGAATTGAGCCTTGCCCAATCATGAAAAACTCGTTGTTTTCCACCATTGTATCCAACCCCTTTCAATAATTACTAAATAATAATTATTATAATAAAATGACATGTCTCAAAAGGTATGACTATTAATGAAATGGAACTCTCATATATATATATATATATATGGACTCCATTCTACTATCATATCATATCATTTTTCATACAATATTCAATATATTATTATTTCTAAATGGATTTATTTATTACATTCCAAATATTTTGGATATTTTACTTGTGTGCTAAGTTTGACTGTTACATTTAGTATCAGAGCTTCGATTCTTATTCCCTCTAGTGGCCACATTTAAAATAAGACTTTTTCTAATTTGGCATTTTTCCTCACAACCTTTAGAGTTTCTTTAAATTGAATCGTTGACCAAAACCAACACTTGGCCACTCATAGTTCATAATTTATTATCTACTGTAGATTTAAAGGTAAACAAAAAAGGGGAATGTAACAACCCTGGTAAAAAATCCATGTAATAAAGTTAATAAAGACAAAATAATAACGAAGGTCATGAGACACATATTCCAAGCTGAATGTTGGGCAAAACATCCTAGCGGGTGTTCATTTGGTTTATTATGGCTAAGGAAATTGGCAAAGGCAATGGCTTTGACTTTGGAAAGACATGAGACATTAATTGACATTTTATTTAAGAAAATAATGGAAATTAGGAGAAAAAGAAGGTGAAAGGTCACAGGTTGCATGTGAGGAAGAAAACGAAGGAAAATAATGGAAAATGAAGAAAATAGAGGCCTCATTAATAAAAAGGCATCTGAGGATTAGTTGGTACCTTTTGTCAGTTTAGTTTTGGAGCTCTCTCTCTCTACTCTCTCTCTCTCACTTTTGGACACTTAGAGCATTCTTGGAGCACTCTAGCATTGGATCAAGGAAAGAAAAGGAAGGACAAAGAAGGCAAAAGGGAAGCAAAGATCAAACAAAGGAAGAGTGAGATCAAGAGGCTACAACGTGATTACTTGCAGGTGTCGAATTGCATGTGTGATAGTCTTTCTAGATTTGGCATGCATGGTACATGCATGTGTGTTGTTGGTTCTCTTGTTGCCATTGACATGGCTTTTTCCAGGTGTGACAATGTTTTTTCAGCCTTGCCTTTCCATTTCCGAATAGCCATGGTGTGGTGGGTTCTCTCGTATTTGGTTGAGCTGGATTGTCAGATGGAATCGAAGCTGAGTGGGGTGGTCTCAGGATTATTTACAAGGCCTAGGAATCCTGGGATGGGATACACGGTAAAGCCTCGTTGTGAACACCTCAATTGAGCCTCGGAATCCTCGACCGACGAATGACAGAATACACGGTAAATCTCAAAGGTGAATACCCTTGATTGGGCCTAGGAATCACGGGATGGGATACATGGTAAATCCCAGAGGGTGGTGACCTTGTAGGCCTAGGAATCCCTTGGTCGGTAATGGCGAGACACACGGTAAATCTGAGAGGTTGAGACAGACAAATTCCTCACAGTTTAGGTGGAGAGATCTGGAGGCATCCATGCTTGTTTAGGGCCTAGTGATCTGGTGGGGATTGCCGTAAATTCTGGTTGTATTGATGAGGGTTCGGGCCTAGGAATCCCTTGGTGGGATATACGGTAAAGCGTGAGGAAGCCTTGGTTTTGTTGTGAGTCCCACATTCATGCTTGGAATATGGCACGAAGGTGATTGGGTGAAAGAAATATTTGGTTCAACCCAATATATGGTTGGGTGGTTCGTGGAAGTCCCAAATTTGGTTGGTTTATGCATTCATTAATAAGAGCCCCTTCTCCTTGGTATTTCATGTGTAAATGTACTGGTTCATATGTGATTTTTATGGTTGTTGTATCCTTGTTATTTATGTTGGTTATATGTTGGTTATGAGTATGTTTTATGATAGGCTTGATGTATG
This sequence comes from Pinus tabuliformis, assembly GCA_031772625.1. Classification (NCBI taxonomy): domain Eukaryota; kingdom Viridiplantae; phylum Streptophyta; class Pinopsida; order Pinales; family Pinaceae; genus Pinus; species Pinus tabuliformis. The sequence goes on along the minus strand of CM062818.1, from coordinate 1,633,189,905 downwards.
ACTCTCATCATGTTTTTATTAGAAAATGAATATACAATGAATATATGACCTAATAGATGATAATGCAACTATTGTGATAAGGCATCAATGCTTCTTTACGAATCTTAGATAAGTATGAGACCCCTATGCTCAAATCTATTGTTATGACTTGTAGATTACATATTTGTGACATGTTTGGCGAAATGTCTCTCATGGCTAGTAGGGGTCAGACCAAGTACTTGTAACCGTGATTGCATTAGCAACCTTATTCCATTGATATTTATCATTTCTGAAAGTTTGATGAAGTTTTGGATAGTGGCCTGAAACCTAGCCCTAAAAATATGGCTCAGAATCTGGGATCACTGGCTCAGAACTAGCTGAAAAAGTCTACAGTCGTTGGCATGCCTTGTTGTGGGAGCGACTGGAAGGCCTCAGTGGCATGCATGGCTGGTCATGGGAGCGGCTGAGGGTCCAGATCAATAAAATGTGGGAGAAACATCCTAGTGGGTGTTGATTCAGTTTATTACGGCTAAGGAAATTGGCAAAGGCAATGGTTAAGACTTTGGAAAGGCATGAGGCATTAATTGACATTTTATTTATGAAAATAATGGAAATTAGGAGAAAAGGAAGGTGAAAGGTCACAGGTTGCACGTGAGGAGGAAATTGAAGGAAAATAATGGAAAATGAAGAAAATAGAGGCCTCATTAATAAAAAGGCTTCTCAGGATCAGTGTGTAAGCTCTTGGCTCATACTTGGTCAGTTCAGTTTTGAGCTCTCTCATTATTCTCTCTCTCTCATACTCTTGGAGGCTTAGAGTTTTCTTGGAGCACTCTTTGAGAGTGTGGCATACTTGGATTTTTGGAGCAAGAAAGCAAAGGAAGAGCAGGAAAGCACAAGTGGACATCAGGATCAACAACTATAGCGGGTTTTTCTTTCAGGTACCGAGTTGCATGTATGTTTTCCTCACTAGTTTTGACATGTAGGGCACATGCATGTGGTTTATTGGTCATGATCTGTCACTGGCATGGAGGATTGCCTGAATTGACAGTGGATTTTCCTAGCCTTGCCATTTCCTGGATATCCATGGTGTTGTGGGTTTATTTATTTAATTTTCTGGTTGGTTCTCATGTTTCCTTAGCTTGGGTTGAGTTATTAGTTCCTGGAGCCTTGGTTGGACAAACGCTCTGGAAGCCTTGTAACTGCTTGGGTTGAGTTACTAGTCCTAGCAACCTTGGTTGGACAAACCCTCTGGAAGCCGGGTAACAGCTTGGGTTGAGTTACTAGTCCTCGAAGCCTTGGTTGGACAAACACTCTGGAAGCCCTTGGTGGGTTGAGTTACTAGTTCTCGAAGCCCTGGTTGGACAAACACCCTCGAAGCTCGGTAAAAGTTGTGGGTCGAGTTACTAGTCCTAGAAGCCTTGGCTGGACAAACGCTCTGGAAGCCTGGCCACAGCCGTGGGTTGAGTTACTATTCCTAGGAGCGGGTTGGAACAAACGCTCTGGAAGCCTTGGAAGGCTAGGATGGAGACCAATCTGATGATGGTTTTGTGATGTCCAACTGTGGGGTGGAATCACTATTTGATGGGTTGAGGTGGATGGCCTCTGGAAGCCCTAGATGAGTTTTGATTGATGTGTTCAATGAGATCCCACATTCATTCTTGGAATATGGCACAAGGGTGAATGGATGAAGAGAGATTTGGCTCAACCATTCTACGGTCGGGTGGAATGTGGAAGTCCCATCCCAGGTTGGATTTTGCATCATCAATAAGAGGTTATTTCTCCTTGTATTTCTATGAGCATTATACTGGATTATATGAGGTTTATATGGTGGTGAGTTCATTGGTATTTATGTCCTTATTATGTTGGTTATGTATATGTTTTATGACAACAACTATGTATGGCTCTCATCATGTTTCTACTTGTATATGAATGAACAATGTATCTATTACCTAATGGATGGAATGATAGTTAATGTGTTGAGGCATCAATGCTTCATGGCGAATCTCAGATAAGTATGAGACCCCTATGATTAGATCTATTATTTACACCTATAGTTTACATATTCATGATATGTTTGACAAAATGCATGTCATGGCTAGTAGGGGTCCAGTCAAGGTATTAAACAAGTATTTGCTTTAGTACTGTTATTTCCATGTTATTTTACTGATTTGAAGAGATGGTTCAATTCTGGGTAGTGACCTGGGCTCTGGGCCTGAAAAAGTGGCTCAAATCCGGGGACGTTGGCATAACACTGGAAAATTGGGTCTTCGGACGTCGGAAGGCAAGCCTGTGAGAGCGACTCTGGGTTTTTGGACGTTGTCATGCTTATAGCATGAGAGTGACTGAGCCTTAAGTTGTCAAAAAGCTCAGTGGGACCCAAGGGCAAGTTGTCTGAAGTGTTGGATTGGTTCTTGAGGGTCCTGAAGCTGATGTTGAATGTTTGTATGGTGTGTTTATGTCGATTCCACTTCCTTAATGTAACTTAGGAGGTCGAATCATATCATAGTGGCATGTTGTCGCATGTTTACCCCGATTGGCCGGTTGCTTGGGTAGATGTAGGAGGAGGGTGTTACAAAGTGGTATTAGAGCGTGGTTGCGCTCTCCTTTGGCTGTGTGTTGATCATGCTTTCATGTTGGTTGCATATGTGTTCCTTATGCATGTAGTCCATGTGCTTGCTGCATTTGCATGGTGTTGATCATGGTTGTAGTGATGTCACCATGTGAAGGTTGAAGGTGTTGTCGTGGAGTATGTCTTCATGTGTATATGGTTGTATATGCATTTGTTATGCACGTCAGTGTTCACATGTTATTAAGTGCACGTGATGTGGTTGTTGTTGTCATGCATGAGGCCATGGTTTGTGTAGTTGATATGGTCATGCATTGATGATTGAACTCTAGCTAGAATGATGTGTATATGGTTTCGTACTCGTGTTATATGTCTATATGCAATTGTTATGCATGTATGGTCTTGGTTGTTGTTATGCATGAATAATAGGTCAAACATGCCTTGTGAAGTCATTGTATGCAATTTATGTCATCGTGATGCTATTGGTTATTATGATGCCAATGTGTTGGCTGAGATAGAGCAGGAGATGCAGATCATCAAAGTGAATTCACAACATTGGACCTTGGGGTAAGAGCAGATCATCATACATATATTGTATGTTTGGCATGCAGTATGTAAGTCAAGGATTGTTATATACATTAGGTTTATGTACATGTCTTTTGATGTTATGGTTACATTCATGATGGATGTTAACTGATTAGTGTAGTTATATGAACATGTGTCAGATAGTCAAGAATGAGTGTAACTTGTAGTTGTATGCATTTCTATTGTTGTTTATATTAGATAACATGATGATTATGTTATATGTTATTGATGAAGTATCTTATAGGTTAACTTGTTGTTAAATGATAGTTAGCTTGATGATTAGGGTTATAGAATTTATACCTTGATGTTATATGTATCACACTAAGTTGGATTGGCCTATGCAGATGGTTAGGGTTATGACATTCAGGTATGAGTCGACTTATTATGTTTCATTGTGTTGTACTAATTTAGATTGATCTTACATATGTGATTGCTATGCATAAATGATAATTGTATGAGTTATGAATTTGGATATCATGATCTTATTTATGTTTGAGTTAATATCTTGTGAAGTTATATCATGCTAACTAGATTGATTGTGCACACAAGATTGCCTCCCCTAAGATACATTAAGGTATGAACTTGTTTATGTCATCTACCTTGTGCTTGACTATTTGATTATGCCATATATTTGGTGTTTGAGTGTTTGATGTCTAGTTGATTTATTTAACATGGTATGTTTACAAGTTGGTTGAATGTTTGATGAATTTCATAATATGAGTACGTATTCCAATGATCTTGTTTTAAGATGATTGTACTAACACATATGTGTTGAGATAGTTGATATGTACTTGAATATAGTTGACAGTTGTAGCATTATGTCTAATGACTATGAGTTGATTGTGGATTATGACACAATTGTTAGTCTTGGTAAAGGTTGATTTCAAATTGATACATATGATTGTCTTGATGTTTGGGACATGTGGTTGACATGTATGAGCAGTTGCAGGGTAACATGCTTGGTATTAGCATGGCAAGGTAACAATCGATGTGTTTATATAATTAAAAGTTGGAATATGTGATAATGCATAATAAGACTCAATTGCAATAAAGTAAAAAGGTAGAAGAAAGGAATTGGGCAAGTACTCCTTTGGCTATGTTTGAAAACCCTAATTCAAAACGAATGAGTGCCTTGTATACAGGAAGTCTTCTTAACCTTGGTTTTGTACGAAATTATGTGGATATGTGTTATGTTCATGGACATGTACTTGATAGGTATATTAGCTAGTCTCTAGTTACAGATGGATTTTTCAAGGGAATTGGAGTCCCTTGAGAGATGGCATGGACGTGTTCAGCTACAAGGAAACGTGCTTGTCACAACAAGATAAGGCATCTAGTGTATTGTTATATGTATTTATGCACTGACAAATATGTGTTTATGGCGGTATGATGCAGGGGATTGCATGGCAAAGAATTTTCCATGAAATTTTGAAGAAGGGTAGACTAGTTGAGCTTTCCTTTGGAATGACTAGGAACCATGGAGATTGAGTCATGGTGTCTGTAGTTAGTCTTGTGCTTTTGGTATTTTGCAATTGTTGCGCTTGATTTGCGATTTTGATTGTGTCTGGTGCATAGCTATGCCACTTTGTTGCGGTGTTGTATTGCTTTTGGTTTTCATGGTCTTTTTGTTGTTGTTTCCATTATTGCATTTTATTGTGTTGAGTCTTGGGAATTGGTTGGGAAATAGGACAGTTAAGGGATCTCAAGGAGAGTTGTGTGGTACCCGAAAGATAACATGATATTCAGATGAAGCTCAGTGCATGAATAAGCACAACGGAAGGTAACGCTATGACAGTCGGTTGGACTGGTTGGTCCATATTGGTAAACATATGGTGGCAGTACAGACATGAGAAAGGTAACCAAAAAGGTAAAGTAAATGGATCTGATGCGTTAGATGCCTTGGCTATGTTGGGAACAACTATTCCTAATGTTGTGCATGTGTTGCATGAATAAAGGAAGTTATCTTAACCCTTGACCTTGATATCTGGTAATTGTGTTATGATCATGATTATCTTGATGTTTATATATGAATACATGTATGTATGTATGTCGCTATCTAACAGGATGATGATTGTTTTATGCTAATGATTATATATGTATGTATCTATGTCACTGTCTGACAGGGTTTTCAGGGATCGTTCTTGTGGAGGAATGATTTCTTATGCAGGTGAATGGCAGGAAGAGGTTCTTGGCTATGAGGAATCAAGTGGGAAGAGTAGTCATGACAAATATATGAGGTCAGTATCATGTGAATATGAATTTATATTGTATGCTTGTATTATGCTTATGCTTATGTTATGGATAGGTTATACTAAGGGATACATCAGCAAAATGAAAGCAATGTGGTCTGCGACATGTTAGGATAAGCATGGATAAGACACTGAAAGCAAGATTTCTTGGTAAGGACAGTGTGGTTTTGGATGTGTGGTACTACTATTATGCATATGTTGTATATGTTGTACATGTTGCATCTGTGATGTTGTAGTGTGTGTACATGTTGTTATGCAATGATTATGTACAAGGTGGTACAAATAGTGTTGTGTGCATATGGTGCTTTGCACGTGTTGGATATACAATGTTGTGTATGGTGTTATGTACATGTTGTATATGAAGTGCTATGTGCATATGGCATTGTGTGTATGTTGTACATATGGTGCTATGCACATATGGTGTTGTGTGCATGATTGTACAAGTGGTGTTGTGAGCATGTGGTGCCGTGTACATGTGGTACAAGTGACGCTATGTGCAGGTGGTGTTGTGTACATGTCATGCATGTGGCGCTATGTACATGTGGTGTCGTGTACATGTCGTGCATGTGGTACTGTGTACATGTGGTATTATGCATAAAATGTACAGGTGGTACGATGTACATGTGGTGTTGTGTACACGTTGTGCAGGTGGTACCGTGTACATGTGATGTTGAGCACACGTTGTACAAGTGGTGCTTTGTACAGGTGGTACTTTGTACATGTTGTAAATATGGTGCTAGTGTACATGTGGTATTGTGTGTGTCATACATGTTGTGTTGTGTACATGCAGTACTATGTATGTGTATTGTGTAGTTGTGGTATCGTGACATGCATACTCATTGTGTTGTACTCTATGTAGTACATGTATTTTGTTGTGTTGTATGCCAGGTGTAGGTACATGTATTGTGTGGTGTTGTACATTGGGTATAGATGTATGAGTTGTGTTGTATATCAAGTGTATGTGTATGCATTTTGTGGTGTCACGCATTGTGTGCAAATGTATGTCTTGTGATATACATTGTGTACGTATACATGTTGTGTTGTGTCATACATTAGACGTAGGAGTATGTATCGTGTTGTGTTATACACTAGGTGTAGGTGTATGTGTTGTATGTCAGGTGTAGATGCATGTATTTCATGGTGTGGTATGTCATGTGTGGTTGTATGTGTTGGATGTACACTGTGTGTGTGCACATGGTTGAGGAGAAGACACTTGGTGTTTGTCGAGTCTGGCATGTAGGTTTTAACCTCGTATAGAAATTACCTGCATACGAATTTTAAAACACAGAAAATAAAAAATGCGAGAGCATAACACATAAAATACATATACATAGAGATTTTCCCCTGGATCCAAAAATCGGGACTACTAGCTTGATTTTTTCTTATTTTCCTTTCAATGTTAAAATACATATTTATACATGCCGAAGCATCCAATACCATGGACCGAAAACCATCGCGTCCAAAACCATGTGCGAAAAACATGCACAAAACCATAGGTAGGTCCACCCAACCTAACATAGGTTCCAAAACCAAAATTTTCTGGGGCGTTTCCCCGGACCCCATAGAGTGGGGTTACCTGCACCCCTCAAACCCCCTGCTATGCAATTGGCGCAATGAAGGGGGGGCTCTGCACCCCCTCTAACCCACCGGTTAACTACGTGGGCTAGTCGTTGAAAGAATATAACACAACCCAACATTCTCCCACTTGTTGTTTTCTTTCCATAGGGGGCCATAAGAGAGCTTAGTCATTTATCCAACCCTGTAATGCCCATTGTTTCTCTACACCAAGAGAACTTCTTAGAGCTCATAGATTTTGTCAATGCATCTGCAATATTCTTCAAAGTGTCCACCTTTACCAACAACACCTTTTTGTCTTCTATCATATCCCTCACAAAGTGATACTGAACATCAATGTGCTTTTTATTTGAATGATATGCAGGGTTCTTTACCAAGAAAATTGCACTTTGGCTGTCACAGTCTATCCTCATAGCTCCCTGTACTAACCCCATACTTGAACACAATCTCTGCAACCAAACTGCTTCCTTGCTTGCTTGAGTGGCTGCCATGTATTATGCCTCTGTAGTTGGTAGTGCCACTACAAATTGTTTTTTACTCATCTAACTGACTGCACCTTCAAATAGGTTAAACACATACCCACTTGTAGGTCTTCTCTGATCCAGATCTCTAGCCTAGTCTACATCAACGAAGCCACGAATATCCAACACTTTGTCCAATCCTAGTCTTCCTTGGTAGCACAAACCATAATCGCTAGTGCCACGCAAATACCTGAAAACCCGCTTCACTATTGTCCAATGCTCCTTCCCTGGTTTTGACATAAACTTGCTCAATACTCCCACTACATGTGCAATGTCTGGTCTCGTACAGACCATTGCATACATCAAGCTATCGACTGCACTTGCATATGGAACACGGGACATATCCTCTTCCTCTTCTTGTGTCTTGGGACACTGTTTAGTAGATAAATTTACACCTACAGGAATAGGAACCTTCACCGGTTTATTATCCTGCATATTAAATCTCTGCAATATTGTCTCGACATACTTCCTCTGGTTTAACCATAGATTCCTCTTTGCTCGATCTCTTTGAATTTCCATGCCCAAAATATAGTTTGCAGCACCAAGATCTTTCATGTCGAATTTGGAGGACAATTGTGTCTTCAAATCCTGGATAATTTCTTTGTCATTTCCAACCAGCAACATATCATCCACATATAAGACCAAATAAATAACACGGTCACCAATGAATTTAAAATACACACAGTGATCTGTTTTTCTTCTGGTGAAGCCAAGTCCCCGTATAAATGTATCAAATTTCTGATACCACATCCTTGGTGACTGTTTTAACCCATACAGAGACTTCTTGAACTTGCATACCAGTTATTTCTTACCCTTCACTGCAAAGCCTTGAGGTTGCTTCATGTAGATTTCCTCTTCCAGAACCCTGTGAAGAAATGTTGTCTTCACATCTATCTGTTCTACCTCAAACTCAAAAGTAGCAGCAACAATAAAAGTAATCTAATAGAAGCTACCTTGGTAATAGGAGAAAAAATATCACCAAAATAAATTCCCGGCACTTGGGAGTAACCTTTTGCTATCAACCAAGCTTTGTATTTCTCCACCTTTCCTTCTGCATTTGTCTTCTTCTTGAACACCTATTTGCTGCCAATGGGTTTCCTTCCAACCATCAACTCCACCAGATCCCAAGTCTCATTTTTGTGCAAAGATGTCATTTCATCAACCATGGCCTCTTTCTAGAGTTTTCCATCCTTTGAATCTATTGCTTCCTTCACAGTTCTGGGATCATCATCAATAATAGATAAAGCAAAATTTGAACAGAAAGCATATGGACTATACCTTTTTGGTTGCCTTCTTTCTCGAACTAATCTTCTCACACCCGGAGTTTGTGGCTCTTCATCTTCTGATTCCTCCTCTGCTGCAGAGTTTGATTCTTCCTCCTTTGGCTCAAACTCTATCTTCTCAGGTTCCTTTAGTTGGACTTCATGTTTAATAACATCTTTCACCTCTCTGAACACCACATCTCGGTTGTACACAACCTTCCTTGTTACTAGGTTCCAAATCTTATAACCATTTAAACCATCCTTATACCCAATAAAGATGCACTTTTCAGATTTACTATCCAACTTGGTTCTTTTCTCCTTTGGAACATGTACATGTGCATCACATCCAAATACCCTCAGATGTGAAAGAGAGGGTTTCTTACCAGTCCATACCTCTTGTGGAGTCTTATCCTCCTATGCTGATGAAGGTGATCTATTGACCAGGTAACATGCTGTCTCCACCGCCTCTGCCCATAATTCCTGTCCTAACCCAGCACCACTGAGCATGCTTCTTGCCCTTTCCATCAATGTCTTGTTCATTCTTTCTGCAACTCCATTTTGCTGAGGTGTACATGGAGTAGTCTTCTATCGTGCTATAGCACACTTCTTACAGAATTCTTCAAATTCCTTATTGCAAAACTCTCCACCGCTATCTATCCTTAGCACCTTTATCTTCTTCTCTGTCTGGTTTTCCACCAGAGCCTTAAATTCTTTAAACCTGTCAAAGACTTCAGATTTCTTCTTAAGGAAATATATCCATGTATTCCTTGAGAAGTCATCTATAAATGATACATAGTACACAGACTTACCCAGCGATAGAACCTTCACAGGTCCAAACACATCACTGTGCACAAGCTCTAATATCTGTGTCGCCCTCTTACTACCAGAGGGGAAACTCACCCAATTTTTCTTCCCATATACACAATTTTCACAGAAATCAAAATCCAGAAAGCTATTACTCATACCTTCTACCATACCTTTACCATGAAGTATTCGAAGGCCTTTCTCTCCAATATGTCCAAGCCTTTGATGCCACATCATGGTCTTCTCTCCAGAGACCACTAGGTTTTCTACTCCACTTTCAAGAACCACGGAATTGTTGCACCCATCAACAATAATGCTACCTTGCAGCTTGTACAGAGTTCCAATTCGAACTCCCCGCATCAATACCAGTGCCCCCCGAACCATCTTGCAGGTATCCTTCTCGAACACTATTTTTACACCTGCATCATCCAGCTTACTTACAGAAATTAGATTTCTGGCCAATGCAGGAATATGCAGAACACCCAGAAGTGTTCTAACCCTTCCACCTTGCAACTTCAAATTTACTTTTCCATGACCAACGATTCTAGCCTTCCTGTCATCCCCTAAGAAGACATCACCACCATCATATTTCTCATACTCGCAGAACCACTCTTTATGGGGAGTGAAGTGAAAGGATGCACTTGAGTCAATCAACCATGCCTCATGATTTACATGTGTACTTGAAGAAGCCAAGTACACATCCCCACCTTCATATGAGGTGGTTTTCGCCTCTGCAGAAGGAGCATCATCAGATCCCTTTCCTTTGTCAGGAGCTTTAGATTTACAGTCCCTTTTGTAGTGCCCTTCCTTTCCACATTTCTAGCACACCACCTTTACAGTTTTTCCTGGAGATTTAGATCTCCCACTCGATGACTTATTTTTGTTTCTATTTTGGGACCGTCCTCGTATAGACAAGGCATCACCATTCTGGCTCTCCATATTTTTCTATCTCATTTCCTCCGTCAGCAAGGAAGAGACTATTTCATCAAACTTCAAGGGAGTTGTATTGCTACCTATTGCAATAACGAGACTATCCCATGAATCTAGTAGAGAACACAACAAACTAATGCACTTATCTTCATCTAAAATTTTGATATCAACAAACGATAACTAACTTACCATAATATTAAATGCATTCAGATGCTCTGTCACTGAGTCTCCATCTTTCATCCTCAGGATATACAGCTTTTTCCATAGGAATAGTTAATTCACCAGAGACTTAGATTGGTACAAAGTCCCTAACTCGTCCCACAAAACCTTCGTCGTAGATTCCCCTAATACATTCAGCAATACTGAATCTGAGACACACAATCGTATTGTGCTCTTTGCCTTCTGATCCAACTTTTTCCATTCTTCATCAGACACTCCCGTTGGTTTAGTACCCGGATCTACCACGATCCACTGATCTTTATCCACCAACAAATCCTCCATCTTGAGTTTCCACAACTCAAAACTCCGACCATTAAATTTCTCGATCTCTATCTTTCCACTGCTCGCCATCTTCTTTCACCACCAGAATCGATCTCACAGATCTCCCACTGAACAGGGTCTACCACAGGCTTGAGCAAAACCCCTCAACAATAAAGGAATCCCCTTGAAGCCAAAACAACTCTGATACCAAATGCAGGTTTTAACCCTGTACAGAAATTACTTGCATATGAATTCTATAACACAAAATAAACAATGTGAGAGCATAACACATAAAACACATATACACAAAGATTTTCTCATGGATCCCAAAATCGGGACTACCAACTTGATTTTTTATTATTTTCATTTCAATGTTAAAATACATATTTATACATGCCAAAGCATCCAATACCATGGACTGAAAACCATCGCGTCCAAAACCATGTGTGAAAAGCATGCACAAAACCATAGGTAGGTCCACCCAACCTAATATAGGGTCCAAAAACAAAATTTTCTGGGGCGCTGCCCCGGACCCCATAGAGTGGGGTTACCTGCACCCCTTAAACCCCCTGTGACCCTCCTGCTACGCAATCAGCGCAACGAAGGGGGGGCTCTACCCCCCCTTTAACCGCCGGTTTAACTACGTGGGCTAGTCTTGGAAAGAATATAACACAACCCAACATGGCAACTAATCCAGAGTGCGTATGGAATAAGGAAAAAGGTAGAAGCTAAGAATTGCTTAAAGGATAAGTATAAGTATTTTATTCAGTTTTACGATACATGTGATTTATGATTCTGGTCTATGATGATTACATATGATCTATGATTCTGGTTTATGATGGTTACGTGTGATTTATGATTTTGATCTATGATGGTTGTGTTTCGAGCTAAACTGATGTGATATGTTATACATGATGATTTGGTCGGAGATGTTAGTTTGACTTGTTGTGACAGGAAGCGAGCAAAATTGAAAATGTACCTTATTGACGAGCTACTAATGAGATATGACGTGAAGTTATTTCGATTTATTTTAAATCTAATGGAAATTATGTGCTTGGTGCAGGAATGCATGAACATGCTTGGTTGGGTGGTTGAAATCGACTGCAAGAATTAGTAGCACCAGCAAAAGGAATTGGAAAATGCAGCAGTATGTTGGTAAAGAACTTCAGGAGTAGGGCCATTGTGGGACACTGGTACCCAATAGTGTCCATTGATTTCCATGAGCATGATATGACTAGTATGATGGTTTGAGGCAGATATATGCCTTGGTTTTGTATCTTCCAATGCGAGGAAGCCTTGCCAAGGGATGGACTGCCCGGGATGGGGGTGCCAGCGGAACTTGGAAGGTGTGTGATTGCACGGAAGGGGATGACCGGATTGCTCAAGGGACTGTGTAGCAGAGAAGGGAATACCGAGGATGAATTTGTTTTGGTCATTAGCATTTCCAGATGTGATCTAGGTGGATATTGGTGGCCATCTGCCTATTCCACTTGGACCCCCAACACTATCTCTTTCAGTTTTTCTATTTCCTTAATTGTAGCACAATTTACTATTTTTGGCAGTTTTTTAGGTCATGAGCTTCCGGAGCCGTTTTGAGGCCCTAAACGATGTTCTTAGGGAAAACGGAGAGACCGCAAATGTCCCAAATCGACCTACTCATTTATTTTTAGCTTGCTCTTCGAGATCTTCCAAACGAGGTATTATGATAGCCAAATGGAGATCGTATGCCAAAGTTACGACCCCGGGAATTTGATGTACCAATTTACTCAAACGGGGCCCATAGTTTTAGTGCTTCATCTCCTAGGGTTAGGTTTTTCGATGTTTAGGGTTTTCCATTGTTTCTCAATAATAAATAGGCCTTTGAGCCTCATTGTAACACAGTTCAGAGGCATGTAGCTTCCACATCTCTCCTCAGAGATAATCTAACATCGCCCGAGCTATCTTATTTCCATTCTATTTGTAAGAATAGTTCAATATTTTTCCATTAATGAAATGAAGTATTTTTCTGCCGCATCTCTGTGTTTATGATTATATTTGTAAGTTGTTGCATCCCTGTTTAAGTTCGGATAAGTGGTATCAGAGTGGTCTGCTCTTTCTCTATTTTTCTTTGCATGTCCCCAACGAGGTAAGGGTAAAGGAATTAGGGCTCAATCTGGTTGAACCATTGCAAGATCAGCCTCACAAAACCCGACGACCTCCCATGGCAGAAGAAAAGAAAGACGAGGGGGTAAGAGATCCTTTCAAAATGTTGCTCGAAGAAGCTCTCGAGCGATAGAGGGACACGATGATGGATAACTTTGCCCAGATCCTTCGACAGCTACCCACAGGTGATGCATCTTCATCCAGCAGCCACTCTGGAGGTGCCACTCCTTTTAAGGTACAAGTTAACTTTGATATTCCCATATTCGAAGGCCTGATAGATGAAAACGTCGTAGATAAATGGTTAAATCTATTGGAAGGATATTTTTCAGTTCATGACTTTTCCAATCAAGAAAATATTACATTTTCACTTCTCAAAGCTGCCCCACACGTCAAGGACTGGTGGGAAACCTACTGTGAACAAAAGGACGAGAGTGAACCCTCATTGTTTTCAGCTGCACCCACTTGGAATTCTTTCCAAGACACAATCAAGGAACAATATTACTTTGTCAAGAGCTATGAAGATAAATACATAAAGTGGACCACGCTACGACAGGGAAGGGACCAAGATGTGCCGGAGTTCACAAATACTTTCCATACCCTTTGCACGAAGTTGGGTATCAAGGATACTGAGCATCATTTGGTGCTCAAGTACTATGACTGTCTACACAAGTACATCTAGAACGAGATGGAGTTCTTGGACATTTACTCGCTCAGCACGATGTATCGGTACACTGTAAAGATTGAGCAGAAGTTTAAACAGAAGAAGTGGGACTTTGGAGCTGTGAATCCAAAGCAAGGAAAAGGCGCCCCCAAACCATAGAACAAGGAACCGAGCCAAGGTGGGGCTACCCAAGACAACCCGCCGAAGCTGCAAGCAAAGAACAACACCACAAAGACAAAGATGGAAATGGGAAAATGGTGTGAGTTCTATAAGAGCTCCACTCACAATACAAGTGAGTGTTAGGCCAAGCAGTCATTGGTGGCCGAGTTGAAGGCTTCCAAATTAGACATAGGTTCTGGCTCTGAATCAGAACCTGATAAGGGGACTGACAAAGGGAAGCAGATCATTAATGCGGATCCCAGTGCCACCATGGCCACCACAAAGATCTAGAAACTTGAGCTTCAAGACCTAGAGTAGGGGGAACGCCTCTTCCACTCGCAGATGTGGGTGAAGGGTTCTCCGCTGCTGTTCATTGTCGATAGCGGGATCCAAAAGAACCACATTTAAATAGAAGTCGTGAATCGGCTGGGCCTAAAGACTACAACACATCCACAGACGTACACCATTGGGTGGCTTCACCAAGGATGAGATCTTTGCGTTAGCTAGTAGTGTCGCCTTCCCTATAACATCAAGCCCTTCATAGATGAGGTATTGTCTGACGTTGCTCCTCTCGAAGTTTCTGATGTATTGTTAGGACAACCATACTTGTGGAAGCGACATGCTGTATATGAGTCTAGACCTCACTCTGTGATTATTACTTTGGCTTATAAGTTGTAAAGGATATCGGAGGTAGCCCCGCCTACCGCCATCTCTTTGATCACTGCAAAGAAATGCAGTAAGATCATTTCCCAGACCAAGAAATTTGTTTTCCTTATGATTCGTCCCCAAGGCAAGAAGAATGTTGTGGCCATGACTTCTAGGCAGGGCTCCTTTGCACAACAACAATAGATGGACAAGGTTGTCGAGGAGTACAGGGACATTTTCACCTCACCCACAGGGGTTCTTCTGCACTGTCAGGTCAAGCACTCCATCGATCTGACCCCGGCCGCGCCATTTCCCAATGGACTAATCTATCGATGCTCTATTTTGGAAAACGATGAGATCAAGAGGCAGATTCAGGAACTACTGCAGAAAGGGCACATCAAGCCAAGCTCGTCACCCTGTGGGAGCCCGATTGTATTGGTATAGAAGAAGAATGGGACCTGGAGACTCTGTATTGACTATCGGGTGCTCAACAAGATCACTGTCCGGAATAGGTACCCAATCCCGCGGATTGATGACCTTTTGGACTAGCTCAAGGGGGCCAAATATTTCAGCAAGATTGACTTGAAGTCAGGTTATCACCATGTGCCTATCGAACCCTCCGATGTGTGGAAGACTGCCTTCAAATCCAAGGAGGCCCTTTTTGAATGGTTGGTCATGCCGTTCAGATTGACGAACGCCCCTACAACCTTCATGAGACTAATGGATGAAATCTTGCGGCCCTTCACCAATGCATTCATGGTGGTGTATCTAGATGACATCTTGATCTTCAGCCAGAGTTGGGAAGAACACCTCCACCATATTCGACAGGTCCTTCAAAACCTTTGACAACACAAGTTGTGTGCTAACTTTGAGAAATGCACCTTTGGCCTGATCCAGGTTCAATATCTGGGGTACATCATTGATGAGGAGGGTGTACATGTGAACCCATCCAAGCTACAAGTCATTCAAGATTGGCCAGCCCCAACCACTCTAACAGAGCTCTGCAGCTTTTTGGGTCTTGCCAATTTCTACCGCAAGTTCGTGTTGGGGTTCTCTCATATCGCTTGGCCTTTAAGTCAAGTCACCAAGGGCAGAGCGAAAGAAAAGTTCTTTTGGTCGCAAACCCAACAGCGATCATTCTCCGAGTTGAAGAATAACCTCTGTTCCGCACCAGTGCTCACATTGCCAGACTTGCAACATTTATTTGAGATTGAGACAGATGCCTCCGACTATGCTATTGGGGCAGTTCTTACTCAACATGGGCATCCAGTGGCTTACCACAGTGAGACACTTTCAGACAGTCTGAAAGTACCCCACTTACAACAAAGAAATGTATTCCATTGTGTAGGCATGTCGTCGATGGAAGCATTACATTCTGGGGAAGGAAATGGTCATCCACATAGACTAGCGGCCTCTACAGTTCATACAAACACAAGGGAAGTTGTAGAATGATCGCCATCAGAAATGGTCCACCTCTCTGCAACAGTTCCATTTGAACATTAAGTATAAGAAGGGCAACACCAATAATGTCGTTGATTGCCTTAGCAGACCACCGGTCATGGCGTTGATCACTATGCTCGACTCCTGTGGGCACGAGAAGTCGGGGTGGCCGCATGTTTACAAGAGCGATCCAGAATTCGGCAGCATATACCAGACACTCTTGGAAGGGAAGAAAGTTCCAAATTTTCACCTTCAGGATGCACTGTTATGCCACTTGGGACACATATGTGTTCCTTCAAGTGAGCGTGCCAAGATGATTTGGGAGGCGCACTATAGTCGGGTCACTGGACATTTCAAAGTAGAGAAAACAATGGCGGTATTGCAAAAGTATTTTTATTGGCCGAAGCTTCATCAAGATGTTGGGAAGTACATTAGATCCTACACCACTTGCGCCATTTCCAAACCAACCATCAAGAAGTAAGGCCTACATACTCCTCTACCTACTCCTAGCCAGCCTTGGGAATCTGTCTCCATGGATTATATGTCGGGCCTTCCTTCTACTAAGCATGGCAACGATTGTGTTTTCATGGTCGTCGATAGATTCTCTAAGATGGCCATCATGGTGGCCTGCAAGAAGAGTATCTCAGCAGAAGCCACTGCTAAGCTCTTCTTTGAACGAGTGTGGGTACACTTTGGGATCCCATAGTCCATTATCTCAGATCGAGACAACAGATTCCTAAGTGCATTTTGGTCAAGTCTCTGGTCGATGTTGGATACAAAACTCACTAAGTCCACGGCTTTCCATCCCCAAACTGATGGCCAAACAGAGGTTGCCAACAAAATGATCATACACGTTCTGCGAATTTACAACTCGAAGCATCCACACACATGAGATGAAAGTATCCCCTATGTCCAACACAGCTACAATAGAGCTCTCCAAAGCTAAACATGCCAAAACCCCTTTCAGGTAGGCCTGGGATTTTAGCCATTATGCCCCATTGATGTGGCCATACCATTTATAGCCACTCAGGTAGATTTGGCTCACGTACAGTCCAAAGCTGAAAGGGCTAACAACTTCATTTAGCGCATTTAACACATCTGCCAACAGGTCCATGATATATTGGACATGTCCAATGCTAAGTATAAGTAGCGCCATGATCAACATTGACTGCTGCACAAGTTCCAGCTGGGCGACAAAGTTTGGCTTCATTTGCAGAAAGAGCACCTTGCTAGGCCCCACCGCAAACTTTGTCCGCTCCGATATGGGCCATACGCCATCACTAAGGTCGTCGGTGACAATGCCTTCGAGCTCAACATCCCATCATTACTTGGTCTGCACCTAGTGTTCAATGTAGATCGCCTTCGGCCATACTTCCCACCATTATTGGACATATCTGACATTGCAGAACAACTCACACCAACAAAGCTAAACCCAGACTGCATGGAACAAACCACCACTGATCGGATCATGGACACACAGATCAAAAGCACTCGTCAGCAGAAGATCCAACTATATCGAGTTGTCAAAGCTAGCCAACTCCTTCACCAGGGCAAGTGCTCACCAAGGACCAAGTTCAACAAAAGTTTCCCCATCTCATGGAGGCACTCAACGCAATGGGATCATTGCTTCCTAAGGGGGGAGGAATGATCTAGGTGGATATTGGTGGCCACCTTCCTATTCCACTTGGACCCCCAACACTGTCTCTTTCAGTTTTTCGGTTTCCTTAATTGTAGCACAGTTTACTATTTTTGGCAGTTTTTTGGGTCCTGAACTTCCTGGAGCCATTTTGAGGCCCTAAACGACGTTTTTAGGGAAGAAGAAGAGATCAAAAACATCCCAAACCAACTTGCATATTTAATTTTTTCCTTCTCTTCGAGATCTTCGAAACGAGGTATTATGATAGCCAAACAGAGATCGTATGCCAAAGTTATGACCCCGGGAAGTTGATGTACCAATTTACCCAAACGGGGCCCACAGTTTTGGTGCTTCATCTCCTAGGGTTAGGTTTTTGGATGTTTAGGGTTTTCCATTATTTCTCAATAATAAATATACCTTTGAACCTCATTGTAACATAGTTTAGAGGCATGTAGCTGCCACATATCTCCTCAGAGATAAGCTACCATCGTTGGAGCTATCTTATTTGCATTCTGTTTGTAGGCATAGTTCAATATTTTTTTCCATTAATGAAAATAAGTTTTTTCTGTTGCATCTCTGTGTTTATCATTATATCTGTAAGTTGTTGTGTTCCTGTTTAATTTCGGATCAGTGGCATAAGAGCGGTTTGCTATTTCTCTGTTTTTCTTTGCATGTCCTAAACGAGGTCAGGGAATAAGGAATTAGGGTTCGATTTGGTTGAACCATTGCAGGATCAGCCTCACAAAACTCGACGACCTCCCATGGCGAAAGAAAAGAAAGATGAGGGGGTAGGAGATCCTTTCAAAATGTTGCTTGAAGAAACTCTCAAATGACAGAGGGACGCGATGATGGATTACTTTGCCCAAATCCTTCAACGACTACCCACAGGTGATGTATCTTCATTCAGCAGCCACTCTGGAGGCGCTACTCCTTTTAAGGTACAAGTTAAATTCGATATTCCCATATTCGAAGGCCTAATAGATGCAGACGTCGTAGATAAATGGTTAAATCTATTGGAAGGATATTTTTTAGTTCATGACTTTTCCAATCGGGAAAAGATTACGTTTTCACTTCTCAAAGCCGCCCCACATGTCAAGGACTGGTGGGAAACCTACTATGAACAAAAGGACAAGAGTGAACCCTCGCTGTTTTTAGCTGCACCCACTTGGAATTCTTTCTGAGACGCCATCAAGGAACAATATTACCCTGTTGGGAGCTATGAAGATAAATACATAAAGTGGACCACGCTACAGTAGGGAAGGGACCAAGATGTGTCAAAGTTCACAAATACTTTCCATACCCTTCACATGAAGCTAGGTATCAAGGATACTGAGAGGCATTTGGTGCTCAAGTGCCGCAGCTGTCTACACAAGTACATAGGACGAGATGGAGTTCCAGAACATTTCCTCGCTTGGCACGACGTATCGGTATGCTGTAAAGATAGAACAGAAGTTTAAACAGAAGAAGCGAGAGTTTGGAGCTGCGAATCCAAAGCAAGGAAAAGGCGCCCCCAAACCAAAGAACAAGGGACCGAGCCAAGGCAGGGCTACCCAGGACAACCCATTGAATCCGCAAGGAAAGAAAAACACCACAAAGACGAAGAAGGACATGAGAAAATGGTGTGAGCTCCATAAGAGATCCACTGACAATATAAGTGAGTATCGGGCCAAGAAATCACTGGTGGCCGAGATGAAGGCTTCCAAATCAGATGCAGGTTCTGACTCTGAATCAAAAGCCGATAAGGGGACTGACAAAGGGAAGCATATCATTGATGTGGAGCCCAGTGCCACCGTGGCCACCACAAAGATCCAAAAAATTGAGCCTGAAGACCCATAGGAGGGGGAACGCCTCTTCCACTCACATATGTGGGTGAAGTGTTCTTTGCTGCAGTTCATTGTCGATAGCGAGAGCCAAAAGAACCTCATTTATGCAAAAGTCCTAAAGCGGCTAGGCCTAAATACTACAACACATCCATAGCTGTACACCATTGGTTGGTTTCACCAAGGATGAGATCTTCACGTCAGCCAGCAGTGTCGCCTTCCCTATAGCTTCAAGCCCTTCACGGATGAGGTATTGTGTGACGTTGCTCCTCTTGAAGTTTTTGATGTATTGTTAGGACAACCATACTTGTGGAAGTGACATGTTGTATATGAGTCTAGACCTCGCTCTGTGATTATTACTTTGGCCAATAAGTTGTACAGGATACCGAAGGTATCCCCGCCTACCACCATCTCTTTGATCACTGCAAAGCAATGCAGTAAGATCATTTCCCAGACCAGGAAAATCATTTTCCTTATGATTTTCCCCTAAGGCAAGAGAAAGTGTGTGGCCACGACTTCTAGGCAGGGCTCCTCTGCACAGCAACAACAGATGGGCAAGGTCGTTTAGTAGTATAGGGACATTCTTGCCTCACCCACAGGGATACCTCTGCACTGTCAGGTCAAGCACTGCATCAATCTAACCCCAGGCGTGTCGCTGTCCAATGGACCGATATATCGACGCTCTGTTATGGAGATCAATTAGATCAAGAGGTAGATTCAGGAACTACCACAGAAAGGGCACATCAGGCCAAGCTCGTCAACTTGTGGGAGCCCGATTGTATTGGTATAGAAGAAGGATGGGATTTGGAGACTCTATATTGACTATCGGGCACTCAACAAGATCACTGTCCAGAATAGGTACCCAGTCCCACGGATTGATGACCTTCTAAACCAGCTCAAGGGGGGCAAATATTTTAGCAAGATTGACTTGAAATCAGGTTATCATCAGGTGCCTATCGTACCCTCCGATGTGTGGAAGATTGCCTTCAAATCCAAGGAGGGCATTTTCGAAAGGTTGGTCATGCCATTCGGATTGACGAACGCTGTAACAACCTCCAGGGTAAATGTGCATATAAAAAAAACATAATAGGAACAAAAATACAAGAAACATATCAGCCATCAAAATCCATATATACATCAGTACATTTGCACACGAAAATCAAGGAAATGAATTACTTTTCATTAATAAATGCAATGAACCAACCAGAGATGGGACTACCTCATTCCACCCGACCATAGATTGGCTGAGCCAAGTCTCTCTTCATCCAATCACCCCCGTGCCATATTCCAAGCATGAATGTGGGATATCATAGAACACATCAATCAAAACTCATCTAGGGCTTCCAGAGGCCACCCACCTCAACCCATCAAACAGTGATTCCAACTCATGGTCGGACATCACCAAAAACCATCATCAGATTGGTCTCCATCCAAGCCTCCAAGGCTTCTAGAGCGTTTGTCCAAACAAGGCTTCCAAAACTATTAACTCAACCCACAACTTATACAGGGCTTCTAGAGCTTTTTTCCAACCAAGGCTTCGAGGACTAGTAACTCAACCTCCCAAGGGCTTCCAGAGAATTTTTCCAACCAAGGCTTTGAGGATTAGTAACTCAACCCATGCTGTTACAGGGCTTCCAGAGAGTTTGTTCAACCAGGGCTTCTAGGCCTAGTAACTCAACCCAAGCTATGGAAAAATGAGAACCAACCAAAACAAAACAATAAAAGTAAATCCAAAATCACCATGGCTATCCAGGTAATGGAAAGCCTAGGCAATCCACTGTTAATCTTGGCCATCCTCCATGCCAATGACATATCATAACCAAGAAACCACATGCATGCGCCATGCATGCCAAAACTAGTGAAGAAATCATACATGCAACTCGGTACCTGCAAACAAATTTGATGTAGTTGTTGATGTTGATACCTTCTTGTACTTTCATGTTCTTCCTTTGCCTTCTTGCTCCAAGAATCCAAGTATGCCACACCCTCCAAGAGTGTTCCAAGAAAACTCTAAGTCTCCAAGAGTATGAGAGAGAGAGAGAATAATGAGAGAGCTCCAAAGCTAAACTGACCAAGTCTTCACACTGAAAGGAAGAATCTTGCCAACTGATCCTCAAAATCCTTTTTATTAATGAGGCCTCTATTTTCTTCATTTTCCATTATTTTCCTTCAATTTCCTCCTCACATGAAGCCCATGACCTTTTACCTCCTTTTTCTCCTAATTTCCATTATTTTCCTTCATTTTCCTCCTCACATGCAACATGTGACATTTCACCTTCTTTTTCTCCTAATTTCCATTATTTTCATAAATAAATGTGCCAAAATGCCCTTTTGCCTCTTTAATGCCTTAGCCATTGCCTCTGCGAATTTCCTTAGCCATAAACAACCAACGAACACCCACTAGGATGTCTTGCCCACCATTCAGCTTGGAATACGTGTCCCATCATCCGTGGTATTTATATATTTTTACATAGAATTTTTCACGAGAGCTGTTACAGAACCCTCCCCCTTGGGGGAACACCATCCTCGGTGTCCAATGACACCTATAACCAACATGACCACTGAAAACAAAACATATTGCCCATGGAGCTTTATAACATAGCTCGTTGCAGTATTTACAATGAAATATTGGCTCAAAATCAAAACATCATTACAACATGACAACATATTTCATACTGGAGCTTTATAACATAGCTCATTATGGTATTTATAATAACCGCACATATGTACATTTTCTCAACGAGAAAATAAAATAATATGATTTTTGCCTCCACAACAAGGGAATCCATAGGCTCACACCTCCACCCTTAAAGTAATACTAGGATCCACCTCCTTCCCGCGCCACTTGTCCTCTCAGTAAACAGTTACCATCTCATTGTCCCAGGGCACACTCCCAATGTGCATATGATTCCATCTGGAAATGCTAATGACCAAAAACAAATCATTCAATGACCTTCCCTTCTTTGCTACACAGTCCCTCGGGAATCAAGTCACCCCTTCCGTGCAATCACTCACCTTCCAAGTTCCACTGGCACCCCCATCCCGGGTAGTCCATCCCTTGGCAAGGCTTCCTCACATCGAAAGATACAAAAACCAAGGCATACACTTGCCTTAACAGATCATAACGATCATAGCATGCTCATGGAAATCAATGGATGCTATTGGGTACCAATGTCCCATAATGGCCCTACTTTTGAAGTGCTCTACTAGCATACTGCCGCATTTCTAATTTCTTTCACTGTTGCTGCTAATTCTTGTAATCGATTTCAACCACCCAACTGGGCATGTTCATGAGTCTTGTACCAAGAACATAACTTCCATTAGATTTGAAATAAATTGAAATAAATTCACATCATACCTCATTGGTAGTTGGTCAATAAGGTACATTTGCAATCTTGTTCGCTTCCTGTCACAACAAGTCAAACTAGCATATTTGACCAAATCAACATATATAAAGTTATCACATCAGGTTATCTCAAACACAACCATCATAGATCAAAATCATAAATCAACCAAAATCATAAATCAAATATAATAATCATATAACATAGTCATAAATCACATGCATAATAAAACTGAAATAAAATGTTGATACTTATCCTTTCATCAATCCTTAGCTTCTACCTTTGTCTTTATTCCATACGCACTTCGGCTCGATTTCTACACCCGACAAACACCCAGTGCCTTCTCCTCAACCATGTGCATAGACACATAGTGTGCATCACACACATACAACCACACCTGACACAAAACACCATGCAATACATGCACCTACACCTGACGTACAACTCATACACCTACAACCAGTGTATACAATACAATGCATCCATCTATCCTCGATGTGAAATACCACCCAGTGCATGTACCTACATAGAGTACCACACAACGAGTACACACACCGCAATACCATGACTACATGATGCATATACATAATACTGCATGCCCATAACACAACATCGACGACATGCACACAATACCACACATACACCAGTACCATATGTACAACATGTACAAAGTACCACTTATACACTGCACCACCTTCATAACATGTTCACAAAATCACATGCACATGACGCCACCTGCACAACGCCACATGTACACTACACCACTGTACAACGTGTACACAATACCAGACGTACACAGTATCACACGCACGATGTGTACGCGACACCATATGTGCATAGCATCACATGCACAACATGTACACAACACTACAAGCTCATAGCACCCTATGTATAACATGTACACGACGCCACATGCTCACATCAACACTTGTACAATCATGCATACAACACCATATGTACATAGCACCATACGCACACACACCGCATATACGTAATGAAGACAACACAATATGTATACAACACCCCATATGCAATATTTGCACAACCCTATTTGTACCATCATGTACATAACATTGCATAAATAACATGTACACATGCTATGCATACACAACACCACAAGTTCACACATCATAGATGCAACATGTACAACATATAAAACATATGCATAACAATAGTACCACACACCCAAAACCATATTGTCCTTACCAAGAAACCTTGCTTCCGGTATCTCATCCATGCTTATCCTAGCATGTCGCAGACCACACTGCTTTCACTTTGTTGATGTATCCTTCAACATTACCTGTTATAACATAGACATAAGCATAATACAAGTATACAACATCAAATTATATCCACATGATACTGACCTCATATATTTGTCGTGACTATTCTTCCCAATTGATTCCTCATAAGATCAGGAACCTCTTCATGTTTTTCTCCTGCATAAGCAATCATTCCTCCACAAGAATGATCCTTGAAAACCCTGTTAGATAGTAACATAGATACATGGATACATACATACATATATAAACGTTAGCATAAAACAATCATGATCCTATCAGACAACGACATACATACATACATGTATACATATATATAAACTTCAACATAATCATGATCATAAAATAATTACCAGATAACATAAGGTCTAGGTTAAGATAACTTCCTTATTTATGCACAAGCATTGAGATAATTAGTTCCCAACATATCCAAAGCATATGACACCGCTGATCCATTTACTTTACCTTTTCTGGTTACATTTCTTGTGTCTGCGTTGCTACTGTCCATTTAGCACAATGGACCCAACCAACCCAACCAATTGTCATAGTCTTACCTTCCACTGCGCTTACTCATGCATGAAGCTTCATCTAAATCTTACATTACCTTTCGAGTACCACACAACTCTCCTCGAGCTACATTAACTTTCCTCTTTCCCAACCAATTCCCAAGACTTAAAACATAAAAGGTAAGACAAGAAAAAAACAAGAAGAAGACCATAAAAACCAATAGAAACATGACTTTGCAAACAAAGTGGTATGGCCATACACTAGACATAAACAAAGCTACAAATCAAGCTCAAAAATTCATAAAAGACCAAAAGCACAAGACTAACAACAAACACCATGACTCAATCCCCATGGTTCCTAGGGAAAGCTAAACCTAAGCCATCTTCAAGATTTCATGGCAACCTCTCTTGCCAACTCCCTACATCATGCTCACACATGTCAACCACATGTTGGTTGACATGTTCCAAATATCAAGACAATCATATTTATCAATTTGAAATCAAATTTCAAACAATCATGTCATAATCCATAGTCATTAGAAATAATGCTACAACTATCAACTACATTCAAGTACATATCAATTGTCTCAATACATACATGTTAGTACAATCATCTTAAAACAAAATCATTTGAACACATACTCATATTAAGAAATTCATCAAATATTCATACCATGTTAAATAAATCAACTAGATGACATAATCAACAGTCAAGCACCAAATATATGACATAAGCAACTGATACCATATTGTATCTCAGGGGAAGTGATCTTGTCTACACCATCAATCTAGTTAGCATGATATAAATTTAAAACACATCAACTCAAGCACTTATAAGATCATGATATCCATAACAATATCTAACTAACATGTTCACTTCGTAAACTCATACACATATTCAAAGTCAATCTAGATTAGTATGACACCATCTCACAAATATGTCGATTCATACCTGAATATCGCAACCATAACCATCTACATAGGTTAAACCAAGTTAACACAATACATATAACATCAGGATCTTCAAGGAAACAAACATAACCCCAAATTATAACATCATTATCTCAATGAAATGACCCTAATCATCAAGTTAATAGCATATAACAACAATAAGCTATATATCATACTCATCAACAACATAAAACTGAATTATCAATCTAACTGTCATATAACAATAACAAGTTAACCTATAACCTACTCATCAACAACATATAGCATAATCATCAGGTTATCTAATATAAAACAACAATAGAAATGCATACAACTACATGTTACTATCATTCTTGACTATCAGACACGTGCATATAACTACACTAATCAACCAACATCTATCATGAATGTACCCATAACATCAAAAGACATGTACACAAACCTAATGTTTATAAATTTAATGCATATAAAAATCCTTAACTTACATACTTGCATGTTGAACATACAATACATGTATGACGATCTGGTCTTACCCCAAAGTCCAATGTTGCAACCTCATTATGATGATCTGCATCTCCTGCTCTATTTCATCCAACACATTAGCATCATAACAACCAATAACATTATGGTGACCTAAATTGCATACAATGACTACACAAGGCATATTTTACCTACTATACATGCATAATCATAACCAAGACCATACCTGCATAACAACAACCATTACTCAATTGTACACATTGCCACATGCAACCAACAGTATGCATAAGCAATGCCAAATCAACTACACCTACGCATAAACACATGTAGTCGAACATAAGCGATAAATTCTTGTAATCAACCTACAAGACTGATACATGTAATCAAAATATTCAAAAATGTAATCTAACATACAAGGATGTAAGTAGGTATCATGAAATCAACATGTAAGTGACATATAATTCATATACAATCAGTCACATGTTCCAAAAATCAGACATCGTGTCTATCAATTTGAAATCAACATTCACCAATACTAGCAACCTGTAAGCATACCCCCCTTACTACCCATGGTTCACACTAAGGTAGAAGGAGGAAGCTACTATAATGGTCAGATCTCCAATGTCCAATTATGGAAATGGGATCTCCAAATCTCTATTAAATTTAACCATACTTGAAAATAAATTGATTTTTATTTCTCATACATTTGTATGAGACTAAGTAAAAAATATTGCACTTATTCCACTTTAACATCATAACTAAAAACATGCCACTTTTCCATTTCCTTACATGCAACTTTTCAAATTCCTTGCAAGCCAACCTTTCAAATTCCGTACATGCAACTCTTCAAATTATTTGCATGCAAATAGGCATAGATCAGCTACATCCATATTATCATACTACAATACTATCCCATCCAAGAAAAAATAACATTTTCTTCAAAAAATTACCATACTTTTACATTTTCCACAAACAACTACTATACTATTACATTTGCATGTAAGCATTTATTCAAACACTTTACATGCAAACTAATATAAAAAAATTATTTGCATACAAGTAAGAATATATCAACTACAGAAATACTATAACACATCAATGCTATCCCCAACCACAAACAACATACTCACTGGGGCATTTTATCAAACAGTTTGTATGCAATTAATCATTGAACCATTTAAGCATTTCATCAAACACTTTGCATGCAAACTAATATAGTGAATGATTCAATGCATATATCCTAAACTGTAGTATTACAAGTTATGGAAACTAAACCATATGATCAGTGGTATTTTCCCTCACTATGGTTCAAGTTTCAACTTCTGAGATTTCATAGATGAAAATTTATAACAAAAATACCAACACAATCATATTTGGTGCACAATTCTAGGAGTATCCAGAAAGCTCGATTTACACTGGTCATATCTCCTAAAATATAGCGAATAAATGTCTGAAATTTTTATCACAATATAAGTGGGATTTCCTCTCATTGTGGAAAAAATTTCAGCTCCTGAGAGTGCCTAGAATAAAATTTATAACAAAAATGTCATCATGATCTGTTTGAGACCTGATTTTAGGAGTATTTAGAAGGCTCGAATCCCTCTGCTCATATCTCCTAAACTATTGCGACCCAATATCTGAAATTTCTACCACATAATCATTTGTATTTTCGCTTAATGTGGACGATTTTTTAGCTTCTGAAAGCCTATAGAAGAAACGTTATTGCAGAAATTCCAACGTGACATGTTTAAAGGTGCATTCAGGAAGGTCATATTCCTTAGATCATAATTCCTAAAGTATTGTGAACCAATATCTGACATTTTTACCACATTATCAATGGGATTTACCTTCAGTATGGACAAAATTTCGACTTCTAATATTCCATAGAAGAAAAGTTATAACAGATATGAAAGAAAGGTCTAAAATTTAATCTTTGTTCTTCATTTTACCTATGATAGAGCCCATCTAGTCCAAGTGTTTGAACCATGGCTTTGATACCACTCTGTAACAACCTCCGAGGTAAATGTGCATATGAAAAAAAACATAATAGGAACAAAAATACAATAAACATATCAGGCACCAAAATTCATATATACATCAGTACATTTGCACATGAAAATCAAGGGAATGATTTTTTTCATTAATAAATGCAATGAACCAACCGGAGATGGGACTACCATGTTCCACCCGACCATAGATTGGCTGAGCCAAGTCTCTCTTCAGCCAATCACCCCTATGCCATATTCCAAGCATGAATGTGGGATCTCATAGAACACATCAATCAAAACTCATCCAGGGCTTCCAGAGGCCACCTACCTTAACCCATCAAACATTGACTCCACCTCACAGTTGGACATCACCAAAAACCATCATCAGATTGGTCTCCATCCAAGCCTTCCAGGGCTTCTAGAGCGTTTGTCCAACCAAGGCTTTGAGAACTAGTAACTCAACCCACAGCGTATACAGGGCTTCCAGAGTGTTTGTCCAACCAAGGCTTCCAGGACTAGTAACTCAACCCGCCAAGGGCTTCCAGAGCGTTTGCCCAACCAGGGCTTCCAAGACTAGTAACTCAACCCAAGCTATTACAGGCTTCCAGGACTAGTAACTCAACCAAAGCTATGGAAAAATGAGAACCAACCAAAACAAAGAAATGAAAGTAAACCCACAATCACCATGGCTATCCAGGAAATGGCAAGGCTAGGCAATCCACTGTCAATCCCGGCCATCCTCCATTCCAATGACAAATCATAACTAAGAAACCACATGCATGTGCCATTCATGCCAAAACTAGTGAAGAAATCATACATGAAACTCGGTACCTACAAGAAAATCTGATGTAGTTGTTGCTGTCAATGCCTTCTTGTGCTTTCATGTTCCTCTTTTGCCTTCTTGATCCAAGAATCCAAGTATGCCACACCCTCCAAGAGTGTTCCAAGAAAACTCTAAGTCTCCAAGAGTATGAGAGAGAGAATAATGGGAGAGCTCCAAAGCTAAACTGACCAAGTCTTCACACTGAAAGGAAGAATCTTGCAAACTGATCCTCAGAAGCCTTTTTATTAATGAGGCGTCTATTTTCTTCATTTTCCATTATTTTCCTTCAATTTCCTTCTCACATGCAACCTATGACCTTTTACCTCCTTTTTCTCCTAATTTCCATTATTTTCCTCCTCACATACAACATGTAACCTTTCACCTTCCTTTTCTCCTAATTTCCATTATTTTCATAAATAAATGTGCCAAAATGGCTTTTTGCCTCTTTAATGCCTTAGTCATTGCCTTTGCCAATTTCCTTAGCCATAAACAACCAATGAACACCCCCTAGGATGTCTTGCCCACCATTCAGCTTGGAATACGTGTCCCATCATCCGTGGTATTTATATATTTTTACAGGGAATTTTTCACGAGGGCTGTTACAAACGCCCATGCAACCTTCATGAGACTGATGGACGACATCTTTTGTCCCTTCACCAATGCATTCGTGGTGGTGTATCTAGATGGATTCTTGATCTTCAGCCAGAGTTGGGAAGAACACCTCCACCATATTCTGTAGGTCCTTCAAACCCTACGACAACACAAGTTGTGTGCTAACTTGGAGAAATGCACCTTTGGCCTGACCCAGGTTCAATATCTGGGGTACATCATTGATGAGGAGGGTGTACATGTGGACCCATCCAAGATACAAGTCATTCAAGATTGGCTAGCCCCAACCACTTTAATAGAGCTCCATAGAATTTTGGGTCTTGCCAATTTCTACCACAGGTTCGTGTTGGGGTTCTCTCATATCGCTTGGCCCTTAAGTCAAGTAACTAAGGGCAGAGCGAAAGAAAAGTTCTTTTGGTCGGAAACCCAGCAGCGAGCGTTCTCAGAGTTGAAGAATCACCTCTGTTCTACACTAGTGCTTACATTTCCAGACCTGCAACAACCATTTGAGATTGAGACAGATGCCTCTGACTATGCTATTGGGGCAGTTCTTACTCAACATGGGAACCCAGTGGCTTACCACAATGAGACACTTTCAGACACAGTCTGAAAGTACCCCACTTACGACAAAGAAATGTATTCCATTGTGCAGGCTTGTCATCAATGGAAGCATTACATTATGGGAAGGAAATGATCATCCACACAGACCACCGGCCTCTACAGTTCATACACACACAAGGGAAGTTGCAGAATGATCACCATCAGAAATGGTCCACCTATCTGCAACAATTCCATTTGAACATTAAGTATAAGAAGGGAAACACCAATAATGTCATTGATTGCCTCAGTAGACCACCAGTCATGGCGCTGATCACTGTGCTCAACTCCTGTGGGCATGAGACATCTGGGTGGCCGCATGTTTACAAGAGCGATTCAGAATTTTGTAGCATATACTAGATACTCTTGGAAGGGAAGAAAGTTCCAAATTTTCACCAAGATGCACTGTTATGCCACTTGGGACACATATGTGTTCCTTCAAGTGAGCGTGTCAAGATGGTTTGGGAGGCACACTACAGTCGGGTCGCAGGACATTTTGGAGTAGAGAAAATAGTGGCAGTATTGCAGAAGTATTTTTATTGGCCAAAACTTCGTTAGGATGTTGGGAAGTACATTCGATCCTGCACCGCCTGCGCCATTGCCAAACGAACCATCAAGAAACAAGACTTGTATACTCCTCTACCTACTCCTAGCCAGCGTTGGGAATCTGTCTCAATGGATTATATCTTGGGCCTTCCTTCTACTAAGCACGACAACGATTGTGTTTTCGTGGTCGTCGACAGATTCTTTAAGATGTCCATCATGGCGACCTGCAAGAAGAGTATCTTAGTAGAGGCCACTGCTAAGCTCTTCTTTGAGCGAGTGTGGGTACACTTTGGGATCCCACAGTCCATTATCTTAGATTGGGACAACAGACTCCTAAGTGCATTTTGGTCAAGTCTCTGGTCGATGTTGGATACAAAACTCACTAAGCCCATGACTTTCCATCCCCAAACTGATGGCCAAACAAAGGTTGTCAATTGGATGATCGTACATGTTTAGCGCATTTACAGCTCGAAGAATCCACGCACATGGGATGAAAGTCTCCCCTATGTATAACACAACTACAACAGAGCTCTCCACAGCTCAACATGCCACAACCCCTTTCAGGTAGGGTTGGGATTTCAGCCATTATGCCCCATTGATGTGGCCATACCATTTACAACCACTCAGGTAGATTCGGCTCACATGCAGTCTGAAGCTGAAAGGGCTAACAAATTCATTGATTGCATTCAACGCACCCGCCAACAAGTCCATGATATATTGGAAATATCCAACGCTAATTACAAGCAGCACCATGATCAACATCGAGTGCTGCACAAGTTCCAGGTGGGTGACAAAGTTTGGCTTCATTTGCAGAAAGAGCGCCTTGCTGGGCCCCACTGCAAGCTTCGCCCACTCTGATATGGGCCATACACCATCACCAAGGCCATCAATGACAATGCCTTCAAGCTCAACATCCCATCGTTCCTTGGTCTGCACCCAGTGTTCAATGTAGATTGCCTTCGTTCATACTTCCCACCATTGTTGGACACAGTGACATTGTAGAACAACTCACACCAACAAAGCTAAACCTAGACTGCATGGAATAGGCCACCACTGATCGGATCATGGACACACAGATCAAGAGCACTCGCTAGCAGAAGATCCAACGATATCAGGTTGTCAAAGCTGGCCAACTCCTTCACCAAGGCAAGTGGCTCATTAGGGACCAAATTCAACAGAAGTTTCTGCATCTCGTGGGGGCACTCAACACAATGGGGACCATTGCTTCCTAAGAGGGGAGGAATGATCTAGGTGGATATTGGTGGCCACCTGGATATTCCACTTGGACCCCCAACACCGTCTCTTTCAGTTTTTAGGTTTCCTTAAGTGTAACACAATTTACTATTTTTGGCAGTTTTTCAGGTCCTGAACTTCTGGAGTCGTTTTGAGGCCCTAAACGACGTTTTCAGGGAAAACAGAGAGATCGAAAACATCCCAAATCAACATGTCCTTTTACTTTCCACCATCTCTTTGAGATCTTTGAAATGAGGTATTATGACAGCCAAACGGAGATCGTATGCCAAATTTACAACCCCTGGAAGTTGATGTACCAATTTACCCAAACGGGGCCCACAGTTTTGGCGCTTCATCTCCTAGGGTTAGGTTTTTGGATGTTTAGGGTTTTCCATTGTTTCTCAATAATAAATAGGCCTTTGAGCCTCATTGTAACACAGTTTAGAGGCATGTAGACACCACATCTCTCCTCAGAGATAAGCTACCATCGCCCGAGCTATCTTATTTCCATTATGTTTGTAAGCATAGTTTAGTATTTTTTTCCATTAATGAAATGAAGTGTTTTTCTGCCGCATCTCTGTGTTTATGATTATATATGTAAGTTGTTGCATTCCTATTTAAGTTCGGATCAATGGTATCAGAGAGGTATGCTCTTTCTCTGTTTTTCTTTGCATGTCCCCAACGAGGTCAAGGTATAAGGAATTAGGGCTCGATCTGGTTGAACCATTGCAGGATCAACCTTGCAAAACCTGACGACCTTCCATGGCGGAAGAAAAGAAAGATGACGGGGCAGGAGATCCTTTCAAAATGTTGCTCGAAGAAGCTCTCGAGGGACAGAGGGACGCGATGATGGATAACTTTGCCCAGATCCTTCGACGGCTACCCACAGGCGATGCATCTTCATCTAGCAGCCACTTTGGAGGCGCCACTCCTTTTAAGGTACAAGTTAACTTCAATATTCCCATATTCGAAGGCCTGATAGATGAAAACGTCATAGATAAATGGTTAAATCTATTGGAAGGATATTTTTTAGTTCATGACTTTTCCAATCAGGAAAAGATTACGTTTGCACTTCTCAAAGCCACCCCACACGTCAAGGACTGGTGGGAAACCTACTGTGAACAAAAGGACGAGAGTGAACCCTCGTTGTTTTCAGCTGCACCCACTTGGAATTCTTTTCGAGACGCCATCAAGGAACAATATTACCCTATTGGGAGCTATGAAGATAAATACATAAAGTGGACCATGCTACGGCAGGGAAGGGACCAAGATGTGTTGGAGTTCACAAATACTTTCCATACCCTTCGCATGAAGCTGGGTGTTATCACAAAACCCAACCCTGATAGGCTGCTGATCAAGAAGACTTTGAGTAACTATTTCAAACCAAACTTTTGGCTGAGGCTTAACCTCCTCAACCTGAGAGGGCTCTCTCACTGGGTTAAAGATTTCAATTAAGGATTAGATGGCTAACTCTATGAAAAAAAAACAAGTGAAAAGGTATAAATTGTTGAACTCAATTAATAAAAATCCATTGGGCTTATGGAGTCAGAATATGTTTCAGTATCATAGTAAGATTAGCTTAACATGGAAGTCAGGGCATCAAGAGTTTTAATATATCAGCAAAACAGAACAAAAATATAAGGAACACAACCTATAAACACATGTAGGAAGTTAGAGCATTGTCAATGAATTATAAGTAACATGAATTCATACCACTGCAAGTGAGTAAATGGAGGAAACCATGAGGAAAATCAAACATTAAAACTCTCTTCTGAATCCTGAGTAGTAAAGGAAAATATCTATATTAACATAAAAACACAGTTTTCCACGACACAGTATGACTGTTTCTTTTGAAAATTTCCAACCCTTGAGGCATTCCACCTCTTGACTTATATAGAGTCATCATTACAATCTTGTATTCCTTCCTACAACATGAGGGGAATTCAAATTTTCTTGACTTGACACCTATTCAAACCTAAAACAGACTATTAATTACAAGTGGTAGTTATCTAACAGTCTTAGAGTCCTAATACAATTAGGAGTAAAACTCCTTATTATGATAGTAACAACTTAAACTAGGAATTAAATTCAATACTTGACAACTGCTCCTCCTTAAATTCGACCTTGGTGATGCCCATAATACTCCAGCTGGCCTTCAATAGCTTGTCCTTCATCTACCCTGAAAACTAGGAAACTGTCCCCTGCTCTGTTCTGGCTGAAAAATATGTGTTGGGATAGAGCTTTGGTCTCCTCATCAAAAATTTATTTTGCAAAATTAAAGGAGACTTTTGTAGACCACTCTGTGCTGAAAAAAAACCTCTCTTTTTTTTTTGAAATACTTTTCCTACTGCCCAGAAACTGTCTTTGAATATCACGTGTAAACTCGAAAATTCTGATTTCTGAAAAACTGCTCCTATAGCAGTTTCATAGCGAAATTTGAGTCATCAAATTCTCCAAGCTGATAATGAATTTGAAGAAAATGAAAGAGGTTTTTGTAGATATGTATGTTAGGAAGAAGAACCGCTTTCAGTTTTCCAAAATATGCTTTTAGTTGCTCAAGAAATCTCCTGGAAGTTGACTACTTAAAACAATTTTTCTACTAAAAAACGCCACTTCAGTGATTTCGTAGTGCAAAACATGATTTTTACACTGTCTTCTTTATTATTTGAGTTTTTTTCCTTGAGCTTTAAACATTAACAAATGACCTCCTCACATTCCCCAGCAGCATCCTTCTCCAAAAATAGTCCCCTCTTTCCTTTGAAGATTGATAAAAAAAACAAAACTGCACCTACAGCAGTTTTGTAGCGCGCTACGAAACTGCTGTGTGAATCAATTTACACAGTTTTTCCAAAAAATTTCCTTCTAAGGCTTCTTCACAGCTGTTTCATTATGTAAATATGCCACATAACTTGAAATCACCCAACCTTGAGACATCTTCAAAAAGTAGTGTCTTTGTTTCAACCAAAACTGTATTAGGGTTTCATCACTTACTTCCTTGTTCATTTGTGTTGAGGATGACCTCCAGATTTGCTCAGCTGAATTTCCAGGTCCTCAATTTGTCTTTTCATCCTTCTAATATTAGTTCTAAGTCTGCCATTGATCCAACTGACATACCTTTCTTTCTGGCCTTCAGTTTAATAAACCTGCTTGACTGTGTTTCTGCATGATGACTTGTCCCTGGTGATGATATTTCTTTAGTCCTAGGGCTGAGTCCCGTTTCAGCTCTAAAACCAGACATAAAGAGAAATGAAGACCATTCTTTATCTACCTTCTATAGTTCATGCAAGACCATTAATTTAACTAAGCCATGATGGAACAATGATGTTTCACATGCCTCTTTCTTCAACTATATTTTATCCTTCGTGAGAGCATCTAAGCCTTCAGGTTCAGTTCTCAAACATCGGCCTGACCCGTGACTCTTTCTTTCTTCTAAGATTTCTCCTTCGAATCCCTGTAGATAGAAGACCTAGAAGAAAATGCCTTGCTTAATTGAAGAGCTGCCTTGCTTGAAACTTGCAGAAGAATTCTAGTCTCTGCTCACCCTGGGCTTGTTTACTTCGAACTTTAGAACAACAACAAGTATCTCTTGCATGAATATGAGCAAGATCAATATGGATATGACCAGGATCAACTAACCCTTTCCTCTTTTGAAATTTGAAATGACTACGGAAAAATGACCCTTAGCGAATCTAATGATGGATATGAATGATTACATGTAAGTGGTAAGGTTCATGCACTAACACCTGATGATAAAAATATAACGGATTTTGGTGGATTTGACAGCCAGACAATATTTCACACGAATCCCTGATTTTGTAGCGCATCCAGTGTAAATTCAGGGTTTTGCGCTACGAAAACTCCTAACTATGAATCCTCGATTTCGTAGCACATGTAGTGTATTTTTAGGATTTTGCGTTACGAAAACACCTAGATAGTTTCGTAGCGCATTCAAATTTTGAAATGACCAAATACATGACACCTTTGAAATGATGTGGGATCCATGATGGGAAAAACAAGGTTGTCGACCTTTATTTGATAATGGAAAAGAGACTCTAATGCTATAAATAAAACTCTTAAAAAAAACATAAAAATGACTCAACCCCTATCTAACACTATGACTTAGAAATAAGGCAATCTTTCCAAAGTTTTAAAATTTTTTAGAGCGATAACAGTGGCTCCACTAGGGATAGTATGCCCCCCTGTGGTATGCTAAGAACTAGTAGCTCTAGTGCTACAATTCATTCCTTTAAAAATAAAAACTCTGAAATTCTGCCCAATCTGCTTCAAACTGTACCTAGTAAAAAATTGCTCAGTCAACCTTGAGCTTATTTGCATTTTCCTACCTACCTACCCTATCAACTGTAAACTTCTTTCAACTCAATCAATGTGAAATTTCCAATGTAGCCAATCATTTGTTTTATCTGATATTTGAGTTTTTCGACTGCATCGGAATTCAAAACAACTATGATATTCTGATGACCACTGCCACTGAAATTGCCTCTGATCTTCATAGAAAAACTGAAACACTGGAGAGTAAAACTCTTAAATATATTTAGCTATAGGATCCCAGAATACATGATCAGGTTGATGATCCTCATAACATCCTGTTACTTCTAACAACTGATCTTTAGTCACACAAAATTTATTTGATAAGTTATCCAACTGCTTTTCTGCATGATTCCCATAGACAATGTAATTTTCCTCACTATTATGATCATTCTTTCAAGTAAACTACTGCAAAGTATGACATAAAAAATCAACCTTTTCCTCTGCCTGAGGGTTATAAAAGCTATCTTCCAGTACTTCTTGGTGTTTGCACTCATTTTCATACTCTTTATGATCAAAAGGTTGGCAAGTTTGCTGCTTCTTTACATTAATCTCAGAGGATATAACACGGTTTTCATAAGTAAACCCCCGCTGATTTTCATGTTGCATGTCATGGGATGTTATCCTTTCTTCTAGTTGTTGAAATATATTGTTATGAAGAGCCTCTAAAGTTTATTCATCCATAAATTCATCATCATCATAACAATCCTCCAAATATTGAATAAAACTCGCAGAATATTTACAGCATTCTTTGACCAGCAATAAGAAGGGATGACATTCTTTATACATGTCATAGAATACATCATGGAAATCAACAAGAGAATATAATGAACCATTTTCCAAGCTTTTATACCAAGACCATGCTTTTCCTTCTAAAGTGGTCATAAACATCTTCATGAGACAATCTTCAGGGAACTGAACCTTAAGACTGCGTACATGCATATGGAACCTAACCAAATGAACAGAAACATTGTCTTTCTTTTCATCTTTGAATATTGGAAGATCATCTAACCAATAAACCTTTGGCATAGGATTTGGAAAACCGGGGATATGAGACCGATTCATAGGGGCATACCTGGAATTAATTCTTGCAATGGAACTCATCTTGAAACTTTATCAAGCTACTGATCTTCTAGCAGTGGAGTCACCTTCCAATTTGTTATTTGATGTGTCGAGTCGCCAAGGTAGATTACAGCCTCGAAAACTTTATGAGCTCCTGCTACCTTCAGAAGTTCAGCTTCTTGATTTCGGGAATGAATAATCTTCAGACTCCCAGCAGACACACCAAAATGTTATCACAAAACCCAACCCTGATAGGCTGCTGATCAGGAAGACTTTGAGTAACTATTTCAAACCAAACTTTTGGCTGAGGCTTAGCCTCCTCAACCTGAGAGGGCTCTCTCACTGGGTTAAAGATTTCAATTAAGGATTAGATGGCTAACTCTATGAAAAAAAACAAGTGAAAAGGTATAAATGGTTGAACACAATCAATAAACATCCATTGGGCTTATGGAGTCAAAATATGTTTCAGTATCACAGTAAGATTAGCTTAACATGGAAGTTAGGGCATCAAGAGTTTTAATATATCAGCAAAACAGAACAAAAATATAAGGAACACAACCTATAAACACATGTAGGAAGTTAGAGCATTGTCAATGAATTCTAAGTAACATGCATTCATACCACTGCAAGTGAGTAAATGGAGGAAACCATGAGGAAAATCAAACATTAAAACTCTCTTCTGAATCCTGAGTAGTAAAGCCAAATCTCTTTATTAACATAAAAACACAGTCTTCCACAATGACACAGTATGACTATTTCTTTTGAAAATTTCCAACCCTTGAGGCATTCCACCTCTTGACTTATATAGAGTCATCATTACAATCTTGGATTCCTTCCTCCAACATGAGGGGAATTCTAATTTGCTTGACTTGACACCTATTCAAACCTAAAACAAACTATTAATTACAAGTGGTAGTTAACTAACAGTCTTAGAGTCCTAATACAATTAGGAGTAAAACTCCTTATTATGATAGTAAAAACTTAAAATAGGAATTAAATTCAATACTTGACAGCTTATCCTCCTTAACTTCAACCTTGGTGATGCCCATAACACTCCAGCTAGCCTTCAATAGCTTCTCCTTCATCTGCCCTGAAAACTAGGACACTGTCTCCTGCTCTGTTTTGGTTGAAAAATAAGTGTTGGGACAGAGCTTTTGTCTCCTCATCAAAAATGTATTTTGCAAAACTGAAGGAGGCTTTTGTAGACCACTCTATGGTGAACAAAAAAATCTCTTTTTTTTTTGAAATACTTTTCCTACTGCCCAGAAATTGTCTTTGAATAACAAGTGTAAACTGGAAAATTCTGATTTGTGAAAAACTGCTCCTACAATAGTTTCGTAGCACAATTTGAGTCATCAACTTCTCTCAGATCATAATGAATTTAAAGAAAATGAAAGAGGTTTTTGTAGATAGTTATGTTGGGAAGAAGAACCTCTTTCAGTTTTCCAAAATATTCTTTTAGTTTCTCAAGAAACCTCCTGGAAGTTGACTACTTAAAACAATTTTTCTGCTGAAAAAGGCTACTTCAGTGATTTCGTAGCGCAAAACAGGCTTTTTACACTGTCTGCTTTATTCTTTGAGTTTTTTTCCTTACTTGAGCTTTAAACATTCACAAATGACCTCCTCACATTCCCCAACAACATCCTTCTCCAAAAATAGTCCCCTCTTTCCTTTGAAGATTGATAAAAAAAAAAATCAAAACTGCACCTATAGCAGTTTCGTAGCACGCTACGAAACCGCTGTGTGAATCAATTTACATAGTTTTTTCCAAATCTTTCCTTCTAAGGCTTCTTCACAACTGTTTCATTATGTAAATATGCCACATAACTTGAAATCACCCAACCTTGAGACATCTTCAAAAAGTAGTGTCTTTGTTTCAACCAAAACTATATTAGGGTTTCATCACTTACTTCCTTGTTCATTTGTGTTGAGGATGACCTCCAGATTTGCTCAGCTGAATTTCCAGGTCCTCAATTTGTCTTTTCATCCTTCTGATATTAGTTCTAAGTCTGCCATTGATCCATCTGACATACCTTGCTTTCTGGCCTTCAGTTTAATAAACCTGCTTGACCTTGTTTCTGCATGATGACTTGTCACTGGTGATGATATTTCCTTAGCCCTAGGGCTAAGTCCTATTTCAGCTCTAAAACCAGACATAAAGAGAAATGAAGACCATTCTCTATCTACCTTCTGAAGTTCATGCAAGACCATTAATTTAACTAAGGCATGCTGGAACAATGATGTTTCACATGCCTCTTTCTTCAACTGTATTTTATCCTTCGTGAGAGCATCTAAGCCTTCAAGTTCAGTTCTCAAACATCGGCCTGACTTGTGACTCTTTCTTTCTTCCAACATTTCTACTTTGAAATCCCTATAGATAGAAGACCTGGAAGAAACTGCCTTGCTTAATTGAAGAGTTGCCTCGCTTGAAACCTGCGGAAGAATTCTGGTCTCTGCTCACCCTGGCCTTGTTTACTTCGAACTTCAGAACAACAGCAAGTATCTCTTGCATGAATATGAGCAAGATCAATACGGATATGACCAGGATCAACTAACCCTTTCCTCTTTTGAAATTTGAAATGACTGCGGATAAATGACCCCTAACGAATCTAATAATGGATATGAATGGTTGCATGTAAGTGGTAAGGTTCATGGACTGACACCTGATGATAAAAATCTAACAAATTCTGGTGGATTTTAAAGCTAGACAAGATTTAACACGAATCTCCGATTTAGTAGTGCATCTAGTGTAAATTCGGGGATTTGCGCTACGAAAACTCCTAACTACGAATCCACGATTTCGTGGCGCATGTAGTGTATTTTCAAGATTTTGCGCTACGAAAACACCTAGACAGTTTCGTAGCGCATTCAAATTTTGAAATGACTAGATACATGACACCTTTGAAATGATGTGGGATCCATGATGGATAAAACAAGGTTGTTGACCTTTATTTGATAATGGAAAAGAGACTCTAATGCTATAACTAAAACTCTTAAAAAAACATAAAAATGACTTAACCCCTATCTAACACTATGACTTAGAAACAAGGCAATATTTCCAAAGTTTTAAAATTTTTTAGGGTGATAACACTGGGTATCAAGGATACCAAGCGACATTGTTTTCTCAAGTACCGTAGCTGTCTACACAAGTACATTGAGGACGATATGGAGTTCCTGGACATTTCCTCGCTCGGCACAGCGTATCGGTATGTTGTAAAGATTGAGTAGAAGTTTAAACAGAAGAAGCGGGACTTTGGAGCTGCGAATCCAAAGCAAGGAAAAGGCACCCCCAAACCACAGAACAAGGGACTGAGCCAAGGTGGGGCTAACAAGGACAACCTGCCGAAGCCGCAAGCAAAGAAAAACACCGCAAAGATGAAGAAGGACACGGGAAAATGGTGTGAGTTCCATAAGAGCACCACTCGCAGTACAAGTGAGTGTCGGGCCAAGCAGTCACTGGTGGCTGAGCTCAAGGCTTCCGAATCAGGCACAGGTTCCGACTCTGAATCAAAACCCAATAAGGGGACTGATAAAGGGAAGCAGATCATTGATGCGGAGCCTAGTGCCACCGTGGCCACCACAAAGATCCAGAAAATTGAGCCTGCAGACCTAGAGGAGGGGGAATGTCTCTTCCACTCATAGATGTGAGTGAAGAGTTCTCCAATATAGTTCATTGTCGATAGCTGGAGCCAAAAGAACCTCATTTCAGTAAAAGTCATGAAGCTTTTGGGCCTAAAGACTACAACACATCCTCAGTCGTACACAATCGGGTGGCTTCACCAAGGACGAGATCTTCACATCAGCAAGTAGTGCCTCCATTGCTATAACATCAAGCCCTTCATGGATGAGGTATTGTGTGACGTTTCTCCTCTTGAAGTTTCTAATGTATTGTTACGGCAACCACACTTGTGGAAGCGACATGTTGTATATGAGTCTAGACCTCCCTCTTTGATTATTACTTTGGCTAATAAGTTGTACAGGATACCAAAGGTAGCCCCACTTACCGCCATCTCTTTGATCACTGCAAAGCAATACAGTAAGATCATTTACCAAATCAGGAAATTCATTTTCATTATGATTTGCCCCCAAGGCAAGAAGAAGGTTGTGGCCACAGCTTCTAGGCAGGGCTCCTCTGCACAACAACAATAGATGGACAAGCTCATGGAGGAGTACAGGGACATTTTTGCCTCACCCACAGGGGTACCTCTGCACTGTCAGGTCAAGCACTCCATCGATCCGACCCTGGGCGCGCCGCTGCCCAATGGACCGATCTATCGAGACTTTGTTCTGGAGAATGATGAGATCAAGAGGTAGATTCAGGAACTATTGCAGAAAGGGCACATCAGGCCAAGCTCGTCATCCTGTGGGAGCCCGGTTGTATTGGTACAGAAGAAGGATGGGACCTGGAGACTTTGTATTGACTATTGGGCGATCAACAAGATCACTGTCTGGAATAGGTACCCAATCTCATGGATTGATGACCTTCTGGACTAGCTCAAGGGGGCCAAATATTTCAGCAAGATTGACTTGAAGTCAGGTTATCACCAGGTGCCTATCGAACCCTCCGATGTGTGGAAGACTACCTTCAAATCCAAGGAGGGCCTTTTCGAATGGTTGGTCATGCCGTTTAGATTGACAAACACTCCCGCAACCTTCATGAGACTGATGGACAACATCTTACGGCCCTTCACCAATGCATTCGTGGTGGTGTATCTAGATGACATCTTGATCTTTAGCCAGATTTGGGAAGAACACCTCCACCATATTCGACAGGTCCTACAAACCCTTCGACAACACAAGCTGTGTGCTAACTTGGAGAAATGCACCTTTGGCCTGACCCAGGTTCAATATATGGGGTACATCATTGATGAGGAGGGTGTACATGTGGACTCATCTAGGATAAAAGTCATTCAAGATTTGCCAGCCCCAACCACTCTAACAAAGCTCCACAACCTTTTGGCTCTTGCCAATTTCTACCACAGGTTCGTGTTGGGGTTCTCTCATATTGCTTGGCCTTTAAGTCAAGTCACCAAGGGTGGAGTGAAAGAAAAGTTCTTTTGGTCAGAAACCCAGCAGCGAGCGTTCTCCGATTTGAAGAATCACCTATGTTCTGCACTAGTGCTCACATTGCCAGACTTGCAACAACCATTTGAGATTGATACACATGCCTCTGACTATGCTATTGGGGCAGTTCTTACTCAACATGGGCATCCAATGGCTTACCACAGTGAGACACTTTCAGATGCAGTACGAAAGTACCCCACTTACGACAAAGAAATGTATTCCATTGTGCAGGCCTGTCGTCAATGGAAGCATTACATTCTACGGAAGGAAATGATCATCCACACAGACCATTGACCTCTATAGTTCATACAGACACAAGGGAAGTTGCAGAATGATCGCCATCAGAAGTGGTCCACTTATTTGCAACAGTTCCATTTGAACATTAAGTATAAGAAGGGAAGCACCAATAATGTCGCTGATTGCCTCAATAGACCATCAGTCATGACGTTGATCACTGTGCTCGATTGATGTGGGCACGAGACATCGGGTTGGCCGTATGTTTACAAGAGCGATCCA
Organism: Pinus tabuliformis; assembly: GCA_031772625.1. Taxonomy (NCBI): domain Eukaryota; kingdom Viridiplantae; phylum Streptophyta; class Pinopsida; order Pinales; family Pinaceae; genus Pinus; species Pinus tabuliformis. Next base: position 1,633,147,147 of record CM062818.1, on the reverse strand, counting down.
GAATTCGGTAGCATATACCAGACACTCCTAGAAGGGAAGATAGTTCCAAATTTTCACCTTCAAGATGCATCGTTATGCCACTTGGGACACATATGTGTTCCTTCAAGTGAGCATGCTAAGATGATTTGGGAGGCACACTACAGTTGGGTCGTTGGACATTTTAGAGTAGAGAAAATAATGGCGGTATTGCATAGGTATTTTTATTGGCCGAAACTTCGTTAGGATGTTGGGAAGTACATTAGATCCTACACCGCCTGCGCCATTGCCAAACCAACCATCAAGAAGTAAGGCTTGCATACTCCTCTACCTACTCCTAGCCGGCCTTGGGAATTTGTCTCCATGGATTATATGTCAGGCCTTCCTTCTACTAAGCACGACAACGATTGCTTTTTCGTGGTCGTCGACAGATTCTCTAAGATGGCCATCATGGCAGCCTACAAGAAGAGTATCCTAGCGGAAGCCACTGCTAAGCTCTTCTTTGAGTGAGTGTGGGTACAATTTGGGATCCCACAGTCCTTTATCTCAGATTGGGACAATAGATTGCTGAGTGCATTTTGGTCAAGTCTCTAGTCAATGCTAGATACAAAATTCACTAAGTCCATGACTTTCCATCACCAAACTGATGGCCAAACAAAGGTTGTCAACAAAATGATCATACACGTTTTGCAAATTTACAACTCGAAGCATCCATGCACATGGGATGAAAGTTTCCCCTATGTCCAACACAACTACAATAGAGCTCTCCAAAGCCCAACAGGCCATAACCCCTTTCAGCTAGGGTTGGGATTTCAACCATTATGCCATATTGATGTGGCAATACCATTTAGAACCACTCAGGTAGATTCAGCTCATGTGTCATCCAAAGTTGAAAGGGCTAACAACTTCATTGAGCGCATTGAACACATCTGCCAACAGGTCCATGATATATTGGACAGGTCTAATACTAAGTACAAGCAGCGCCATGATCAACATCGACTATTGCACAAGTTCCAGGTGGGCTATAAAGTTTGGCTTCATTTGCAGAAAGAGCGACTTACTGGCCCCACCACAAACTTTGCCCGCTCTGATATGGGCTATACACCATCACCAAGGTCGTCGGTGACAATGCCTTCAAGCTTAGCATCCCATCGTTCCTTGGTTTGCACCTAGTGTTCAATGTAGATCGCCTTCGACCATACTTCCCACCATTGTTGGACATATCTGACATTGCAGAATAATTCAAACCAATAGAGCTAAACCCAGACTACATGGAACAAGCCACCACTGATCGGATCATGGACACACAGATCAAGAGCACTCATTAGCATATGATCCAACAATATCAGGTTGTCAAAGCTGGCCCACTCCTTCACCAGGGCAAGTGGCTCACCAGGGATGAAGTTCAACAGAAGTTTCCCCATCTCATGGAGGAACTCAACGCAATGGGACCATTGCTTCCTAAGGGAGGAGGAATGATCCAGGTGGATATTGGTGGCCACCTACCTATTCCACTTGGACCCCAACATTGTATATTTTAGTTTTTTGGTTTCCTTAATAGTAGCACAGTTTACTATTTTTGACAACTTTTCGGGTCCTAAATTTTCGGAGCCATTTTGAGGCCCTAAACGGCGTTTTTAGGGCAAACATAGAGATTGGAAACGTCCCAAACCAGCCTGGTTATTTATTTTCGGCCTTATCTTTGACATCTTCGAAACAACGTATTATGATAGTGAAACAGAGAACATATGCCAAAGTTACGACCTCGGGAAGTTGATGTACCAATTTACCCAAACAAGGCCCATAGTTTTGGCGCTTCATCTCCTAGGGTTAGGCTTTTGGATATTTAGGGTTTTCCATTGTTTCTCAATAATAAATAGGCCTTTGAGCCTCATTGTAACATAGTTCAGAGGCATGTAGCCACCACATCTCTCCTTAGAGATAAGCTACCATCGCTCGAGCTATCTTATTTCCATTTTGTTTGTAAGCATAGTTCAGTATTTTTTTCCATTAATGAAATGAAGTGTTTTTCTGCCGCATCTCTGTGTTTATGATTATAACTGTAAGTTGTTTCGTTTCTATTTAAGTTCGGATCAGTGGTATCAGATCGGTCTGCTCTTTCTCTATTTTTCTTTGCATGTCCCCAACGAAGTCAGGGTATAAGGAATTAGGGCTCGATTTGGTTGAACCATTGCAGTATCAACCTCGCAAAACAAAACGACCTCCCATGAAGGAAGAAAATAAAGATGAGGGGGCAGGAGATCCTTTCAAAATGTTGCTCGAAGAAGCTCTCGAGTGACAGAGGGACGCGATGATGGATAACTTTGCCCAAATCCTTCGGCAACTACCCACAAGCGATGCATCTTCATCCATGAGCCACTTTGAAGGCGCCAATCCTTTTAAGGTACAAGTTAACTCTGATATTCCCATATTCGAAGGCCTGATGGTGAAGACGTCATAGATAAATGGTAAAATCTATTGGAAGGATATGTTTCAGTTCATGACTTTTCCAATCGGGAAAAGATTACATTTGCACTTCTCTAAGTTACCCCACACGTCAGGGACTGGTGGGAAACATACTGTGAACAAAAGGACGAGAGTGAACCCGAGATGCCATCAAGGAACAATATTACCCTGTCGGGAGTTATGAAGATAAATACATAAAGTGGACCACACTATGGCAAGGAAGGGACCAAGATGTGCCAGAGTTCACAAATACTTTCCATACCCTTCACACAAAGCTAGGTATCAAGGATACTGAGCGGAATTTGGTGCTCAAGTACCGCGACTGTCTACACAAGTACATCCAGGACGAGATGGAGTTCCTGGACATTTCCTCGCTCGGCACAACATATTGGTACGTTGTAAAGATTGAGCAAAAGTTCAAATAGAAGAAGCAGGACTTTGGAGCTACGAATCCAAAGCAAGGAAAAGGCACCACCAAACCATAGAACAAGGGACCGAGCAAAGGCGGGGCTAACCAGGACAACCCACCAAAGTTGAAAGGAAAGGAAAACACCACAAAGATGAAGGACACAGGAAAATGGTATGAGTTCCATAAGAGCTCTACTCACAATACAAGTGAGTGTCGGGCCAAGCATTGATTGGTGGTCGCGCTGAAGGCTTCCGAATCATATGCAAAATTCGACTCTAAATCAAAAAATGATAAGGGGACTGATAAAAGGAAGTAGATCATTGCTGTGGAGTCTAGTTCCACCGTGGCCACCACAAAGGTCCATAAAATTGAGCCTGAAGATCCAGAGGAGGGGGAATGCCTCTTCCACTCACAGATGCGGGTGAAGGGTTCTCCACTACAGTTCATTATCCACAACAGGAGCCAAAAGAACCTCATTTCAGTAGAAGTCATGAAGCGGATGGGCCTAAAGACTACAAACATCCACAACCATACACCATTGGGTGGCTTCACAAAGGACGAGATCTTCGCGTTAGCCAATAGTGTCGCCTTCCCTATAGCATCAAGCCCTTCACATATGAGGTATTGTGTGACATTGCTCCTCTTGAAGTTTATGATGTATTGTTAGGACAACCATACTTGTGGAAGCGACATGTTGTATATGAGTCTAGACCTCACTCTGTGATTATTACTTTGGGTAATAAGTTGTACAGGATACCGGAGGTAGCCCCGCCTACCGCCATCTCTTTGATAACCGCAAAGCAATGCAGTAAGATCATTTCCCAAACCATGAAATTAGTTTTCCTTATTATTTGTCCCCAAGGCAAGAAGAAGGTTGTGGCCACGGCTTCCAAGCAGGGCTCCTTTGCACAACAAAAACATATGGACAAGGTCATGGAGGAGTACAGAGACATTTTCACCTCACCCACTGGGGTACCTTTGCACTGTTAGGTCAAGCACTCCATCAATCTGACTCAGGCACACCGCTACCCAATGGATCGATCTATCGACGCTCTTTTTTGGAGAATGATGAGGTCAAGAGGTAGATTCAGGAACTACTACAGAAAGGGCACATCAGGCCAAGCTCGTCACCCTGTGGGAGCCCAATTGTATTGGTACAGAAGGATAGGACCTGGAAACTTTATATTGACTATTGGGCGCTCAACAAGATCACTGTTGGGAATAGGTACCCAATCTCGTGGATTGATGAGCTTCTGGACCAGCACAAGGGGGACAAATATTTCAGCCAGATTGAGTTGAATTCAGGTAATCACCAAGTGCCTATCGAACCCTCCGATGTGTGTAAGACTGTCTTCAAATCCAAGGAGGGCCTTTTCGAATGGTTGGTCATGCTGTTCGAAATGACGAACACCCTTGCAACCTTCATGAGACTGATGTACGACATCTTGCGGCCCTTCACCACTGCATTCATGGTGGTGTATCTAGATGACATCTTGATCTTCAGCCAGAGTTGGGAGGAACACCTCCACCATATTCGACAGGTCCTTCAAACCCTTCGACAACACAAGCTGTGTGCTAACTTGGAGAAATGCACCTATGGCCTATCCCAGGTTCAATATCTGGGGTACATCATTGATGAGGAGGGTGTACATGTGGACCCATCCAAGATACAAGTCATTCAATATTGGCCAGCCCCAACCACTCTAATAGAGCTCTGCAAATTTTTGGGTCTTGCCAATTTCTACCGCAGGTTCATTTTGGGGTTCTCTCAAATCGCTTGGCCTTTAAGTCAAGTCACCAAGGGCGGAGCAAAAGAAAAGTTATTTTTCTCGGAAACCTAGCAGTGAGCATTCTCTGAGTTGAATAATCGCCTATGTTTTGCACCAGTGCTCACATTGCCAAACCTGCAACAACCATTTGAGATTGAGATAGATGCATCTGACTATGCTATTGGGGCAGTTCTTACTCAACATGGGCATCCAGTGGCTTACCAAAGTGAGACACTTTCAGACACAATCAGAAAGTACTCCATTTACGACAAAGAAATGTATTCCATTGTGCAGGCTTTTCATCAATGGAAGCAATACATTCTGGGGAAGGAAACGAGCATCCACACAGACCACCAGCCTTTACAGTTGATATAGACACAAGGGAAGTTGCAGAATGATCACCATCAGAAATGGTCCACCTATCTGCAACAGTTCCATTTGAACATTAATTATAAGAAGGGCAACACTAATAATGTCGTTGATTGCCTTAGCAGACCATCGGTCATGGCGCTGATCACTATGCTCGACTCTTGTAGGCACGAGACATCAGGGTGGCTGCATGTTTACAAGAGCGATCCAAAATTCGGCAGCATCTACCAGAAACTCCTGGAAGGGAAGAAAGTTCCAAATTTTCACCTTCAGGATGCATTGTTATGCCACTTGGGACACATATTTGTTCCTTCAAGTGAGTGTGCCAATATGATTTGGGAGGCACACTACAGTCAGGTTGCTGGACATTTCGGAGTAGAGAAAACAGTGGTGATATTGCAGAAGTATTTTTATTGGCCGAAACTTCGTTAGGATGTTGGGAAGTACATTAGATCCTGCACCGCTTGTGCCATTGCCAAACCAACCATCAAGAAGGAAGGCCTGTATACTCCTCTACCTACTCCTAGCCAGCCTTGGGAATCTGTCTCCATGGATTATATGTCGAGCCTTCCTTCTACTAAACACGACAAGGATTACGTTTTCGTGGTCATCGAAATATTCTCTAAGATGGCCATCATGTTGGCCTACGAGAAGAGTATCTCAACAGAGGCCACTGCTAAGCTATTATTTGAGTGAGGGTGGGTACACTTTGGGATCCCACAGTCCATTACCTCAGATCGGGACAACAGATTCCTGAGTGCATTTTGGTCAAGTCTCTGGTCGATGCTAGATAAAAAATTCACTAAGTGCACAACTTTCCATCCCCAAACTAATGGCCAAACAGAGGTTGTCAACAGAATGATCATACACGTTTTGCGTATGTACAACTCGAAGCATCCATGCACATGGGATGAAAGTCTCCCCTATGTCAAACACAACTAGAACATAACTCTCCACAACTCAACAAGCCACAACCCCTTTCAGGTAGGGCTAGGATTTTAGCCATTATGCCCCATTGATGTGGTCATACCATTTACAGCCACTCAGGTAGATTAAGCTCACGTGCAGTCTGAAGCTAAAAGGGCTAACAACTTCATTAAGCGCATTCAACACATCCGCCAATAGGTCCATGATATATTGGATAAATCCAATGCTAAGTACAAGAAACACCATGATCAACATCGAGTGTCGCACAAGTTCCATGTGGGCGACAAAGTTTGGCTTCATTTGCAGAAAGAGCGCCTTGCTGGGCCCCACCGCAAGCTTCGCCCGCTTTGATATGGGCCATACACCATCACCAAGGTCGTCGGTGACAATGCCTTCGAGCTCAGCATCCCACCGTTCCTTGGTCTGCACCCAGTGTTCAATGTAGATTTCCTTCGGCCATACTTCCCACCATTGTTGGACACATCTGACATTGCAGAACAACTCACACCAACAGAGCTAAACCTAGACTGCATGGAACAGGCCACCACTGATTGGATCATGGACACATAGATCAAGAGCACTCACCAACAGAAGATCCAAATATATCGGGTTGTCAAAGTTGGCCAACTCCTTCACCAGGGCAAGTGGCTCACTAGGGACGAAGTTCAACAGAAGTTTCCCCATCTCATGGAGGCACTCAACGCAATGGGGACCATTGCTTCCTAAGGGGGGGAGGAATGATCCAGGTGGATATTGGTGGCCACCTGCCTATTCCACTTGGACCCCCAACACTGTCTCTTTCAGTTTTTCAGTTTCCTTAATTGTAGCACAATTTACTATTTTTGGCAGTTTTTTGGGTCTTGAACTTCCGGAGTCGTTTTGAGGCCCTAAATGGCGTTTTTAGGTAAAACGAAGAGACTAAAATCATCCCAAAAGAGCTTGCCAATTTTTTTCGATCTTCTCTTAGAGATCTTCGAAACGAGGTATTATGATAGCCAAACAGAGATCGTATGCCAAAGTTACGACCCCGAGAAGTTGATGTACCAATTTACCCAAATGGGGCCCACAGTTTTGGCGCTTCATCTCCTAGGGTTAGATTTTTGGATGTTTAGGGTTTTACATTATTTCTCAATAATAAATAGGCCTTTGAGCCTCATTGTAACACAGTTCAGAGGCATGTAGCTACCACATCTCTTCTCAGAGATAAGCTACCATCGCCCGAGCTATCTTATTTCCATTTTGTTTGTAAGCATAGTTCAATATTTTTTTCCATTAATGAAATGAAGTGTTTTTCTGCCACATCTCTGTGTTTATGATTATATCTGCAAGTTGTTGTGTTCCTGTTTAAGTTCGGATCATGATAACCAAATGAAATTGTTGTAGAAAACCCATCCATCTGAAATAGCATGACTGCTGCAACTTTGACTGTGACTGTACATACTTCAATGGTTGATGGTCAGTATAGATGATGGTCTCCTTTCCCATCAAATAATGCTTCCATTTCTTAACACTTTGTACCAATGCATAGAGTTCTTTGTCATATGTGGGATAGTTAGTTACAACTCCATTAAAGATTTCAGAATGAAATGAAATGGGCTTACCATGCTACAATAGAACTGCTCCCATGGCATAATTGCTTGCATACGTTTGAATCTCCAATAGTTCTCTAAGATCCGGAAGTGCTAATACCGATGCTGAACTTATCTTTTGCTTCAAAGCATCAAATGATTTATGTTGTACATCTCCCCAATGGAAGACTTTTTTGACACTTGTCAATGCATGTAATGGAGTTGCAATGGAAGAAAAATTAGCAATAAAATTTCTCCAATATTGTGCTACCCCTAAAAAAGTTCTTACCTCTGTAACTGTATTGGGTTTGGGCCAATTCAGAATGACCTCAACCTTAGAGGGGTCTATCTTCAGCTCACCTCCTCCAACAATGTGTCCCAAATACACTAAAGAAGTCTTGCCAAATTCACACTTCGACATCTTTAAAAACAATTGTTCTTTTCTCAAGACATCAAGTACTTTGTTTACATGCATGACATGTTCATCTCTTGACTTGCTGAATATGAGGATATCATCTAAGTATACAATGACAAAATCATCTAGAAATGGTCTCAATACATCATTCATTACCCTCATGAAAGTAGTTGGAGCATTTGTAAGACCAAAAGGCATAACAAGCCACTCAAACAATCCTTGTTTAGTTTTAAATGCAGTTTTCCAAATGTCTTCTTCAGCTATCCTAACTTGATGATAACCACTTCGTAAGTCTAACTTAATGAAATACTTTGTATAGCTCAATTGATCAAAAAATCATCAATTCTTGGGAGTGGATAACGATTCTTTACCATGATTTTATTTAGTGCATGGAAATCCACACACATGTGCCAAGTTCCATCCTTCTTTGGCACTAAGACAATGGGCGAACCACATGGCCAAGTAGATGGGCATATGATACCTTTGCTCAACAATTATTGAATTTGATTTTTGATTTCCAAACTCTCCATAATATACATGCGATACATGTCAATGTTCGGAAGTGGCAACTGAATCTCATGTTGAATTCCCCTCTTGGGAGGTAACCCCTTTGGTTCCTGAAACATCTCGCCATGCTTGCTTACCACATCAAACAAATCAGATTTCAATTTATCATCACAACCTTCAAAAGATTCATAATCAATATCATTCTTTTTCTTGATCATGAGAAGAACAAAATTTTTACTTGCATTTACTAGTCTCTTCATCTGTCGTGCATTAACCAAAGAAATGTTCAACTTTTTGCGATGGGCTCTCACTATGTACTCCACCCCATTATTGAGCCATATGTATTTGTTGTCATGGTCATAAAATACTGCTTTTCTATCATATAAATAAGGACTACCCAAAATGATTCTTGAGATGTCAAGTGGAACTACATCTAACTCAACTTCATCAATGAACTTTTCAGTAATGGCGAACTTGAATAAACACTTCCTTGTAACCTGTAAGTTTGCATTGTTAACTATATAACCCAATGGATATGGCTTATGATGAGGTACAATTTCAAGGTTTACTTTTTTAACCAAGTCTTCTGAAATCAAGTTTGATTGTGACCCACTATCAAATTAATGCATCAATCTTTGTATGATTTGAAATCACTCTAACATGAAACAACTCTATTCTTGACTCTTCATTTGGAGTGTTTTTTTGACTATGTGACGAACTAGTGCTTGCAACAATTTCTTTTCCTTTTGTAACCATGGCTGAAATCTTGGTCTCATCACCAGAATCTGAACCAAGGTCATGTTGTGTGGTAGCAGTCGTCTTTTGTTTTCCCTTTTTGTTTTGTTTCTTAGGCCTTAATTCAAGATGCAATTTCCAGCAGTGGGCTTCATCATGCCCCTCTTTGGAACAATGTTTGCATGTGATTTTCTCCCCTTATTTCTTCACACTTTCATTCTTCTTTCCCTTCCATTTTCCACCCTTTTCTTTCTCCTTACCCTTGAATGAATTCATCTTACTACCCTCTTCCTGAATGTTCTTTCCTCTAGATTCAAGGTGCGTGGCTTGCACACATACCTCATCTAAGTTATTTGGATTAAACATAAGGATAATATGTTTCAGATAGGAATGTAAACCCCCAATATATTTCAGCAGTGTATCTTGGGAATTCAAATTCACTCCTAATAACAAAGCCCTTTTTCTAAACTCTTGTGTATAATCTTGAACTGTTTGGCCTTTAAGCTGCCTAAAATTCTGCCAACTCATAATGACTTTTGCATATAGGCTAAAGGATAAAACTATCTTTTAATTGTAGAAATAAATTCAACCCAAGTGAAGGATATCTTACCATGGATTCTCATTTCCTCTTGAGTCTTTTCTTCCCACCAAACTAGTGCAACTCCTTCTAGCCTCAATGAAGCCAACTGGATCTTTATGTTGTCTTCTTGAAGGTTCTGAATTCTACAATATACCTCCAACTGTCGAATCCAATTGTCCAAATTTTCTACATTCACCTCTCCATTGTACATGGGAAGTTCAAATTTTATGTCCAATTCAGTAATGGAGTTTTTCCTTTTGGGGTTTTGGAATGAGTATGGGCAGTTTCAGTGGTGGTAGTGGAAGATGATGCTGTGTGAGATAATGGAGATGATGAGGAAGATGATGAGGATGGTGGAGATGGAGGTGGATTTCCACCATTCCCTTTGGAATCCTTCTTCTCATCTTTTTTGTCCTTTGAGCTTCCTTCTCCATGTGGAGGTTTAGAACTCTCTCCAACCATTCTAGTGTTCCTCTCTTCATAGAGGACTTTAACCATCTCAGTCAAAGTATATAAAGATTTCTTGAATTCTTCCTCTTTTGAAGAGGGACCTTCAAGCTCTCTTTCTCTAGACATAATGGCTATGGATTCAGGCTCAGAAATTGGTACTACTTGTACCTCTTCAATCTCAGTTGAAGACAAAACTTGAGGAGTTTCAAGTGCAGCTGGAATTGGAACTTTGGGTGGTGGAGATTGTGGCCTTGTGGCTCTCCTTCTTTTGGGAATTACCTCAGGAGTTGCAACCAATAGCTTCCCTTCTCCTTTCTGCAACTTTAACCTTGTAAGCATCACAATTTTGCAACCATTAAAACCCTAATTGCACAAACTCAAGAAATCAAGCAATTCAACCTTTGCTCTGATACCAACTTGATCTATTTTTGTATGATTAGTTTTGTTGTGCTAATAACAATTATAGATTTATAAATATGTGCATGCTTATTTCTCCTTGTGCTGAGGTTTCATTAGCTATTTGTGCATACAATCAGGTAAATTTCCTTAAGTTTAATAAGGCATTCATGAGAAAAATAGCTTCAAAAACAAATATTGAACAACAAACATGTACAGTGAAGCAAACCATCAAAGAGACACATTAACACCGTGTTTTGATGAAGGAGTTCACCCCTCCTGGGCTATATCTCCTTGGTCCAACTTCCATGGCTTGAGCCTCTATATTAGCTCAATGTGGAAAAAATGTTGTTTACAAAGCTCTATGGCTCCTGATACCTGCACCAATGTGTTCAAAATGTCCAAATTAGCCAAGAACACCTCTTTCTAAGCTCAATTTGGTCGAAAATTGCTCAAGATATGCTTCATTCAATTTTTCCCTAGGAAACCCCACTAAAACTAGAGAAGACTCCAGTTAGCACCGCCAAAATTGGTAGTCTCGCCGAATTTGGCACGCCTCCAAAACTTCCACCAACATAAACTTCAGATTAATTAAATTTAAATCCGGATTAGCAGCGCTAAGCGCGCTTATCTGTTAGCGCTAGCCCTTGGGTATGTTGAGTGGTCATATGGTGAGGGAGTTGGCCTGCAGGGCTGGCTCCCTCCGCTCCCGTCGTTGGCATCACTGTATGCTTTAAATGAGATATCGTGGCCACCATTTAACAAAATCGCCGTTGGCGCAATGGTTTTCAACTGAGTTTGGGAGGGGGAGGTCACAGGTTCGACCTGTCCTCCGCCCATCCATTAATACATTTTGCCATACGAATATATATGCGGATTTAAACTTTGCACCATAATATATTTCAATGCTTTGATATAGTTTGGAAGTTTGTAATGTTTATATATATATATATATATTCTATTTTATATGATTTAAATATATTTTATATTATTTTATATGATTTAAATTATATTATAATATATATATATATATATATATATATATATATATATATTATAATCAATATTTATAAAAAAATTAATTTCCACATAATATTCATAATGAACTCATAATTCCACCTTGGAGGACATTGGGCAATTTCACCTTCACACAACCAAACTGGCGAATCCTGAAGTGACACTTTTCACATCCTCATTGGGCAAAAACTGAAGAAGATTCCCATCATGTTGACTGTACTGCCATGTCATCATTTTGTCTTGTTCTGCAATTTTTTTAGTTATTTAGGAAAACGAACAATAGGCCTTTTCTCCTTCATCTAGACTCAATTTTCAGTGAAACGAATTGCGTTGCGATTGTCTTGACGAGATGGACACAATCGTATAGGTTTCGAGCCAATCTAAGAACTTTGATTTTTGAGCTAAATACTGAGCACCTGATCAAATGGTCTATGGTGAAAGGGTCTTGGGGGAGGAAGTTATATCCTCTGTCTCAATTGTCAGGTTGTCTATTGATTCTGGGGCAAGTGTCTAGAGTTATTGTGATGATCTAGTTTATTGGTTCTTTGGTCTTGTAGAAGGATGGTCTCATCTGTACTCTTGTTATTGTGCAAGTAGAGGCATTCATAGTAGCTATTGGAAGTGTGTACCCCGGGTCTTAGTTATGCCGCTGAGACAAAGGATGTGGTGTAGGCGAGGAGGTGGTGGCAAAGCCTAGGAAGGGAAACAAGGCACTAGAATTTTTTCACATGACTCTGTTGCTACCTTTTTCAACACTGTGCCACTGTACACTTGAAGGGAAATTCACAAGCTTGAGACCCAAGCTAGGGCTGAATGACAATTCCTCTCAGATTTTGAGCTCATGGAGGATATGTCGGCTTGGGTACCTGACCCTGGGCATACCAGGGGCAGGAAGAAGCAATGCCTAAACTTAGTGGCTCTTCATTGGAAAATGAAGACTTTGTTAGGCCTAGTCTTGAAGGGTAAGAAAATTGAGAAATACAATATTTTTCATCTCTAGAGGACATTAGAGAATGCTCAAGAATCATACGTTTTGGTTGGAAAAGATTGACTCCCGCTTGGTGCATGTAGAAAGCCACATTGCATGTGAATAGGATGGGGGGACTTGATGGATCCTTCTGGTTCTTGCGCAAGGGCTTCAACAAATATTTCTCCTTTGGAAAATGACCAATGAGCTTGGTCAGATGGTGGTGTAGCATGAATGTTGTAGTGAAGTTTATTGGCTTGTGATGCAGGGAGTTTGACATCTCTTTTGGTCTCCTCGTCATATGTTGGTTTGCATGGTGGTTCATGGCTTGCTTGTTTGGGACTCATCATTTCATTTGGTCTCCTTGTCATTAGGACAATGGTTGGTTGCGGGGATATAGTCTTGGTCTGGTTTTCTAGTGTAAGGGCCATAAAATTTTGTATGGAAGTTTGTTTTTTTTAGTAGACCCTTTGTGGTTTGAAATCCACTGATGTTGTTTGTATTTTGGAAACATGGTTGTTGTCTCTGCATGGGTCTATAGGGTAATGATACAGGTCAGTTATGGTCTGCGTTGTTTGTATTTTGGAATCATGGTTGCTATCTCTGCGTGGGTATGTAGGGTAATGATATAGGTCAATTCTGGCCTTGGTCCTTATGTAATATGGGAATGGAGACTTTGTTGGTTTGGTCGACTAGTGTAGCATGTTAAGGAGAGACTAAATCCTTCATGGTCACTTTGGAAATTCATGTAAATCCTTGTAAATTTGTTTTTTGAGTAATATAAAGCTTAATTCACACAAAAAAAATACTCCATTTTACTGACACTACAACAATTCTCCCATATTGAGCTGATATATAAATATTTACAGTCATTTACAACCACTACAACATTTCCCCATATTGAGACAACATTTAAATGTTTACACTCATTGACAAACATTACAACATCTCCCCCATACTGGGTTGTAGGGTGCCTCTCGGCGCATAGAGATCACACAATACACCATTCAACAATGACTTAAACAAACTGACACTTGCATTGTGGATACCAACTAACAATACAAGCAAAGGGATATCATTATGGATACACACATATTAATGTAGAGGATCTATTGGGTATTAAAATTCATGGGTGTTGGAATTAATTATTGTTAACACTGAAGGAAATGGACAAAAAAACCACAATTCCACAATAATTAACCATAATAAACATAAAGACATCGTATGGAAAGAAATCTAGTGTTGAATGCTTATGCACTCATTCTTTACTTCTCAACAAGAACAAAATTACAATAAAGTCTAGTTCTTTGCTCACTTACAATTTCATCAAAATTATTTTATTTAGATACTCCCTATTGGTGTGCTTAAGTTTATAGGTAGCATTGGCCTTGTTGAGAGCAATTAGAGGCCATGTGTTATTGTCTCTTCAACTCCATATTTTCATTACCCTTCCTCTCCCTTTCATCTTTTGTCAGCATCGTTCTAACTAGACTTCCTTCTAGTTGTCTTTTTCTTAGTGCTTAACATGGAAGAGTAACATTTTGGAGCCAAGTGGTAGTGAATTAGTATAACATAGGGCACTTTACACTATCAACTACATCCTCCTACATCATCATCAACCTCCATAGTCATAAATTCCACTCCCATAGCAAAAAACCTATGCTTTGTCATAATTTTCATAATTAATCATTCAACATTTCTTGTGATTCAATAAATAAAATAATAATATATTTATACTAACCATTTTTGAAAAACATACACAAAACTATCAATAATTTTATTTATAAATTTATTCTAAAAATTCTATAAAAATAAATATAATAAATATATATTAAACCTAAAAGATATAATCTCCTCTCCCTCACACTCTATCCCATATTGATATTGGGACTAGTCCTCACACTCTATCCCATATTGATATTGAGACTAGTCCATATTGCAATTGAGACTAGTCCATAGTGATTTAGAAATCTTTATATATATAATGGTCTCTAAAGGTAAGCGATCATATTGTAAGAGTAACTCATACATAATTCTAAGAGTAAATTATTACATAATTCTAAGATTGATATTGATATTCCCCTCTAACAATTCCATTGCATGATATTAATATTAGAAACTAGGTAACATTGGAGACTAGTTATCATTGGAAATCCTTACATGCCATAATGGTTGGGACTGCCATGATTGAAAACTTAATCAACGGGAAAGCCCTAAATGTCTTCATGGATTGTTGGGAAAGGCCGACAGAAAATAATATGGAGGATTATTCGATGGATGAATGCTCGTCATAGGCTGTTGCGGCAGTATCAGTGAATTTGTTTTAGGGATTTACGGAGCAGGCGACACGGCAAGCAATTTCAATCTCATCTGCTTACCCCAACTCAATGGCGATGGTGGCGACTGCGAGGAGGGCAATGCTTTGGAAGAATTCTCAACGCTTCTTCCACACCTTGAATGCCAGTGGCGACTCGCACATTAAAACACTCTGTCAGACCAACAGGCTTACAGAGGCAGTGGAGACCTTCAGGCATCTGCTTTCAGCTAACTCTAATCCCACCATCACCACCTGCAATCTTTTGTTAAGTAGCCTAGTCCGACGGAAGCAACATCAATCAGCATTGCGTATTTACTGACTTATGGTTGAAGCAGACATTGTTCCAAGTCTCGTTTCTCTGAGCATTGTTATCAACTGTCACTGTGAAACAGGTAGAATGGATTATGCTTTCAAAGTGTTTGAAGGAATGGAAGCACATGACTATATTCCAAATGTCGTAATATTCAGTACCCTCATCAAAGGGCTTTGCAGGACGGGCAGGACGGAGGATGCTGTCAAACTGTTCAATCAAATGGTGAACAAACGAGAGCTTCCTAATCTTTTAACCTGTAACACCCTAATAGATGGGCTCTGCAAGAGAGGGAAAACCCACGAGGCGTTTGTATTGATAGTTGTTATGCTGCAACGGGGTCATGAGCCCAACACTATTACATTTACTACCCTCATGGATGGACTCTGCAGAGAAGGTAAGCTACAAGAGGCCAATCAACTACTATATCTGATGTTAAAAGAAGGGCATAACCCCAATGTTATTACATTTACTGCTTTAATTGATGGTTTCAGTAAGGAAGGCAAGTTGGAGGAGGCTAGGAAGCTTTTTTATGAAATTCCCAACAGAAACATATGCCCTGATACTATCACATACAATGCGCTGATTGATGGTTTCTGTAAGGACGACAAATTGGAGGATGCTACGGAACTCTTCTATGAAATGCGCAACAGAGATATATGCCCAAATGCTGTCACATACAGTGCACTTATCCATGGTTTCTGTAAGGTAGGCAAGTTGGAGGAGGCTATGAAGCTCTTCTATGAAATGCCAGAGAAACATGTGCCCTAATGCTGTCACATGCAATGCACTTATCAATGGTTTCTGTAAGGTAGGCAAGTTAGAGGAGGCTATGAAGCTATTCTATGAAATGCCCAACAGAAACACAAGTCCAAATGTTGTCACATACAATGCGCTTATTGATGGTTTCTACAAGGGAGGTAAGTTGGAGGAAGCTAGGAAGTATTTTTAATGAAATGCCCAACAGAAATATATGCCCTGATACTATCACATTCAATGCGCTTATAGATGGTTTCCGTAAGGGGGGCAAGTTGGAAGAGGCTACAAAGCTCTTCTATGAAATGCCTGACTGAAATGCTGTCGCATACAATGTGCTTATCGATGGTTTCTGTAAAAGGGCAAGTTGGGGGAAGCTGAGAAGCTCTTCTATGAAATGCCTGACAGAAACATATGCCTTGACGTCATCACATACAATGCGCTTATCGATGGTTTCTGTAAGGGGGGCAAGTTGGAGGAGGCTAAGAAGCTCTTCTACGAAATGTTCGACAGAAACATAAACCCCAATGCAGTCACATACACTGTGCTTATCAATGGTTTATGTAAGGAAGGCAAGATGGAGGAGGCTAAGAAGCTAAGAAGAAGGCTTCGAGCCTTGATGACGTTACAAACAGCATATTGATGGGTGGACTCTACAGTGTGGGTAATTTTAACAAGTCAAAGCTATCTGAAGTGATGAAAGATAGCAGTCCAAGAGGCAACTTGCAACTGATGATGTGCCAGATGGGTGGACTTACAGTGTGGATAATTTTAACAAGTCAAAGCTATCTGAAGCGATGAAAGATAGCAGTCCAAGAAGCAACTTGCAACTGATGATGTACCCCAAAAAAATTCAATATTCTTCACAATAATAATCTGGAATTGGTTTGATAAAATGGTTAGTGGCTTCTCATTGCCATTGATAGAGTGTACCTTGTGAATTTCAATAGTGAGTGTACTTAAATGGACTAACCTGGTTCGATGTCTTGAACTGAGGTTTGTTTGCAATTTTGTAGTTTGCTTTGGAATGCCTCCTTTTTGTTATGTTTTGACTCTGAAGGCTGTGTAAATGCCTCCTTTTTGTTATGTTTTGACTCTGAAGGCTGTGTAAAATATTTTGTTTTATTCATTGAATGCCCAGACTCCATATCTATCGAGTACTTGCGCGCCCATTATAGGACACAAAAATTGTAATGATTGTCAGAACATGTATTAGTTACAGTGCATATTTTTTATTTAGACACCTGCAACTACTTGATTGTCTAGTTTTTACTGTCCAAATTGTAGTAGCCGAGACAACTATTATCTCAGTGTCCCTCTGTTGTGAACTTGCTGCAACCAGCTTAATCAGCGAGTTGTCATGAGTATGCTGCTTAGAGAGGATATCGGTTGGGGACCATTCCATTCTTTTAGTCATAAGTTATTTTATTTATGGCCTGGGCAGGTGGGTTCAATCACATCTCCAGATGTTCAACGACAATCAATGGGTGCTGGTTTAGTCTATGGGCACACATACCAAACAAGAGCAATAGTTGCTGGAATTCAGGAAACTTTTTTCAATTTCCAGTGACCCCTAGGCATGGGATCTCTGCTGTTGTAACTACTGTCAAGCAGTATTCAGAGGGAAAGTATGTTCTCTGAAAGGCCTGGTCAACGAGAATGCTAGTTCTGTTGAAATTTTCAGCTCATGGAAACAGTTTACTGCACTCGGATTAAAACCCCAGCTCCTAGAAATGAAAATCATTAATGTACTAATCAAGGGAGAGATCAACAAAGGGTGGTTCACGTTCATCCAAAGTTACTAGACTATGATAATTTGGTTTTTGGTTGACATGTTTGAAAATATTTTGAATGAAATTCACATAAATTCGCATAAAACGTAACAGCGTTTGAAGAAATGGTTGATGTGATGTGCTCAACCTAAATGAACATATGCATACACAACATGCTTCAGAACTTTGTTTCAGACCTGTAAAAGAATGAACCAGCTTTAAGACTGGATCCAGGTTTACTCACATATGGTTATAAAAGAGTCCGATTGTACTCACATTTTGAATACTGTTGTTACCCTATCAACTTCTTATCCGAGTTTTGCACGAAGCAAGTGGGTATATTCTTATATTCACATGATTAAAACCAGTATAGTGAATTCATTAACCTAAAGGAAAATTTTGGAAAATTTCTATTGAACAGAGAAATATTTTTAATATTAAAAGTATGCTTTTTTAATGTTCACATACATGAAAACAAACTTATATTCAGAAATATTTTTAATTTTAAAATAGGTTTTTAACGACATTGCAGTCCACCATAACTAATCACTACATTTATTGAAAAAGAACAAATTGAGGAAAATACAATGAAAAAAAAAATTATATTCAGAAATATTTTTAATTTTAAAATAGGTTTTTAACGACATTGCAGTCCACCATAACTAATCACTACATTTATTGAAAAAGAACAAATTGAGGAAAATACAATGGAAAAAGTAGAAGCGTGTATGGCTTGCACGACCCTTCTTCTTAAGCATTTCCTTATTAAAATAATAACAAAATTTTAAAGTTATAACATCCCTAACTTTTTTTATAACAAAAATCAATAATTTCATTGTTGATCTTTCTGGGGTGAACACTGATAAAATCTCATGGGAACTAGAATGTTGCTAATCAACCAACAAATTTAATATACTTGGTAGAAGAAAGGCATTCATGTACATGCATAAGAGCTTGAGGTTTTTTTCTCAATTGGTCTGGTTCGTGACAAAGATCATGTTGTTTCCTCCCACACCCATGCATAATTGCACTTTGGTGGTTCTAGGCGACCCTTCAAAAATGGTGGTGGCTCCAAGAAACACGTTGAATGATCGTATTCATACTTGCTCCATGGTATGTGGATTTAATTTGACTTCATCTCCATTCCTTGTTTTTGTTTTCATATATCTTCCTAGTTCATACTCTACGAGGTATTGGGATTTCTATGGTTTGATTCGTTCTTTGTGTTTGGTTTAGCATTGCTATGTTTGGTGAATGGTGGTCCATTTCTCTCTCTGTCACATGTTATCTTACACTTTACTTCATCTACCTTCTTTCTTCCTAGCTTGTGAACTCCTCAGTTCTGCTCTGACCCTCCTCGAACCTTGTCCTCTCTGGCTTGACCCATGGGGAATTTGAACTTTGAATCACATGGTTTACATAGTACTTCATAACCCTCACCAATTAAGCTACCGCCCATGGGCTAAAACTAGTACTATTTCATTACAATTATCAATTATGAATTGAATTGAATAAAATAAAAAATAATATTATTTAATTACAATTATCAATTATGATTTTTTTTTAATGCGGGGTTAACCCACGGTGAATTTTAACCTTGAATTTCATGGTTTACACAATACTTCATAACACTTTGATCACCAATTGAGTTGCCCCCCATGGGCTAATTATCAATTATGAATTGAATTAAATATAAAAAATATCTAAAAAGAATATTTTGCATTGTATTTGGAATGTATGATATTTAAAATGAATTAATAACATAATATTTGATGAAAAGCTAAGACTTTGAAAAGAAAAAGCATATATAACATTCTTATTATTGCTTAAAATATTATTTTCTTATGTTTTTTTTTCTTCTGTTCATAACATTTAAGAAAAATGAAAAAGAAAGAAAAAAACATGAATAGAAAAATTAAAGTAAACACTTTTATCAAAATATGATGAATAAGGCTAAAAAAACAACATTTAAAAAAGTACATAATTTATAGCTAAAACATTTCAAAATGTCAAAATACTAACTTAAAAAAAAGGTGGTATTATTAGAACCATTTTTTGAAATAGGAATAAAAAACCGCTAAACATTGCTTCTAAAAAACGAGAACTCTTTAGGTCATGCTGGTAACTATGTTGCTTCATGTATGTAGCCAAGAGCTTCTACTTTTACCAAGTGCTTTGCCTTGATCTAAGCCATTAACCATTTGATTTTTGTTGCAAATTTGTTTCATATCACACCTTCCCATTGAGAGGCTTTTGGTATCCAAAATCTTATCCACAAAGGATATGGAAGCACAAGGCTTCCACTTGTCTCCCCAAGTCCACTACTCCATCATATATGAAGGACATTTGATTCTTGTTTGTCTCCATCAGTATGTTTATTTGCCCCATTTCATTTGTTAATGGAGATATTTTTCCCTTCCCCTTGAGTTCTTAGATGAGGTAGGCCTTACCACCTTTAACCAAGAACTATTTGTTCTTTTTCTTGTAGAAAGTCACATCACTATCCTAAACAAACACAATTTCACAAGCATATAGTGACATAACTTTAGATTCCACTCTAGTGGCATAATCAACATGAATGTCAATTCTTATTTTGCATCTCTTGGCGATTCTCTTGGTTTATTTATCTAACATCCAACCGAACAAGCATGTTCTTACTAACTCATAAGTTTGTAAACCAAAATCATCTACAAAGGATTTAGAAATCAAATTACATTTAGAACTATTGTAAAAAAAAAAGAATTTATGTTGGGTCCCTATAATACTAGTGATTACCCCATTGCTATTGTAGTTATACCCCTTATTAATATTGTTGTGCCCCTATTGCCCCCATATTGTTATTACTGTGCCCCATAGAATCCCTCTATTGTTATTTTTGTGGCTTTATATTATTATTGTTAGGTCGGCTGGATTATATTGTGACTCCTTAGACTCCTATATATAGAAAGGAGGTTTTGTCATTTGAATCATCAAAGAATTGTTCATTTATGTAATGTAAAGGAGGTTGCCCCCTCGAAGAGGCTGAATTCTAAGGCGTTGATCTATCTTTTCTCGAGCTAGTTTCATAACATTTGGTATCAAAGCTTTGGATTCTAGGGTTTCGCTGCTCCAAACAGGTCATCGTGGAATTTTCGCTATAAATTTTTTTCTGCGACATTTCAAAAGTTGAAAAAAAAACCCATTTGAGAAGAAATCGTGCTGAACCTCTAGTCCGAATTTCAGAGCTTTTCGCGCTATATTTGTAGAGATATGATCTGAGGAAGTTGGTCTTTTTGCAGACTCCTGAATTACATTCTAAACAGGTGACCTGGGGAAAATCGTCATAACTTTCTCTCTGGGGATCAGATTGAAATTTTGTAAGAAGGTACAGAAAGAGGACGGACTGTAGTTTCTTGTATGCATTTTTCAGATCCAAAGGTCGAAACAGTGACTTGTGACACGTCGTACAAGTTCGCTCTACTGAACTAGTCTATAATCAAGTCACTTTGGGAGATTTCGCATAACTCTTCCTTGGAGAATCCAATTTGGGTCAGAATTGTGGCATTGGAAAGAGGACATAGAGGGCTACTGCAGGTCACAAATTCAGAACTAGATGATCGAAATGTACAGAGATACATCAGAGGCAATATCGAGCTCCTACAAAGTGAAAAAAGGTGTGTAGATTTTCTTAAATTTTTGCTTAAGCTTGGTTGAAAATTTATTTTGAAGGAATTCAAAGGGCATAATAGAGAATTATTATCGGTAACTGATGCCCCGAGGAAAGAAAATGCAAACACCTAGTAAGGAACCTGAAAGCTCTAGCATGACTCATGAAGAAGAAGAAGAAATGCTATATGATATATCAAAATTACAAGAACAAGTGCAACAAGTGTCACTTGCACAAAAAGCAACAGAATCTAAGATGGATGGTTTAAGGAAAGATGTAGAAGCTAAGATGAATGGTTTAAAGAAAGGTGTAAAAGCTAAGATGGATGGCATGGAAGCTAAGGTGAATGGCATGGATGCTAAAATTGATGGCATGGATGATAAGATGGAAGAATTGAAGATAAATATGAATAAGTTGCTACAAGAAATGGTCACTAAGGGTGAAAGGGTACTAAAGGAAACTCATGATGAGAACAAAAGAAATGTTAATCATGATTCCATAGACTCTAATGTTGGATCAAAGACTCACCATGTTCCAAAAATCGATATGAGGAAGTTTGATGGCAAGGATCCCGCCACATGGATATTACAGATGGAGCAATTCTTCGATCTCAATAATGTGCAAAACACACAAAAGGTACGTATGACAACTTTATATTTGGAACCAAATCAGTTTGTATGGTATCAATGGCTTTGCTCTCGTAAACAATTTATCACTTGGGCAATTTTTACGGAAGAATTGATAGCACATTATGAGGATACAAAAAGCAACACTTTTTTTAGCCAATTGATAAGTCTCAAACAAAAGGGTTCAATAATGGAGCACATTGAGGAGTTCCAAAAATTGAACATAAGGGTAAAAGATATTCCAGAGGAGCATAGGATTGATGTGTTCATAGGGTCTTTAAAGGATAATATCCAACATGATGTTCGCCTTTGGGAACCTGATTCATTAGAGAAGGCATTCAGGTTAGCAAGAAAAATGGAAAGCAAAATTATGGCAACCAGGAAGCATACCACTCACAACTATAAAGACGGAAGTGTTGTTGCCCCTAGTCTTCCACAACCTATAAGGTTGACACCACAACAATTGGAAGAAAAAAGAGCAAAAGGGCTTTGTTACAGTTGTGATAGCAAATACACTAAAGGTCATAAGTGTGCTGAGAAGAAATTATTCTACATAGATTGTGAAGAGGAAGAAGAAAAGGAGCAAGAAAGGTCAAAAGAAGAGGATATACTCCAGGAACAAAGCCTAGATGAAGAACAAATAAATCCGACCATATCTTGTAATGCATTGGCGGGAATTACCACTCCTCAAACCATCAAGATAGAAGGACAAATCAAGAAGAAAAAGGTAATAGTGTTGATTGATTCAGGAAGCACCCACAATTTTATTCATTGTAAGGTAGCAAAAGAATTGAATTGCTTCCTATATCCAGCACCAGAGTGTCAAGTGATGATTGCAAATGGAGGAACAATAAATTGCTCTGGAAAGTGCCATAATATCAAGCTATCCATGGGAGAATATGTATTGACTAGCCCAATGCTTTCCATTCCAATGGGAGGTGCTGATGTTGTACTAGGAGTCCAATGGCTACAATCCTTGGGTACAATAGCTTTTAATTTTCAAGAACTTTTCATCAAATTTTCTATGGAAGGAAAGGAAGTTGAATTAAGGGGTATTGCAGGGAAACCAGGAAAGATAATCAGCTCTAATGGTATGACAAAGCTTCTAAAAAAGGAGCAAAGAGGTGTAATTGCACAATTATGTTCGCTAGATGTTTCCACATCGGAATCATCTATTTCTCCAGATCTCCAAAAAGTCTTGGACAATCATTCCAAGGTATTTGAGACTCCCAAAGGTCTCCCACCTATGCGTGATCATGATCATGCTATTCATCTGATTCCAGGAAGTGTTCCTCCAAACATCAGGCCGTACAGATATCCCTATGTCCAAAAGAGTGAAATTGAACGTATGGTTGCAGAAATGCTAGAGGCTGGTATAATTCAACCGAGTCAAAGTTCTTTCTCTGCTCCAGTAGTATTGGTGCACAAGAAGGATGGATCATGGCGCATGTGTCCGGATTATAGGGAGCTCAACAAGCTCACTATTAAAGATAAGTTCCCCATTCCTGTCATTGATGAATTACTGGATGAATTGCATGGATCAATTTACTTCACCAAGTTGGATCTTCGTTCAGGATATCATCAAATCAGAATGAAGATTGAAGACATTCCGAAAACAACATTTAGAACTCATGAGGGTCATTATGAATTTTTGGTCATGCCTTTTGGCCTTACCAATGCACCTTCAACATTTCAAGGTTTGATGAATTCAATTTTCAAACCATTCCTTAGAAAATTTGTGTTAGTATTTTTTGATGATATACTAATCTACAACAAGTCTTGGAAGGATCATGTTGAACATGTTGACAGGGTGCTACAACTATTGGAGGAGAAACAATTATATGCAAAAAGATCCAAATGTTTCTTTGGAGTCCAGGAGGTGGAATATTTGGGTCATATTGTATCTCATGAAGGAGTTAAGGTAGACCCTAGCAAAATTAAAGCCATTAAGGAATGGAAAATCCCCACATCCATAAAGCATCTGCGAGGATTTCTCGGGTTGACAGGGTATTATCGCAAGTTTGTTAAGAATTATGGGAGAATAGCAGCACCTCTAACAACATTATTGAAGAAAGATGCATTTTCATGGACTCCGGAAGCAACAAAGGCCTTTGAACATCTTAAAGAGGCAATGTGCCAAGCACCGGTCTTAGCTACACCGAACTTCACAAAAACCTTTATTGTGGAATGTGATGCTTCAGGAAATGGAATTGGTGTTGTTCTAATGCAAGATGAAAGACCCATTGCTTTTGAAAGTCGTCCAATCAAGGGAAAGTTTTTAAGCAAAGCTATTTATGAGAAGGAAATGTTGGCAATACTCCATGCACTTAAGAAATGGCGACCCTACCTAATGGGAAGACACTTCAAGGTAAAAACGGATCATGATAGCCTTAAATACTTTTTAGAACAAAGATTATCCTCTGAAGAGCAACAAAAGTGGGTCACAAAGATGTTGGGTTATGACTTTGAAATCATCTACAAAAAAGGGAAGCAAAATGTGGTGGCAGATGCACTCTCAAGAAAGGATGAGGATGTGGAAGCATTGTTGTGCGCCATTTCTATTATCCAACCAGATTGGATAAACGAAGCAAGGGAGGAATGGAAGAATGACGAAGAAGTGTGGGCACTTATTCGAAAGTTACAACAAGATTCCAGTACGTCTGATACATTTAGCTGGAAAATGATTCGTTATGGTACAAAGATCGCTTATACCTCTGTAAGAATTCCCAGCTAAAACAAAAGATTCTTATGGAATTGCACACTTCTCCCTTAGGAGGGCACTCAGGATTTTTAAAAACTTACCACAGGGTTAAGAAGGAATTTTTTTGGGATGGCCTTAAATCAGATATTCAAAAGTTTGTGGCAGAATGTTTGGTTTGCCAACAAAATAAAGTTGAAACAATTAAGACAACGGGTCTATTACAACCTTTATCCATTCCAAGCCAACGTTGGGAGGAGGTTTCAATGGATTTTATCACAGGTTTACCCAAGTCTGAGGGAAAGAGTGTCATCATGGTGGTAGTTGACAGACTTACCAAGTATGCACACTTTTGTGCATTATCACATCCATTTAAAGCCAGTACAGTTTCTACTGCATTTATGGAAACAATTCAAAAGCTACATGGAAACCCAAAGATTATTGTAAGTGACAGAGATCCCATTTTCACTGGAAATTTTTGGACAGAATTATTTTCTTGTCTTGGTACTCAGTTAGCTCATAGCTCATCTTATCATCCTCAATCTGATGGGCAAACTGAGATAGTAAACAAATGTTTGGAAGGATATCTTCGTTGCTTTGTATCTGATAAACAGACACAATGGGTCAAATGGTTGCCTCTGGCTGAATGGTGGTATAACACTTCCTTCCATACAGCAACAAAAATGACCCCATTTATGGCACTTTATGGGTATCAACCACCATCCATCACATCATATTTAAGAGAAAATTCTAAGGTTCAGGCAGTGGAACATCACATCGAACATCAACAACAAGTCCTCCAACTCTTAAAGGATAACCTCGTGTTGGCACAAAATAGAATGAAACAACAGGCAGATCAACATCGCAGTGAAAGAAGTTTTGATGTAGGTGATTGGGTATTCCTACGGCTACAACCATATAAGCAAATGTCCCTCAAGCAAGCTAAGAAGGATAATAAATTATCACCAAAGTATTATGGTCCGTACAAGGTGTTGCAAAAGATTGGTACTATGGCATACAAATTGGAGCTTCCTGCAGCTTCTCGATTGCACCCAGTTTTCCATGTTTCATGTTTAAAGAAGGTTATAGGCGACAAGCTCCCAGTTCAAACAATATTGCCAGAACTTGACGAGGAAGGAAACCGGAAGCATTCACAGAAACAAGAACTCGAAAGCTACGAAATCGATAAATTTCAGAGTATCTTATCAAGTGGAAGAACTTATCCGCTGAAGATTCCACATGGGAGGATGAGAATTTTATGCAGAAGTATCCAGAACTACTCAAGCGTTGAGGACAACACTTTTTTGAAGGAGAGGGGCATGTTGGGTCCCTATAATACTAGTGATTACCCCATTACTATTGTAGTTATACCCCTTATTAATATTGTTGTGCCCCTATTGCCCCCATATTGTTATTACTGTGCCCCATAGAATCCCTCTATTGTTATTTTTGTGGCTTTATATTATTATTGTTAGGTCGGCTGGATTATATTGTGACTCCTTAGACTCCTATATATAGAAAGGAGGTTTTGTCATTTGAATCATCAAAGAATTGTTCATTTATGTAATGTAAAGGAGGTTGCCCCCTCGAAGAGGCTGAATTCTAAGGCGTTGATCTATCTTTTCTATCTTTTCTTGAGCTGGTTTCATAACAATTTACCTTGCCCTTTGGGGCCAATTTAATTGACAATGGTTGCGTTATGAAGTATTATGTTAAGTACGTGATCTAAGGTTCAAATCCCCCTTATTTAGCATGTGAGCCATGTGTTGGGGTGCATGTGGTTTCACCTAGAGGTGATAGTGATAGTGGTGGTAATCGACCTAGTTTCACATGAATACGAGATTGGCCTAGTTGTTGATTCCTCTAGTTACAAAAAACAAAAACCATTTATCTTTTGGTTCTTCATTTGAACTTTGATTTAGAATAGTATATTTATGTCTCCTCGCGGATCTTGGTTGTTGCAATGTAGTGCAGAGCATGGTTTCATCCACATTGAAGGTGTTTTAAACCT
Organism: Pinus tabuliformis; assembly: GCA_031772625.1. Taxonomy (NCBI): domain Eukaryota; kingdom Viridiplantae; phylum Streptophyta; class Pinopsida; order Pinales; family Pinaceae; genus Pinus; species Pinus tabuliformis. Next base: position 1,633,120,460 of record CM062818.1, on the reverse strand, counting down.
TTGTTTTTTCCACTAGATTTGTACCATTTTGGATGTAATTGTGGATGAAACTTTCAACACTTCCCATCCACATCATAATGTTTGCAATGGTTGTTGGGATCTTTTCCCTATGGGGTTATTGCTACAATATTTTTCCTTTGGTCTTGTTGGTCTCTCTCGACCCTTTTATTACTACCCATTTTTGAAATCCAACTGAATGTAGAGAGCTTTCTTATTGGTATCATCTATGATTTTCACACTAAAAGGTTGTAATATCCTTTAGAATGGATTAATAGTTCTCCAAGTTACTTCATCACTACCCTAGGATCTTCTAAAGAGATACCCAACCTCATGGCCCACTTCCAGAATTTGGCCATGTATTTTTGTGCACTATCTTTGATATTGATGAAGGATTTCAGTTTTAGGAGTTGTTCCTCTTCATAGTCTATGGAATAGAATTGATTTCAATAATTTCTTGAAATCCTCCAATTTTGTAACCATGGGATTTTCACCTAGCCTCAATGCATCTACATAGCTAATAAAGCAAGTCTAAACATTTTAAAACCAATAAATGATTTTTTGTGTTTCTTTTATTAGATAAATGTCAAAATAAACGTGTAGCTATTTTAACTAGAAATTGAAGTTTTCATCATTAACTTGACTATCATAAGTTGGTATTTCAAGATTTCCTTCAACCTTTGATAAATATGGGAAGATGAAGGAACATAGTTATTATTACTTGAGTCTCCAAACCGCTTGCCTTTGGAATATTCTAGGTCAACCTTTTCTTCTTCATGCTTAGTCTATGTTGGGTGTCCTTCCTTATCCTTCAAGACCAACAATAGCATTACTATTTCAATCAATGCAAAATGTCATTGCCCCAACCAAGTGAACTTGACTTACAAATCTTCTTCATCATGTTCTTAATGAGAAGTCCCACCATTTTGGGTTTGTTACTCCTCTCTAGACTTTGTAGCAATGCTTTTCCACTTGCTTGGTACCCATTATTGGTGTTTACCATACAAGTTGTACACTAACTATTTTTGAACTTGGGCTTTGATACTATATGCATCATAAATGATAGGCTTATGACTAGTCTATCTCACTAACATGGGTCCTTCTTTGTAGAATCAAAATTGGATGTCTATAAAATTCATTTTCAAATTGAGATTAAGCTTCTCAAGAGACCAATTCATTAACAACAATGAATATATTTGTTCCTCTCCAGTTTCAAGGCTTGGTCTTTTTTTTTCTTTTGTTTGGAGTGCCAAGATCAATCCCCAACAAAGTAAAATGTTGAAAATTGTAACTAGGTTCGGTCTTCATAATGACCTAATTATGATCATGACATTGTATATTCTTTATAAAGAAAGAAAAATAAATTATATTTTATTTTTGGAGTATGGGTTTGATACTCAAGTTTGAGTCAAAAGCATGTTCTTCGTGCTTTTAGGTCTTCTAGGTCTTTCTAGGATAAAGAATATTATTGATCATGTGTCATATTCCCATTTGGACTCTTTGTAATAAATAAATAAATTTATTTTATCAAGAAAAATCCATTTTGTATCCCAAGACCAAGTCGGCCCAAGATCAAGATCAAGTCGACCTAAAGGAGGACTATTCGACCCTTAAGAGAGGCTATAAATAGAAGGGAGTTTGACCTCATTTGGACACTCAACTCATGCAAGTCTGATCTACAATAGCGAGGGAGAAAAAGAGCTAAAGAGGACAAAGCAGATCAACGTTTCTTAGGTAAAATCTCTCTCTCTCTCTCTCTCTCTCTCTCTCTCTCATGCGAAGCTAGGGTTTGTGACGCTGCTAGTTGCAGGAGGCAAAATTTTTAAAGCAGTTGCAGGAGGCCGAAACTGCTGGGCTGGAAATTTTGTTGTTGTCTTAGAAGAGATCTTGTTGGGGGTTGACTTGGGTCTTGGAAGTTTCTTTGTAAGCAGATTCTACAAATATAAGAGACATTTTTCTGGGTTTTCCCTTTTGTAGGGGTTTTGCCCTGACTTAAAGCCTATATCTTGTGTACTTTGTCTCTTGTGATCTTCATTGTTTTGATAATTTCTTGATGATTAAAACTAAAGAAGTAATTAAAGACCAACTAATATCACAAGTAATTATCAAGATAAGGAAAATAAGTTATAATCTACAAGTCTCCATATTTTCCAAAATAAAATCACTCTATCTCAAATCCTAATGGAATACCACATCCTATTTATTGAAATGCTCAACTCCAACACTTTTATCAACAACCCATCCACCCACTCATTATATAATCAAGTAATAAACAAGATGAGCACATCACTTCTCATCATTACTATATCTATAGCCATGGTATATAATATACATATAACTTATATGCTAATATGTGGATATTTGTAGGAATAACAATGTGCACAAGCTAGGTATGAATTGTTGATATGTGTAATGGTTTCTAATGTCTAACATAATGTAATGATCTATAGGAAATTAATAGAACGCACATGCTTGAGGGTGTACAGTTTAAATGTGTATTGGTTGTATAATGTTGGAATAGATCTCAATGATTATTGCAAGTGTTTCCCTTTGTTTTATACAAAGTATATGATGTTATGTCAGGTTATGAATGTTTGTGTTGAGGGCTCGAAAAATCGGGACTCCAATAAGGGGGATAACCACCCGGTTCGGACCTTAAGACAACTCCTTTTCCGTTTGGAATAGTGGCTCCGACTGGGGATGATGGGACTAGTTTCCCAATCTATTTATGATGTTTGTGCTAACGGGATGATGCTTTTCTTTTCTGGGTTTTATGGGTGAATATTTATTTTAAACTTAATCTATCTTCTAACTATCATATGCAATAATCATAATCAAAGAAAACATATAAAGATCATTTATATAATCAAAGAAAACTATCCCGGGAGTAACATTTATATATGCAATCTAAAATGATTTCTGAAAGTAATTTATAATAAAGATCATTCAATCACGATAAGAAGAGAATCCATCTGATAATGATCATTTTGTAAAAAAAGTTAGCCGAACCGATATGAGAGATATATTGCATAAAGAGACATTCATATATTCAGCATAAAGAATAAATCATCATAGAAAAGTGCAATAATGATAACTAAGAATTTAAATTTTCATATATAAATAACTGAAAATGCTTTACTGCTTGATACACAAGTAAAAGGAATTAAGAAATAGAAGTACCATTTGTAATACGTCCTACTCATGTGCTCCAACAATATTACCTTCAAATCACTTAACATCAACTAAGAGTACAGAAGTGCAATTTCAGTAGAAGATGCTAAACTCAAGTACAAAATAAATCTTGTTCCATTAATTTTACCAAAACCTCCTCAATGTGGGGCAAAATGCACGTTCTGAAGAATGTTTTTGATAAAATTTCTGGACCCCTCTCTAAATGCATGAGAGGGGTTTAAATACTAATCTATGAAACTTAAAAATAGAAATTACAAAAATAGATGAGGAGGTTTAAACGACTTGCCTCATTTTAAGTGAAAATAAACAAAAACAAAAATAAAATATGTCTATGAATAATCTTGCATCTGGTCCTTTAGATCACAAGTATCTAGCATAGGTTTAAGGAGTGTCAGTTGGCCAACTTCAGCTTTCAGTTGTTCTGCAAATACGGCATTGGTGAGTGTTGGCACCATTTTCTTGGTGGAAGTAATCAGGCACTTCAAGGTCATCCATTGGCTATGCGGTTTCACTAGGTATTGCCAATATGCCTCCCAGTTCAACCTATTTACCTGTCTAATTGCCTCTGCCCTTTCCTCTGCTGCCTGTTTCCATATTGCTTGAAGCTGTTGTGCTTTTGGAAGAAAGCCAGGGGTGGTTTCTGCTACCAAATTAGCCTTGTGTAGATTTTCATTCACACATTCGATGACACTGTTTGTTGCTGCTACCACATCCTCCATTGCCTGTTCTTCCTCTCTTAGCCAAGAATCCCATTTTGCAAATAAGATTTCTTTGTGCGATTCATCAATTTTGGGCATGTCTTCTCTTTTCCCATCTTCGGATTTCTGCCAGTTTAAGAAGTCTGAAACTTTCTTAAAAATTGAATCATATTCAAGTCATAATTCCACAACTTGGTTTGTTATGTTATCACTCATTTCACAGTGAGAATTCCACTGCGAAATCTTCTGGCATAATAGTTCTTTCTGTTGTAAAAGTTGGGAATTGAGGCCAAGTGCCTCTATGACAAACTGTTCAATTTTGGGATCATCTTTATGTAGTTCTATTATGCTATGTAACTGTGCTTCTTTACCAGCTAAACTGCTCTGATGTGCCAATTGCATTTGCTGAAAATCTTGCTGAAGTTTTGCCAACTACATTTTTGCTTGTTGGTTGATACTGACCTGCTGTAACTGTTGTTCCAATAACAAAATCCTATCTTCTTTTTCTTTGAGCAACAATTGTATCTCTGCTGCCTTGTCAATAGTTGCTAAAGCATATGCACCTGCAACCTACGAGAGCCCAGTAAGATTAGCCGATGGATCTATAGATTGGTATTTCCAGAGAACATCCAAAGGTTCATCCTTGGGAGTGAGCACTGAATCCAACTTTCTTTTCTTTCTTTGTCTTCTAACAACGACTTTATGTTGAGGGCTGTAGAATACATCTAGAGGAGGAATTTCCTCTATTCTCAATACAATCTCAAATGTGGGAGCAATGGGAATATGCTCTGTTTCCTGAGTGGTAACCACTCTTTCTATTACCATTTCTGTGGTCGTCTCTTGTGGGTTTTTTGGTGGCTCTGTGTTTTGTTCCTTTGTGTTGAGTATCTTATTAAAATATTCCCATTCTTCTTCTAAATCAATTACAGGCAGCTTTGCTTGATTTGTAAGGGGAGTTGAGGCTTCAACTTGTTTTACAAACGAAGTTTGCTGATTAGACTTTGTCGTGGATTGGGCTGTGTCTTTTATTGACTCCTCAATCTTGCTGTGCTTATTCTCTGATGTTTTTTTCAGATTGATTGCCAAACTTTTTTGCGAATTCAATTCCAGAACTTGTTTTGGATTTCTCTTTTGAATCTCCACTTATGCTTACACTGGGAGTAGGATCTCTCACTGGTTCAATGAGTAGTTGGTCCAATGGGACCTTAGATAACCTCTTTTTTCTGTAATTATCAAAAGTTTGGAGACCTTCTTGATCAAAGAGTATTTGTGCCATATGTTTCACTTCTTTGAAGGTGTTTTTCTCCAAGAAAACATCATCAAAGGGATCTTTTTCATGGGAAAATACTCTTATCTTAACCATTGTGTTAAAATATTTTACAATACCAAATGGATCATATTGCTTTCCTGGGAACTTGGGTGATTGCAAAGATAATACATTGTCAACTTCTTTGAAAGCATGCCCTAAGTCATGCAGTGCAAATACTCTGCATGTTACAACAAATGGCCTTCTTGGAATCTTTCAATATTTTGCTCATTCCTCCCTTGCCACATGTCTGATAGGCTATCTCCCTAGCCATCAGTTTGTCTGGGACATAAAAAGGTAGAACATGGGGCGAGGCAATACTGCTGAACACTCTGATATAAGTGAATAATTCTTCCCTGAACCATCTGTCTACGGGGATAATATCTACCTCAGCTTCTTGGGAAACCTAGGGGCATCTCGGTTGTAAATATTTTTGTGAATCAGAAGCATAATTCCGTGACAAATTTTGAAGAAATGTGGCACAAAATTAGATTCCCACATGACTTTGTGATATATTTGAATGGGAAGTGGATTTTGACCTATCCACTTCCATCCCATAATAGGGAATTTAGAACAAAAACAAATAGCGTCCATGACATAGGCGCTCATGAAAAATGGAGGGTAAACCCTCGAAGCAATACTTCTTTTTCTTCTGTACTCTAAAATTGCAGTGGCTAAGTTATCTGACAAGATTTGAGCCCAATTCATTATTGTAGCATTGACAGCTACATCTACTAGGGGTAACCATTCTGATGAAAATTTGGTGCTGTCTGGTTTACCAAACAGTCTACATAACATAACGACAACAAAACAGAAAGGGGAACTGAGAGAACCGGTGGCGTACATACTGTTTTTATTTTTTTTGAGTCTTTCTTCATTGTTTGACCAATTCTTTGTGCATTCTGCCAAGTCTTCATTTCCTTGGCGAACTTCTCGACAAACTGCTTGTTGTAGATGGCCTAGGGCTCTGGTAGATGGTACATGAGTCTCAGGTTGTCTGGAGTAAACGACCCCATGACTTCTTGGCTTGCCATCTTGAATTCTCTGTCCGATATGTCTGCATCATCTATAATCCACTTAACCATGTCGGTATAAGGGAGTATCTTTGGTCTTGCAGCAATGCGGTGCAAGAATGAGCATGCAAGTTCAGTCAAAGAAGCATCAAAAGAACCGCGTCCATCCATTGTAACTGTTGTTTCCATAATTCTCGGTTGTTCTTCCTCTAATAATTGATACATAGTTTCCCATGTGGATGTCCCTGCATCTCGATTACAGGTAGTGTCTGTGAACAGGGGGGTCATCTCTGACTTCTCAGAAGCGGGTGCCTTTCCTTTCTTCACCATTTCTTCAGATGTCCTGCTCTATGTGTTCTTCCTGAAAGTTGTAAGCAGAGAGAAAAATATGATAAAAATGATAGTGAATGCAGAAATTATTAATAGAAGGACGAAAATAAGGTGACAGAGGGTCTTTAATTCTAAATCACATTAAAAGATATCAACTTGCATCAAATGGTCCTTCACAACTGATCGTAATTGTTATTTTAATAAATGCCCATTAATGAATTGTTATGCTTAACTTAATGTTCATAACTTCACATTGAAAGTCAGGAAGTACTTTCTTAAAATCGTGAGCCCTTTGAGTTGCGATAAAAGCGATTTTGTGATTTTCTACACAATATCGCAGATTGCTATATTGCAAAAACTTGTTTTCGTTAAGACCTACCACCATGCGAGCCAATGCGATTTGTGATATGTGAGATGCTATTGCATTTCGCTATATCTACTTATACTTTATCAAGTAGCGCCGTATGGTTTGAAATTGCGATGCGAGAAGGTTATAAGAATTTTATGATTTCGCATTTCGTGGATCGTGTTTTCAAGGGGTAACTTTAATAAGGGAGGTCCGCCGTAATTGTTTTGCGCTGCAAGAATAATCTTCTTAAACCGGGTCTTTTCAAGGTTTATTTTAATATTCACGACTTTTCCGGATATAAAGTTATTCTTAGGATTTTTTTTTTTATCATGTGGCGCTTATTTAAGAAACTTATCATTTGTGAAGTTTTATGCGCCTATAGTATGAAAAGGTAAATTTCCATGATTTAGCAAGTTCCACTTTGACATCTTATTTTATTCAAAAAATAAAAAGGCATGATTAGATGCTAAGATTTGATTTTTTGGAAGGGTCCCCATTTATTAATGTTATTACTAATACTAGTAAATGGGGGGTTGTTGATAAGCACAAGAATTGGCGATTCACTTGGAAGAACCAGTTATCTCTGAGGGTTTTTTTGAATTTTCTAGAACTTCTAAAATAGAGATGGTTTTGAAATGAAACTATATTGTACGCAATATAAGGTAAATAGTGCTATTTATTAATAACAACATCTTGTTCTAACTATCTTTATTCTGATTATCTTCTTTTGAGAGTCAGTCATTTTACTCACATCAGTCATTACTTGGTTGTAAAGATAAAACAAAAGAATCTCATTAGATCAGTTTTGGTGTACTCATTTGTCATAGGTAGAGCCTCTACTGCCAACAGGCATTTATAGCCTCAACATGGTTACCTATTACCCAGCAATGATTCCGTGTCCCACTTGAGAAGAATGCAATTTTCAAAGATAAATCCTCATATATACTTATTGCTTTTTCTTTTCTTATTTCTCTCTTATTTCTTAAAGAACAATGTCTTAGTTTGGTGGTCAAAATTAACAGTGCCATTCACTTGATTTATAACTTAACTAAACAAGCTGGCTCTTGATGAGACCCCTTGTCTTTTGATTGAAACAATCTCGAGCCATTACCCTGTTTTGATATTCAGTATGGCAATGTCAGTTAGTTATAATCTTTATGATCATGATAAGCCAACTCTTGATGAGACCTCTTATTCTTTAAGTTTAAAGTGTATAATTGGATTACTCCTTGAATCTTGCAAATTCCTTGAGTGGGGGGGAAGTCATTGGTTCCTTAAGAATTCTCCTAGATGACAATTGTAGAGTTTAAAAATAGCTTTTCCGCAGAGAGTCTTTGCTTTGTTATTGATACCTTTTGTGACTGATGTAAGGAAAATTTCTTCCTAAGGTTGATTCTAACCAAAAATCAGATAGTTGAAATAGAAGAACAGACAAAAATTTTCAAAATAATAGAACTTAACCATATGTTTCATAAATGGAGATTGATTTTCATAACCACTCCTACTTATACAAGTGAAAAAAAAAAATTGAAATGAGAAACTATTCTTTTTGTGAAACCAAAAGTGAACATTCTCAACTTGTTTTATTATCAAAAGAATACTTAACTAAAAATATGATCTACAAAAAAATAGAAGAGATCATCTTGTATGGAAAATATTTCTTTAGGATCTGTCCATTAACAGGTAAAGATTCCCTTTTCCCTGTTAAATCTTGTAACATGAAAGTTGATGGGCCAATGAGTTCGACAATCTGGAATGGTCCAAGACACAACCGTTGGAATTTAGTATGCTTGCCTCTCTCTTCATGGGTTTTATCCCATTTTAATACTAATTCTCTAAGTTGAGAATATTTTCTAGACACTGAGTTTGAATCAAAAGAGGCTTTCACTAATTGTTGATGATGCGCATGGGTAATTCTGGCCTTTTCTCGTTCCTCTTCAAGTTTAAGAATTTGTAATTGTCTTAATTAGATGGATAAGGAAGGAGTTTCTTCAACGAATTGAACTAAGGCTAGTGAAGGAATAGCTAGATTTGTTGGTAAGACCACTTCTTTCCCATAAACTAAATTAAAAGGAGAAGTGCCGATGGAGGTTTTCCGAGTTATTCGATCTGCCCATAGAGAATACACTAAAGACTTATGCCAGTTTCTTTGATTTTGATCTATTAGCTATGCTACAAATTCAGTGTGTAAGGATTAAAATTTGGTTGGAAAACGGGTTTTAGTGGCTAAGGAGTTCATGGCAGATTGTTTTACCCTTCCCCTTTTCTTTTTCCCGCTTAATCCCTTCACAACCCTATTTACCCCTTTTTCCTTTAGCCCCCAGGTATTTTTATGTTTAATGTTAAAACCCCGACAACCCTTTATAAATCGTATTAATTCATGTTGTTGTTTTATCCTGCACACATAATAAAACCTAGAACCCTAAGTCGTAATAAAGACCAGGCCAACGTATGTCATTTCATCCCTAAGCACGTGTTATAATTCGTCAGCCACCCGATCTTCCAGCTTCATCATCTGCCGATCAACGCTTCCCCTGCTCCGTTAATCCGTTCATCCTTTAACCCGTGGGGAAGCGGTTTCCCGCCTGCCATGCGTCTTCATTTTATTGTATCATGCTTCCCCTGTATGTATATCGCCGCAACATAAAAGTGGTGCGGGAAAACCACTTCCCGCCATCGTACCATTTCCCCGCCCATTAACCATCGCCTTCTTTTGTCACCCGATCGCCATCGGATCTGCCCGACCGCGATCCGACGACCCTCATTCACCCTTTTCATCCGCCTCCCGATCATTCACTCTAGCATGATCTCCACTGTCCATCTCTCTAATCTAACAGCTCATATTCAAATTGTGTTTTTGTACCTTCCCGTTGCCCTCCGTCAGCATATCTTGATCATCCATGCAATACATTTGACGACCAGTGTTCCTCCTCGGCCCTTCGTCCATGTTTGATGTATATTACTATGTTTCTAGCCAATTTTGAGCGCGCAGAGAAGCAAGTTATGAGCCAGCTACCTGCATTTAATCATCAGCTACCACAGTTAAGGAACAACACAATCAAGGACAAAAAGGACACCCTCGAGCAGTTCAACTATGCAACAGGAATGGAAGTTTATTCAGTCAACATTCCACCTATTCGAGGAGTACATCAAAGTGCCAAAGAATGTCAAATTTGTTAATTAAAAACAGTCAAAATGTATCATAGCCCACAACATTTTGTAAATATGGTTGGTGATTCATTAAGACACCTCCACGCATACCCTAGTAGAAATTTTTGTAAACTAATTCTATATATACCCAGAAAAATGATGTAATCAAGTTGATGAATGTGAGGTGAGTGTTAGTGTGTTGTAAGCTTCAACTTCTGGAGACTGTAACTACTTTGAGACCTGTAGATTCTAGTCTTCATTTCCATCTAATACAAGCTTATTTTGCTGTCATTTGCTCACTTTTCACTTCTTCTATGTTCCAGGCTGTGCCTGTTTTGCATTATTTCATGTGATGTGAATGTTTAGAATCAGAGGGGCTGTCATCCCACCTCTGTGTTAGAATTTAGCATGTATCATTGAATTTGCTTGCAGGTTTTTATTGTTTTAATACCAGAGAGTTGTCATCCTGTCTATGTATTAGATAATAGGTTTACAAACCTCCTTACTGGTTGCAGCTGGCCATCACAGGGTCTTGTGTATCTGCTGGTGTAGTCAGTCTTCTCCATCATCTCATTTTGTTTAAATTGTGAGTAACTAGTGGTTAAAAGCCTTGTAGTATGGGGGTGTTCACCCATGTCTGGGGTTAAGCATAGTAGGAGTGGTTATCTGGCTTGAATGTGCAGCATTTCTTTCATTCATATACCATTTATCCAACATCTTTGTTGAGTTTGTAATGTTCCCGAGCATCACTGATATACAACCTAGGTGAGTTTCTTGGAGTGATAACATTAATTGGCGCCATTGCTGGGGAGAGGAGAATCGAAGCTCAGCTTTCCTGGGAGAACGACACAGCTTCAAACTTTGATGACAGACAAGGTTTGAACACAGTATTTTGGTTGTAATCATCTGTCTGGCGACTCCACTGGAAGAACACCATCTTTTGGCGACTCCACATTGTAGTTTTGGATTAGTTTATGAGACACACTCGAAGAAATCATTAGAAATCTCCAGCTAAACCAGTGCCTGAACCTGAGAGGACTGCTAAATCGAAAATACCATCACAGGAAGAGGCATCAGGATCCGGTAAGCCTAAGAAATCCCATTCATATCTGAAAGATAAATTTGTTGCTGAAGACTTGCAGTTTGAAGATTTAGAAGTCAACACCGTTAATAAAGAAAAACCTTCAGAGATTAGTTCAGCCCCTTGTTCAGTTAGTTCTCCTTTGAATCTCAGTCCAAAGAAAGCTTCCCATTCAGTCCAGAACATCCCTTATTCATTGCCATTCATCACATTACTTCCTACTCCTTCATCTGTTAGTATTCTTCCAAATATTCCAATCATGGCAGGACAGCAAGCACCTACGAGGATTGAGAGAATTGTAGCTGCTAGATATGGACCTCTAGGTTTGCCTATCCCTCTAAATCCTATGCCTGTGGGAGAATATCAGAAATATATGCCTAAATTTACTGGAACAAAGGGAGTAACCACAGAAGAACACCTTGAAGCTTTTTACAATTATGCTGATAACCTGGATATAAGTGAAAATGATGTATGGATGAGAGTTTTTGTCTAGAGCCTTGATGGAGAGGCTAGGAAGTGGTTTAGAGAGTTACCCCATAGATCAATTACAGATATTGAAGCATTAGATGATGCATTTTTGAAGCAATGGGGAGATAAGAAGGACTTGCTGTATTACCATACAGAGTTTGGTAATCTGAAGAGGGAAAATGGGGAATCAATACCTGATTTTAATAAAAGATTCAATCGAATGTATAGTAAGATTCCAGCTGAGGTAAAGCCTACTCCTACCTCTACCAAAATCACTTATGCCAATGCTTTTGAATCATATTTTTGCCTGTTACTGAGAGAAAGAAGATGTGCCACGCTGGCAGACATGCAGGATGTAGCCCTAGAAGTAGAGTCTAATATCATGGTTGCAGAAAAGCTAAAGAGTCAATCTGACAGGAGAAGATAGAGAAGCCAGGCTTCTACTTCCTCTAGTTCATCTTCAGAGCCAAAATTAGACAAAATGACCAAGATGATAGAGTCATTAGCTGCTGAAATTTCTAAGCTAAAGGTTGAGCAGAATTCAACGAAAACAAGGCAACAAAACCCATTTGCTCCAAGAAATCAGAATCTTTTCAGAAGAGCAAATGAGCATTTACAAATAATACAGAGGGGTGAAGAAATAAAAGAAGATCAGAAAGTAAAAGCTCCCTTCCAAAATGTAGTCATGGAGGAAGAACATTTTGAAGAAGATGAGGATGAAATTCACAGCATGGAAGATAAAGGCAGCGCTGCATTTTTGACATTAGCTGAGTATGAACAATCATTGCTGCTAGAACAACATGATCAGGAGTGGGACAGAGGAGCTATTCTACAAACTGAACAACAGTAGAGATATGATCTGAGATCCAATGCAAAGAATGTCAAAGAAAATCCCGCACAAAGAGCTGTTGTCCAAACAGAACCACAGAATATCAAGCAGAGAAGACCAGCAGCTGATCCAGTCATCCTCAAAGCTCCAGTTCAAGAGGTAAAGTGTTCTGATAAATCATCTTCTTCCTTCAGCTTTGAGTCAGAAGTTCAGAAATTGAAAATATATGTGCCTCTGGTTGAGTTGGTGAAGAGTGAAATATTTAGAAAACCTATCCTTGAAGCCCTCGAGCTAGAAACCAGACAAACCTCCACTGACTCTGTTAATTTGCAATATGACAAGCCTGCCATTGTGCTTAGTCCCATGATTGAGCATGCTGATAATAATTCTCCATCATTTTATGTCTCCTTGACCATTCATGACAAAATCCTCCACAATTTCTTGCAGACACAGGGGCCAACCACAATCTAATGCCTAAAGCTATCATGGAAGAGTTAGGCCTTGATATCACTAGACCCTATCATGATCTATTTTCTTTTGATTCAAGGAAGGTGAAATGTATTGGATTGATTAAAGATCTGGCCATTACCTTAACTCAGCTGCCCATGAAGAGTATGATGATGGATATTGTGGTAGCAGATGTGCCTCCCAAGTTTGGTATGCTATTGTCCAGAGGGTGGATTAAGAGACTAGGTGGGACACTCCAGAATTATTTATCTTACGCTACTGTCCCAGTTTTTGGAGGGGAAAGCAGGAGGTTATATAGAGAAACACAACTGGTATATATCATCAGTGATGAGAAGAATCCTACAAATCATCCTATATATGCAGTGGACACTGATTTTGGAGCATGCATTCTCCAAATAGAAGAATCTCAGAAGGCTGAAATGCAGCTCAAGAAACCAATTCTTTAGGCCGAGAAAGAGCAGGAACGCCAGGTTTGGGAGATGTTCTTTGATGGAGCATGTTCCAAGGAGACTGCAGGAGCAGGGGTGGTGCTAGTATCTCCACAACAAGAAAGCATTCAGCTGTCTTTTAAGATGGTCTTCCAAGTCATAAACAACATAGTAGAATATGAAGCTCTGCTATTGAGCCTTAATGCAACAAACGTGTTATCACAAAATCACTACTGAGGGCTGCAACCAAGTAAGATTTCATGTAACTATTTCAACCTATCTTTAGACCAAAGATTAGCCTCTTTGATCAGAGAGGGCTCTCTCACAACTCTTGATAAAATCCTTCAAACACTAGATGGCTAACTCTTTATTTACTTATGAAAGCATAACTGGTTGGAAACACATCAAACTGGCTCTCATTGGGCTATGGAGTCTATAATATTAAGTAAACAAGGAAAACACAGTGATCTCATGGAAATCAAGGCTCTTAGCATTACATGTCAAACATACTCCACCAAAACATAGCTTGCTGAATACACAAGAAGTCAGAGCATATAATTATGAATTCTGAGTGATTGCATTACAACAAGACTATAAAAGAACATAAAGTATAAAACACCATCACTACATTTGAACATGACAATCCTTCGAGAATCTTGAGAAGAGAATAACTCTGTTTTACTATTACTGTCAAAAAAGGTCTTACAATGGCCCAAAACAACACTGTTTTTCTATAAAGTATCCAACCTTTTTTACATAAAAGTTATTCCTATATATAGCCAATCAAAACACTACTGCATGAGACTCCTCAACAAGCATGAAGGGAGCTCGGAATTTAGACATTAATGACCTTAACTATATCATAAACAAACTAATTGATTACAAGAGATATGGTGCTACGAAAACAGAGGACTCCATCACATTGGCACTTTAAGTCTTTCTCCTCGTATACTTTGCTGCGTTCTTGGAGCTTTCCACCTGTAGCATTACAATAATAACCAAACCCAAACTGAAAGCAGATTCAATGTATGGACAGCTCCGGATACCTGATGCATAGATGATTCATCAACCAATAAGAAAATGAAGCCTATATTCTCGGTTGCTGCCTCCCATCGATGTTCATGTATTAATGATCCAGTTTCAAGCCATTTAATCCTTGGATAGTCCCGTGTGACTGAAGAAAACTCATGATCTGGCCATCCCATAACTAGACAAGTGTATCACTTAACACCTCAGCAGCTCTATCATAACCCTAAAAACTCGGACATAAAGTGAAACTTTCAATAAGAGACAAAACTTCACCTTTTCTTCGAATATTTACACCTGGCATCCTTTTTTAAATATCTGACTGACCTTCTATAACCTCCATGCTGGCATTAAGTCATCTCTTTAAATATTTGCTGACCTCAGCATTCAAACTCAAGTTTTCAACATAACCAGTCATCTACAGCAGTTTCGTAGCGCGCTACGAAACTGCTGTAGGTCATCAAAATTAAATACATGAACCTTAAAGCAACAATAACTCAAGTCTGTGATTTCTTCAGTCATTCTATACAGGTGTAAAGACATCAAAAAGTCTCAAAAAGCTTTAAAAAGACAATGGCCAAAATATATCAAAATTTGGAAAACACATCCCTTCTTGAATCATTTAGCTAGTTTGTCTAGCTTCTCTTTCAGGCTGATGACTTCTTCCTTCAACTTCTTGTTCTCTGCTCTTAGACCTGCATTTATTTGTTTCATAGTCTTCGCCTGCTTCAGAGCTGGCACTGTCCATACATAGGCATCAGATACTGAGCTAGCTTGACTGATCAAACTTGTTTTACCTTTCATTACAGCTTTCTTATAGCTTGTATATCTTACTGCCTTTTCTTTAAAAACATTTTGAACCTGAGGTATTTCCTTACTTGCTTCAGCTTGTTTCTTAATGGCAATCACATTTCCACTTTGACTGATAACAACTTTATCATCCTTGTTCTTGTTTTTAGCTGCTTGGACTATTTCAGAGAAGATTTCAAGTGCCTCTGTCCTAGGCATCTCTGAAGGTGCTTTCTCTTTCTGAGCTTTTTCCACTTCTTTCATTTGCCTTCTAGTCATTGGTCTGCGTGGTTTAAAGGCATACTCTTCACTTGGTTCTTCAAACTTTAATCTTTTAGAAGCCTTTGACTTCTTAGAACTTTCAGGTGAGGACTGTGTTAGATCAATATGCATTGGTGATACCAATTGATCTTGCTCAAGTTCAAGTGGTTCAATTTGGATTGGATGATCTTGCTTTAATTCAATGGCTTCAAGTAAGTCATTTAAACTACCCTTTGAAATAGGACTTTCTTCTACAGGGGCTGACTTTCCTTTTTCTTTGCTTAGCTGGCCTCTAGTTCTCACCCTTGAAACCCTTTCAACTTCACTGGATTTAGTTTCATCTTTTCTTTTGTGAGTCTTCTGTTTTGATGACTGAGGTGTTTCCTTGGGAGATGACTTAGAGGTTTCCTTTTCAGATACTCTAGATGATTTTGAAGTTTTATCTACTGATGCTTCAGGTGTTTCTTTAACTGCTGGCTTAGGAGTTTTCTTCATTGATGCTTCAGGTGTTTCTTTAACTGTTACAGACCTCTCTGATTTCTTTGTTTTAGCTTTGGGCTTCTTATGGTCTGTTATTTCTCTCCTAATTTCAGCCAAAGTAGTTTCCTCACTCCTTTCTTCTCTTTCTCTTACAGGTAATGGAGTGAGGCCCGTTTTACTTGGGAAACCGGCCATAAACACAAATGAATCCCAGTCTTTACCAATTTTATGTAGGCTATCCAACACCAGCAATTTAACCAGACCATGATGAAAAAGAGATGTTTCATAAGCATCTTTCTTTAACTGAATCTTATCACACATCTTGCTAATACTCCTGAACAAGTAAAAAGGTATGTCTATTGAACTCTTACCAGTGAAGTGTAACAGCAGCTTGAAGTGGTATGAGTAGACTTTGTTGTACCTACCCTCACATGTCAGGTACTTCTGGATACATGTCAATAGCATAGCATAATTCTCCTTTAGATAGCTCCTTGGGACAGCTTTAGTGAGATCTTCATCTACATAAGGTGCCTTCAAGAACTCTTTACACGGACCCATGTCAAACTTGAAATTCTTGAACCACTCTTGGCCACCCCTCGGGATTTCTGTGACAGTAGAAATGACTTCAGGGGACACCGGAAACTCCAACATGGCCACCTTCGAATTCAGTCCAGTGAAGTTCAATGCAAATGCCTTGGTCACTTCTGCATGTCCACCCTTTAATTTTTCACAGAATCGCCAACAACCAGCACTTCGAAATGCCTTTGCTACCTCCTCATTTCCGAGAGTTACATCTAACCCCTCCGGCTCTGTTCTCACACATTTACCCGAACGGTGTTCCTTTCTTTCCATGCTTCTTTAAGTATTTTTACACAAGGGAATGACGGTGTTTTGCAGCACGAAAACAATCTTTAGCTGTAGAGAGCAGGCTCGCTTGCAGTAGTCCGTTTAAAACAAAGCTCAGGCTTTTCATAGAGCAAAAACATTCATATGATATGAAGAACTCATTATGGAATGACCACCCCCTATAACGTCCTACAAACTGACACACAACTATATGACTTCGGACCTTATGGCAAAATAATGGCTAATCATGACATAGAAAGGGTGTGAAAAGACAATCATAACCGGATTTGTGACTCACTACTCTCGGATTAGACATTCAGAGAAAAACGCTGCAAAAAACCCTGAAACTCTGATTTCGTAGCGCGGGCAGTTCAAATTTAAGAGGATGCGCTACGAAATCGCTGACAAACAGAGCGCTACGAAAACACGCAAACATTATTTCGCAGCAAAACTGACCAATCACACCCGCGCTGCGAAACTGCGCAAGTACCAAAGACATCATACCCGCGCTGCGAAACTGCGCAAAGTACCAATGACATGACATGACATAACTAACAATGATGGAGGGTGTCTAATGATCTTGCCTTTACACGAATTCTCATCCACAACTCTTGAATTTCAAATTTGAAATTGACATCAACTAACAAACCTATTTACAAAACCTCAATACTTTATAAAAACTTATGGACACTCTTATATACATGAACTATAGTTCCTAGTGATAACAAAACGACAGAGGAATAAAAAATTTGAAGGTGTTTGGAGATGTTGATCTAATTATACAGCAAGTAAATAAAACATTTCAAGCAAAGCACCCAAGGCTTAAAGCATACAGAGATGAGGTATGGAGAATCAAAGACTCTTTTGATTTTTTCTGTATTTCATATATTCCTAGAGCCCAAAATCAGCTTGTTGATTCCCTAGCTGTGTCTGCTAGTCTATTTATTCCTCATATGCCTCCTAGTCTAGTTTATGAAGTCCAAATGAAGTACAGACCTTCCTTGCCTGAAAATGTCCACCATTGGAAAGTTTTTGAAGATGAGAATGAGTTGAATAGGTTCTTGCAAGTCATTGATGAATTTTCAGAAATGAAAATTGACCTAGAAAATGATGCCTTGTTAGAAAAACCCCAGTCCCAGCTTAGAAATAAGATTGGTAAGAATAGCATTGTTTAGCTTCCTAATAACCATATTCCTAAGGGCCTAATTCCTCTTGAAACACTGTTTGATCAGAATGATGTGCCCTACAAAGCTGCCCAAAAAGAAGACCAATCTACAGTCTGTAAGCATGATATAGGAAGTCTAGGTCAACCTAAGTATGTGAATTTGTCCACTCATTTGTCTGCTAATCAGAATGCTGAATATTGCAATTTAATGAGGCAGTTTGTAGATGTGTTTTCCTGGGAATACAGTGACCTGAAAACTTATGATAAAGATATAATTCAGCAAAAAATCCCTCTAGAAAAAGACACAGTTCCTTTCAAATAGAAGCTGAGACCAATAAATCCCATGCTTCTTCCATTGATTGAAAAAGAAATTAAAAAGTTGCTGGCTGCCAAGATTATTGTTCCCCTCAGATATTCCAAATGGGTAGAAAACTTGGTGGTTGTGAGGAAGAAAAGTGGTGAAATCAGACTCTGTGTTGATTTCAGAAATTTGAACAAATGCTCAAAGAAAGACAATTATCCTCTGCCAAAAATGGAGCATTCGCTGCAGAAGGTCTCAGGAGCTAAAGTCATGTCATTTTGAATGAATTTTCAAGCTTCAATTAGATCGCTGTGCACTCGGATGATCAAAAAAAGACTGCATTTACCACTCCTTGGGGCACTTTCATGTATGCCAAAATACCATTTGGATTGATGAACGCTGGAGCTACCTTTCAGAGAGCTATGGATATAGAATTTGTGAGAGAGAAGGACAAATTTGTGCTTATCTACCTTGATGATATAATAGTTTACTCCAACAACCATCAAAATCATTTGCAACATTTGAAAAAGGTGTTTTTGAAGTGCAGAAGGTTTGGAATTTCGGTCAATCCAAAGAAATCATAATTTGCTTTACATGAAGGCAAGCTGTTGGGACATATTGTGTCTGCTGCAGGTGTCTAGATTGACCCAGAAAGAGTCAAAGCCATTCAGGCTTTGACTATCCCCAGATCAAAGAAGGATATTCAGTCCTTTCTGGGCAAAATAAATTTTGTCAGGAGGTTTATTCCAAATTTTGCAGAACTAGTGAAGCATGTTACCTCCATGTTGAAAAAAGGAGTAGAGGTAAGATGGACTGAAGGAGCAAGAAAATCATTTGACTCAATCAAGAAAGCTATTATGAAGGCTCCCACATTAATCAGTCCTGACTACAGCAAGGAGTTCCATATTTTCTAATTTGCCTCTGAAGACACTATTGCAGTTGTTTTATTGTAGCAAGATGAAGAAGGTTTGGAGCATCCAGTGGCATTTTTCAGCAAGAATCTGAGGGATGCTGAACTAAGATATGACACTATAGAAAAGCAGGCATATGCTCTCATTAAATCCTTGAAGGCTTTCAGAGTTTATATCTTGCATTCAAAAATAATTGCATATGTGCCTTCTACTGCAATAAAAGATGTCCTAACTCAACCTGATGCTAATGGAAGAAGGGCAAAGTGGATTGCTAAAATGATTGAATTTAACATAGAGCTGAAGCCCACCAAGTTGGTCAGAGGTCAGGGTCTTGCCAAGTTATTGGCTGAAGAAAATTGCAGGTCTTTGGACAATGATTTCATATGCACGATAGCAGAAAATGGTCAGGCAGAAGAAGAGGAAATTGTTAAAACAGTGAAAAAACAGTCAGTGGCCGAGAATCTAGCTTCATGTAACTGGTATGCTGCAATAATTAATTTCTTGTTGAAGCTAGAAATCCCTTCAGAATTTACTCAAATTCAAGCTAGAACTTTAAAACTCAGAGCAAAAAAGTATTGCATTATGGAAAATCTGCTCTACTAGAGGGATCCATATGGAATATTTCTAAGGTATCTAGACAAAGAACAGTCAATTGAAGTGATGCAACAGTTTCATTCTAGCATGTGTGGAGGGCACCATTATTGGAAAACCACCGCCCACAAAATTCTCAGAGCTGGGCACTATTGGCCCACTTTATTTTCTGATGTATTTGTTTGTGTTAAATCTTGTGACAGGTGCCAAAGATTTGAAGGAAAGCAGCATTTGAAATCCCTGCCCCTAAAACCAATTCTGGCAAAAGGACCTTTTCAGCAGTGGGGCTTGGATTTTATTGGAGAAACCAATCCACATTCCAGTGGCCAGCACAGGTGGATATTAGTTGCCACTGATTATTTTACAAAGTGGATTGAAGCAATCCCTACGAGGAAGGTTGATCATAATGTGGTCATCAAGTTTCTAACAGAAAATGTTTTCAGCAGATTTGGTTGTCCACATAAGTTAATCACAGATAATGCAGCAACCTTCAGAGCTAAGGAATTGATGGAAATGTGTGACTCAATGGACATCAAACTTGTTCATTCCACCTCATATTATCCACAAGGAAATGGTCTAGCAGAATCCTCTAATAAAAGTCTAATAAGAATAATTAAAAAGCTGTTAGAGGACAATAAAAAGAATTGGGATTCAAAGCTCAAGTAAGCACTGTGGGCTGACAGAGTGACCATTAAAAAATCCACAGGGAATTCTCCATTCAAATTGGTGTATGTCACTGAGGCTGTATTTCCAATTCAGATAACTCTCCCTGTGGCAAAGTTCCTTCAAGAAGAGCAAGATGAGGAAGAAGACATAGCATAGAGAATCACTGATTTGATAGAGTTACATCAGATTAGAGAACAACTGGTTGAAAGGGCTGCATCACATCAAAGAAAGATCAAACAAGCCTTTGATAAGAAGGAAAAATTAAATAATTTTCAGGTTGGTGACTGGTGGGCCCCAGTATTGCAACAATAATGCTGCAACTCTTGAGACTCCCTTCTTTAATTTTATCAACCCGGTAGTTCGTAACAAACTTGGAAGCGATGGTGCTGTATGCACAAGTACTAGCTCTTGCCGCAACTGTCACTTGGTCAGCTGGCACAAGTCCGCTAGGGGCTTAAGCCAACTTCTATGAGCTCTTAGAAGAAGCTTTTTAACTGATGGATGAAAGCTAACTCAAAGGAAGCTAATCTACTTGCGGAAAGAAATTGAAAGCCAAAAAGAGACGCAAACCCTAGCAAACCCTAATTCTACCAGCTAGTCCTACTGACGCAAAGGAGAGCATGCAAGCTACTAAAAGAGATGCCATTACTTCTATGAAGGTAAAATACATGTGTCTAGACTACCTCTATCTGAAGAAAACATCTTTTTGTATTTTTGAATAAGTTGTTAGAATTATCATGCATGTGCTTTTAACTAATTTTTTTTTTTTTACTGTGCAGAGGTGGATCAAGGAGGAGAAATGCTTGGAAAAGGTTGAGAAGGTTCAGAGAGGGTCTAAGGAGTCCCTAACACCCTTTCGGAGAGTTTCACAAAGTTTGGCTACCAAGAAACCTCATTTGTGAGCTTCTACAGGAAGTCTGCAGGGGTTCTACAGGATGTTCAGAGATTTCTACAGGATGTTCTGTAATTTTCTACAGGATGTTCTGAAAAGAGGATTTTGGAGAATGGATGGAGGGAAAAAGGTGGAGGAACGAGTATGGAGGTGAAATAGGGGTGTAGGGGAGTTCAAGACTTGGAGGATGGAGCCGAGGAGTGGCGCAGATGGTGAGATTTGTTCAAGGAGGGATGAAATGATGTTGCACAAGAAGATGAGAATCATGGCAAAGTAAACGAATGAGGTAAATGTAAGGTAAGGGTTCTGAGTGAAGGATGAAACAAGTAGGTTGGATGGAGTATGTGTAGGTAAGGAAGGGTAATAGGAACTCTGCAAGTGGTTTTTCAAACTAAACAAACAAACACTTATAAAACCTATGACCTAGTTACTTTACTCTATTTTGACCTAAGTAACAACAAAAGGAAATGAACAACAGTTTATTCGAAATGGAATGCGTGAACTAACTTATGACACTAAGAAATCATCAACTGAAGCATTTAAACACTACTAATATCAACATCTACAAAAGAGGATTCCAACACTAAGAATTGCATGGCAAAGAAAAACAGCGTTTTTGTTGGCAGCAAAGTCACATTGGTCCCAGCTCATGATTCCATTGAGGGGGAGGTGAGATCCAAGGTGTTTGGTAGCCTTTTTCTGAAGATCTTCCCTATGATTAACCTATCAAGCAAATCTGAACATGAAAAACCTTTTTAATCATCAAAAGCAACCTAAACAACAACACAATATTTAAATCTAAATAGCAGATTTATTCTAAGAATGCAACAAAGACACATGAAAGTAAACAAAGGAGGTACTGGGCACTTGAGATGGGCCTAACCCCAAGAGCTACAACCTCCTAAGAGAGATTTAGAGCTGGTGCAAAGCTGGATTCATCTTTATTGATCAAAAGAAATGTTAGATTCCAAAAACTGTCCACAAGGAGAACTTGAAAATGTGCTGAAAGCAAAGCTAATCTACTACCTAAAAATCGAACTACAAAATGACTAACTACTGGCTACAAAGTGACTAACTGAAATGAGGCCCTCAGCCCTCTTATTTATACAAATTGAGGACCCAACAGTCCTCCTAAACTTTAGGGACTCGGCTGCCCAAAACTTGTAGTTAACAGCAGTCCCACTTGACTTGCTTGGCTGCCCTTGTGCTAATTGATTTGATGGCCCTTGAACTCCAAGATGATGGTGGAGAATTCGAGGTAAGGGCCCATAAATGAAGGGAACACCTTCCTAAAAATACTCTCCACGAATTTGGCTGCCAAGTGCTCATTTCAACCATTGACTTTGTCTCCAAATTGACCAAAAAGGCTACACAAAGCACACATTAGACTTGTTGGCATAATGACTAACCCAATTCACTCTATTAGCATAAATATAATAAAAAACATGCAATAAACTAATGAGAATGGTGGATTAAGTCGAATTAGGAGGTTGAATGAGCCCAAATAATCATCCATTTTTGGGGCTCATCAGTGACTTGGTTTTGAAATGGGATACATTAAAGGAGAAGAAAGGCAATCATGGGAAATTTGATGCTTTCTGGACAGGGTGTTTCATCATTTTGCAGATTCAAGGGAAAAACACTTTCATACTGAAATGTATGGGAGGAGAGACAGTTTTTGATGGCCCAATTAATGGGAGGTTTTGAAAGTTTATGTTGGTTAAGGTTTGTGGCCTTAAAGGTTGTAAATATTTTGTTTTCATCAGTTTTGTGCAGGCAAGTAGACTCCATGCCCAATGGAACGCTAGAAATTTTGATTAATGTGTTTTCAGCAGGAAAGGCAATGGTCTGCAGGTCCTTGAGACCTCATAGGGAGGATCTCATCCCCAGAAGGAGCCAGTGTTAGTTATGTTACAAATTCAGTGTGTAAGGATTAAAATCTGGTTGGAAAATGGGTTTTGGTGGCTAAGGAGTTCATGGCAGATTGTTTTACCCTTCCCCTTTCTTTTTCCTACTTAATCCCTTCACAACCCCGTTTACCCATTTTTCCTTTAGCACCTGGGTATTTTTATGTTTAATGTTAAAACCCCGACAACCCTTTATAAATCGTATTAATTCATGCTGTTTTTTTACCCTGTGCACATAATAAAACCCATAACCCTAAGTCGTAATAAAGACCGGGCCTGCGTATGTCATTTCATCCCTAAGCACATGTTATAATTCGTCAGTCACCCGATCATCTGGCTTCATCATCCGACGATCAACGCTTCCCCCATTTCGTTACTCCATTCATCCTTTAACCCGCGGGGAAGCTGTTTCCTGCCTACCACACATCTTCATTTTATTGTATCGCACTTCCCCTGTACGTATACCGCCGCAGCATAAAAGTGGAGCAGGAAAAACACTTCCCACCATCGTACCATTTCCCCACCCATTAACCATCGCCTTCTTTTGCCACCCGATCGCCGTCGGATCTGCCCGACCGCGATCCGACGGCCCTCATTCACCCTTTTCATCCGCCTCCCTATCGTTCACTCTAGCATGATCTCCGTCGTCCATCTCTCTAATCTAATGGCTCATATTCAAATTGTGTTTTTGTACCCCGTGGCCCTCCGTCAGCATATCTTGATCATCCATGCAATCCATCCGACGGCTAGTGTTCCTCCTTGGCCCTTCGTCCATGTTTGATGTATATTACTGTGTTTTTAGCCAATTTTGGGCGCACAGAGAAGCAAGTTATGAGCCAGCTACCTGCATTTAATCATCAGCTACCACAGTTAAGGAACAACACAGTCAAGGACAAAAAGGACACCCTCGAGCAGTTCAACTATGCAACAGTTATGGAAGTTTATTCAGTCAACATTCCACCTGTTCGAGGAGTACATCAAAGTACCAAAGAATGTCAAATTTGTTAATTAAAACTAGTCAAAATGTATCAGAGCCCACAACATTTTGTAAATGTGGTTGGTGATTCATTAAGACACCTCCACGCATACCCTAGCAGAAATTTTTGTAAACTGATTCTATATATACCCAGAAAAACGATGTAATCAGTTTGATGAATGTGAGGTGAGTGTTAGTGTGTTGTAAGATTCAACTTCTGGAGACTGTAACTATTTTGATACCTGCAGCTTCTGGTCTTCATTTCCAACTAATACAAGCTTCTTTTGCTGTCATTTGCTCACTTTTCACTTCTTCTATGTTCCAGGTTGTGCCTGTTTTGCATTATTTCATGTGCTGTGAATGTTTAGCATCAGAGGGGCTGTCATCCCACCTCTGTGTTAGAATTTAGCATGTATCATTGAATTTTCTTGCAAGTTTTTATTGTTTTAATACCAAAGAGCTGTCATCCTGTCTATGTATTAGATAATAGATTTACAGACCTCCTTACTGGTTGCAGCTGGCCATCACAGGGTCCTGTGTATCCGCTGGTGTAGTCAGTCTTCTCCATCATCACATTTTGTTTAAACTGTGAGTAACTGGTGGTTAAAAGCCTTGTAGTATGGGGGTGTTCACCCATGTCTGGGGTTAAGCATAGTAGGAGTGGTTATCTGGCTTGAATGTGCAACATTTCTTTCATTCATCCACCATTTATCCAACATCTTTGTTGAGTTTGTAATGTTCCCGAGCATCACTGATATACAACCTAGGTGAGTTTCTTGGGGTGATAACATGATCAATAGTTCGTTTAATAATTCTAATAAGGTTTTTGTTCGTAGATTCGGCTAACCCATTCCCTTGTGGATAATAATTAACAGAATATTTGAGTTTAAAACCTATTTTGATAGCAAATTCTATCATGGCATTGCCTGAGAAATAGGATGCATTATCAAATATTAAGGCGGAAGGCAAGCAAAACCTGGTGATGATAAATTGATCTATAAATTCAATGATACTCTTAGAGTTGGCTGCCTTGAGTGGAACTAATTCTATCCATTTGGTAAAGTAGTCAGTAGCTGTAAGGATGTATTTATGTTGTTTAGGAGAATGAGGAACGATCTCATCTATTATATCTAATCCCCATTGTTCAAATGGTTGATCAATGTTGACCGGCTGTAATGGTAATGATGGTTTCTTCTATCTTCCAGTAGTATTTTTGCAAATCTGACATTTCCTTACGTAATTGTGTGCGTCTTTAAATAGAGTTGGCTAGTAGTAGCCAGCAGGCAGGATTTTGTGTGCTGTTGAATCCCCTGCATAGTGTCCGCCTGTTGGTCCATCATGGTGTTCCTGCAATACTTTTTCTGCTTCATATTTCTCGAGGCATCTAAGGAGAACTGAATCATAATTCATTCTAAATAATACATCATTGATGATTTGATATTGTTTAGCTTTCAGCCTCAAGGCTCTTTTAATTGTATAATTCAAATGTGGAGGGGCATATCCAATTTTCAGGTAGAAAATGATATCAGCATACCTTGATTCAGAGTCGTTTAGCCTTACCTCATAAATTTGTACTTCACTATCTGGAGACCGCGATTTTGATATGTTCGATGCTCCTACCAACATCCTGCAAAAACCTTGACCTTTTACGATATTCTCTGGTTTAATTTAAGCGTCATATTCTTGCAGGGCTGTGACCCGATTTGCCCTCTTTTCGCCCACATCTTTTTGTATCAGAAGATTTCTTACTGCTGGAAATGGTACTGTTATTTTGGTGTGAGTCTTGAGAAGGAAAGGTCTGAAGTGTTTAATTGCTTTGAAAACAGTATAAGCCTGTTTCTCAACATGAGAGTAATTTAATTCAGCTCCTTGCAAATTTGAATTGAAGAAAGCAATTGGGGCTTTGACTTTTCCTTGATTCGCTTGTGTGAGTATGGCAGCATATGATTTCTCGGAGGCGAATATATATAGGGTGAAGGGATTGGAAAAATTTGGAGTTGTTAGAGATGGGGCATTTATAATTGCTTGTTTTATCAAGTTGAACACTTCATGTTTTGAATGACCCCATTTGAAGAGAGTTTTTCTTTATCATGGCTTGGAGAGGTGACATAATTCTTGAGAAGTTAGGGACAAATCTCTTAACAAAATTGATCTGACCAAGGAAAGATTGCTTTTCTTTTTTATTATGGGTTAAAGATATCTCAAAAATTTCCTTGATCCTATCTGGGTCAATATGGATTCCTGATTTGGATACTATGAATCCAAGAAGTTTTCCTTCACTCAACGCAAAAAAAGATTTTTTGGGGTTAAGCAAAATTCCACTTTTTTTTAGGTATATCTCCATTTAAACAAGACGATGAGATGCTTACCATTGAATATTTCTGCGGTAATTTGGAAAATTATCTTTTATTGAATCTCATGATTTGAATAATGAATCTTGTCTTGATAAGTAGTTGACCGTGTCTTCCCATAATGGTTATCAATCTTGTTAGGATTCAAAGTTAAGTCAGAGAGTATGACACTTTATCCTGTGTTGATGGTTATGTCAGGTTCCTATCACCATGACGATATTAGTGAGTTTGGTTAGTTTATGATTCCTTTTCATATTTTTATTTTCAAGTCATCACATGGGATGTTGACTCTCTCCCGAGGGATGCTTATCTTATTCACATGAAATTATTTAACCCCCAGGGGAGGAGATTTAATTCGACTATTGATCTTCCATCTCTACATCCCATCTCAAGTAAATATCTAATCTATAATGTAGAGAAAAAGAAGAAAAAGAAGAACCTTAACGAATCTTTCCCATCATCCATCAAAGAATCCCACATGCACGACAACCTGGATTGTGGATAACTTGTTAATATTTCTTATGACATAAATCTGTCCTTGTTCAATATTTCTTGTTTATCATTCCCTAAAGGTTGTTTCAATGATCCCATTGCATACGCACTAGAAGTCTCTTTTCAATCTTCACCCATATCTCATGGCTTGAACTTGTAGGCTCTTCATAAAATCTTGTATGGTCATGGATTGGGTTGTTTCTCCTATTGTGGAGTCAATTGTGTAGTAGAGTAGTTGTGTAACAACCCTGGTTAAAAATCCATGTAAAAGATATATGGCCACGGTTGATGGGACACGTATTCCAATATGAAGGGTGGGCAAAACATCCTAGTGGGTGTTAATTTCAGTTATTATGGCTAAGGAAATTGGCAAAGGCAATGAAAAAGGCTTTGGAAAGACATGAGGCATTTATTGGCATTTTTACAAAAATAACGGAAATTAGGAGAAAAGGAAGGTGAAAGGTCACAGATTGCATGCAAGGAGGAAAATGAAGGAAAATTATGAAAAATGAAGAAAATAGAGGCCTCATTGATAAAAAGGTTTCTGAGGATCAGTTGGCAAGATTTTTCTCAGGTTTCGGCATTGGATCAAGAAAGGAAAATAATGCAAGAGGAAGGGAGGAGCAAGCAAGGCAGAGCAAGATCAAGCAGCTACAACAATATTCTTTGTAGGTATCGATTTTCATGTGTGTTTTCCTTTCTAGATTTTTCATGCATGGTATTGCATGTGGTTATTTTTCCTTTATGGTATGGGTTTTTCCAAGTGTGATAGTGTTTTCAGCCTAGCCTTTCCATTTCTAGATAGCCATGGTGTGACGGGGTTCTCATGTTTTGGTTGAGCCAGATTACCAGATGGATTCAAACCTATGTGAGGTGGATCTACAAATGATAGAGCACATGGCCTAGTGATCCCTGAACCGGACTATGGATCACGATAAATCCATTATCCTAGTAATCCCTGAGCTATATTGTGGGTTGCGGTAAAGCCAAGATTGTTTTTCCTCGGTGGGCCTAGGAACCCTTGCTAGTGAATGACAAGATATACGGTAAAGCCAAGAGGTGGATTTTTCTCTGTTGGGCCTAGTAATCCCAGGTTTGGGATATGTGGTAAAGCCTGGAGAGTGGATCTCAATTTAGGGTCTAGTGATCTGGTGTGGATTGCGGTAAAGCCTAAGAGACTAAGAGACAGGAAAATTCCTTGCGGTGTAGATGGAGAAATCTAGTGTCACCCATGCTTGTTTTTCCTAGTGATTAGGTGGAGATCATGGTAAAGCCTATTATTACATGTTTATTTTGTTGGCCTAGTGATCCGGGATGGATTATGATAAAGCTTGGTTTCTATTGATGAGGGTGAGGTTGTTTAGCATTGGGATGCCCTCGTTGGTACTTTTGGTTTGAGTCCCACATTCATGCTTGGAATATGGCATGGGGGTGAATGGCTGAAGAAAGATTTGGCTCAGCCATTCTATGGTCAAGTGGAACGTGCTAGTCCCATCCCGAGTTGGATTTTGCATTCATTAATAAGAGGTTCATTCCTTGGCATCTTATGTATAAATGTATTGGTTTATATGTGGATTTTATGGCCGATGTATACTTTATATTTCTGTTTCTATTATGTTGGTTCTATATATGTTCTATGATAGTGGCTATGTATGACTCTCATAATGTTTCTACTTGTAAATGAATCAGAAATGTATTTATGACCTACTAGATGATAATGCATCATATGATATAATGGAGCAATGCTTTATAGTGATTCTCAGATAAGTATGAGACCCCTATGCTTAAATTTGTTGTTTATACATGTAGATTGCATTGATGCCAAGTGTTTGATAGATTGTCAACCCCTGTTGGGGATTGTCAAGCCTAGTCCTGAAGTTAGTTTTTGGTTTATTAGTATTGTCATTATGTGTTTAATGGATTCTAGAAGTTACAACAAGTTCTGGGTAGTGGCCAAAGTTCTGTGCTTGGAAAGTGGCTTAAATCCAACGAACTATGGCATAGGTCTGCTGGAAATACTACCTAGATGCAAGCATGCAGGCTTGTGGGACCGTCTAGAGGTTTAATAGCTTTGAAACTCAATGGGACCCATGGGAATGATACCTGAATGGTTGGGATGGCTCCTGGGAGAGTTGTTGCTGATGTGGAAGGTGTGTTTGATGTGTTTCCGTCGATTCCACTTCCTTAATGTCACCTAGGAGGTTGAATCATATCATAGTAGCCTCTCATCACATGTTTACCCCGGTTGGCCGATTACTTGGGTAGATGTGGTAGGAGGGTGTATCAGAGTGGTATTAGAGCATGGTTCACCCCTCGAACTAGATGGGTTGTGTGTCGGTCATGCATTCATGTAGGTTGCATATGTGTTCCTTATGCTTGTAGTCCATGTACTTGTTTCATTTGCATCATGTTGATCATGGTTGTAATGAGGTTGCCATGTGAAGGTTGATGGTGTTGTTGTGGAATGTGTCATCATGAATGTATGGTTGTATATGCATTTGGTATGCATGTCAGTGTCTATATGTTGTTATGCATGCATTAACATGGTTATGCTTATGCATGTATGGTAAGTCAAACATGCATTGTGAAGTCATTGTATGTAACTAGGTCATCATGATGTTGTTGGTTGTTATGATGTTGATGTGTTGGCTGAGATAGAGCAAGAGATGCAAACCATTAGAGTGATGCTGCAGCGCTAGACTTTGGGGTAAGAGAAGATCGTCATATAGGTATTATATGTTTGGAATACATGTATGTTAGTTAATGGATTGTTATATGCATTAGGGTTATATACATGTTTTTCATTCTATTATTATTATGGTTACATGTATGATAAATGCTAGTTAATCAGTGTAGTCATATACACGTGTCAGATAGTCATGAATGATAGTAACCTATGGTTGTATGCATTTCTCTTGTTGTTTAATGTTAGATAACTTGATGATTATGTTATATCTTGTTGATGAGTATGTTATAGGTTAACTTCTTGTTGTTATATGATAGTTAGCTTGATGATTAGGGTATATGTTGTTGATGAGCATGATATATAGCTTGATGTTTTTATATGCTAGTAACATGATGATTAGGGCTATTTCAACTAGGATCTTGATTTTATATGTATCATACTAAGTTGGATTAGCCTATGAAAGTGGTTAAGGTTATGACGTCTAGGTATGAGTTAATATGTTGTGATATTATGTCATATTAATCTAGACCGATGTACATACATGATTGTTATGCATGAAAGATAAATGTTTATGAGCTTATGATGTGAACCTGTTAGTTAGTTAGTTACTATTATGGATATCATGATCTTATTTGTGCTTGAACTGATGTGTTGTAAAGTTATATCATGCCAACTAGATTGATTGTGCAGACAAGATAGCCTCCCTTTAGATACATTAAGTTATGATTTTTCTTGTCATATAATTAGTGCTTGACTGTTTGATTATGTCATCTAGTTGATTAATTTAACATGGGATGTTTGCAAGTTGGTTGGATGTTTGACGAATTGCATAATATGAGTATATATTCAAATGATCTTATTTCAAGATGATTATACTAACACATATGTGTTGAGACAGTTGATATATACTTGAGTGTAGTAGGTGACATTTGTAGATTATTTCTAATGAATATGAGTTGAATATGGATTACAACATGATTGTTTGTCTTGGTGAAGGTTGATTTCAATGATTGTCTTGATATTTGGAACATGTGGTTGACATGTGTAAACAGTTGTAGGAAACATGCTTGGTATTAGCGTGACAAGGTAACAATTGATGTGTTTATATAACTAATATTTGGGTGATGTGATAGTAGATAGTAAGCCTCGATTGCAACAAGGTAAAAATATAAAATAAAGGAACTATGAAAGAATTCCTTTGGCTATGTTTAGAAACCCTAATTCCAAATGAATGAGTGCTTTTCATACTCGAATTCTTCTTAACCTTGATTTTTTCTAACATTATGTGGGTATGTGCTATATTCATGGACATGTATTTGATAGGTATAACAACTGGTGTCTAGTTATAGTTATATCTGTCAAAGGAATTTGAGTCCCTTGATAGATGGCATGCATTTTTTCAATTGTAAGACAACATGCTTGGCATAACAAGGTAAGGTAACTAGTGTATTGTTTTGTTTCTTTATGCACTTATAGTTATGTGTTGATGGTAGTATGATGCAAGGGATTTCATGGAAAAGAGTCTTCCATGAAATCTCGAAGAAGGCTCAGGTTGATCTTTCCCTTGAAGGCACTTAGAACCATGGGGATTGAGTCATGGTGACTGTTGTCAGTCTTGTGATTTTGGTCTTTTGGTGATTTTTTGTGCTTGATTGTGGTTTTGTTTGCGTCTTGTGCAGGGCCATGCTACTTTGTTTGTGGTGTCGTATTGTTGTTAGTTTTCCATGGTTTTATTCTCGTTTGCTTCTCGCTCTTTCCTTTATTGTTTTGAGAGTCTTGGAAATTGGTTAGGGAAGAAGGAAGTTAACGGAGCTCCAGGAGAACTGTGTGGTACCCGACAGGTAAGGTAAGACTTGGATGAAGCTCGGTGCATATATAAGGGCAGTTGAAGGAAATAGTATGAGAACTAGTTGGATTGGTTGGGTCCCTTGGTGTAAATGGAAGATGGTAGGACATTCATGGGAAAGGTAATTAATGGATTTGAGGTGTCATATGCCTTGGCTATGTTGGGAACAATTGTTCTCAATGTTGTGTACGGTGTGCAAAGACAAAGGGAGTTCTCTTAACCTTGAACTTATGCTATCTGGTAATTTTCTATGGATCATGATTATGATGATGTTTATATATGTATACATGTATGTATGTATGTTTGTTGTTTCTGACAGGGTTGCCATGGATCATGGTTGTTTAATGCTAGTGTTTGTGTATATATGTATGTATGTATGTCATTATCGGATAGGACCATGATCGTTTTATGCTAATGTTTATGCATATGTATGTATGTATCCATGTATCTATGTCACTATCTGATAGGGTTTTCAGATATCATTCTTGTGGAGGAATGATTGCTTATGTAGGTGAATGGCATGAGGAGGTTCTTGGCTATGAAAGTGGGAAGAGTAGTCATGAAAAATCTACAAGGTCAGTATCATGTGGTTATGAGTTGATATTATGTGATTATATTTTTTCTATGTTATGGACAAGCTATACTGAGGGATACATAAGTGAAATGAAAGAAGTGTGTTCTGAAGCATGATGGGACTAGCATGGATAAGAAACTGGAAGCAAGGTTTCTTGGTAGATACAATGTGGTTTTGTATATGTGGTACTACGGTTGTGCATATGTTTTATATGTTGTGTGAATGTGGTGTTGTGTATTCATAGTGTGTGTACATGTTTATGCAATGTTATGAACAAGGTGGTACAAATAGTGTTGTGCGAATATTGCATATGTAGTGTTGGGTATAGATGGTGTTATGTACATGTTGTATATACAGTGTTATGTACATATGTTGTTGTGTGCATGTTGTACATATGGTACTATGTACATATGTGTTGTGTGCATGACTGTACATGTGTTGTTGTGGGCACGTGGTGTTGTGTACATGTTGTACATGTGGTCTCATGTGTAGGTGGTGCTATGTGCATGTCATGTATGTGATGTTGTGTACATGTGATGTCATGTACATGTCGTTCAAGTGGTAATGTGTACATGTGGTATTGTGTACACATTATACAAGTGGTGCGGTGTACATGTGGTGTGGTGTACACATTGTGCATCTGGTATAGTGTACATGTGATGTTGTGCACATGTCGTGTAGGTTATAACACCCCCTCCTCCCAGGTCCACCCAAGCAACCTGCCATCTAGGCTAAACATGCAACGAGAGAGGCTACATAAGGTATTTAACTTCCTTAATGACCTCAAGGAAATGGAACCGACAGGAAACATATCAAACAAATTCATCCACATCAACAACACCACCCTTAGGACACATGTCAGCCACTCAGACATCCTGTCCCTGAGTCCCACTGATTATTTAAGCCTTGTAACCCGTAGTCGCTTTCATGCTATAGGCATGACAACGTCTTGCAACTCAAATTCACTCTCATAGGCCTATGTGCCAGTGACTGTGGAATTTTCTCAGCAAACCTGTGTTAGTGACCCCAAGATTTGAAACACTTTGTTTGAAATTTTCACTTTCAACCATCAAAACTCTTTGTTCATGGTACAATACCTCTATATGAAAAATGAATGAATCACTCAAATTCTGATGGTAAAATGATAGGAAAATATCAAGTGGGAGTGTCATTGGAAGTGGGTGGGGAATACAAAAATAAATTTAACAGTAATAAACTATATAAATATGCAATTTGTGAGAGTGCCATTGGAAGTGAGTAAAGAATAAAAAAATAAATTTAACAGTAATAAAATATATAAATATACAATTTGAACGAATCTCATAATTTAAAATATATGTTTTTTCTTTATATATTTAAATCTAAAAAAATAAAATAAATGTGGAAATATAATTTTTTGTTATTTAAATTATATTTTTAATACATAAATAGATTTACCTAGAATCTTGTCTTCTGCCCAGAACTTGCTACAACCTTTAGAATCCATTAAAGACATGATAACAATGTTGATATATAAAAATCAACCCCAGGACTAGGCCTGAGCATCCCCAATTGGGACTGACATTTTGTTAAACACTTGGCAGCAATGCAACCTATAGGTCTAGGATACAAGACATAGCATAAATGACTGAAAGAACTAATGAAGCATAACCATAAGGATCAATTCCTTCTCCATTGAACTATTATATCATTAATTAGGTCTTGCATCCATCCATTTAACTATTATAAGAAAATACATGAAATGACCATGACATGAACCAATCATTTAACCATGCTTATAACCAACATAAAACCATATAAATATCAGAGATATGACAACCATTAAATCCACGTATAAACCAATGAAAAAGTAAGAGAACTTAGATTGTATTAATCATATGCAAATATAACTAGGTTTGGTACTTCCACGTACCACCTGACCATAGACATGGCTAAACCAAATCTCTCTTTCAGCTAGTCACCCCCGTGCCATATTCCAAGCATGAATGTGGGATCTCATAGAACATCCAATCCAAGAACAACCAAGGGAATCCAAAGGTTAAACCACCTCCACCCTCATTAAACCATGATGACACCAAAACTGGTGCTCTAAACAAAACTGAACCGAACTTGGTATGACATCTGGAATCCATCACTATCCTTGAGGAATTTCTCATTTCCTTGTCTCTTAGGATTTACCACAATCCAATCTCGGATCATTAGGCCCTAAAATGAGACTAATCTCTCAGGCTTTACCACAATTCAAACTCGGATCACTAGGCCCTAAACCGAGACTTCTCCCTCATGCTTTACTGTGTGTCCCACCAAAACCAATCAAGGGATTCCCAGGCCTTTGGGAATGAACCTTAAGACCACCTCCACCCCAGATTCTGAAATGCATCTAGAAAACCAAAGCTCAAAACCGAAATAAACATCTCAACATACCATGGCATCTAGAAAAGGCAAGGCTAGGTTGAAAACCACTATCGTAACCCGTAAAAGCCATTCCACCGACAACGAGAGAACTATACATGCAAAGTCATGCATGTCCAAACCAGCTAGGAAATCACACATGAAAAATGTTACCTACAAGTATTCCTGTTGAAGTTGGTTGATATTTCTCTTCTTCCTTGATCCTTGATTTCCTTCCTTTCCCTTTGCTTGCTTTTCTTTCCTTGATCCAAAGCTAGAGTGCTCAAAGAAAACTCTAAGTGACCAAGAGTGAGAGAGAGAGAAAATAATGAGAGATATCCAAACTTAAATTGGAAAAAGGTTACCAATTGATCCTCAGAAGCCTTTTTATGCATGAGGCCTCTAATTTATTCATTTTCCATTATTTTCCTTCAATTTCCTCCTCACATGCAACCTATGACCTTTCACCTTACTTTTCTCCTAATTTCCTTTATTTTCATTAATAAATGTGCCAAAAATTCCATTTTGCCTTTTAATTCCATTGCCTTAGCCTTTGCCAATTTCCTTAGCCAAAACACACATTCAGTGATGCCCACTAGGATATCTTTTTCCAACATTCAGTTTGGAATAAGTGTCCCTTAACCATGGTCTTATTTTGCCTTTATTAAATTTTATTACATGAATTTTTCACCTGGGCTGTTACAGAAACCCCCCCTTGGGGAACATTTCCCTCGGTGTTAGACCACACCAAGAACTCAACAATATTACTGAAAAGAAAACATACTACCCATGGAGCTTTATAACATAGCTCCTTGCACTATCTACAATGAAAGACCTGCTCAAAAGAAAAACATCATGACAACATGACAAGATAACAACCATACTAACATGACACCCATACCGCTTATTGGAGCTTTATAACTTAGCTCATGGTGGTATTTACATCCATATACATATACATACATAAAACATTAGCAAAACATATGCCAAACATATACCAACATCAAACCAAATCTGCTTTGCCTCAACCAGCAAAAAATGAAGGATATAGGGCCCGCATCTGATCTACCATCTCCCATGTAGCTTCTTTAGGCCCAAAGTGCTTCCACTGCACTTTAACTTTCTCTATGGCTCTATTCCTGAGCATGAGATGTTTCCACTACAATATGCACTGAGGCTCCGGCTATAACTCTCCTTCTTGCTCCACCTATAATACAGACCAATCAATAACATGATCAAAATCCTTTATATACTTCTTAAACAATGAAATATGGAAAAAATCATGGACTTTCACTATTGGAGGTAGTGCAAGTCGATATGCCACTGGTCCAATCCTCTCGAGGATCTCGAAAGGCCCGCAATATCGTGGTGCCAACTTGGCACATTAACCAATACTCAAAGATATTTTCTTGGGCTTGATGTGCAAATACACATTCTCCCCAACTTGAAACTCCTTGAATACCCTATTTTGTTCCACATAACTATTCTGTCTATCCTATGCTTCCTTTAGATTATTCTTTATAACCTACATTTCTTGCTCCATGTCTACCAACATGTTCGATCCAATAAGTACCATGTTCATTGGATCACTCCAGCTGATGGGAGTGTTACAATTGAGTCCATACAATGCGTCAAAAGAACTCATCCCTAATGACTCCTCATGACAATTTTTGTATGTGAACTTAACCAATGGAAGATACTCCTCCCATTTCTTCTCTTGGTGCATCATGTGCATTCTCAACATATCCTCCAAGATCCTGTTGACCCTCTCTATCTGTCCATCTGTTTGTGGATGATAATTTGTACTAAAGGCCAACTCTGTACCCAATCATGTAAATAACTGCTTCCAAAACTTGGAAGTGGAATTTGCATCCCTTTCTGACACAATCTTCTTTGGAGCACCATGCAGTCTCATGAGTCTCTCTGATGAACACCTGTGCTACCTCACTGGCTGAATATGTAGTCTTTATTGAAATGAAGTGAGCTACCTTGCTTAACCTGTCAATCACGACCATAATAGAATCATGCTGCTTTACTGTCCTCAAAATACCTGTAATGAAATCCAAGGAAATGACCTCCCATTTCCATTCTGGAATCGCTATAGGTTGTAGTAAACTGTCTGGATTCTTACATTCCGCCTTTAGCTGCTGACAATCTAAACATCTAGCCATGAACCCTACCACTTCCTTCTTCATATTCGGCCAGTAGTAGAACTTATTTACCACCGTCAACGTCTTCTAATATCTTGGATGACCTGAGTATGGCTTAGCATGAAACTCCCTCAAGATAAGCTTCTTGATCTCACTATAATCTGGCACATAGACTCTATCTCTAAATCTCACCAAACCATATGTCATGAGACAATAGTCTATATCCCGATCACCTATACCTATACCTGTACCTGTGCTCTATTGTAACCCGTGAATGGTCTCCATGTATTTTTCATCCCACTGTCCTGCCTA
This sequence comes from Pinus tabuliformis, assembly GCA_031772625.1. NCBI lineage: Eukaryota > Viridiplantae > Streptophyta > Pinopsida > Pinales > Pinaceae > Pinus > Pinus tabuliformis. The sequence goes on along the minus strand of CM062818.1, from coordinate 1,633,083,538 downwards.
TAAGATCCTATCTTGCAACTCTGTCCCATAATCATAGTTTCTATATGATTTACCTGTACCTTCTTGCTAAGAGAATCCGCAACTCGGTTCTCCTTCCCTTTGATGTATTTGATCTCGAAGTCGAACTCACTAAAGGTAGCCAACCATCTTGCTTTCCTACCATTTAGATTTGGTTGTTCAAACAAATACCTCAACGCATTTTCATCGCTCATCAATGTAAACCTCCTGCCAATAAGATAATGCCTCCACATCTTCAATGCATGTATAATCACTACTAGCTCAAGATCATGCATTGGATAATTTTTCTCATGCTTATTCAGTTTCTGTGACTCATAGCACTACTTGTCCTTCTTGCATGAGAACCCCACCAAATCCTCTCTTGCAAGAATCTCTACACACTACACACTCCTTGTCCGGGTCCACAATCTTTAGCACTAGTGCATGTGTCAACAACTTCTCAAGTTGCTCAAAACTAGCCTCACATTCTTCTTTATATTCAAACTTCTTACCTTTTTGTTGCAATGATGTGATAGGATATGCAATGCATGAGAATTTCCTAATGAACCTCTTGTAGTAACCTTCCAATCCCATAAATGATCTCACCTCATCCACATTCTTAGGAGCTGATCACTCCATAATGGCGCTTATCTTTTCTAGATCCACTGCTATGCCATCCTTGGAGACAACATGCCCCAAGCAATGTACCTTAGTCTGAAAGAACTTGCACTTGCTATGTTTAGCATAGAACTGATGCTCTCTTAGCAATCTCAACACTGCTACTAAATGCTTGACATATTCTTCCTCATTCTTAGAATATACTAGTATGTCATCAATGAATACAATAACAAACTTGTCCAAATAAGGACACGACACACTATTCATCAAACACATAAATGTAGCTGGAGCATTAGTTAAACCGAATGAAACAACAACAAACTCATAATGCCCATACCTGGTACTAAATGTAGTCTTAAAGATATCCTCTTCCGTGATGTGTACTTGATGGTATCCCAATCTCAAGTCGATCTTAGAGAACATTGTTGCTCGCTTCAATTGATAAAAAAAATAATCAATCCTCAGCGAAGGGTAACTATTTTTGATCGTTACCTTGTTCAACTGCCTGTAGTCAATGTACAATCTAAGAGTACCATCTTTCTTCTTCACGAACAACACTAATGCGCCCCAAGGTAATACACTTGGCCTAATGTATCTCTTTTCCAACATTTCCTTCAGCTGCAACTTTAACTCAACCAACTCAAGTGTGCTCATCCTATAAGGTGCTTTTGATGTTGGAGCTACCCCTAGCACCAACTCAATAGAAAAATCTACCTCCCTATGGGGTGGAAACTCTGTAATTTCCTTAGGAAATACATCATGAAACTGCTACAAACTGGGTACCTACTCAACACATCGACATCCTCAACCTCCTTACCCCTCTCACTAGAAATATGTACTACAAAAATCACACAACATTTTTTGTAACTACGCTTAGCTTGCATAGAAATAACCATCCTCACTGATGTAGGCTTCTTCTTCCCCTACAAATTCCTCTTTTCTCCACTATCATTTACACACTCAATGGCCTTGTCAAAGAAATCCACTTTTATTTTGTGAAGGTATAGCCAATCCATAACCAAAAGCATACTATACAATCGCAATGTCAATGCATTCAAATGTGCTACTGTAGGCATACCATTTAACTCAAATGCACAAGCTCTTACCCAATGGTGAACTCGCTTCTTTGTACCTGTAGCCAACTATACCAACTAAGACTTTGCATGCACTTATTTTATCAAGCCACACTTATCCACCAGGTCAGGATTAATATAACTATAGTTAGATCCAGGATCAATCAAAATAGAAACAACTTGATCACAAATCTTACCATCCATCTCAATGATTGATTCATAATGGTCTGCTTGCTTGTTGTCAACAACTGCATAGATCCGAGGAATGTTATGACCAACATCACCAACTATATGCACCTCCTAAGCACTGTATATCTAGGATCTACCACCACTCTAATACTGGGGACAATGCCTCTTATGATGATCCTTACCACATATCCAACACTACAATGGTTCCCTACCACCACCTCTAGCTTGCTTCTCTCCATGTCCCTTCCCAGTTATATTGAATCTTTTGTAAGGAACTGCATTTTCTTTCTCACTTGCATCTTGAGGCCTTCCTCTCTTTGGTGACCTTTTCATTTAGCTTTCTCATTTATTTTCAAGTAATGCTTAGGATCAACTTTGTGCTTTGACAACTCATAACAATGCTTCAACTTTTGGATGGCCTCCTCTAATAATCTAGGGTCATCAAAGTCAATCTGGTCTCTATATGCAACTGGCAGTTCACTAATTAATCTCTAAACCTTGGCCTTATCCTCCCTGAGGTAAGGCACATATTTCAACAACTCGAAAAATCTACTAGTATACTCATCATCTATCATAGAAACCATCCGAAGCTCATAAAACTCCTTAGCTATGTCATCATAGTACCTCTCTTAAAAGTACTTCTTCCTGAAGAGCCTTTGAAACGCATGCCAAGTCAAAGATTCATCATGTATACCTTTGACATTATTCACATCTTCCCACCAAACATCCTCTTTACCTTTGTAACTGAAAGTGGTTATCTTTTCTTTCATGTTTTCTGAATAATCATGCAATCGAAAGAATTTCTTCATGTTGGGTGCAACCCAAATTGGTCCAATTTTGGTCAAAGACTCCACATTTTGAGGAGAGGAGTGCACGGAGTCTACGAAGTTATATTTACCTCGCAAGTGTCTAGGGGCTTCGGGGTGGGTCAAAGCCCCTCATTTTGTAATGGGTATCGGGGTTTTAGTTCATTGTTTTGTTGATTCCGTGGTATGTGGACCATGGTTTTTGTAGCAATGTAATGTATTTAAGGACATGTAATGCTTTATTGAAGATCATTCATTAGATCACAACATAGAGAGAGCACAAGTGATCCAATATTTTTTTTTTGGGGGTCTAAGGATAGGTTCCACAGCTGAGTGTGCGAACACCTTGGAAGAGTCTATAGCTGAGTGCACAGACCACCTGCAGTTGGGTGCGCAGGTTGAAAAGTTTCATGTACTGAAAGATCTATCTTAATAAAGAAGAAGAATTTTTTGGAAAATATTTTGTATTTGTATCTATTATTTGTGTTCTATCTATTTATGCGAAGTAATTGCAAGTAATTAGTATGTTAGCACAACCATTATTGTTCTATGATGTGTTTATATTAAAATGAATGTGACAAAGTCTGTAGTTAGAATACACTGCGCAGTAATGTTGTGAATGTTAGAAGGATGATTAAAATATATAAAAGCGAAGTTAAGATCCACTCCACACTGTCCCTCAAGGTTGCATAAACCTGGTGCTACAATCACCCATAGCCACCTTGGGTGAGACTTCAACCTGCTTGTAGGTCATTGCCGAAAGGGCTACTATCTGAGGGTTTTGTTGGTATGAAGTACAAGCCGAACTTGGGTCAAGCCCAACCGAGCCAACACTTAATACCAAGTAACCATGCATCTGCATCTTGCGATTTTTTCATCTCTCCATCAAAGGTAGGTGGCTTCACTTTCTTAAATCATCTGACAAGTATCCCCTATCACTCCTCTTGTAAGGACGATAACGATGACGATCATGATGCCTATCAGAACTAGAACTAGAATAGTACCTGTGTTGATCACCTCTCCTATCCATAGTGTCTAATAGTCTGGTATCTTTGATTGTGTCAGATATATCCAACATGTGTCTACTAGGAGACCTATTTCCATATGCCCCATTAGTTCTATCCTCATGTCCATGGCTGACCTGAAGTGGTCCCTATCATTGCAAATCTGAAAAAATCTGATGTAGTATTGCGTTCACCTATGTTTGTTTCTCTTATTCTTGCATGATATTTTCAATGTTTTCTTTGCAACTCCTTATTTCGTCCTTCAGGTTCTCAATGTGTCTGCCAATTCAGAAGAATTCCCAACACCACAATGCCCATCTGATGCATAGGGAAATCCTATGTAGTCTACTACCTTACTAGCCATATGATCCCTTTCCTACAAGGCATACTATGTTAGCTAAACCAAATCAAAATAAACCAATGTACCTTAGCATAATTTGGGGAAGATACCTTGTCTGCAAGATCACCAAATCATCGTGATACATGTTTAACATAATCATAACAACATATAGACATATATCAAATAAGTGTATCAATGCATAAACATCATTCTAGCTAGGATCCAGTCATCAATACAAGGCCATATCAAAAATGCATGCTATGACCTCATGCATGAAAACAACCGTTACTCCATTGCATGCATTGCCACATGCAACTATCAACATGCATAAGCAATGCCTAATCAACTATACATGCGTATGAACACATGTAGTCAAGCATAAGCGATCAGCTCTTGTAATCAACCTACAAGACTGATACATGTAATTGAAACATTCAAGAATGCACCTGACATACAAGGATGTAATCAAGCGACATATAATCAACATGTAAGCAACATATAACCATATGCAGCTAGTCATATACTTCCGACAATGCATCCCACAAAATCACGTCAAGTTCCTCATGAAAACCTTAATACAATCATGATTCACATGATGCAATGCAACAAGAACATGGAATGCAAGTGTAAGAGACACACATGCATTTGACATGCATGCATGACCGAGCACCTTTACCCAAGGATAGTGCAACTTGGCTCTGATACCAATCTGTAACACCCCCTCCTCCCAGGTCCACCCAAGCAACCTGTCAGGTGGGGTAAACATGCGACGAGAGAGGATACTATAGGGATTTAACTTCCTTGGTGACCTTGAGTGAATGCAACTGATGGAACATATCAAACAAACTCATCCACATCACCAACAACACCCTCAGGAGACATGTTAGCCACTCAAACATCCTTTCCTTGAGTCCCATTGATGATTTAATACTTTTAACCCCTGGTCGCTCTCATGCTATAGGCGTGACAACATCCAACAACCCAAAGTCGCTCTCATAGGCCTATGTCCCAACAACTGTGGACTTTTCTCAGCAGACCTGTGCCAGCGACCCCGATATTTAAGCCACTTTTCTAGCCCATTATCCCGACCTCTACCCAGACCTTGCTACAAAGTTCAGAATCCATCAAAGACATAATAACAATGTTGATAAATCAAAATCAACCTTAGGACTACGCCTAAGCATCCCCAACCGAGACTGACATTCTGTCAAACACTTGGCATCAATGAAACCAACAGGTCTAGGATATAAGAAAAAGCATAAATGATTGAAAGAACTTATGAAACATAGCCAGAAGGATAACTTCCTTTTCCATTGAACTCTTATATCATCAATTAGGTCTTGCATCCATCCATTTAATAATTATAGGAAAATACATGAAATAACCATGACATGAACCTGTCATTTAACCATGCTTATAACCAGCATAAAACCATATAAATATCAAATATATGACGGCCATTAAATCCACATATGAACCAATGAAAAAGTAAGGGAACTTAGTTTTTATTAATCATAAGCAAATCCGACTAGGTTTGAGACTTCCATGTACCACTCGACCATAGACATGGCTGAACCAAATCTCTCTTTCAGCCAGTCACCCCTGTGCCATATTCCAAGCATGAATATGGCATCTCATAGAACAACCATCTAAGAACAACCAAGGGAATCCAGAGGTTAAACCACCTCCACCCTCACAAAACCGTGATCACACCAAAACTGGTGCTCTGATCGCAACCGAACCAAACTTGGTATGCCATCCAAAATCCATCACTATCCTTGAGGAATTTTATGTCTCCTTGTCTCTCAGGCTTTACTGCAATCCAATCTCGGATCACTAGGCCCTAAACTGGGACCAGTCTCTTAGGATTTACCGCAATCCAAACCCAGATCACTAGGCCCTAAATTGATACTCCTCCTTCAGATGTTACCGTGTATCCCACAAAAACCGGTCAAGGGATTCCTAGGCCTTTGGTAATGAACCTTGAGACCACCTTTGCCCCAGATTCTAAAATCCATCCGACTAACCAAATCTCAAAACTGATATCAAAATCCCAACACCATGGAATCTGAAAAAAGGCAAGGCTAGGCTGAAAACCACTATCATGACCCGAAAAAACCATACCACCAAAAACAAGAGAACCATACACCAACATGCAAATCCATGCATGTCCAAACCAGCTAGGAAATCACACATTCAAAAGGTTGTCTACAATTATTTGTTAGGTCCCTATACTACTAGTGTAACCCCTTATTGTTATTAGTACAACCCACTTATTATATTGTTGTGCCCATGTAGTCCCCTTATTGTTATTATTGTGCCCCATAGAAGCCCACTATTGTTATTATTGTGCCCTTACATTATTATTGTTATGTCGACTCTGATTATATTATGACCCCTTAGACTCCTATATATAGAAAGGAGGTCTTGTCATTTGTATCATCCAGGAATTGTTCATTTGTGTAATATAAAGGAGGTTTCCCCCTCGAAGAGGCTTATTTTGAAGGCATTTATCTATCTTTTCTATCTTTTTGTGAGCTGGTTTCGTAACATTTGGTATTAGAGCTTTGGATTCTAAGGTTTCATTGCTCCAAATAGGTCATCATGGAATTTTCGCTATAAATTTTTTGCTACGAAGTTTCATAAGCTAAAAAAAACATGTTTGAGAAGATATCGGTCTGAACCTTGGGTTTGAATTTTAGATCTTGTCTCGCTATATTTTCGGAGATATGATCTGAGGAAGTTAGGGTATTTGCAAGCTCCAGAATTTCATCTCAAATAGGTCATCATGGAATTTGCACTATAATATTTTTTCTACAAAGGCTCAGACTCTAAAATTAAAATCCATTTGAGCCGATTTCTTGGTGAAGCTTGGTTCTGAATCTCAAATCTTTTCACTCTATATTTTTAGAGATATATTCTGAAGAAGTTAGGGTTTTTGCAGACTCCTGAATTACATTCTAAACAGGTGACCTTGGAGAAATTATCATAACTTTCTCTCTGTGCATCAAATTGAAATTGCATAAGAAGTTACAGAAAAATGACAGACTGTAATTTTTTTTGTGTATATTTTTCAGATCCTAAGGTTGAAACAGTGAAACCTGGAACATCGTACAAGTTTTCTTTACTAAAACATTATATAATCAGGTCATGTTAGGAGATTGGGCATAACCCTTTCTTGGAGAATCAAATTTTGATCAGAATTACGGGGTTAGAAAGAGGACTCAAAGGGCTATTGCAGGATGAAATTTCAGAACTTGGAGATCTAATATTATCGAGTTATAGTTGTTTCAATGTCAAGCTCCTAAAATCAAGAAAAGATGATATCAGGAAGTTCGATGGCAAGGATCCGGTAAATTGGATACTACAGATGGAGCAATATTTTGATCTACATGAGTTTCAACTGTTACAAAAGGTACATATTGCATCTCTATATTTAGAACCAAATCAATTTTTATGGTATAAAGGGCTTTGTTCTCATAAAGCACTTTTCACTTGGTCAATTTTAACGGAAGAAATGATAGAACATTATGAGGATGCAAAGAGTAACACCTTCTTTAACCAATTGATAAATCTCGAACAAAAGGGTTCAATGGCAGAGCACATTGAGGACTTTAAAAAATTGAATATAAGGGTAAATGATATTCCAGAGAAGCAAAGGGTTGATGTCTTCATAGGGATTCAAAAGGATAACATTCAACATGAGGTTCGTCTTTGGGAACTCATTAGAGAAGGCATTTAGGTTGGTAAGAAAAATTGAAAGAAAAATTATGGAAATAAGGAATCCCACCACTGACGAATATAATTATGGAAGTGTCTTTTCTCCTAGCCTTCCACAATATACAAGGTTTACATGACAACAATTGGAAGAAAAATGATAAAAAGGGCTTTGTTACAATTGTGATAGAAAATACACTAAAGGTCATAAGAGTGCTGAAAAGAAATTATTTTACATAGATTATGAAGAGGAGGAAGAAAAGGATCAAGAAACATCAAAAGAAGAGGATATAAACTAGGAACCAACCCCAGATAAAGAAGAAATGAATCTGACCATATCTTGTCAAGCATTGGCAAGAATTACCACTCCTCAAATTCGCAAGATAGAAGGACATATCAAGAAGAAAAAGGTTCAAGAAGTGAAAGATCACATCGAGAAAGAAGAAATTAATCCAACCATATCTTGTAATGCATTGGCCAGAATTACCACTCCTCAAACTATCAAGATAGAAGGACATATCAAGAAGAAAAATGTTCAAGAAGTGAAAGATCACATCGAGCATCAAGAAATGAATCCAACCATATCTTGTAATGCATTGGAAGAAATTACGACTCCTCAAACTCTCAAGATAGAAGGACATATCAAGAAGAAAAAGACTCCAACAGTGAAAGATCACATCGAGCATCAACAACAAGTTCTCCAACTTTTAAAGGATAATGCCACTTTGGTGCAGAATTGAATGAAACAATGGGCAGATCAACATCGCAGTGAGGGAAATGTTGGCAATACTACATGCACTTAAGAAATGGCGACCTTACCTAATGGGAAGACACTTCAAGGTAAAAATGGATCATGATAGTCTTAAATATTTTTTAGAACAAATATTATCTTTAGAAGAATAGAAAAAGTGGGTCACAAATATATTGGGTTATGACTTTGAAATCATTTACAAAAAAGGGGAGCAAAATGTTGTTGCAGATGCACTCTCAAGAAAGGATGAGGATGTGGAAGCATTGTTTTGTGCCATTTCTATTATCCAACTAGATTGGATATATGAAGCAAGGGATGAATGGAAGAAGGATGAAGAAGTGTGGCCACTCATTCAAGAGTTACAGAAGATCTGAGTTCAAATAATATTTCCAGAACTTGACCAGGAAGGAAAAATTATATTGGAGCTTGGAGCAGTCACAGAAACAAGAACCCGACAGCTACAAAATCAATCAATTTTAGAGTATCTCATCAACTGGAAGAACTTACCCACTGAAGATTCCACATGGAGGAAAAGAATTTTATACAGAAGCATCAAGAACTACTCAAGAATTGAGGACAACACCTTTTGAAGGAGAGGGGCATGTTAGGTCCCTATACTACTAGTGTAACCCCTTATTGTTATTAGTACAACCCCCTTATTATATTGTTGTGCCCATGTAGTCCCCATATTGTTATTATTGTGCCCTTACATTATTATTGTTATGTCGACTTTGATTATATTATGACCCCTTAGACTACTATATATAGAAAGGAGGTCTTGTCATTTGTATCATCCAAGAATTGTTCATTTGTGTAATGTAAAGGAGGTTGGCCCCTCGAAGAGGCTTATTTTGAAGGCGTTTATCTATATTTTCTATCTTTTTGTGAGCTGGTTTCATAACATTATTCCTACTGAAGTTGCTTGATCCTACTCTTTCTTCCTTGATCCTTTATTTCCTTCCTTCCCTTTACTTTCTTTTCCTTCCTTGATCCAAAACTAGAGTGCTCCAAGAAAACTCTAAGTGACCAAGAGTGAGAGAAAGAGAGAGAATAATGAGAGAGCTCCAAAATTGAATTGAAAAAAGGTTCAAAAAAGTCTACCCATTGATCCTCAGAAGCCTTTCTATGAATGCGGCCTCTATTTTATTCATTTTAAATTGTTTTCCTTCAATTTTATCCTCACATGCAACGTGTAACCTTTCACTTTACTTTTTTCCTAATTTCCTTTATTTTCATAAATAAATGTGCCAAAAATGACTTTTTTTCTTTTTAATGCCTTTGCCTTAGCATTTGCCAATTTTTCTTAGCCAAACCACACATCCAGTGATGCCCACTAGTATATATTTTCCCAACATCCAGCTTGGAATAAGTGTCCCTTAACCGTGGTCTTTTTTTTCCTTTATTTAATTTTATTACATGAACTTTTCACCAGGGTTGTTATAGGTATGATGGTTTTGAGGCAAATATATGCCTTGGTTGTTTGACCTTATGATGTGAGGAAGCCTTGCCAAGGGATGGATTGCCTAGGATAGGGGATTCTGGGGAACTTGGAAGGTGAGTGATTGCATGGAAGGGGTGACTGGATTGCCCAAGGTACTATGTAGCAGAGAGGGGAAGGTCGGGGATGGATGTTTTTTTGTCATTAGCATTGCCAGATGGAATCAAATGCACATTGGGAGTGCGCCCTCAAACAATGAGCCAGCAACTGTTTGGTAAGAGGAAAAGTGGCATAGGATTATAGTGTTGGACATTGGATGAAGATTTGACCTTGCAGTGGATTCTGGACAACTTGGGAAGGAAGTGAATCCTGGTAATACTTTGAGGGTGGAGGTGTGAGCCTCTAGATTCCCTTGTTGCAGATGCATGCATCATATCCTTTTATTTGTTGGTTGAGAAAATGTGCATATGTGTGTATTATTGTAAATACTGTATCGAGTTGGATTTATAAATATCCATAGACAATATGATTATTTTATGGGTGAAGCACACATGTATGTGTGTATATGTGGTTATTATTGTAAATATTGTAATGAGTTTTGTTATAAAGCTCTAATAAACGGTATGTTTGTCATGTTTTAGCAGATGGTCATTATAAATACTGCAACACGATATGCTATAAAGCTCCATGGGTAGTATGTTTTGTTGTTAGCAGTATTGTTGGTTATAGGTGTCATTGAACACTAAGGACAGTGTTCCCCCAAGGGGGAGGGTTCTGTAACAAACCTAGTTAAAAATCCATGTAAAAAATATAAGGCCACAATTGTTGGGACACGTATTCCAAGTTGAATGGTGGGAAAAACATCCTAGAGGGTGTTCATTTCGGTTATTGTGGCTAAGGAAATTGGAAAAGGAAATGGAAAAGGCTTTGGAAAGGCATGACACATTTATTGGCATTTTATTTATGAAAATAATGGAAATTAGGAGAAAAGGAAGGTTAAAGGTCACAGGTTGCATGTGAGGAGGAAAATGAAGGAAAATTATGGAAAATGAAGAAAATAAAGGCCTCATTTATAAAAAGGATTATGAGGATCAGTTGAAAATATTTTTATCAAGCTTTTGCATTGGATCAAGAAAGGAAAAGAAGGTACTGAGGAAGGAAGTAGCAAGCAAGGAAGAGTAGGATCAAGCAACTACAACAATATTCTTTATAGGTATCAATTTTCATGTGTGTTTTCCTTGCTAGATTTGACATGCATGGTATTGCATGTGAATCTTTTGTTTTATGGCATGGATTTTTCTAGGTGTGATAGTGTTTTCAGGGTAGCCTTGTCATTTCCGGATAGCCATGATGTGATGGGGTTCTCATGTTTTGGTTGAGCTGTATTTTAGGATGGATTCGAACCAGAGTGAGGTGGATCTATGAATGATAGAGCACATGGCCTAGTGGTCCTTGAACTAGACTGTGGATCATGGTAAATACATTGGCCTAGTAACCCCTAAGCTCGACTGTGGGTTGCGGTAAAGCCATGATTGTGTTGCCTTGATGGGCCTAGGAATCCTTTCCGATGAATGGCAGGATATACGGTAAAGCCAAGAGGTGGATTTCTTTTCGTTTGGCTTAGTAATCCCAAGTTTGGGATATAGGTAAAGCGTGGAGAGTGTGTCTCGGTTTAGGGCCTAGTGATATGGTGTAGATTGTGGTAAATCCTTAGAGACTAGGAGACAAGAAAATTCCTCACAGTGTAAGTGGAGAAATCTAGTGGCATCCATGCTTGTTTGGCCTAGTGATTGGGTGGAGATCATGGTTAAGCACGTTATTACATGTTTATTGTGTTGACCTAGTGATCTAGGAAAAATTATGGTACAACCTTGTTTCTATTGATGAGGGTGAGGTGGTTTAGCCTCAAGATGCCCTGGTTGGTTCTTTTGGTTTGAGTCGCACATTCATGCTTGGAATATGGAACGGGGGTGAATGGCTAAAGAAAGATTTGGATCAAATACTCTATGGTCAAGTGGAATGTGGTAGTCCCATCCCATGTTGGATTTTTCATTCATTAATAAGAGTTTCTTTCCTTGGCATCTTATGTATAAATGTATTGTTTTATATGTGGATTTTATGGCTGACGTATCCTTGATATTTCTGTTACTATTATGCTGGTTCTATTTATGTTTTATGACAATGGCTATGTATGGCTCTCATAATGTTTTTACTTGTAAATGAATGAGAAATGTATCTATAACCTAATAGATGATAATGCATCAAATGATATAAGGGAACAATGCTTCTTAGTGATTCTCAGATAAGTATGAGACCCCTATACTTAAATATGTTGTTTATACCTGTAGATTGCATTGATGCCAAGTGTTTGATAGAATTTCAGTCTTGGTTGGGGATGGTCAGGCCTAGTCCTAGAGTTATTTTTTGGTTTATTAGTCTTGTCATCATGTGTTTAATGGATTCTAGAAGTTACAACAAGTTATGGGTAGTGGTCGGAATTCTGGGCGTGGAAAGTGCCTTAAACCCCATAGAGTCTTGCATTGGTTTGCTGGAAATAGTTCCTAGACGTAGGCATGAAGCCTTGTGGGAGAGTCCAAAGCTCTATGGATGCTAGCATGCCCATAGCATGGGAGCATCCAGAGGTTTAATAACTTAAAAACTTATTGGAACCCAGGGGCATGATACCTGAGTGGTTGGGATGGCTCCCGGGAGTGTTTTTGTTGATGTGGAAGGTATGTTTGATGTGTTTCTATCGATTCCACTTTCTTAAGGTCACGTAGGAGGTTGAAACATATCATAGTATCCTCTCGTCACATCTTTACCCTGGTTGACCAGTTACTTGGGTAGATGTGGGAGGATGGTGTTACAAGTTGAGTGCAATACGCCATTGTTTTCGCACTTCTTTTTTCCATCAGTCAATGCAGATGTTTCCACACTTTCTCTTGTTCACTACACTACTTTTTATTTTGATTCTTCACGATCATATGCTATGGTATAATGGCCAAGAAAATCTTTTATCGTTGCATTCGAAATTTCACTTTACATGACCCGACCCCCTCTTTTTTAGGTTAGGTTAGGATAGGTTTCATGTAGTTAGATGTATTTCATTCTTGTTCTGTATTTTCATCTTTTATATTTCAATTTTACTCTTTTGGTTTTCTTTGTGTCTGAATAAAGTCAGTTTTGAGCTTTGAGATGAATGCCTAATCTTTTGTGAATGGCAAGTTGTAGTAACATGAAACCCTTGGATTATCTTTTAACCTCTTACATGATTTGGTTTATCACTTTCGAGTCAATGATTTTTCAATGGGAAATAGGATCATTCAGTCGGAAGGTTATAAGTAAACCATGAAGCTTGCATCTATCTAGGATTCCTAATCTTGCACTCAATCTAGTTATGAATAGTATTTTCTCACTTATCTATCTGTGTAGAGTAAGATAAGGGGAAAACTTTTAGTGATCGAAGCATCAAAGGTATAAAACCTATCTTTGAAGGAGAAACCTCCTCTACTCTCACTAAGTTGAGATCCCTCTCCTTCCCGTGAAAAATAATAAGTTCCTATGCACTTTCCTATGAAAAAAAAGGAAAATAATGAAAGAAGAGAAAAGCTTCTTGCACAGGGAGGTGAAGCAAGCGACTTCACCGAGGTATTGTCCAGGCTCAATGGAAACAAAGCAAAATTTGTGTTCCTAAAATGACTCCATCAGGGTACTGTCCAAGCCTGCTAGCAACAGAGCAATGCCAGAGATTTCAAACTCACACTCTGATTGTTTTATTTCGCCATATCATATTACCCTTACTTACAATGACATGAAAATGATATAAATTTTTATATGTTGTGATTTTTTGAGTAAAGGAACTGGGAAAGACTATATCTTTAACCGAGTAAGAATGGGGAGCAAAGGTAGCCTACTGAATGAATCAATATTTTTGAAAGAAATGAGACTTTGCGCTTACAATGAAACCATTTTAGAGAAGATGGGGTTCTCCTAGTGTGTTTCCAAGTGTTGTCGCTGCGACATTGACCCTCCAAAAATTTTTCCTATGCCAATTTTTTGGAGCCTACAATAATTGTCATTTCAAGCCCCCTTGAGTCATCATGTTGTTTGATTTGTTATCCATTTTTTTCTCCTATTGTTGCATCCTCCTAACTCAATGTTTCCTAAGCATTGTCACTTAACCATTAGAAGCATTTGAGTTAGTTAGTCCATGGTTAGGTGAACTCATGATCTTTATTGACTTAGAAACTTTCCTTATCGCCATGCATACTCTTGAAAAACACTCAAAAGCATGAAAAAGAAAACAAAACAAAGAAAAACACTCAAAAAAGTAAAAGCACACTTTAAGTTAGTAAAGACATGTGCTCAACTTGAGCACATTCCTTCAGCCCGAAGGAATGCACCCTCCTTGAGAACACTACTTCATGTTGAAAATATGCGCCTTCCATGAGTACACTTCTTCATGTTGAAGAATTGCACCCTTTCTAGCTGCATGCATGAGCCAAACTTGTTGCATGTGGGTGAACTCCTAGAAAATAGGATCCCACTTAACTTATTTAACTAACCCTCTCATGCAATGACAAGTGGCACTCATGCATGAATCAATTTTTCATGTTAACTTCTTTAAATCATCTTAGTTAATCATTATTATTGCATAATAATTCCATCCGCGTTGCTATCTATCCTTTGTTTTTTAATTTTTTTAGTATCATTTATGCTAAAACTTCATGTTGCAAGTGTTAATATTTTATCGCATGTAAAAACTATTCACATTCTTGAAACCCTTCATCTTCCACCATGCATGTGACAACAACTATAAAGCCTTGCATAACCTTCTCTTCCTCATCTTAGCATCAAATCCTACTTTACAAACTTGTTTCTCAGCTTCCAATTGGTAGAGCACACTTCTTGAGTGCAAAGCGCGATCAACTTCGAAAATTGTGCCCTATTTGATCAAGTTTTCCTCCAGAGAGCACTTCTTCACCATGAAGAACTACACCCTCCCTTGAGTGTATCAACTTATTGTGAAGGTACAAAGCATCTTCATTTAGCCCTTCGTCATGCGACAATGCACACTCCTTTGTCTTGAGTGCATAGGTGCATTGTGAAGGAATTAAGACTAGTCAACCTCTTCCTTCGTCCCTTCAGAGTATGAAAATGCACCCTCCTTGTCTCCTTGAGTGCATGAGTGCATAAGGAATACCCGATGGCCTATATTTTCATCTCTTCCACCTTTGAAGGTGCACTAGTGCACCCTGGATGATTCTTTCCTCTTGCTTGAGTGCATGAGTGCACTGCAAAGCCTTAAATGACACTGCATGCCCCTTCGTGCTTTGAAAGTGCGCACTCCAAGTTTTAATGCCCATTTGTTCATGAATGCAAGTTATTTTTTGTTGTCTTTCATTCGCTCCTAGCATAAGCTAGGTTGATATACTCTTAGGGAACCCCTTTTCCAATTAGCTTGAGGGATTTAACTCTTCTTAATGGTTAACACAATGACCTTGTAGTCGTCAGAGTCACAGTATCTATAGTGCCAGAGGCACTTAAAGGCTGGAACACAGGGGGAGGTATTATTAATTAGGATGTTTCCTGCTTCCTGTTGGCTTCCATTTCACAACCTACTCTGAATATTTTTTCTCAAAACAGTTAAGGAGGAGGTTCCACTTAGACTAAGCATATAATTAAAAATAACTAAGATCATTGCATCACACATAGATTATAGGATTTTCATATCATATATGATAGTCTATCATATTAACAAATGAGTGTCCATATGGTTACTTGGTGTTAATTTTCATTAAGAAATAATTGTGACTCCATAAGGAATTGGTCTCATACTTTAAAATCTAATCTAATCATTAATATTACTAAAATTCCACCAAGGAGCTAAGCCACTAATCCATGTCTCCCAAACAAGTTGGTTCCCAACTTGCTTTCCTTCACCTCATTCCATAAGGACTACCTCCCATATCTTTTTGTTGCAAGACAGCTAGAACGGAGTGGGTGGGGATCAGAGTGACAACCCCCACACTAAGCAGTTGTCACAGTGCCTGTATAATACGGGCGAAAACATTTTTTGGCATTGTTGTCAGGGATGAGTTTGCTCGTTGCCAGGGTTTGCGACAATCTTCATAATCTTATAATCCTTTCTTCCATTCATTAGCTCATCAAGCGCTACAAAAATTTTCGGCGTTGTTGTCAGGGACGAATTTATTGGACCTTGGCATTGACGACATTCTCATTAATCTTCATAATCCTCTAATCCATTTTCATCTTCTTGGTTTGTCAAGAACCACATTTGTTGGAACTTTGATATCTCACTAAACTTCTTATCACCTTGTTCACTCCTTCATTTACACTTTAGCACTTGGACATTTGGGTTAGTTTCTTATTTGGGTGGTGACTCCACTTATTCATCCATTCGTAAAAGCTTACTAGTAGATTGGTTAACCCCGCTCTCTTGGATAGATTAAACAAATTAAATTCTAGTAAGTATTCATTTTTCTTAGACAAGAATCCTTACTTGATATCCACCTGCTTCACCCTAACTCATGTTTCGATTTTTTGCCTTCTATATTTTGGAGGTAGATTCATGTTCAAGTGGAAATTCCATTTCTTTCATTTTTTACAAGAATTCTTGCTAGAGGCTCTCTTCTTGTGGGTTTCTTGATTGTCTTCAACAAGGATATCTCTAAGACATCCATTAGCTCCCCTTTCCCCTTAAGAAACTCATCATGGATGACTTATCCACCCCTTGTCATTTTACTAACACTTAAGGTTATCGTCATGACCTTCTAGAAGAGGAATATGGGGTTAAGAATTAATAGAAATCATTAAAAGTATGCATAATGAGAAAAGAAATCAATTTAATGATATGAAGAATTACATAAAGAAGATTCAAGAGAATGAGTTACAACATTATAGTGATCAAGAAGCATCATATTGTAGATCTTGTGACTAGTTTCATGACGAATCCACTTGTGCCATTGCAAAAAGATTTTTTGATAGTGGAAAGGCATGTACTAGTAATCAGATTAATCATTTTGATGATGAAGAGGGAATCTTGTTAAGGAATTAGCTCAGATGATCAAAGACATGCAATCTAGTTAAGAAAAATTAATGGCAGATCATGCCAGAGAAATGAGTTCCATGGGGAACAGGTTGCAGGCAACGGAAGTTACTTAATATAATCAAAGGATCAATTTATAGGACATGATGGATATCAGAGAAGAAGAATATGTTGAGGAGATAAGTTCCATAAAAGAAAATCTCAAGAAATAAATAAATTCTATTCAAGAAAATCATAATATAATGATAAAGGACATGGAAGCTAATCAAATATCTCTTCAGAACAAGTTATTAGATAAAGAAGAAAAGCATGCTGAAGAACTAAACATCATGGAGACTAATAATTCAAATCAGATGATCACCATGGAGAAAAATCATGCCAAGGAAATCAATGCTATTAAGAATGAGTATTCCAACCAAATGAATGGCATTGAGGATAGGTTGCAGATCTTGATTAAGACCATGGAGGCTGATCACATACAACAAATGAAAATTATGAAATCAATACATGTTGATGAATTGAATGCCATAAGAATTGAACAAGCCACTCTTCAAAGTAAAAGATGGAAAAATCATAGGTTTAGGAAATCCATCCAAGACTAAAGGATCTAGTGCATGAACCTCCTAGCTCTCTAAAGAAACATTCATATTATTAGGAAGAAGTCATTGATTCCATTAAGAAATTGTTAAATGAGGATGATCCAAGCAAGAAGGAATATGAAGGAAATCAGATTTATATTTGCAACCCCAATCCAACAGTGTTGACAGAGCAAGGTCATGGAAATAAAGAAGAGCAGGTCACAAAAATCATGGACATTCTAAATCTTCTAGATGAGCGTTGTCCAAATCAGGTATAAAGTTTCACACCAATCACATCAACATCAACATTACATCCCGCCTAAAGTGAGAGTAAATAGAAAAAGAGAAGAAGGAAGAAGTTTGATGCATTTGATTGAAAAGAGCTGCTCGATATTTGGATGAGTCAAAGTCCTAGCATTTTCAAAATTCATCGTGGCGCATCTGAGAAGCAGCCCATAGAATTACCGGAAAGTTAGCAGATGCTAAGTATGCACTATGTTGATGACATTTAATGCCATAGGGAATCGTTTTGTATAGTATCTCTAACCCTAGTTCCTTTTTATTTCATGTCATTAGGTAGTTTTATTTCATGCATTTATATTATGTCTTTTATATTTCAGTTTGTTAGAGTAGATTTTCTATTCCAACGATATTTTCTATATATGCATAATGATTTAAATTTTGAATGGATATCTATTTCATGGACTTCTATTTTCTTGGATACAAAATTCTAGGGTTTTCACATTACTTCATGGAAGAAATGTGTCCCCATATGGAGCCATATGTTGCACTCAATTTGTCAATATTCCAAGGAAGTGGAAGTGCCAAATTTTTTCAACTGGATTGGGTCATATATGAGCAGTTTACATGTCATTGTAAACCCATTCTGCAAGTTGTGTAATGTAAATGATTCTAGTAAGACCTTGAGTATATGTAACGACCTAGGTAAGCCTATTATTTTGGCGTAAAGTTTCATCCTAGGAAGTTTTTCGTCTTACTGACTCATGCGTGTTTCTAAACACAGATGGTCAACAAAGTTTTTCCCTCCATCCTCACCCCAAAGCTTGGGTGGAATTCTTCATCAAAGTCTTAGGTAAGTCCTAGTGTTCTAGTCGAGTCTAATGTAAAATTGATTATGGAATAAGTTAAGTTATTTGGCTAAATTATTTTATTACAAATCACTTGGTCTACTAGCTCATATTATGTTGCAGATGGGGTATGTGTCTTGAGGGTCTAAGCCAAAGTGTATTCTCCCTTTGAGGGTTGTAATTGTAAAAATATTATGTATTAGAGGGTGGAAAAAATAATAAATCCCCTCATGTGTAAATTAATTAACGTTTTTTGAAAAATTAAATTAAATCCTAAGCCAAAAAATTAATTAATTAGAGTCAAATTAAGTTGTCTTAGAAAATTAATTCTCCAAGTGGAAAAATTTGTGGGTCTTAAAGAATCAATTTTTAAAGGTTCTCCACCAAGGGAATATTGTATATTTTAAGAAATTTTTGACTTTTGGACCTTGGTGGTTAAATCAAAGTCAATTTTTTGAGGAAATTAGCTCAAAATAATTAATTTTGAGCTAATAAAAATGAATTTAAATGAAAATTTCGAAATTTCTCAAAAATAAACAATTAAGGGCCAAGATTAAAAGATAATAAAATATTTTTCAGTGACCAAGATTGTTTTGACAAGGATCAAAGAAAATAGCTATTATTTTTCCACTTTGAGGATTAATCTATAAATTAGGGAGTCATTTGAGTCTCTAGCATGATGATCTGTGGCTAGAATGAAGCATCTTTGTAACGCTATTAACCCTCTGGGAAATATTTCTTGTATCATAATAAAGACTATGAGGTGCAATTCTGAGGTGTTCATGCTTATTTATTTGTTGTATGTACTAACTATGGGCATCTCTATGTTGTGTTGAATATTGGTAAGATTTATTTTTTCATTAGATGAAGATAAAATCATATTATTGATAATTTTGGGCTAATCTTAGGTGGTTTGATTCCCCATGTGATTAACACAGTATTTTGAGAAAAATACATAGTGTTTGTAAGTACTTCAATCCTTGGCCTCCAAGTTCACAAACTTGGGTAGGAATCATTGTTGCTTGGATCCCAAATATTTGTATGTTGGATTTAATCTTCTCTAAGGCTATAGTACACATTGGGGTTTCTAAAGTATTTTTAACCATTCATTAAGGAAAAGCCATGAATAATATTTTTTTCTCAAAATTTAAAATTTTCAAAACCCTTGTATATTTGTACATCTTGTAACCAATTTTGTAAATCAAATTTGTAAATTATTTTTTCTAATTTGGGTTTTGGGGTTTTAAGTACTTTGTATTTATTTGGGGTTTGGGTGTTTTATTTTCACTTTTTTATAGGTTGGATCAAGGGATCAAGTTGAAGAAGAGTTAGATCTAGCCCCTTGAGGGTAAGATCTAGTTTCTAAAAAACAAATATAAGGCTATTCACTGAATATTTTGCAACAAAATTCATATATGGAAGAGAAATAAAAATTTTTAGACAAGGGTTTCACTTTTTAGGCCTTTCGGGCCCAGATCTGGCTTCCTCTAGCCCTGTTTCAACCTCTTACACCCCTGCGTCAACCTCTTAGACCCTTGTGTCAGTGGTTTGGCCCTTGCATCATCCTGTTTCAACCCTTTTGGGGCAGGTTGTGAGCCCTAGACGCCTCAGCCTCCATTCCTAGCCCCTGCACAGAGGGTTTAAGGTATTTTTGGCTTAACTGTGGCCTAAAAAGGGCCTCAACCACCTTTTCGAGACCTAGACGACTACCTTAGGGCAGACCATGGTAATTTTAGCTCCTAAACCCCAGCGCTTCAACCCTTTTTGGTGAACGTCTAGCCTTTGATCCCTCTCTCTCATTAGTGTTGCCCCTTTCTAACCTAATCTCACCTCTTTTCCCCCTAATATGCCCTCCTAAGCTCCTCTTCCCTCAACACTGGCCTTCCTTGTCCTAGAGTTGACTTTCCTTGACCTTTTTCTGCCTTAGTTTGCCCTAAATATTCCTCTGAAAAATTCAAGGTTTATTCCTTTGTGGTTTTGCAGGTGTTTGGTCTCCAAAATCTTGATTTTCAAGTGGCACCTTCATTCTACAATTTTGGGCCACTTGGGCAAGTGCCTCTATAAGAGCTTGGGCCTAGGTTTTGACCTCTAAACCCTTACTTTTTTTCTGTTTTATTACAACAGTTCAAACAATGATAATTAGGCCCTAAAATCACATGAAAATTGGTCAAAATTGTTCAAAATAGCAAAATATTGATTTTCCTAAATTTTGGCCACTTGGGCATCTTAGATTTAGCCTAGATAAAATTTTCTGCTTGCTGAAGTTTATTGCATAACTGAACATATCAGATCTGCAATTTCTTAGTCACACAATTAAAGAGGGTCAAAAAATTGATTTTTTTCAAGTTTCAATGAAATTTTCCTATTTTTGGGCTCATCTGGCATTAATTATAGCATCATTAGTATGTTGATTTGTTAGTTTATTTATTTTTGTAATAACTAGATCAAATATGATTTTATTTATTTATTTATTTATTTTTTCTTTTTCTGAATATTATATCTTAAGCAAGCTAACACATCTAATCCTTAAGTTGGTTAAGTTTATTTGGTGATTGGGGTTCTTCTTGTGACACTGGGCAAGCATATGCACTTTGGAATTGATATTTACTTCTTGTTGTCATAAGTTTCTTAATGCTACCATAACAGTCATTTATTGTTCATAAAAGGGTCATTGGAATATAAAGTGTATAAGTGTTTTCGTAATTCTATGTTTTGTTGCTAACATTCACATTGTGCAAGGGGCTAATATTTTGTTCTTCTTGTGAGTTTATTCATATTTGACATCTAAATTGACTCACTCCCTAAAGCACTTAGATCATAAAATCAATTTGGTGATAAGTCTCTTGGGAATATTGGCATCTTGTGAAAATTTGTTGAAGTTTTCACTTGTGTCTCTAAGCAGTTATCTTGTTTAAGATTGTTATCTCATCATTGTTAAGTACTCTTTTTATAAAATAATTCACATTAAGTACTCAAATAACATAAATCAATCATAAACCAAGATAATTTCACTCAACCTATCTTGCATAAGAATTCTAGGATCTAGCTTGCATTAAGAACTCACCTCCTAGCATAAGCTAGGTTGATAGACTCTTAGGGCACCCCTTTTCCAATTATCTTAAGGGATTCAACTCTTCTTAGTGGTTAACACAATGACCTTGCAGTCGTCAGAGCCACAGTATCTGTAGCGTCGAAGGCACTGGGTGGGTGGAACACGAGGGGGGGGGGTGGTATCACTAATTAGGCCACTGCCTACTTCCCATTGTCTTCCCTTTCACAATCTACTCTGAAGATTGTTTCTTAAGACAATTAAGGAATAGGTTCCACTTAGACTAGGTATATAATTAAAAATAACCAAGATCATTGCATCACACATTGATTATAGGATTTACATATCATATAGGATAGTCTGTCAAATTAAGCAGCGGGTGTCCATCCGGTTACTTGGAGTTAATTTAGATTAAGCAAGAATTGTGACTCCATAAGGCACTAGTCTCATACTTTAAAATATTATCTAATCATTGATCTTGCTAAATTTCCACTGAATAGCTAGGCCACTCATCCTTGTCTCCTAAATGAGTTGGTTACCAACTTATTTTCCTTCACCTCATTCCATAGGGACTACCCCCCATAGCCTATTTTTGGGAGATGGCTAGAACGGAGTGGGAAGGGATCATAGTGACAACCCCTGCCTTGGGTGGTTTTTGTAGTTCCTGTACAATCCGGGCGACAACATGCATAACATCTTGCAACAAACAATCAACGGTTGTCATCACAAAACTTCAACACCACAGAGTGGCAGTCATCCATACAAGAAGAGTTGGGGCCAATGGAGGACACCATGGTGTAACTATATGACAAGATGATACCAATATAGTAGGTCATGGATCCTCTAATTGGAATTTATAAGAATACACAAGAAGTGGTGAAACTCCTTAAGATAGCAAATAGATAAGTTGATTAGATGCAAGAGTGGACTTCCAAATATCTAGATGCTCTGCAACATTTGGAAAAGAGGGATAAAATTGCCACAGAAATAGATAAAGTTCAGTTGAGACTCCACCTACAAAATTACTCACATCTTGGAGCACAATCAGTTAGCAATATGGCTGCATTCAATCAACTGCATAATGGGTTTGAGTCTCTTACACAGAAACATGGGATACCCGCCATCAGATCTCTTAAAGAAATCAGAGGTAGGGAAGTCATCTTCCAGGAGATCAAGGAATATATTGAACAAATCAAGTAGGAAACAAAATGGGAAGGCTTGGAATTAGCCAAAGACATTATTCTGTAGTATGCCCTTGCACTAGTGAAAGTGCACATGAAGCTCTCATGGCCATGGAATAATGTGCAATCAAGCTCCAAGAACATACTAACGGAGACACTAGAGATAAAGGTGCACTACAAAGGGGACTTTCCAAGTCGGGTCAAAGCCATCGCAAAGGAGTTCAAAGAATGGCACACTTACATTACAAGTGAACTCCATGAGGAAGAAAATTATTTATCCATTTGATGAGTTTTGTCCCATTGTCATTTTTTTCTTATTAGGCCACTGTCTCATTTGTAAATTGTCTTATGTAATAAATGTTATGTAATGAAGTCCAAGGAACACATGTGAAATAGGAAAATACATACATTGGAATGTAATGGGTCATGCATAAAATAGGAACAATTATAAAAGTTAAAGAGTCATGAGGAAGCTCAAAGGTCATTTTCAATTGTTATAAATAGCTCCTCATAACTCAAGCAAGAGGATTTTGGATGGATTTAGATTCTAGAGGTCTTGCCTTGGCTTCTCTTGTAATACATAGGAGACAGAGCATTCTTTGGAGAAGCAAGTTATGGCTTCGTGTTCCACTATTGGATATAGTGTTTCATTCATGTAACAACGTACTTGGTATCTTACACTTTTAATCAAAAACTCAATGAGTTGGCATTCCTTCATATATGTATCGTAGATGTATTTGGACTACACTGGTTATGTTTATGGTATATGTTCCTTTATTTACATACTAGATTAGTGAACTAATCCATTGCTTAGCTATGGATATTATTGAATAAATGTTATTATGCTTTAACGATTATTTTTTATTATTTGGACTAATATGAAAGTAATCAACTAGTCTTTATCTTTATCCCTGGATCCCCCTTTAGCATATTATTATTACTTTTCTAATCAATGGCTCATTTCCCTCACCACCCGTGGAAGTCTCCCTCATATACCTTACATTGGATGTCTCACAAAGCTCACATTCTTACTAACCAAAAGTAGTGTGTGTTCTCTTGTGTTGGTTGGTACCCAAGGCATGTCTTTGAATTATTCCAATGGTGGTCGAACCATATGAGTGGATGGGAATCCTATACTAAATAGTGTGAGGTCTAATTGGGACTTCACATCAGGGAGATCCCCTTACAATGTTGGTGGCTTCTAGCACCATTAACAAACTCTCAGAGATATATATCAATCTCTGATAGACATGTGTTGTCGGTTGCATGGGTGCAAGAACACTGAGGTATCTGAGGAAAATTGGATATATATGCTCAATGTGGTGGTAACCCATGGTAAAGCTTTAAATTGGGCAGATATATTATCATTTGAGTTGCATCATCATGTGGGGCAGGAAAAAGCATATTTGAGGGCAAATCAGGCCCCAGATTTCTTTATGTTTGCATTTCTATTGGATGGAATCTATGCACAATATGAGTTACTAGGAATTACATGAATTGGATCCCTTAGGAAAAGTTCCTAGTTTACTTTCACTGTAGAGTTTTGTTGGAATCAAGCTTAAGAGGCGTATATGAAAGATTAGCTGAGCACTTGTTTACAGTTATTTTTCATATGATATTCGAGATCGATCCTCCTTGGATGACTGACTAGGTGAAGGAGTCATTGCGGGTTATCACGGATTGGTTTACAGCTCCTAAGGGTACATACACTAGATGTTTTGGTGATCGTATATCCCCTCATTTCATGCCGCGATATGTGACCAATAAGGTGTTCATGAAGAAAGTAGAAAATTAGTTGGATAAGGGATTGTCAGGAGTTCTTCACAGGAGGAAGAAAACCCCTTGGCCAATATTCACATTAAGGATTGGATTATATGAGTTAAAGAGCCACAAGGTGTCAACAACAAAAATAAAAGAGCTATATCGCTTGGACTTCACCACCAAACACTTTCATGGATATGATCCTAGGAGAGTGTGCATGCAACATTGTGAAAGGATCATTTTAAATATGGGGTATTCATTGATGTCCACAATAGAAGATGAAAAGTTGAAGAACTTGCATATTGTAGTTAGAAAGACATCCAACAATGGAGGCCAGTTCACCCTAAAATACACTAGCTCAAGATATGCAGGTCCAAGAGGACGAATAGATAACTGCTCAAGCAAGGAAAGTATATCCTAAGAATAGGATCATGTATGACTCGACACACAAGAGAAAAAATAAATGGAAAGTTGATCCTTTGAACGCATGAGTCATTCGAGCAAAACAAGAGAAGAGAGAAGAAAAAATAGAAGAGGTGAAGAAAAAGCAAGATGAATTTCTTCATAAGCAACAACAAGAAGAAGAAGAGAGGATAAGAATAAAAGAAGAACAACAGAGGCACTCCCAGGAGGCAAAAGTAATACAGAGACTGGAAGAAGAATAGTTGGCTCAGGAGATAGAAGAGGAAGATTTGGAGGAAGAACATACCATCCGGCCCATGGATGATGAAGGAGGTTCTCAAGAAGAATATCCTCTTATTGGTGGTCATCTTCCATTTAGAGAGATGGGGATCACACCTTCACTAATAGAAACTGTCATGGATGTATGCAGTGTAATGTTTGATCAACTTAAGAAGAGGATTGTGTAGTAGAAGAATAAATACTTCCCGAGGAATCCTTGAAACCCAGTCTTGATTTATACAGAGAAGGTGATAACTACCAATGCTAGAAGGAATCATAGGGAAATCATGGCATAAAATGATGATTTTTCCAGACAAAACGGGAAAACTCAGAATCTCTACTAAGTGAGAATGCTATATTAAGGAAAGAACTTGTTGTAGTTATGCAACAGGAGGGACATCTTGTGGCAGAGAATCAATAATTATCTTCACAGAGTTTCAACGCTGCAGAATGGAAATCAGTCATGCAGAAGGAACTAGGGCCTGTTAGCCTTGTTGGCATGTGGTCTAAAATGGATCCAAATATTCTCTCTAAGTCTTCAAAAGTTAGTAAAATCAGGCCAAAGATAAAAATAATCGCAGGAGGAGAGCCACTAGAATGGTGGAAAAGCACTATTGGGAGGCCAAAAACACATAAAAACAGTGAAAAAAAGAGTATCAGAGGCATAAACAGTGAAATGCATAGCAGCCATCAGATCTAGCTAATCAGCGGCCCAAATCTGATCGGCAGGTGCGATTGGCGGATTGAGGGCGAACCGTATGAAACTTGCGATGGCGACCGACGAAGTCAACTAGGACCGTCGATCAAGCACGCAAATCGACGACCCACGTTGCATCACAGGATCGCTATCGGAGAATACAAAGAAGGCTTACATCACCCCAGGGCATTAGCGATATGCGATTTCGATCAATCAAATCAGCGGATCACAATCGAGGAAACATTATGGAGTGGGGCCTTTATACATGCACATCTTCGATCCAATGAACCGGACCTGATGGTTATATAAATATTATTGCATAAGATTTGAGATCCGCCGAAAGGCATTTTCCTATGTATTTTGCATATTTTCGTTATTTAACAAAATACAAAGGGACAACGCCAATGCGATAAAACCCGGACCTGAAGGGGTTTGGGAATGAAAATATATAATATTTCAGATCTTCCAAAGCCATTTTTTCAAGTTTTTTAGTGTTTCTAACGTATTTCAAAATACAAAGGGAAGACTAGGAACAAGCCATTTGTGACTTGCGATAGCGATAAGGATGGACTCGATAGAGGAATAGACTGTGTTTAAGGACTTTTGAAGTCCGAAATGAACAGAGCTTGGCGGGATTTCACAGTGTTGCAACGTTTCTCTGTGTAAAATAGAAAACAATCATTGTTAGTATTTGAAAGGATTTCAAAGGCCCAAAGACCCATTCCATCACAGAACAGAGGCCAGGAGATAGAGACCGGGAGATAGAAGGCTAGAAGGGGAAAGGCAACAGTGCAACACAACCAAACCAACAAATGATCATGGAGCATCGCTGGCACGAGCGAGCCACCTGACAGCATAACACATTTACCAGAATTTGGTTACTATGTTGTTAGAAAAAGAAACCTCCGAGCTCATGCGTGTCTAGTCATGGCATCAAACAGTTAAAAAGATAGAGGGGATAGATTAAGACACCTCGAGCCTTTGAGAGCTCGGGAGCATTTTAAAAAGCCTATATATGGTTGAAAGTTAGAAGTATGAAGGGTTCAACATTTGGAGACTGTGGAGACTCTGCTCCTCTAGCTTCTCATCTTCATTCTAGCAATATAAGCTTCTTTTGCTGTTACATGTTTAATTCCCATTTTCTCTTCTGTTCTAAGCTTGCACTTGAATAGGTTATTCATGTTTTCTTCTGTGTCTAATGCTAGATAACTTTCATCTTATCTCTGCATTGATAAATTAGATTTGCAAGATTCATTTACTTCCTGTAGCTAGCCATTCATATGTGTTTATGTGCGCATATGTTGGTACAATCAATATTCTCCATCAATCCATTGAATGTATAAACTATTGAGCATTAGTGGTCTAAAGCCTTGTAAAGCTGAGGGTGTTCATGCATGTCTTGACTGAAAATAGAGTTGAAACAATGATCTGACTTGATCCAAACCATCATCCATTCTAGTAGTTCAGAGAAAAATATTGAAGATTTATATGTTACCAGGCATCTTCGAGCTACAACCTAGGAGAGCTTCCTGGAGTGATAACATAAATGGCGCCGCTACCGAGGAGAGGAGACTGAAGCTCAGCTTCCGTAGGAGATCACATAGATCCAGCTTTGATGACAAACAAAGTTTGGGCACTTTTTCGGTTGTAATCATCTATCTGGCGACTCTACTAGAGGACGAACCTCTTGGCGACTCCACTTCATAGTTTTGGCTTAGTTTGTGAGGCATACTCAGAGAAATCCTCAGCAGCCACAAGCTGATCCAGTATATAACCCTGAAAATATAATCAAAGAAAGAAAGGCATTGCAAAAAGGAGCATCAGGTTTAGGTAGCTCTAAAAAATATTCTGAATCTCTTCAAGAAAATCCTGTAAAAGAATAAATACATGTTGAGAGTATAGCATCTAATACTAGCAGTGAAGAAAAAATCTCAAAGATTCATAAAGCTCCTTATTCTTTAGGTTCTCCTTTTGTTGTAAGCCCAAAGGAAACTTACCTCCTATCCATCAGACTCCTCTAGTCCTATCAATCACCCCTCAACACTCTGTCATTCAAACTTCCAGTACCCTTATAGCCACCACAGCTATGGTAGGACCCCAAGCACCTACCAAAATGGAAATAATCATAACTGCTAGGTATGGACCTCTAGTACTGCCCACTCCTTTGAATGCTATGCCTACTGGAGAATATCAGAAGCATATGCCTAAGTTCACTGGGACTGAAGGTGTTACAGATGAGGAACATCTTGAATCATTCTATAGTTATGCTGATAACCTGGACATTAGTGAAGATGATGTATGGATGAGAGTCTTTGTCCAAAGTCTAGATGGAGAGGCTAGAAAATGGTTCAGAGAACTAACCCCAAGATTTATAGCAGATATTGAGGCTTTAGATGATGCATTCCTAAAGCATTGGAGGGATAAGAAGGATCTACTCTACTACCACACCGAGTTTGGGAACTTAAAGAGGGAAAATAGTGAGTTGTTGTTTGATTTCAATAAGAGATTTAACTACATGTACAACAAAATACCAGCTGAAGTAAAATGCACCACTACCTCTGCTAAACTCACCTATGCCAATGCCTTTGATTCTGACTTCTGTCTACTATTGAGGGGCGATGTGCTACTTTAGCTGATATGCAGGATGCAACCTTGGAAGTTGAATCAAACATCATGGCTACAGAGAAGCTCAAGGGAAATGTTGATAGAAGGAGACAGAGGGGCGAGTCTTCATCATCTTCAGATCCCAAGATAGATAAAATGACAAAGATAATAGAGTTAGTAGCCTCTAAAATCTCCACATTAAAGTTTGAGCAGCACCCTAGGAAAGGAAGAGTTCCTAATACCTTTAATCCTAGAAATCCACATCCATATAGAAGAGCTAATGAGCAGTTGTAGATTCTGCAAAGAAGCAAAGATGCCAATGAAGACCAAAGGGTGAAGACCCTTTTCCAGAATGTAGTCATGGAAGAAGAACATTTTGAAGAAGATGATGAGATCCATTGTCTGGAAGACAAAGGCAGTGCCTCCTTTTTGACCTCATCTGCCTATGAAAAGTCATTATTCAATGACCAGATCAACCAAGAATGGGATGGTGAAGCTGTTCTGCAAATTGAAGATTGGCATAGATATGATATGAGGTCGAAGATGAATAATGCCAAGGAAACTCCTTTTCAAAGATCTTTTGTCCCTGCAGTACAACAAGCTAATAAGCAGAAGCGACCAGTAGTTGATCCCATCATCCTCAAAGCTCGAGCTCACGAGGTAAGAGGCCTTGGCAAGTCTCCTCCTTTTAGTTTTCAATCAGAAATTTAGAAGCTAAGAATACCTATACCTCTGATTGAACTAGTGAAGAATGAGTCCTTCAAAAGATCCATCCTCGAGGCCCTTGAGCCTAAATCCATCCAAGCCTCCACTACCTATGTAAATCTGCAAGATGACAAACCAGCTGTTGTTCTCACCCCAATGATTGAAAACTATGATGACAGCTCCCCATAATTCTATGTCTCACTGACTATTCATGACAAAATCCTTCATAATTTCCTTCTGGACACTAGAGCCAGCCATAATCTAATGCCCAAGGCTGTCATGGATGAATTGGCTCTTGACATTACCAAGCCTTATCATGACTTGTTTTCTTTTGACTATAGAAAAGTGAAATGTCTAGGATTAATCAAATACCTAGCCATCAACTTGTCTCAGCTGCCCATGAAGAGCATGATGACGGATATTGTGGTAGTAGATGTACCCCCAAGTTTGGCATGTTGCTTTCTAGAGACTAGATCAAGAGATTAGGCGGAACATTGCAAAATGATTTGTCCTACGCTACTGTCCCAGTTTTTGGAGGTGAGAGTAAGAGATTATATAGAGAGGCTCAGTTAGCTTATATCATCAGTGATGAAAGGAATCCCACTAATCATCCCATATATGTTGTTGACACTAATTTTGGAGCCTGTATTCTTCAGATTGAAGAATCCCAGTTGGCCTCCACGCAACTTAAGAAACCAGTTTTCCAGATCACAGAAGAAGAAGGCCCACAAATTTGGGACATGTTCTTTGATGGGGCTTTCTCTAAGGAAGCAACAGGGGCAAGTGTAGTCCTTATGTCCCCCACACAGGAATACATTTATTTGTCTTTCAAATTAACTTTTCAGGTCATAAATAACATAGCAGAGTACGAAGCCTTGATATTGCGCTTAAACGCTGCTAAAGAAATGGGCATCAAAGGTCTGGAGGTGCTTGGAGATGTAGACCTTATCATTTAGTAGGTCAACAAAAGTTTCCAAGTAAAGAATCCAAGGCTGAAAGCATACAGAGATGAAGTATGGAAGCTCAAGGACTCTTTTAATATTTTTAGCATTTATTACATCCCAAGAATGAAGAACCAATTCGCTGATTCCCTTGTTGTGTCTGCTAGCACGTTTATTCCTCCTTTGCCTCCTAAATTGACTTATGAAGTTCAGGTGAAATATAGACCATATCTGCATGACAGTGTCAAATACTAGAATTTTTTTGAAGACGATGATGAAATTAATAGGTTTTTACAAGTCATTGATGAATTTTCTGAAATGCACATCAACCAAGAAAACGAAACCATGGAAGAATGCAACTAGTCCAAGCTAAAGGACGAGATTGGCTAGGAAAGCATTGTCTAGCTACCTAGTAACTATATACCCAAAGGATTGGTGCCCCTAGAGAAGATGTTTGATCATAACGACGTACCTTATAAGCCTACCAGAAAAGAAAATGAGTCTGTTGTTCATAAACATAATGTAGGGACTCCAGCCCATCCAAAGTACATAAATCTGTCCACTCACTTGTCTTCTTCCTAGAGTTCCAAGTATTGCACCCTGATGAAACATTTTGCTGATATTTTTGCTTGGGAATACAATGATCTTAAGACCTATGACACCAACATCATTCAGCATAAGATTCCACTAGAGAAAAACACCATCCCTTTTAAGAAGAAATTAAGACCTATCAACCCTCTCTTATTTCCTTTGATTGAAAAGGAAATCAAGAAGCTCCTGGATGCCAAGATCATAGTTCCTGTAAGGTATTCAAAGTGGATAGCTAACCTTGTGGTAGTAAGAAAGAGGAATGGAGAAATCAGTCTTTGTGTTGACTTCAAGAATCTAAACAAATTCCCTAAAAAAGACAACTACCCCATGCCTAAGATGGAACACTTGCTGCAAAAAGTTTCAGAGGCTAGAGTCATGTCTTTCCTAGATGGATTTTCAAGTTATAATCAGATTGTTGTACATCCAGAAGATTAGGAAAAGATCACCTTCACTACTCCTTGGGGCACTTTCATGTACTCCAAAATGCCTTTTGCACTGATGAATGCTGGGGCTACCTTTCAGAGGGCCATGGACAGAGCCTTTGTGGGAGAGAAGGAAAAATTTGTCCTTATTTACCTTCATAACATAACAATATTTTCCTGCAGGCACAAGGACCATTTGCAGCATTTGAAGAAGGTGTTTCTAAAGCGCAGACAATTTGGAATTTCTATAAACCCAAAGAAGTCACAGTTTTCTCTAGAAGAAAGCAAACTGCTGGGACATATTGTTTCTACCAAAGGTGTGAAGATCGATCCAACAAGAGTTCAAGCAATTCAAACATTGTATATCCCAAGATCAAGAAGGGACATTCAATCTTTCCTGGGTAAGATCAACTTTGTCAGGAGGTTTATTCCAAACTTTGCAGAACTAGTGAAGCATATCACTTCCATGCTGAAAAAAGATCAAAAATAAAATGGACAGATGCTGCAAGAAGCTCTTTTGAAGCCATCAAACAAGCTATCATGGAAGATCCCACTCTAATTAGCCTAGATTACACCAAGGAGTTTTATAGCTTCTCTTTTGCCTCTTATGATACACTTGCAATAGTTCTGTTGTAGAAAAATGATGAAGGCGTAGAGCACCTCGTGGCCTTTTTCAACAAAACTCTTAGGGATGCTGAACTAAGGTATGACCTTATTGAAAAAAAAAGCTTATGCTCTCATAAAATCTTTAAAGAGATTCAAAATTTATATTCTGCATTCGAAAGTGGTTGCATATGTACCTTCAGCCTCAATAAAATATTTCCTAACTCAGCCAGATATTGATGGAAAGAGAGCTAAATGGATTGCAAAATTCATAGAGTTTAACATAGAGGTGAAGCCTACTAAGCTTGTCGAAGGCCAGGGCTTGGCTAAACTTATGGCTGAGGAAAATTGCAGTTTGTTAGACATCAATTGCATGGGTTCAAATTTAGGTGATGAGTAGACAGAGGAAGAAACAGAAGAGCAAGAGAAGAATCAGTCTTTGGCTGAAAATCTAGCCACTTGTGAATGGTATTCCAGTATAGTTCATTTTTTACAGAAGCTAGAAGTCCCTCCAGGGCTTAGCTCAAGTCAAGCCCGGGCCTTTAAGGTCAGATCAGCAAAATTCTGCATTAATAAAAACCTACTTTATTGGAGAGACCCATCAAGAATCCTCTTGAGATGCCTAGATAAAGGGCAATCTGTGGAAGTCATGCACCAGTTCCATTCTAGCATCTGTGGAGGGAATCATTCTTGGAAAACCACATCCCACAAGATCCTGAGAGTTGGGTATTATTGGCCTACTCTGTTCTCTGATGTGTTTTCTTTTGTGAAGTCTTGTGAAAAATGTCATAGGTTTGCAGGAAGACAACAGCTAAAATCTCTGCCCTTGAAGCCGGTACACGCAAATGGTCCCTTCTAGCAGTGGGGCTTGGACTTTATAGGTGAGATCAACCCACATTCTCGTGGCCAACACAAATGGATCTTGGTAGCCACTGATTATTTCACCAAGTGGATTGAGGCTATACCCACTGAGAATGCTAATCATCAAGTTGTCATAAAGTTCTTGAATGAGAATATTTTTACTAGATTTGGTTGCCCAACCAAACTAGTCACTGATAATGCAACATCTTTCAAGGCAAAAGAATTGGTGGACATGAATGAATCCATGGGCATTCAATTGGTGCATTCTACCTCATATTATCCTCAAGGCAATGGCCTAGAAAAATCATCTAACAAGAGTCTTGTAAGGATAATCAAAAAGCTATTGGAGGACAAAAAAATGAGCTTGGATTCCAAGTTGAAGTTTGCACTGTGGGCTGACACAATTACCAACAAGAAGTCCATAGGAAATTCTCCATTTAAGCTGGTTTATGGCACTGATGTTGTTTTTCCTATCCAACTAATTCTCCCTGTGGCTAGATTCTTTCAAGAAGAACAGGATAAGACGAATGACATGGTAAGGAGAATGAATAACCTGGTTTAATTACAGTAGATCAGAGAGCAGCTGGTTGAGAAGTCAAAAGTTCATTAGAAGAAAATCAAAGAAACCTTTAACCGGAAGGCAAAAGCTTTCCAATTTGGTGATTGGGTTCTCAAATGGGATGCACTGAAAGAAAAGAAAAGTAATCATGGTAAGTTTGACTCCTTATGGACAGATCTGTTTGTCATCACTCAAATTCAGCAAAACAATACCTTTATTTTGCAGAGTCTGGAAGGAGAAGATGTTTTTGGTGGCCCAGTCAATGGGCAGTTCTTGAAACTTTATTTTATTTAAGGATTTAAAGCCTTGATATTGTAAATATGTTTTTTGGTTTTTATTTTCCATGCAAAATAAACTCCATGCCCAATGAAACTGTTATCACCCCAAGAAACTCTCCTAGGTTGTATATCAGAGATGCTCGGGAACATTACAAACTCAAAAAAAATGTTGGAAAAAGGTGGATGAATGGAAGGAATGATGCATATTAAAGCCAAATAACCACTTCTACGATGCTTAACCCCAGACATGGGTGAACACCCCCAGACTACAAGGCTTTAGACCACCAATTACTCACAATTTGAGGATTAAATGGAAATGGAGAATACTGACCACACCAGTAGATGCACAAGACCATGTGATGGCCGGTTGCAACCAGTAGAAAGGTTTGTAAATCTATTTCCTAATGCACAGACAGGATGAAAGCTCTCTGGCACCAAGAAAACAGAAACTTGCATACACCTTCAATAATACATACTAGATTCTAACACAGAGGTGGGATGACAGCCCCTCTAATGTTAAACATCAAGAGCACATGAAAAATGCATAACAGGCACAACCTAGAGCAAAGAAGAAGTGGAAAATGAGCAATTAATAGCAAAAGAAGCTTGCATTAGCTGAAAATGAAGACCAGACGTTGCAGGTATCACAGTAGTTACAGTCTCCAGAAGTTGAACTTTACATCAAAACAATATCCATCAACCCTCATTACATCTTGTTTCTGGGTATATATGGAGGTTGATTACAAAAATATCTGCTATCCTATGCGTGGAGGGGTCATAATGGACCACCAACCACATTAACTGTTTGATATGGGTCTCTGATACAATCTGACTATTTTAATGAACAAAATGACCCTTTTTGGTACTCTGTTGTACTTCACGAACCGGTGGAGTGCTACATTGAAGGAGTTCCATGACTGATAAATGCTTTGATCTGCTCGAGGCCGTCCTTCTCGTCCTTCGGATGTACAATGCGTTGAATGCAGTAGTTGAAGCTTAACTGCACAGAGCTGGTAGACGATCGCCTTCATCCCTTGGAAGCATGGTATAGGCCAAACACACGAAAACTGCATGGAAAATGAGCGAAGCGTTGGGAATCAATGCTAGTCGTTGGATAAAAACAAACAGACAGCTGAGATCTCTTGGTGGGTGGCATCGGGAAGAAATGGAGGTGAAATTGATTGTAAACCATCAGATCTGGCAGATGGATGGCGGAGACCGGATTACATGGGCTATTAGAAGGTATATGCGTGGGGAGATTGTAGGCTGTTGGATCTCGGGTGGAGAGATCCAACGGTCATCGGGCGATGAAGTTGCGTGATGATTAGTGAGCGGGAGGACATACGAGGGGGCGGTAAGCAGTTTCCCCGCACCGCTTACGGGAGGCAGGTGGTATCCGTATGCGAGGGCGTGATGCAATATGATTGTGGCACATGGCTAGTGGGTTCGGCGGGAAACCGCTTTCCCCGTGGGCTATCATGCATGTGGTTTACGGGAGCGGGAGTAGCGTATATCATTGGATCGCGAGGCGTAGGATTGGATGGCGGGGCTAAAAGCACATGCCTTTTTTAACTGATGTGACATAAAAAAAGGCTTGCGAAAGGTGCTCGGTTAGGTTATTGGGGTTATATGAGTTTGTGAAGAAATTTAGAGGAAAACAGAGTTATCGGGAGTTATAAGAGTGTAAGCAGAGTGATGAGGAAAGGGCAGGTTATGGTGCGCGGTCACATTATCGGGGTTTTATAATGTTTAAACCCAACACCTGGGAGCTAAGGAAACACGGCTTAATACTAAATGTGGGTGTAAAACAGGGATAGCAGGGTTTTATGGAGTTGTAGGGAAAATGAAGGAAAAGAGGGAAAAACTGCTGCGAGCCCTTTGCAACCAAAACCAGCACTGCCCAACCTACTTTTATCCAACAAATGTTGAAGAACATAGCAGAGCTACACTGGCTTCTTCTGGGGATGAGATCCTCCCTGTGAGGTCTCAAGAACCTGCAGATCAATGCCTTTCCAGTGAAAACAAATTATCAAAATTCCTAGTGCTGCATTGGGCATGGAGTCTACTTTGCCTACCCAAAACTAATAAAAATGGAATATTTACAACTTTTAAGGCCAAAGACCTTAAACAACATAATTTTTTAGAAAACGCCCATTAACTGGGCCATCAAAAACTGCTTTTCCTCCCCTACTTTTTAGTATGAAGGTGTTGTTCCCTTGAATCTAAGAAATGATGAAAGGCCCTGTCCAGAAAGCATCAAATTTCCCATGATTGCCTTTCTTTTCTTTTAGTACATCCCACTTCAAAACCAAGTCTCCAACCTAAAAATTATCTGTCTTTGTCTTTCTGTCAAAAGCATCCTTGATCTTTTTCTGATGTGCTGCAGCCTTTTCAACCAGCTGTTCCCTAATCTGATGTACCTCTGCTAAATCAGTGATCCTCTTTGCCATTTATTTTTCCTCATTCTTCTCTTCTTGAAGGAATTTTGCCACAGAGAGAGTTAATTGAATTGGGAATACAACTTCAGTACCATATACCAGCTTGAAAGGAGAATTCCCTGTGGAACTTTTAATGGTCACTATGTCAGCCCACAGTGCATACTCGAGCTTTGAATCCCAATTCTTTTTATTGTCCTCTAACAGCTTCTTAATTATCCTTATCAAGCTCTTATTAGAGGATTATGCCAGACCATTTCCTTGAGGATAATATGAGGTGGAATGAACCAGTTTAATACCCATTGAATCACACATATCCACCAATTCCTTTTCCCTGAAGGCTGCTACATTATCTGTGACTAATTTATGTGGACAACTAAACCTGGTAAAGATATTTTCAACTAAAAACTTCATGACCACATTATGATCAGCCTTCATGGTAGGGATTGCTTCAATCCACTTGGTAAAATAATCAATGGCTACTAATATCCATATATGCTGGCCACTAGAATGTGGATTAATTTCTCCAATGAAATCCAAGCCCCACTGTTGAAAAGGTCCTTTTGCATTTATTGGTTTTAAGGGCAGGGACTTCAACTACTGCTTTCCTTCAAATGTTTGGCACCTGTCACAAGATTTAACAAATGAAAGCACATCAGAAAATAAGGTGGGCCAATAATATCCAGCTTTGAGAGTTTTATGGGCTGTAGTCTTCCAATAATGGTGCCCTCCACAAATGCTGGAATGAAATTGCTGCATGACTTCTATTGACTGTTCTTTGTCCAGACACCTCAAAAGTACTCCAGATGGATCCATCCAGTAGAACAGATTTTCATTAATGCAATATTTAGCTTCCCTAAGCTTTATAGTTTTGGCTTGACTTTGAGTAAGTTCTGAAGGGATTTCTAGCTTCAGCAAGAAATTAACTATTGTAGAATACCAATCACATGAAGCTAGATTCTCGGCCACTGACTGCTCTTTCTCTAGTTCAGCTACTTCCCTTTCTTCTGTTTGACCATTTTCTGCAATTGTGCACAGGAAATCAATATCCAATGATCTGCAATTTTCTTCAGCCAATAATTTGGCAAGACCCTGACCTCTGACCAGCTTGGTGGGCTTCAGTTCTATATTAAATTCAATCAATTTTTCAATCCATTTAGCCCTTCTTCCATCAGCATCAGGTTGTGTTAAGACATCTTTTATTGCAGCAGAGGGTACATATGCAATTATCTTGGAATGCAAGATATAAACTCTGAAAGCTTTCAAGGATTTGATAAGGGCATATGCATGTTTTTCAATAATATCATACCTCAGTTCAGCATCCCTTAAGTTCTTGCTGAAAAATGCTACTGGATGTTCTGAACCTTCTTCATCTGCTTGCAATAAAACTGCTGCAATGGTGTCTTTAAAGGCAAATGAAAATATATGGAACTCCTTGCTGTAATCTGGACTTATTAAAGTGGGAGCCTCCATAATAGCTTTTTTAATGACTCAAATGATTTTCTTGCTGCATCAGTCCATCTAACCTCTGACCCCTTCTTCAACATGGAGGTAATATGTTTCATCAGCTTTGCAAAATTTGGTATAAACCTCCTCACAAAATTAATCTTGCCCAAAAAGGACTGAATATCCTTCTTTGATCTAGGGACAAACAAAGTCTGTATTGCTTTTACTATTTCTGGATCAATCCGGACACCTGCAGCGGAAACAATATGTCCCAACAACTTTCCTTCTTCTAAAGCAACTTTTGTTTTTTTAGGATTGACTGAAATCCCAAACCTTCTGCACTTCAGAAATACTTTTTTCAAATGTTGCAAATTATTTTGATGGCTGTTGGAGTATACTGTTATGTCATCTAGGTAGATGAGGACAAATTTATCCTTCTCTCCCACAAATGCTATATCCATATCTCTCTGAAAGGTTGCTCCAGCATTTATCAATCCAAAAGGCATCTTGGCATACATAAAAGTGCCCCAAGGAGTGGTTAATGCAGTCTTCTCTTGGTCATCTGGGTGCACAACAATCTGATTAAAACCTGAAAATCCATCCAGGAAAGACATTACTTTGGCTCCTAAGACCTTCTACAAAAAGTGCTCCATCTTGGGTAAGGGATAATTGTCTTTCTTTGAGCACTTGTTCAAGTTTCTGAAATCAACACACAGTCTGATTTCTCCACTTTTCTTCCTCACCACTACTAGGTTAGCTACCCATTTGGAATATCTAAGAGGAACTATAATCTTGGCAGCCAACAATTTTTTAATTTCTTTTTCAATTAGAGGAAGAAGCATAGGATTTATTGGTCTCAGCTTCTGTTTGAAAGGAATGGTGTCTTTCTCTAAAGGGATTTTATGCTGAATAATCTTTTTATCATAAGTTTTCAGGTCACTATACTCCCAGGCAAACACATCAGCAAATTGCTTCATTAATTTGCAGTATTCAAAACTTTGGTCAGCAGACAAATGAGTGGACAAATTTATGTATCTAGGCTGACCTGGACTCCCTATATCATGCTTATAGACTGCAGATTGGTCTTCTTTTTGGGCAGCTTTGTAAGGCACATCATTCTGGTCAAACAGTCTTTCTAGAGGAATTAAACCCTTAGGAATATGATTGCTGGGAAGCTGGACAATGCTATCTTTACCAATTTTATTTCTAAGCTGAACTTGGGGGCTCTCTTCCAAGGCTTCATTCTCTTGGTCAATTTTCATTTCAGAAAACTCATCAATGACTTGCAAAAACCTATTTATCTCATCATCATCATCAAAAACTTTTCAATGCTGGACATTGTCAGGCAAGGTTGGTCTATATTTCATTTGCACTTCATAAACTAGTCTGGGAGGCATGGGAGGGATAAACATGCTAGCAGACACAGCAAGGGAATCAACAAGCTGATTTTTGGCTCTAGGGATATATGAAATATAGAAATAATCAAAAGAATGTATGATTCTCCATACCTCATCTCTGTATGCTTTTAGTCTTGGGTGCTTTGCCTAAAATGTTTTATTTACTTGCTGAATGATCAGATCAGCATCTCCAAACAACTTTTATGTTCTTGATTCCTCTATATTTTGTTGTGTTAAGACCCAATAGCAGAGCCTCATACTCTGCTATATTTTTTGTGACTTGAAAAGCCAGCTTGAAAGACAGTTGTCTGCTCTTCTGTTGTGGAGATATCAGCACCACCCCTCCTCCTGCAGTCTCCCTGGAACATGCTCCATCAAAGAACATCTCCCAAACCTGACTTTCTTGCTCTTCTTCGGCCTGAACTATTGGTTTCCTGTGCTACATTGAGGCCTTCTGAGATTCTTCTATTTGGAGGATACGTGCTCCAAAATCAGTGTCCACAACATAAATAGGATGATTGGTAAGATTATTCTCATCACTAATGATGTATGCTAGTTGTGCTTCTCTATATAATCTCCTGCTTTCTCTTCCAAAAACTGGGACAGTGGCATAAGATAAATCATTCTGTAATGTCCCACCTAGTCTCTTAATCCATCCTCTAGACAGCAGCATGCCAAACTTAGGAGGGACATTTGCTACCACAATATCCATCATCATACTCTTCATGGGCAGCTGAGTTAAGGTAATGGCCAGGTCTTTGATTAATCCTAGAATTTCACTTCCCTTGAATCAAAAGAGAATAAATCATGATAGGGTCTGGTGATATCAAGGCCT
The DNA here is from genome assembly GCA_031772625.1 of Pinus tabuliformis. Lineage (NCBI taxonomy): Eukaryota > Viridiplantae > Streptophyta > Pinopsida > Pinales > Pinaceae > Pinus > Pinus tabuliformis. The sequence continues at coordinate 1,633,043,824 of CM062818.1, read as the reverse complement.
AACTCTTCCATGACAGCTTTAGGCATCAAATTGTGGCTAGCCCTTGTATCTAGTAGGTAGTTGTGGAGGATTTTGTCATGAATGGTCAAGGAGACATAAAAATATGGAGAATTATTATCAACAGGTTCAATCATGGGGCTAAGCACAACGACAGGCTTATCATCTTGAAAATTGACAGAGTCAGTGGAGGTTTGTGTGGTGTCCAGCTCAAGAGCTTCAAGGATAGGCTTTCTAAATACTTCACTCTTCACCAACTCTATCAGGGGCATATATATTTTTAATTTTTGAACTTCTGACTCAAAGCTGAAAGAGGAAGGCAACTTATCAGAACCTCTTACCTCTTGAACTGGAGCTTTGAGGAGGACTGGATCAGCTGCTGGTCTTTTCTGTCTGATATTTCGTGACTCTGCTTGAACAACAGCTCTTTGGGCAGTATTCTCCTTGAAATTTTTTGCATTTGATCTTAGATTATATCTTTTCTATTCATCAGTCTGTAGAACAAATTCTTTGTCCCATTCTTGACTGTCTTGTTCTTGCAACAATGGTTCTTCATACACAGCCAATGTCAAAAACGCAGCACTGCCTTTATCTTCCATGCAGTGAATTTCATCCTCATCTTCAAACTGTTCCTCCTCCATGACTAGATTTTGGAAAGGAGCTTTAACTTTCTGTTCTTGTTTTAATTATTCACCCCTCTAAATTATTTGTAACTGCTCATTTGCTCTTCTGAATGGATTTGGATTTTTTGGAGCAAATGTGTTCTGCTGCCTTGTCTTTCCTGAATTTTAATGAATCTTCAACTTACATATTTCAGAAGCCAATGACTCTATCATCTTAGTCATTTTGTCTAATTTTGGCTCTGAGGAAGAAGCAGAGGAAGTAGAAGCTTGACCTCTCTGCCTCCTTCTGTCAGCTTGACCTTTGAGCTTTTCTGCAGCCATGATATTAGACTCTACTTCTAGGGCTGCATCTTGCATGTCTGCCAGAGTAGCATATCTCCTTTCTCTCAACAACAGGCAGAAATCAGAGTCAAAAGCATTGGCATAAGTGAGTTTGGCAGAGGTGGGGGTATGTTTTACCTCAGTTGGTATCTTACTATACATACGATTGAATCTTTTATTGAACTCAGGTAATGATTCCCCATTTTCCCTCTTCAGGTTACCAAACTCAGTATGGTAATATATAAAATCTTTCTTATCTCCCCAGTGCTTCAAAAATGCATCATTTAAGGATTCAATATCTGTTATTGATCTCTGGGGTAATTCTCTGAACCCTACTTTCTGGCCTCTCCATCAAGGCTCTGGACAAAAACTCTTATCCATACATCATTTTCACTTATATCTAAGTTATCAGCATAACTATAAAAAGCCTCAAGGTGTTCTTCTGCTATTACTCTCTCTATGCCAGTGAACTTGGGCATATATTTATGATATTCTCCAATGGGCATGGGATTCAAAGGAACAGGCAAGACCAAAGGTCCATATCTAGCAGCTACAATTCTTTCTATCTTCGTGGGTGCTTGTTGGCCTGCCATGACTAGGGTATGTGGAAGAACACTGGTAGATTGAGCAGTATGAAACAATGAAATGGATGACAGAGACAAAGGGATGTTCTGGACTGTATGGGAAACTTTCTTTGGACTGAGATTCAAAGGGGAACTAGATTGATAAGGAGCTCTATTAATCTCTGCAGGTGTTTGTTCACTAGCAGCACTAGGCTCTAAGTCTTCAAATTGTGTATTTTCAACTAAAAACTCCTCATGCAGAGACAAATAAGATTTCTTGGGCTTACCTGATCCTGATGCTCCTTTCTGTGATGTTTTCTTCGACTTGACAATCTTCTCAGGGTCAGGTACTGATTCAGCTGGTGATTTCTGAGGATTTCTTTGAGTATGTCTCACAAACTGAGCCAGAACTTCAATGTGGAGTCGCCAAATGTTGGTCTTCCTCCAGTGGAGTCGCCAGATAGATGATTACAACCAAAATATGTGCCCAGACCTTGTCTATCATCAAAATCTGGAACTGTGTCATTTTCCCAGGGAAGCTAAGCTCCAATCTCCTCTCCTCGACAATGGTGCCAATTAATGTTATCACCCCAAGAAACTCTCCTAGGTTGTATATCAGAGATGCTCGGGAACATTACAAACTCAACAAAAATGTTGGAAAAAGGTGGATGAATGGAAGGAATGATGCATATTCAAGCCAGATAACCACTTCTACTATGCTTAACCCCAGACATGGGTGAACACCCCCAGGCTACAAGGATTTAGACCACCAATTACTCACAATTTGAGGATTAAGTGGAAATGGAGAATACTAACCACACCAGCAGATGCACAAGACCATGTGATGGCCAGATGCAACCAGTAGAAAGGTCTGTAAATCTATTTCCTAATGCACAGACAGGATGACAGCTCTCTGGCACCAAGAAAACAGAAACCTGCATACACCTTCAATAATACATACTAGATTCTAACACATAGGTGGGATGACAACCCCTCTAATGCTAAACATCAAGACCACATGAAAAATGCATAACAGGCACAGCTTGGAACAAAGAAGAAGTGGAAAGTGAGCAATTAACAACAAAAGAAACTTGCATTAGCTGAAAATGAAGACTAGACACTGCAGGTATCACAGTAGTTACAGTCTCTAGAAGTTGAACTTTACATCAAAACAATATCCATCAACCCTCATTACATCTTGTTTTTGGATATATATGAAGGTTGATTACAAAAATATCTACTATCCTATGCGTGGAGGGGTCATAATGGACCACTAGCCACATTAACTGTTTGATATGGGTCTCTGATACAATTTGACTATTTTGATGAACAAAATGACCCTTTCTGGTACTCTGTTGTACTTCACGAACTGGTGGAGTGCTACATTGAAAGAGTTCCATGATTGATAAACGCTTTGATCTGCTCGAGGCTATCCTTCTCGTCCTTCGGATGTACAATGCATTGAATGCAGTAGTTGAAACTTAACTGCATAGAGCTGGTAGACGATCGCCTTCATCCCTTGGAAGCATGATATAGGCCAAACACACGAAAACTGCATGGAAAGTGAGCGAAGGGCTGGGAATCAATGCTAGTCGTTGGATGGAACAAATGGACAATTGAGATCTCTTTGCGGGTGGCGTCGGGAAGAAACGGAGGTGCAATTGATTGTAAGCTGTTAGATCTGGCAGATGGACAGTGGAGATCAGATTACATGGGCTATCAGAAGGTATATGCGTGGGGAGATTGTAGGCCGTTGGATCTTAGGCGGAGAGATCCAACGGTCATCAGGTGATGAAGTTGCACGATGATTAGCGAGCGGGAGGACGTACGAGAGGGCGGTAAGCAATTTCCCCGCACCGCTTACGGGAGGCAGTTGGTATCCATATGTGGGGGCGCGACGCAATACGATTGTGACACGTGGCTGGTGGGTCCGGCGGGAAACTGCTTTCCCCACGGGCTATCATGCGTGCGGTTTATGAGAGCGGGAGTAGCGTATATCATTGGATCGCGAGGCAGAGGATCGGACGGCGGGGCTAAAAGCATGTGCCTTTTTTAACTGATGTGATGTAAAAAGGCTTGCGAAAGGTGCTCGGTCGAGTTATTGGGGTTATATGAGTTTGTGAAGAAATTTAGAGGAAAACAAAGTTATCGGGAGTTATAAGAGTGTAAGCGGAGTGATGAGGAAAGGGTGGGTTATGGTGCGCAGTCACGTTATCAGGGTTTTATAACGTTTAAACCCAGCACCTGGGAGCTAAGGAAACATAGCTTAATATTAAATGTGGGTGTAAAACAGGGATAGTAGGGTTTTATGGAGTTGTAGGGAAAAATGAAGGAAAAGAGGGAAAAACTGATGTAAGCCCTTTGCAACCAAAACCAACACTGCCCAACCTGCTTTTATCCAACAAATGTTGAAGAACATAGCAGAGCTAACAGGAACACTAGGAGATAGATTTGATTTTGGTTTTACGGGAAAGGCATTGGTCTATGGTTCTTAAAACCTCACAGGGAGGCTTTCATCCCTAGAAGGAGACAGTGTTAGCCTTGTTGGCATGTGGCCCAAAATGGATCCAAATATGCTCTCTAAGTCTTCAAAAGTTAGTAAAATCAAGCCAAAGATCAAAACAATCGCAGGAGGAGAGCCACTAGAATGGCGGAAAAGCATTATCAGGAGGCCAAAAACACATAAAAACAGTGAAAAACAAAGTATTGAAGGCATAAACAGTGAAATGCATAGCAGCCGTCAGATTTGGCAGATCAACGGTCCAGATCTGATCAGCGGGTCGCAATTGGTGGATTGAGGGCGGACCATATGAAACTTGTGATGGTGACCAGCGGAGTCAACTAGGACCGTCGATCAAGTGTGCAGATCGACTACCCACGTTGCATCGCATGATCGCTATTGATGAATACAAAGAACGCTTACATCGGCTTGGGGCATGAGCGATATGCGATTGCGATCAATCGCATCGGCGGATTGCAATCAGGGAAACATTATGGAGCGAGGCCTTTATACATGCACGTCTGCGATCCGATGAACTGGACCCGACGGTTATATAAATATTATTACATAAGATTTGAGATCCGCCAAAAGGCATTTTCCTATGTATTTTGCATATTTTCGTTATTTAACGAAATACAAAGGGACAACACCGATGTGATAAAACCCAGACCCGAAGGGGTTCGGGAATGAAAATATATAATATTTTATATCCGCCAAAGCCATTTTTTCAAGTTTTTTAGTGTTTTTAACGTATTTCAAAATACAAAGGGAAGACTGGGAACAGGCCATTTGCAACTTGTGATAGCGATAAGGATGGACCTGATAGAGGAATAGACCGTGTTTAAGGACTTTTGAAGTCCAAAATGAACAGAGCTTGGCAGGATTTCACAGTGTTGTAGCATTTCTCTGTGTAAAATAGAAAATAGTCATTGTTAGTATCTGAAAGGATTTCAAAGGCCCAAAGACCCATTCCATCACACAACAGAGGCCGGGAGACAGAGATCGAGAGACAAAGACCGCGAGACAGAAGGCCAGAAGGGGAAAGGTAGCAACGCAACACAGCGAAACCAACAAATGATCACGAAGCATGTTTGGCACGAGCGAGCCACCTGACAACGCAACACATTTACCAGAATTTGGTTACTATGTTGTTAGAAAAAGAAACCTCTGAGCTCATGCATGTCTAGTCATGGCATCAAACAGTTAAAAAGACAGAGGGGATAGATTAAGACACCTTGATCCTTTGAGAGCTCAGAAGCATTCTAAAAATCCTATAAATGGCTGAAAGTTAGAAGTATGAAGGTTCAACTTTTGGAGACTATGGAGACTCTGCTCCTCTAGCTTCTCATCTTCACTCTAGCAATATAAGCTTCTTTTGTTGTTACATGTTCAATTCCCATTTTATCTTTTGTTCTAAGCTTGCACTTGAATAGGTTATTCATGTTTTCTTCTGTGTCTAATGCCAGATAACTGTCATCTTATCTCTGCATTGATAAATTAGCTTTGCAAGCTTCATTTACTTCCTGTAGCTAGCCATTCATATGTGTTTATGTATGCATCTGCTGGTACAGTCAGTATTTTCCATCTATCCATTGAATCTATAAACTATTGAGCATTAATGGTCTAAATCCTTGTAAAACTGAGGGTGTTCATGCATGTCTTGAGTGAAAACATAGTTGAGACAGTCATCTGACTTGATCCAAACCATCATCCATTCCAATAGTTCAGAGAAAAATATTGAAGATTTATACGTTACCAGGCATCTCCGAGCTACAACCTAGGAGAGCTTCCTGGAGTGATAACAAGGCCAATGGAGGATACCATGGAACGGTTATATGATGAGATGATAATTCTACAACAAGTGGTGGTTCCTCTCATTGACATTCAGAAGAAAGCATAGGAAGTGGTAAAACTCCTAAAAGTAGCAAGCAGAGTGGTTGACCATATTCAAGAGTGGTCTACCAAGTACCCAGATGCTCCGTAAAATTTGGAAAAGAAAGACAATATTGTCGCAGATATAGACAGAGTTCAGTTGAAGCTCCACCATTAGAACTACATGCGCATTGGATAATATTCTATTAGTACTGTCGCTATCTATAGTCATCTGCATAATGGTTTCGAGTCCCTAACACAAAAACATGAGATGACCACAATAGGAGCACTTGAAGCAACCATACACTAAGATATTATCTTCTAAGATATCAGGAAATACATTGAACAGATCAAGCAAGCAACAAAATAAGAAGGCTTGGAGGTTACCAAATAGATTATTCTGCAATACACCATCACACCAGTATAAGTTCATACGAAACTTTCATTGCTATGGAATAATGTACAGTCTACCTCCAAGACCATGTTGACGAAGTCACTTGAGGTGAAGATGTAGTATCTAAGGGACTTGCCAGTTTGGGTCAAAGTTATCTCAATAGCGTTTAGAGCATGGCACACATACATTACAAATGACATTCGCAAGGAAGTAAATGATTTATCAGTTTGATGAGAATTTGTCCCATTATGGAATTAGTGAATAACCACACATGGAATGTAAATAATCATGTATAGAATATGAATATTCATAGAAGTTGTAAATTCATGAGGAAGCTCAAAGGTCATTGTCATTTATTATAAATATCTCCTCATAACTCAATCTAATGGGCTCAGATTCTTGGAGTCTTGCCTTGGATTCTCTTGTAGTGCATAGGAGATATATCATTCTTTGGAGAAGCAAGTTGTGGCTTCATGTTCCACTACTGTATATAGTGTTTGATTTATGTAATAGTGTACTTGGGATATTTCACTCTTAATCAAAAGCTCTATGAGCTGACACTTTTTCATACATGTATGAAAGATATAGTAGGAATATTCTTGTTATGTTTATGGTACATGTCTCTTTAATTACATACTAAGTGAATGAACTAATTCATTGCTTAGCTATGATGGTTATGGAATTAGTGTTGTTATGTTTTAATGATTTTTGTTCATTATGTGCACTAATCTACAGGCATTGAACAAGTATTTCTCTTCCTTCTTGAGTTACCCTTTAGGATAGTACTATTAGTTTTCTAATGATAGGCTCATTTTCCCTTTACCAATCATGGATATTTCTTCATGGACCTTACATTGGGTGTCTCATAAATCTCACATAATTGTTGCCCTAAAGAGATGTTGTGTTCTCTTGTGTGTAATTGTAACCAAGGCATATCTTTAAAACCTTTCCAACAATGGCTGGATTGTCTGATTAGATGTGACTCCTACACCAAATGGTATGATATCTAGCTGAGATTTCATATCGGGGATATCCCCTTACAATGTTGGTGGCATCTAGCATCGCCAACATTTTTGGCACTAGAAGTGATGAGTCCCATCAATAGGTACATTTTGAAGATTAATATGCCATCCTCCAGCCTTAAAACTATCCTTCTCTTGCATTAATTCATATTTTTCATTATATTATGCCTAGTAAAAGGAATAAAAGGTGTTTTTCATAGTATGTGGCCTAATGTGGTTTAATTGCAGGAAAAGGAAGCATTGTTTAGGCTATTACTATGCAGGGGCTTAATGGAGACAACTAGGAGAGAATATAGGGGGTTTTTCCATCTCCTTAACTCTCTAACCTTAGTTTAGGATCACCATATCCTCTCTCACAGACTCTACATCAGCTCCCTTGTGGGAGAATAAGTGGAAGGATTCACAAACACACCCCAAAAAGATTGTGTTTATTATTTATTATAAATAGATTAGTGTTAGTTGTCCTGTTTTACATTTGTTTTCTATAGATTAGTGGTTAGTTTAGTGATTAGATCAGTGGTATTGCATGAATTATATGTTATTGAAATTCAACTCATCTTTTCCAACATAAGTTATTTCATTTTGTTAATGATAAATGGATGCATGCATGTGATTAATTGTAGGGCTGGTTGATTTGCAAGGAAGGACACCTTCACCACTTCCACCCTAAGATCCTTCATCTTCTCCTTCCACTTCCAAACTCAATCCCAAAACCCTGTTTTATAATTCATTCTACCTAGATCATCGAGAGCAGTCATCCTAGTGCAAGACATGCCTCCAAGAGGTCTTGAGCTTGGTTAGGGGCTCAAGCCAACTGTTGGGTTGTGTTATATTCTTTCCACGACTAATCCACGTAGCGAACCAGGGGGTTAGAGGGGGGGAGGAGCCCCCCCTTCGTTGCACCGATTGTGCAGTGGGGTTTGAGGGGGGGGGGTAGCTCCCCTCTACGGGGTCCGGGGCAGCGCCCCAGGAAATTTTTTTTTTGGACCCTATATTAGGTTGGGCAAACCTACCTATGGTTTTCGGTCCATGGTTTTAGACACGATGGTTTTCGGTCCATGGTATTGGATGCTTCGGCATGTATAAATATGTATTGTAACATTGAAAGGAATATAATGAAAAATCAAGCTGGTAGTCCCGGTTTTGGGATCCAGGGGAAAATCTTTGTGTATATGTGTTTTATGTGTTATGCTCTCGCATTGTTTATTTTTCTGTGATTTAGAATTCGTATGCAGGTAATTTCTGTACGGGGTTAAAACCTACATTTGGTATCAGAGCTATTTTGGCTTCAAGGGAACACCTTTGTTGCTGAGGGGTTTCGCTCGGGCCTGTGGTAGACCCTGTTCATTGGGAGATATGCGAGATCGATTCTGGTGGTGAAAGAAGATGGCGAGCAGTGGAAAGATAGAGATCGAGAAGTTCAATGGTCAGAGTTTTGAGTTGTGGAAACTCAAGATGGAGGATCTGTTGGTGGATAAAGATTAGTGGATCACGGTAGATCCAAGTACTAAACCAACGAGAGTGACCGATGAAGAATGGAAGAAGTTGGATCGGAAGGCAAAAAGCACAATACGATTGTGTGTCTCAGATTCAGTATTGCTGAATGTATCAGGGGAAGCTACGACGAAGGCTTTGTGGGACAAGTTAGGGACTTTGTACCAATCTAAGTCTCTGGTGAATAAAATGTTCCTACGGAAAAAGCTGTATAACCTGAGGATGAAAGATGGAGACTCGGTGACAGAGCATCTGAACGCATTTAATACTGTGGTAAGTCAGTTAGCGTCTGTTGATATTAAAATTTCAGATGAAGATAAGTGCATCAGTTTGTTGTGTTCTCTACCAAATTCGTGGGATACTTTGGTTATTGAAATAGGTAGCAATGCAATTGCTTTGCAGTTTGATGAAATAGTCTCAGCCTTGCTGACGAAGGAGATGAGACAGAAAAATATGGAGAGCCAAAATGGTGATGCCTTGTCTATATGAGAACGGTCCCAGAATAGAAACAAAAATAAGTCATTGAGTGGGAGATCTAAATCTAGAGGGAGATCTAAATCTCCAGGAAAACCTGTAAAGGTGGTGTGCTGGAAATGCGGAAAGGAAGGGCACTTCAAAAGGGACTGTAAATCTAAAGCTCATGATAAAGGAAAGGGATCTGATGACGCTCCTTCTGCAGAGGCAAAAGCCACCTCAGATGAAGGTGGGGATGTGTACTTGGCTTCTTCAAGTACACATGTAGATCATGAGACATGGTTGATTGACTCAGGTGCATCCTTTCACTTCACTCCCCATAGAGAGTGGTTCTGCGAGTATGAGAAATACGATGGTGGTGATGTCTTCTTAGGAGATGATAGGAAGGCTAGAATCATTGGTCGCGGAAAAGTAAAGTTGAAGTTGCAAGGTGGAAGGGTTAGAACACTTCCGGGTGTTCTGCATATTCCCACATTGGGCAGAAATCTGATTTCTGTAAGCAAGTTGGATTATGCAGGTGTAAAAACAGTGTTCGAGAAGGATACCTGCAAGATGGTTCAGGGAGCACTGGTATTGATGCGGGGAGTTCGGACTGGAACTCTATACAAGCTGCAAGGTAGCACTGTTGTTGATGGGTGCAACAGTTCTGTGGTTCCTGAAAGTGGAGCTGAAAATCTAGTGGTCTCTGGAGAGAAGACCATGCTGTGGCATCAAAGGCTTGGACATATTGGAGAGAAGGGCCCTCGAATACTTCATGGTAAAGGTATGGTAGAAGGTATGAGTAATAGCTCTCTGGATTTTGATTTCTGTGAAAATTGTGTATATGGGAAGTAGAATCAAGTGAGTTTCCCCTTTGGTGCTAAGAGGGCAAAACAAATATTAGAGCTTATGCACAGTGATGTGTTTGGACCTGTGAAAGTTCCATCACTGGGTAAGTCTGTGTACTATGTATCATTTATAGATGACTTCTCAAGGAATACATGGATATATTTCCTTAAGAAGAAATCTGAAGTCTTTGACAGGTTTAAAGAATTTAAGGCTCTAGTGGAAAATCAGACAGAGAAGAAGATAAAGGTGTTGAGGACAGATAATGGTGGAGAGTTTTGCAGCAAGGAATTTGAAGAATTCTGTAAGAAGTGTGGTATAGCACGACAGAAGACTACTCCATATACACCTCAGCAAAATGGAGTCATAGAAAGGATGAACAAGACGTTGATGGAAAGGGCAAGAAGCATGCTCAGTGGTGCCGGGTTAGGACAGGAATTCTGGGCAGAGGCGGTGGATATTGCATGTTACTTGGTCAACAGGTCACCTTCATCAACGTTGGAGGATAAGACTCCACAAGAAGTATGGACTAGTAAGAAACCCTCTCTTTCACATCTGAGGGTATTTGGATGTGATGCATATGCACATGTTCCAAAGGAGAAACGAACCAAGTTGGATAGTAAATCTAAAAAGTGCATCTTTATTGGGTATAAGGATGGTTTAAAGGGTTATAAGCTTTGGAACCCAGTCACACGGAAGGTTGTGTACAACCGAGATGTGGTGTTCAGAGAGGTAAAAGATGTTATTAAACATGAAGTCCAACCAAAGGAACATGAGAAGATAGAGTTTGAGCTAAAGGAGGAAGAATCAGACTCTGCAGCAGAGGAGGAATCAGAAGATGAAGAGCCACAAACTCCGGCTCTGAGAAGATCAATTTGAGAAAGAAGGTAGCCAGAAAGGTATAGTCCATCTGCTTTCTATTCAAATTTTGATTTTTCTGTTACTAATGATGATCCCAGAACTGTGAAGGAAGCAGTAGATTCAGAGGATGGAAAACTCTGGAAAGAGGCCATGGTTGATGAAATGGCATCTTTTCACAAAAATGAGGCTTGGGATCTAGTGGAGTTGCCAGCTGGAAGGAAACCCCTTGGCAGCAAATGGGTGTTTAAAAAGAAGACAAATGCAGAAGGGAAGGTGTAGAAATACAAAGCTCGGTTGGTAGCAAAAGGTTATTCCCAGGTGCCGGGAATTGATTTTGGTGATATTTTTTTTCCTGTTGCCAAGGTAACTTCTATTAGGTTACTTTTATCTGTTGCTGCTGCTTTTGATTTTGAGGTAGAACAGATGGATGTGAAGACAAAATTTCTTCACGGGGATTTGGAAGAGGAAATCTACATGAAGCAACCTGAAGGCTTTGCGGTGAAGGGTAAGAAAGAATTGGTATGCAAGTTAAAGAAGTCTCTGTATGGGTTAAAACAGTCACCAAGGATGTGGTATCAGAAATTTGATACATTTATACGGGGACTTGGCTTCACCAGAAGCAAAGCAGATCACTGTGTGTATTTTAAATTAATTGGTGACCATGTTATTTATCTGGTCTTGTATGTGGATGATATGTTGCTGGTTGGAAATGACAAAGAAATTATCCAGGATTTGAAGACCCAATTGTCCTCCAAATTCAACATGAAAGATCTTGGTGCTGCAAACTATATTTTGGGCATGGAAATTAAAAGAGATCGGGCAAATAGGAAGCTTTGGTTAAACCAGAGGAAGTATGTCGAGACAATACTGCAGAGGTTTAATATGCAGGATAGTAAACTGGTGAAGGTTCCTATTCCTGTAGGTGTGAGGTTATCTGCTGAACAGTGTCCCAAGACACAAGAAGAGGAAGAGGACATGTCCCGTGTTCCATATGCAAGTGCAGTCGGTAGCCTAATGTATGCAATGGTCTATACTAGACTAGACATTGCACATGCAGTGGGAGTATTGAGCAGGTTTATGTCAAAACCAGGGAAGGAGGACTGGACAGCAGTGAAGCGGATTTTCAGGTATTTGCGTGGCACTAGTGATTATGGTTTGTGCTACCAAGGAAGACCAGGATTGGACAGAGTGTTGGTTTCATGGCTTTGTTGATGCAGACTGGGCTGGAGATCTGGATCAGAGAAGATCTACAAGTGGGTATGTGTTTAACCTATTTGGAGGTGCAGTCAGTTGGATGAGTAAGAAACAATCTGTAGTGGCACTATCAACTACAGAGGCAGAATACATGGCAGCCACTCATGCAAGCAAGGAAGCAGATTGGTTGCAGAGATTGTGTTCGAGTATGGGGTTAGTACAGGGAGCTATAAGAATAGACTGTGACAACCAAAGTGCAATTTTCTTGGCAAAGAACCCTGCTTATCATTCAAAGACAAAGCACATTGATGTTCAGTATCACTTTGTGAGGGATATGATAGAAGACAAAAAGGTGTTGCTGGTAAAGGTGGACACTTTGAAGAATACTGCAGATCCATTGACAAAATCTGTGAGCTTTGAGAAGTTCTCTTGGTGTAAAGAAACAATGGGCATTTCAGGGCTGGAAAAATGAAAGGAATATAATGAAAAATCAAGCTGGTAGTCCCAGTTTTGGGATCCAGGGGAAAATCTCTATGTATATGTGTTTTATGTGTTATGCTCTCACATTGTTTATTTTTCTGTGATTTAGAATTCGTATGTAGGTGATTTCTGTACGGGGTTAAAACCTACACCAACATCCTTTCGTTTGCTTCAAATAATATCCACCTCTCCATACCCTCAAGCCAATGTTTTCACCTTCAAAAACCACTCGAATGCCTTTATGTAGCATTATAGGCCTGTTTGTAGCATTACATGCCTCCTGTAGCAATCGTCTGTAGCAAACTTGTAGCATCCTTTTCCTTCATCAATTTCAATCCCCATTGCAACTTTGACTTAGCATAGATACATAATGACCCCCAACTATGATAATATGATCAGGGAAAGCTCCTATGCCACTCCAAGCCTTCTTTTTCTTCACTGCAAAAATAGATTAGAGTTAGCTTCTTTATCATGCAATTAAGTTATTATTCTATGAGCAAGTGTGAACTAGGTAGATGGTACATGCAATTCTGATTGGTAGTTTGATGAATTATGCAAGGTAAATTAATTTTCTTTCTACAAGTAGATGAGGTAGTTTGATGAATTATGCAAGATAAGTTAGTTTCCTTTCTGCAAGTAGATGAGGTAATTTGATGAATTCTGCAAGATAACATAGCTTTATTTCTGCAAGTAGGTTAGCCTTTGTCCTTTCATGAATTGATTAGTTAAGTTTTTACAAGTTGAGTCAATGGCATTTCTATTTTCATAGCTAGAAGAAATTTCCAATTGTCCTTTTATCAAGCTTTCATTCTAATTCAGTAGGAGGAAGGGTCTTTGAGCACTTTTTGATCTAATTTCATAACTGAGGGTGGCATGAGTGGAATCCTATCTGTTGTGCATATAGCATTGTCACCTCAAAGTTTGTACAAACCCCGAGTTGATAATTTGAGTTGAGGAGCCCTTGGGAGTTGCAACATTCTTGGTGCAATAACATGGCTCACCACTTTTTGGCGTCATTGTCGGGGACATGTCGAAGTAGATTCTTAAGCATTATTTTCTGTTTTTCATACTATTTTTGAAAAGGTAAAAAAAAAATAAAAAAAAATCAATCTTTCATGCCTCATAAGAATAGGAATAATCAAGGAAAATTCTTACTAAAAACCCCCACACCCTAAAAAAATCAACTTTCGCTCTTCTTGGGTGACTGTGAGCTTATCTCTCTGACTACAGGGGAGTTCGAAGACCCCTAGGTGAGAAACTTGAAATTTTTGAAGAACCTATTGGGGAAGAAGGAGAACCCACTTCACCTACCTAAACTATGGCTGAAAACAGGGACAATGAGGTTTTCCCTATCAGAGAGACCAATGGAGAAGCTAGAATGAAGGAAATAAGTCCTACTTCCCTTCCACACTTCCATGGCTTAACCTATGAGGATCCTAATACCTTCATGTTTAAATTTGTTGTTGTCTGTAGGACTTATGACTATGCATCTGATGAGAACAAGCTAAAGTTATTCCCCTTTACCCTTAATGATGTAACCTTGCATTGGTTTATGGGTCTGCCTTGGGGTAGCATCACTACCTGGGCCCAAATGAAACAAATCTTCAATAACAAGTACATGGACTATTGTAGGTCCACTGAAACCAAGTACCAAATATTCAGGATGACTCTTGGACTCGATGAATCCATAGAAGACTATGAGGAGAGATTTCAACTCAGTTATAGGAGGGTTAGTTGAACCCTTGATCCTAAATCACTCAAGCTAGTTCATCTCCGAGGAATCAAGGAATAGATGTTGCAAAACCTCAACATGTTGTTTGGAGGAGATATCTATCGGGTATCCTATGATGACATTAAAATTGGGTTCAAGAATCACTCTAGGGAGGTTAGGAAGAAGGGTAGGGATAGTTTAGGCTTGGTCAGTTCCTCTCCCTCCACGGCATCCATTAAGAATGAGATAGGTAACATGTTGAAGGATTTCAAGAGTGAAATGCTACATACCTTTTCACTGCAAATGGATACCATGCAAATCAAAAGAAAACAAGAAAAAATAGAAAGGGCACTAGATATCTCCCGACCTAGATGCACCAAAAGACATCCTAGGAATGAGTGCCCATTAAATGTCCTAGAGGTCTGGCTAGTCTGTGAAGAAAATCATGTAATAGAAAAGTTCCCTTCTTTATCAAGACTAAAAGTTGTATATCAAGGAGCAGAAGGGGGGTCAAAGAAACTTTGTTTCATCAATCAAATAAGACTTCAAGGTCCTTAACGCTATCTACAAGGCATGCAAGGTGCACACTACTCTTATTGTAATCCAAATCATAATACACCCTTTCAACCTTGGTATTCTTCCATTCACCCATCTTGGGCCACACTTCCTTCTTAGCCTTATGCTCCTTCGTATCCTCATCAACTTGTCAATCGTCCTTTTCAGCCATATCCACCCCAATATTCTCAATGGGGCAACCCATCACAAGAGTGGAGGCCTCAAGTTAACCAACCTCCTACTTTTGCCTCCACCCCAATCTCAACCAAAAATCACTCATCCTACTCCACCTAAGCAACCTCAAATTCCTTCTCAACCAAATCCAAACCCAAACAACAAGAAACCACAATAGCTCTACAGTGGAGAGACATCTTATCCTCCTTATGCTATGGAAATACAGGAGATCAACCTTCGGTCTGGGAGAGTGCTTCTAGATAACCACCCACCTTCTCCACCTAAAGATATTTAAGGAGAGAAGGAAGAGAGTTTTCCTCAAGTCAATCCACCTCCTTTTCTTGAGAGGTTTACCCACCCTAGCCAGCACACCCCAAAAGAGGTTGAACTTTTGGGAGAATTAAAGAATCTGTGTGTTAAAATACCCCTTCTCTAGGATATTAAAGATGTTCCCATCTATAATAATCTCATCAAGAATAAATGTTTCAAAAATCCTGGGAGAAGAAAAAGAGATGCCCCCACCATAAATGTTGTTGGGAAATTATTTGATTTGATGCTTGGGAGGGTGATCTTCCTTAAATATCTAGACCCTGGAAGCCCTATAGTATATGTGCACATTAATGGCCTTATAGTCCCTAACACTTTGATTGATGTTGGGGCTGCAATCAATGTGATGACTAAGGAAATCATGCATAATCTAAACCTACAAGAGGCTTTGAGAAATACCACCATAATGTTACAACTTGCAGTTTGATCCATAGTAGCTCCTAAGGGAGTTGTTGAAGATGTTATGGTCTCCATTTACTCTTAGGAGTATCCTACTGATTTCCTGGTTCTCCAATCCAAAACCAATTTTTATGGCTATCCTCTCATCTTTGGAAGGCCATGGTTAGCCATCACTGATGCTTACATTAGTTGTAGGGGTTGGAACATGATCATCAAGAATGGACATTTGTCTAAACAGTTGGTATTGTATCCTCCTACTTAGCCTTCTATTGAGTATGAATTACCCTTGTGGTTAGAAGAGGAGGAATAAGATGACCTATATCACACCACCCCCCACCCAATATGCAATTTGGACATCATTACATGAGGGGGCCAACCTAATGAAGATGATCACATTGACCATATCCTTCATAATCAACCTCCCACTCCCATACCCATTGATGAGTTAATGAAATAATATGAGAGTGATCCTTGGGCTGACTTATGCCCTATTGACTCAAGTCCATACCATGTAAATATTATAAAATTTGGCCCATCCATAACCTTAAATATCAACCCTTCTCTCTCGACCAAACAAGAAGAACAATTGTGCAAAGTAAAAAGGCAACACCTGGATTCTTTTGCTTAGGCTATAAGAACATGAAAGGTGTACATCCATCGATCTGTACTCACCATATTTACATCAAGGAGGGATGCAAGCCTGTGTGCCAAGCCCAGAAGAGGATGAAACCAACTCTTAAGGACATTGTGAAAGAAGAACTAAAACTATTGGATGCGGGGTTCATATACCACATTTCATTTTTTGAGTGGGTGTCACCTCTTGTGTTAGTTCCTAAGAAGAATGGGAAGTGGAGAATCTGTGTGGATTACTGGGAACTCAACAAGGCTACAAAGAAGGACGATTTTCCCTTTCCCTTCATTGACCAAGTCCAAGATGGCCTTGTAGGGAAGAATTTCTTCTCCTTCTTGGATGGATTTAGTGCATACAATCAAATCTAGATTAGCCTCGAAGACCAAGGCAAGACCACATTCACATGTCCTTCGGGTACCTTTTCTTATAGAGTTATTCCATTTGGTTTGTGAATTCCCCTGCTACTTTCGAGAGGGAAGTTTTTGAGTATTTTGTTGAAATGGTTCAGGACTCTGTCGAAATCTACATGGATGATTTCACTCCTTATGGATTTGACTTCCATGAATCTCTCTCCAATCTATGAAAGTTTTTGAAAAAAATCATTGAAATGAATATCTCTCTAAGTCATAAGAAATGTGAGTTCTTGATGAATGAGGGGACTATCCTTGGCCATTCAATATCCAAGGAAGGGATATAGGTAGACCCAAACAAAATTTCCATCATCAAAAGGGTCCCTACCCCTCAAAAGCAAAGGGATGTTAGGAGTTTCTTTGGATTAGCGGGGTATTATAGGAGATTCATCCAAGACTTTAGTAAAGTGGCTTCACCTTTGTTTGGTTTGTTGGCCAAAGATTCATATTTCTGTTTGACCAATAGTTGTTAAGAGGCCCTTGAAGTTTTGAAAGAGAATTTGACCACTACACCCATCCCAAGAAGTCCCAACTAGGCATTTCCTTTTCATATCCATATTAATGCATCAAATATAGTTGTGGGGGGAGCCTTGGGACAAATAGAGGATAAGTTACCTTATGCTATTTACTTCATTAGTAAGAATTTGTATAAAGCTTAGTTGAATTACACTGTCACTAAGAAAGAGCTCTTAGCTATAGTACATTATTTAAACAAATTTAGGCACTATATCATTGGGTACCAAACTTTTGTTCATACTGATCATGCAACCATTAAATATTTGATGAACAAGCTTGATGTTAATGCTAGGATAATTAGGTGGTTGTTATTGTTAGAACAATTTTATTTGACTATCATTGATAAAACAGGAAAATAAAATGTGGTTGCTGATTATTTTGTGCAGGTTAAACTTGCCTGCAAGTAATGAAGATATGGTGGATGATCAACTTCCAGATGAGCACCTCTTTTCCATCTCAGTGCTTTCTCTTTGATTTGCTGGCATAGAAAACTACTTGGTTGTTGGGAGGTTCCCTCCTAATCTATCATCTAGGGAGAAGAGAAATATTGTAAGGAAAGTATCTCCTTTCACTTGGATTGGGGGAAATATTTTTAGATTGGGACCAGATCAAATCTTTAGGAGATGTGTAAGAGAGGAGGAGGTCTGTGACCTACTCTTAGCTTGTCATGATGGTCCTTGTGGAGGTCATTTTTCTGCAAAAAGGGCAACCTTTAAAGTTTTACAGGTTGGTTACTATTGGCCCTTACATCAAGATGCAAGGAGATATACCACTAGATGTGATCACTGCCAAAGAATGGGAAAACCCACACCCAGGGATGAAATGCCCCTACAACCTTAAGTTGCCTAAGAGTCATTTAACAAGTGGGGCATGGATTTCATTGGGCCAATTGATCCACCATAAAGAGAGAAAAAGTTCATCATTGTGTGCACTGATTACTTGACAACGTGGGCTGAGACAAAAGTATTCAAAGAAATAACTGAGCAGAAAGTGGCAAAATTTTTAAGAGAGAACATTTTCTACAAGTTTGGGTATCCAAGGGAGGTAGTCACTCAGCAAGGAGCACAATTCACATCCAATTTTATTGAGGATCTCATGAGGCAACACCATATCAAGCACAAGACATCCACTTCCTATCATCCTCAAACAAATGAGAAATTAGAGGTCAAAAACAGAGCAATGGAGAGCATCCTCACCAAGGTTGTTAGCAACAACAAGAAATATTGGGTAGAGAGACTAGTAGAGGAAGCTTGGGCCTACAATACCACTTGCAAAACCACCACTGGATTTACTCCATATGATTTTGTTTATGGGAAGAAAGATATGATTCCTATTGATTTTGAATATAACACTTTGAGAATGGAAACTCATTTGGGCTTAGATATAGCCATAGAACAACGAGAAAGGTTTCTCCAATTCAATGGTTTTGATGAGTTTAGAATGCAAGCTCTCTTACACACTGAATTCATGTAGCTGCAAAGGAAGGTCTAGCATGACAAGCATATCAAGGAAAAGACTTTTTAAGAAGGGGATTGGGACCTGCTATATGATTCTAGATTGAAATATTTTAAATGGAAGCTAATAACAAGATGGTTAGGCCCATACCTAGTGGAAAAGTGTCATGAAAATGGATCTGTCCAGATCAGAACCATTGATGAGGAAGGCATTCCCTTACTTGTAAATGGTTACAGGTTGAAGTTATATAAAATACCTCTGTCCAAGGAGAAATTTATTAGTTTAGTAAGCAATGAATTGAATTTGATTGGGAGTTTCATAACTTCTAGTCCACAACGCTCCTAGAAATTAAAAAATAAAATAAAATAAAATAAAAGGCCTGGATGAAAATTTATATGAGGCATCTGAGGCCAACTCAAGGGTCGAAAATCTCTCTGAGGCCTAGGAGAAAAAAAAAAGAGAAAAAAATAATAAATATCCCTAGGTGAAAACCTCCCTTGAGGAACCTAGGGCAGGCATGCAGGTTGAAAACCTCCTCTAAGGCAGCTTGTGTGTCTCAAGAAAAAGAAAATAAAAGAGAAAAAGGAAGAAGCTTATATCATATTTGCTAACCTTTCTTTTGTTTTACAGAGTTGTACACAGTAGTAGATTTCATGGCTACAGGATAATACCTACAAGCTTCCATCCATTTCTCTATCCATACACCTCATATTCATCCTCTCCATTCACATTACTATCTCTCTCCACCATCCCATCATCAAGAAATCTGAAATTCACCTTCTCTCTGTGATGCTATAGGAAGGACCTGTATTACTACAAGAAGGTCATGTAATGTTGCAGGAGGATCATGTGGAGCTACAGGAGGGAGATACGAGGAGGAAACCAATCCAAAATACCATCCCAACTCTGAGAAATGATAAAGAGGGTCCTCCTATGACTTTTCCATCACCCATCCATCATTCATCCACTCATTTCACAAAATGTTTGATAAACTTCTCCACTCTGTCGTACCTTAAGAAAAAACACAGAAGCTATCATCTTATATCTCTATGGTGCCTACACTACTCCTCCATGATTCTAACCCTATACTCATAGTTGATCATCATCCCCCTCATCTCCATCATGCCAACTGAAGACTTCAAGAGGAGAACAAAAGACTACTACAGGAAGAAACTCCTCTTGTAGGAGCATGTACAGCCACACAGTAATAACTGATATTATGTTTTTTTTCCACCACAATAAGGGATGATGAAGCTATATATGTAGCCATTGAAATACACCTCGTTATCAGGGAGGATTTCCAATAAAAACAACATCTTTGATATCATAAGAGGCACCTACAAACACACAATGACAACAACAGTCAAGGAAACATAAAAAAATGGATACATGCACAGGAAATAAGTCAAAGAGGTAAACTCCCTTGATCATAATGATGTATGGTCTAGCTCTAGCATGCAAGCCTCTGCAACATATCGATCCAAGGTAGGCTCAGGTATGACAACCCTAATCTCCTACCTCTACATAAAAATGACAAAAATGTGTTTTAAATGAGAAAATGTGTTTTAATAGCCTAGAGGTGGCCAATGAACTTGGCCACCCTCGACTAGTCAACTCAAGTGTGAGTTAAGTCACCCATGCAATGTGGAAATTTCAACTCAAAATGAATTGGTTTCCTTGAAAAGTGGGCTGATAATCGCGAGGACGGATAGATGATTACAGTTAGTGCGAACAACATTACAAAAGAAGAAACTCATGTTAATGCCAAGTCATTACAGCGCTCCAATATTTTAACCAAAATGGATATTATGTGTTGGCTCGATTTCATTTGCACCATAAATCATTCCAAAAACCTGTGGAGGAAGGATGAGCTAGTGCATTGATCAGCCTAGAGAACCATCGAGGAGTTTCGAACCCTACCTGCATAGTGGTACAAGAGAAAGCTATCGGCAGGCCTACAATTTTGTACAAGAGGGTCAAGAGGAGCTACAGGTGGATTTGGGAGGAGTAAAATGAGTCACAGTGGGTCAATACTGTCTCAAAACGTTCATGCACACCCAAAATTTCTCTGATAATAAGTATGTACTACCCTCCTTTGTTTTTACACCCAATTTCATGGACAATCTGCTTGAAATTAAGGGTCTGTAGCAATCAATTGATCAGTAGGGGACCCTTTTGGAAGTTGTTGTGGTTAAGATAAAATAAAATAGCTGGGGTAATATAAATTTTAGCGCCCTTCTTCCCTACTATCACCAAGCACTTTTCCACTATTTCACCACTGAGACTACTTGAATTTTTGAATTCCACACCTAAATAGCATCAAGGAGTAATAGAGAAGATATGGGGGGAGTATTTAACATAAGGGAATCTTCAGACACCACGAGAATCCACCAACACCCTCCTATAGTTGATATCTTCAGAAACCACCAGTGGTTGGGTTTCTTTGAGCTACTAAAGAGGTATGATGATGACATTTACAATGAATTTTCCATGGCATTACACTCACAAGGGAAAGGCAATGCCACAAATGTTTTTAGGGGGTTTTCCATTTCTATTAGTCCAGAAACTATCAGTAGAGTAACCACCTTTCCTCTATGAGTTAAATGGAGCAAAGAAGCCAAGCAGGTAAGTTTCACAGCTAGGAAAAACTTCTTCCTTTCAAAAGAGAAGCCCGTAGAAGACAAGAATGGAGTGAGAATATAAATTTTGCCTTACCCTTGGGATGAGGTAGCTTACCATATCCTTAAATACATATCTTGTGAAGGGAGATTAAGTGTGGTTTATGCCTACAACTTTAGGTTACTCCAAGAGCTGAGATTCAAGGAAAAATTACCCCTTCCTCAAAGACTTAGTGTCCCTCATTTCCTTCTACAGTCAATCATGGAGATGAGTCAAAAAGTAAGGGAAGGAAAACACCAGCATTTAGCTCACCATGGCCTCATCAAATTGATAGTTGTAGATGTTATGAACCACTTTAGAATCCTTGTCCTATGGAACAAATTTATAGACATGGATAGGGAGAATTTCATAGAAACACAAGCCCTCACACCAGGAGAGACTCCAACCTCTAGTGTTGGAGGAAGAGAGGGAAAATAAGAGGAAGAAGAAGGAGCAAGGACAGAGGAGGAAGAGGCAGCAAGAACAAAAGAAGAGGAAAGAAAAATAGAGGAAAAAGAGGTAGTAGAGACAGAGGAAGGAGAAGAACAGATAAAAGGAGAAGAGGAGGTGAAGAGAGGAGAATAAAGAATAAGCCCTAAGAAGACTTCTCCACTTGAAGGAGGAGAAGACACTAAACGTGAGGTAGCTGCAAACTTAGCTACATTGGGCACTCCTTTCAAACCCAAGAGGAAGCAATCAAAACCAAGTCAAATGTATTTAAAAACCAAGAAGAGCACTAGAATCATACAAGGGAAGAAAAAAACTTATACAAGGGTTCTTATAGTTATTGATGAGTCACCAAGAAAAAAAGGAAGAAATAGGACCCAAGGAGGGAAAAGTTGAGGAGGTCACTCCTCCCAAAACCAAAACCAAGTCACTCATAACACTTGTGAGTAGGCCTACCACTAGGTCTATCACCTTCAAAAAGCCAAGGATATAATTTGCCTTTGAGGAAGAGGAAAAAGAGAAGCTACATGGGGATCAGGGTTTGCTACAGGAGAGAGAGGGTTTGCTATAGGAGGGGCATAACCTGCTATAGGTAGGAAAGAGGAAGCTACATGATCCCAAGAAAGGCTCACAAGAGGTAGCCACCACCTCAAAGGCTATTCAAAAAGACCTACAAGAGCTCCAAGAACCTAGCCCACAACCAAGATTGAACTCCTACTACAAATTCATTGAAGGAGGGAGGATTATCCCTAAAAATTTTGCAATTGCACTCCTTTATGAGCTAGAGATATAGAGAGGTAGAATCCACAGGTGGATGCAAATTGATAAATCTAAGAAGGTAGAGGATGTAGGCATCATGGAAGAAAGGTAATTGAAATGAGCAAAGAATTAAGTGAGATGAAAATGAGAGAATATATAATGAAAGAACAATTACAGGCAGAAAACATGAGGTTGAGAGTCAATTTTGCAGCCAAGCTAACATGGAAGACAAAAAAAAAATGGCTGAATTTTACATGCACAACCTCACTTTGACAAATATGAATTTTTGGGATCCCAATGCAATATTGGAAGATATGCAGCTGATGGGTTTAGCATCTTGAGTGAATCATGAAGAGACAAGAGCTGAGTAAGTAAAAAGGGTAATGAAAAAGGAATAAAAGGAACCATTATATATATGGGTAGAGTTAGTGAGCCCAAAGGTTGTCATTAGCAATCACAACCTCATATCTATTGATGCTACTTTAGCACCCAAATACCTTTCTACCCAAGAGCAAGCCATTCTACACTTTGAATGCACATTCAAATTGTTGGGAACATAAATTTTGCAAGCTTTCCAAAGGAGATGTCATGCCTTACCCCATAATCTACAAATCACACAATATTACCCTCCTAAAAGGCCAAGGAATTCCTTGGAGAGAACACCATTATACAAAAGGATCATGCAGAGGATGAAAATCAGGTGGATAGGACTCAAGCTCAGTCCACCCTTGCTGATAGGCTTACAAGAAGGAAGAGATGAAGTAGGAGAGACGAAGGAATGGACAAAAATAGAGAGGAATGAAAGCCTTTACACCCAAGAGGGCACACCATCTGAGGAGCCTTGGGATGTCAAGGAGGCCACCAGGGCCATGAAATAGGTACACATGGATGACCGAGTTTCTCATAGGATGAGTAACTTGCTCAGCAGGGGGTGATGATGAGTCCCATTAATAGGTACCTTTTGAACATTAATATTCCATCCTCTAGCCTTAAAACTATTCTTATCTTGCATTAATTCACATTTTTCATTATATTATGCTTAGTAAGATAATTCAAAGGTGTTTTTCATAGTATGTGGCCTAATGTCGTTTAATTGTAGGAAAATGAAGCATTTTTTAGGCTATTATTATGCATGGGATTAATGGAGAAAATTAGGAGAGAATATAGGGTATTTGTCCACCTCCTTAAATACCTAAACTCGGCTTGGGATCACCATATCCTCTCTCACCGGTTTGAGTTCATTGGTAGCCGAGGTACTCCTAGTCCAAGTGAAGATCAAGAAGGACAATAGCCACCATTTTCGAGATCAAGGAGGGAACCATTCTTACTTTCAAGGGAGTTTCTTCATCTTCCATTTTGTATAAATAAACTAGAAGAAGAGATTATTAGGATTCGAATATTTAGTTCAGCTAGGTGTAGCTATTGAGCTCCAAGCTTTACATTGTTATTTTCAAATTATATGTGATGTATTAGACTATACTTTTCAATAATGAGAAGTTGGATTTTGAGCTACATATGAGTTAGTTTTAGAGGGTTTAGAACCTTGGGTTTGGGCCTAACCTAAAGGATTTTTTCCCTCTTCTTGTACTTATGTTTCTTCTTGATTCCAAGTATTTCATAGTTTCTTGCATCTTAGTAGAAATTAACCTATTAAATCCTATGATTGCAGCCTCTACATCACCTCTCTTGCGGGTGAAGGAGTGGATGGATTCACAACCAGAAACCAAAAAGATTGTGTTTATGATTTATTTGAAATCGATTAGAGTTAGTTTTCCTATTTTACATTTTTATTTTTCTGCAGCTTAGAAGTCAATTTAGGGAGTAGATCATTGGTATTGCATGAATTAGATGTTAATGAAATTCAACTCATATTTTCCATCATAAGTTATTTCATTTTGTTATTGATAAATGGATGCATGCATGTGATTGATTGTAGGGCTGGCTTATCTACAGGGAAGGGCACCTTGACCACTTCCACACTAAGCTCCTCCATATTATCCTTCCACTTCTAAACTCAGTCCCAAAACCCTATTTTATAAGTCAGTCTACCTGAGTCAATGAAAGCACTCATCCTAGTGTAAGGCAGGCCTCCGAGAGGTCCTAAGCTTGGCTAGGGGCTCAAACCAACCTCCTTTCATTTGCTTCAACTACTATCCACCTCTCCATACCCTCAAGCCAACGTTTTCACCTTCAAAAACCACTCGGATGCCTTTCTGTAGCATTATAGGCATGCTTGTAGCATTACATGCCTCCTGTAGCAATCACCTGTAGAAAACTTGTAGCAGCCTTTTCCTTCATCAATTTCAATCCCCACTGCAACTTTGACTTAGCATAGATGCATAATGACCCCCAGCTATGATAATATGATCAGGGAAAGCTCCTAGGTCACTCCAAACCTTCTTTTTCTTCAGTGCAAAAATAGAGTAGAGTTAGCTTCTTTATCATGCAAGTATTTTATTGATTTATGAGAAAGTGTGAACTAGGTAGATGGTACATGAAATTATGATTGGTAGTTTGATGAATTGTGCAAGGTAAATTAATTTCCTTTCTACAAGTAGATGAGGTAGTTTAATGAAACATGCAACATAATTTAGTTTCCTTTCTACAAGTAGATGAGGTAATTTGATGAATTCTACAAGACAACCTAGCTTTATTTCTGCAAGTAGGTTAGCCTTTGTCCTTTCATGAATTGATTAGTTAAGCTTTTACAATTTGAGTCAATGGAATTTCTATTTTCATAGCTATAAGAAATTTCCAATTGTCCCTTTATGAATCTTTCATTCTAATTTGGTAGGAGAAAGGGTCTCTGAGAACTTTTTGATATAATGTCATAAATGAGGGTGGCATGAGTGGAATCCTTTCTGCTGTGCATATAACGTTGTCACCTTAAAGTTTATATGAACCTCAGTTTGATAATTTGAGTTGAGGAGCCCTTGGGAGTTGCAACATTCTTGGTGCAATACCAAGGCTCACAATGAAGGAGGGCCAGATGACACGCTAAGCCTGTGAATTATGTTTTTTGTCTCTCACCTTTAATGACTTCATCCTAGATCATAATCCCAAGGTTTTTTTCTGAATCTTTATACATTTAAATCCCTACAAAATTTTTACATGACTTGTCACATTTTAAATTCGATGGAAAGGGTACAACAACCATCCTTGATTGTGTAATTGAGTTTGTTCAAATTTGTTTTCAAGTGTTGTTTATTCTTAAGAAATCCTCACACATCTGTTTACCCTTACATTGGATGGTCATGTGAAGCAATGGTTCTATTCTCTACTAAGTTCTTCTATCTCATATTTCAAGTAATTGGTTAACGTGCTTCGTCACATCTTTGACAAATATGAATATCAAGAAGTTCTCAATGAAATTGATCAACTTAGAATGGAATTCAACGAATATCTTGAACATTTTTTTGATAGATTATTGCATCCTTGTTATGAATTCTAGATGAGGATGTGGATTGGAAGTTCTTAGATGAAAACTTTCATTTCTTATTCAGGATTTCAAAAAAATATTTTGAATCTGATTCATCATGTTCTCCTGATAAAAAATTATTTCACCATCCTGAGGAAGAACTAGATCTACCTTTTGTCCCATGTCCCCCTCCTTTTGATATTCTGTGTTTTGAACCTAAAATTATCACTAAATCAAAAGATCAATTTGCCAATGAATATTTACCTTTATTTCACATATTTCTCGTGATGATGACTTGACTGATCTTATCAATCAACCATTTGTAAATCTTGTTACTCATCTTGTTGACCCTATACTCGTTAATCAAGTTGAACCCTTGGACAACCATGGCCCTAATGATTTCCTTCTATCTGAATTATATGGTAATGATTGTTCAAGTAACATGGATGAATCTTTGTTTCTACAAGAAGATTTAGATTTGCAGGAGTTTCAAATGGAGTTTGATGCGATTATTGAATATTTTTTTCAGATATATCTCCTTTTGATCATGAATATGACATGATTATTGATGAGTCCCATCAATAGGTACATATTTAAGATCAATGTACCATCCTCCAGCCTTCAAACTATCCTTCTCTTACATTAATTCACATTTGTTTTGCTATATTATGCCTGGTAAGAGGAGTAAAAGGTGTTTTTCATAGTAGGTGGCCTAATTTCATTTAATTATAGGAAAATGAAGCATTTTTTAGGCTATTACTATGCAGGGGCTTGATGGAGCCAACTAGGAGAGAATCTAGAGGGGTTTTCCAACTCCTTAACTCCCTAGACTTGGCTTGGGACCACAATATCCTCTCTCACTACTCGAGTTCATTCATAGTCCAGTGACTCCTAGTCCAAGTGAATATCAAGAGGGACAAGATCAACCATTTTTGAGATCAAGGAGGGAACCACTCCTACTTTCAAGGGAGCTGCTTCAGCTGCCCTTTTGTATAAATAAAATAGATGAAGAGCCCATTAGGATTTTATTTTTTCTTTAGCTAGGTGAGGCTATTGAGCTTCAAGCTTGACATTGTTATTTTATGCTTTTATGTGATGTAATAGACCTACACTTTTTGATTATGAGAAGATGGATTTTAAGTTGCATATGAATCAGTTTTAGAGGGATGAGGCCCTTGGGTTTGGGCCCAATCTAGAGGCTTTGGTCCCTCTTCTTGTACTTATGTTTCTTCTTGATTCCAAGAAGTTCACGGTTTCTTGCATTTCAGTAGAGATTAATCTATAAAATCATGTGGTTGGAGCCTCTACATCACCTCTCTTGTGGGAGAATGAGTGGAAGGATTCACGACTACAACCCAAAAAGATTGTGTTCATGATTTTTTAGAAATATATTAGTGTTAGCTGTCTTGTTTACATTCTCTTTCTGTAGCTTAGAAGTCAGTTTAGTGATCAAATCAGTCGTATTGCATGAATTATATGTTATTTATATTCAACTCATATTTTCCATCATAAATCATTTCATTTTGTTAATGATAAATGGATGCATGCATGTGATTAATTGCATGGTTGATTGACCTACAGGGAACGACACCTTTACCACTTTCATCTTAAGCTCCTTCATATTTTCCTCCTACTTCCAAACTCTATCCCAAAACCTTGTTTTATAAGCCATTATGCCTAGTACACTAGAAGCACTCATCCTAATGCAAGATAAGATTTTGAGAGGTCCTGAGCTTGGCTACAGGCTCAAACCAACCTCCCTCCATTTTCTTCAACTCCCATCTACCTCTCGATATCCTCAAGACAACATTTCCACCTTTAAAAACCACTTAGATGCCCTCCTGTAGAAAACCTATAGCAACATTTTCCTTCATCAGTTTTGATCCCCACTACACTTTTGAATTAGAATAGATGCATAATGAATCCGAGCCATGATTTTATGATCAGGGAAATCTCCTAGGCCACTCCAACCCTTACTTTTTTTCACTGCAAAAACATAGTAGAGTTAGTTTATTTATCATACAAGTAGGTTACTGATTTATAAGCAAGTGTGAACTAGGTAGATGGTACATGCAATTATGAATGGTAGTTTGATGAATTATGCAAGATAAATTAACTTCCTTTCTGCAAGTAGATGATGAAATTTGATGAATTTTGCAAGATAACATATCGTTATTTCTGCAAGTAGATTAGCCTTTGTCATTTCATGAATTGATTAGTTAGCATTTACAAGTTGAGTCAATGGCATTTACATTTTCATAGTTAGAAGCAATTTCCAATTGTACCTTTATCAACAATTTTTCATTCTAATTTAGAAGGAGGAAGGGTCTCAAAGCACTTTTTGATCTAATGTCATAATGGAGGGTGGCATGATTGGAATTGTATCTTCTGTGCATATAACACTGTAACCTCAAAGTTTGTATGAACCCCAGGTTGATAATTTGAGTTTAGGAGCCCTTGGGAGTTGCCACATTCTTAGTGCAATACCAAGGCTCACCAATTTTTAGAGTTGTTGTTGGAGAGGTGTGTACATAGAAAAACCAATTTAACTACCCAAACTATGGCTAAAAGAAGTGACAATGAGGTTTTCCCTGTGAAAGAGACCAATGGAGAGGCTAGAATGAAGAATATAATCCCTACTTCCCTTCCACACTTCTATGGCTTAACCTCTTAGGATCCTGACACCTTCATGTTTGAATTTGCAGTTGTCTATAGGACCTATGACTATGCCTATGATGAACAGAAGCTAAATTTATTCTCCTATACCCTTAAATATGTATCCTTGCACTGGTTTATGGGTATGCCTAGGGGTAGCATCACTACCTAGGCAGAAATGCAACATGCCTTCAATAGAAAATACAAGGACTAATGTATGTCCAAAGAAACGAAGGAAGAAATATTTAGGATGACTCTTAGAATTGATGAATCCCTAGAAGACTATGAGGAGAGATTTCAACTCAGCTATAGGAGGGCCAACTACACCCTTGATTTTGAATCACTCAAATTAGTTCCTCTCCGAGGGATCAAGGAAGATATGTTGGAAACCCTCAACATGTTGTCTAGAGGATATATCTATCAATTATCCTATGATGACATTCAAATTATGTTCAAGAATCACTCTAGGGTTGTTAGGAAGAAGGGTAGGGTTAGTTAAGGCTTGGTTAGATCCTCTCCCTCCACAACATCCATTAAGAATGAGATAGGTAACATGTTGGAGGATTTCAAGAGTGAAATGTTGCATACCTTTGCACTGCAAATGGATACCATGCAAATCAAAAGAAATCAGGAGGAAGTAGAAAGGGTTGTTGGGTGTGGAGCCTGAATATATTTTTTATTTAGAGGTATCACCACATTAGACCCATGTTCGTAATGGGGCAAAAACACTGCCAAGGGGGGGGGGGGTGATGGCAATTTTTATGATCCCCCCCTGGCAAGGGTTCGGGGGAAGCACCCCGAAAGCTAAAAATAGTTGTAAAATATTGTAATTTCGTAGTCAATTTGAGTTGTTCATTAGGCAGATGATCTGAGGGTAGAAGTTATGTTTAATTTAGGGTTTTTTCCCTAGAAGGAAATCCCCCACTATATATGAGGGAATTGTATTGCGGCTATGTACATGTGTATTCTAAGCAAGAAAGAGAGAGGAGATTGTGTGATAGGGAAGAGGAAATTACAATGGATTTTTTGTAGGTTGTATCTCTTCATTTTTCTAGATAATATAAAGGAAGGACTGGTTATTTCTCCCTGGACGTAGCCCAAATTGGGTGAACCACGTATATCTGGGTCTCTCTTGTTTTATGCATTTTTTGTGTTTATGTTTATGCAATATTTTATGTGTTCCATTGCTCTGTAATATATAATTTTCTAACAACTGGTATCAAAGACAAAAGTCTATTTAGCTGATAAATGCACAGAAGAGAATGGTTCCTGGTTCAAGTGGGAGAAATGGCGGAAGATGGTAGGTTTAGGGTCAAGAAATTTAATGGCCAAAGCTACCAATTGTGGAAGATGCAAATGGAATATTATCTGTATTAGAAATATTTGTACCTACCATTGAGCGAAAAGACAAAGAAGTCAAAGAGTATGTCAGACATAGAATTAGATATTCTCGATAGAAAGGCACTTCGAACAATATGGTTGTACCTACCAGCATCGGTAGCCTTTAATATTTCAAAGGAAACGACAATAGAGGGTTTAATGTCAGCATTTTTCAAACTATA
Source organism: Pinus tabuliformis (assembly GCA_031772625.1). Lineage (NCBI taxonomy): Eukaryota > Viridiplantae > Streptophyta > Pinopsida > Pinales > Pinaceae > Pinus > Pinus tabuliformis. The sequence goes on along the minus strand of CM062818.1, from coordinate 1,633,013,527 downwards.
TGAAAAACCCTCGGCCTCCAATAAGGTATTTATTATGAAGCATTTATTTAATATGAAGATGTCAAAAGGTGGATCTGTTTTTGATCATTTAAATGAATTTAATACAGTTACCAGTTAGTTAAGTTCTGTACGGGTAAATTTTGATTATGAAGTTAGGAATTTTTATTTCTGTTCTCATTGCCAGAAAGTTGGAATGGTTTAGTTATGGCCATTAGTAACTCTGTCTCTGGATCTAGTACTTTAAAGTTTGATGATGTTGTCGATGGAATCCTTAGTGAGGAAATGAAACGGAAAAGCTCCCTAGAGACATTAGGTAATGCTTTGACTGCAGAGACTAGGGGAAGAAAAATGGAAAGAGGAAAGAACCCAAGATATCACAATAAGTTAAGGAAAGGAAGATCCAAGTTTAGATCAGGGATAGTGTGCTAGAAATGCAAGAAGAAAGGACACATGAAGAAAGACAGTAAGTCTTAGAAGGGAAAATAAGGAGACGCACAACAAGAAAACAATCATGAAGTGAATGTGATAGGTGATGTGTTGCAAGATGCTTTGATTCTTTCATTAGAAAATATTATTGATGTCTAGGTGGTAGATTCAAGGACCTCATTCCATGCCACACCTGATAGGAAACATTTTCATGATTATGTTCAAGGAAGTTTTGGACGGGCTCGTTTGTGTGATGATAAAACCGGTAAAATAATTGGAATGGGTAAAGTTTTCATAAAACGACAGAGTGGAAACCAATGGCTATTGAAGGAGGTAAGGCATGTTCCAAAACTAAAGAAAAATATAATTTCAATAGGAAAGTTTGGAGTTGAAGGTTGTGTAACTACTTTTACATATAAAACTTGGAAGGTCACTAAAGGAGCCTCGGTAATAGAAAAAGGAGAAAAGGTTGGTACATTGTATTTATGCAATGATATTTCTAATTATGTTAATGCTTTAACCTCTATAGGATTAGATGCAACATTGTGGCATCATAGGCTCAGTCACATGAGTGAGAAAGGGATGCAAATTCTTCACTCAAGAAATTTGTTGCCAAGTTTGAAGCATGTTGATTTGGAATTTTGTGAGAATTTTGTTTATGGAAAATAGAAGAGAGTCAGATTCCTCAGAATTGGGAAAGAAAAGAAGAGCGAAAAATTAAAGCTTGTGCATACAGATGTATGGGGACCTACTCAGGTATCATCTCTCAATGGCTCTCCCTATTATGTTACTTTTATTAATGATGAAACCAAAAAAACCTAAATTTATTATATTCGAAATAAATCTGATGTATTTGATACTTTCAAGAAATTGAAAGCTTTGGTTGAGAATGAGGCAGGAAAAAGGTTGAAGTGTCTCAAATCAGACAATGGAGGTGAATATTGCAGTAAAGAGTTTGATAAGTATTGTTCAGAGCATGGAATTCACAGAGAGAAGACAGTTCTAGGAACACCACAAGAAAATGTTGTGTCAAAAAGGATGAACAGGACAATCATGGAGCATGCAAGGTGCATGAGATTGCATGCAGGATTGTCTTTACAATTTTGGGCAGATGCTATAGATAATATTGTTTATCTAATAAACATAGGGCCTTCAATTTCATTGGATGGAGGTATTCCAGAGGAGGCATGGAAAGGTAAGACGGTAAACTACTCATTTTTAAGGACTTTTGGTTGTGAAGCCTTTGTCCACATTAATAAAGAAAATAGAACAAACCTTGAGGCAAAATCAAAGAAATGTACCTTTATTGGATATTGTGTTAATGATTTTGGTTCTCACTTGTATGATTATGAAAATCACAAAATCATTAGGAGAAGAGATGTCATATTCAATGAAAAGGTTTTGTACAAGGATCAGATGTAGGAAAAGAAATAGGAAAAAGAAAAAAAAAATACAAAGTTCTTGATGAGATCATAGAAAAAGTAAAGGTGCCTGAAAATCATAATGATCAATAGCCAAAACAAAAAAGACAACCACAATAGCAACAAGAACCTCAAACACCTGAAAGTGGTGTTAGAAGATCTACCAGGATAAGTAGACCCCCTAAACGATACTCTCCTTCATTATGTTATGTATAGTTGACTGATTCTGGTGAACCATAATATTATGAAGAAGCAATATAGGTAGAAACCAGGAAGAAGTGTGAGCTAGCTATGAAAGAAGAGATGGAATCCTTGTTACATAACCAAACTTGGGACTTAGTCAAGTTTCCCACAGGTAAAACAACATTGCAAAATAAATGGGTTTACAAGTTCAAGGAAGAAGATGGAGGTAGAAAAAGGTACAAAGCTAGACTTGTGGTGAAGGGGTTTTCATAGAATAAAGGTATAGACTTTGATGAAATATTTTATCCTATTGTTAAAATGACTTCAATCAGAACTATTTAAAGTCTAGTAGTAACATAAGATTTTCATCTTGAGCAGTTAGATGTAAAGACGACCTTTCTCCATGGGGATTTGGAGGAAGAGATCTATATGCAATAGCCACAAGGATATGAGGTCAAAGGGAAGGAGAAAATAGTGTGCAGGTTGAAGAAGAGATTGTATGGATTAAAATAGGCTCCATGGAAGTGGTATCTAAAATTTGATAGGTTTATGTCTAAACAAGGTTATACTAGATGTCGCTCTAATAATTGTGTTTATCTCAAAAGGAAAAATGGAGCTATATTATATTGTTATTGTATGTAGATGAAATGCTTGTTGTAAGGTCTAACATGCAGTAAATAAATGTGCTCAAAGGAAAATTGGCAAATTCATTTGCAATGAAGGAGTTGGGTGCTGCAAAACAAATCCTTGGTATGAGAATAACTAGAGATATGAAAAATCGCAAATTAACATTGCCTCAGAGTGAGTACATACAAAATGTGTTGGAAAGATTTAATATGCAGAACTTAAAACTAGTTACTACACCTTTAGCTAGTCATTTCAAACTAAGTAAGGAGATTTGTCCCAAGACTCAAGAAGAGATGGATTATATGTCTAAAGTTCCATATGCATCAGTAGTTGGAAGCTTAATGTATGCAATGGTCTGTACAAGGCTTGATATTTCACATGTGGTGGGAGTTGTAATCAGGTACATGAACAATCCAAGAAAATAACATTGGATGGTAGTGAAGTGGATTCTCAGGTATTTGAGAGGTACGACATATCAAGCATTATGCTTTGGTGGTTCAAACATTGCTCTACAGGGATATGTTGATGCAGATATGGTAGGTGATAGATATAGTAGGAGGAGAACCACATGGTATGTGTTTACTATAGGTGGAACAACTGTCAGTTGGGTTTCAAAATTGCAAAGTGTTGTTGCACTCTCAACGATGGAAGCAGAGTAAGTTGCTGCTATATAGTCTAGTAAACAAATGATTTGGTTACAAAGTTTTTTAGATGAATTGGGTAAGAAGAAAGAGTTGGGAAGGTTATATAGTGATAGCCATAGTGCCATTCATCTTGAAAAAAACTATGCATTTCATTCCAAGACTAAACATATACAACTCAAGTACCATTTCAGATGGTCATTGTTGGAAGATGGATAGTTGAATCTTAAAAAGATACACACTAGCCATAATCTTACAGATATGTTAACAAAGATTGTAACCAGGGAGAAACTGAGATTCTGCTTGGTTTCAATTGGTCTTCAAGTATGGTGATGAAGATGAGAAACAATGAGGTCCAAAGTGGATTCGTTGTCCAACAAATGAAGTAGCAGTGGAGTTGCTATAATTAGTCTCCAAGTGGGAGGTTGTTGGGTGTGGAGCCTGATTATCTTCTTTATTTAGAGGTATCTTAAATTGGACCCTTGTTCGTAATGGGTTAGCAATGTTTCCAGGGGGGTGACGGTGATTTTTATGAGCCTCCCCTAGCTGGGGTTTGGAGGCAGTGCCCTCGAAGCTAAAAATAGTTGTAAAATTGTCGTTCATTGGAAAGATGATCTGATGGTAGAAGTTATGTTTAATTTAGGGTTTTTTTCCCTAGAAGGCAACCCTTCAGTATATATGAGGGAATTGTATTGCATCTATGTAGATGTGTATTATGAGCGAGAAAGACAGATGAGCTTGTGTGAGAGGGAAGAGGAAATTACAATGGATTTGTTGTAGGTTGTATCTCTTCATTTTGCTGGATAATAAAAAGGAAGGACTGGCTATTTCTAGATGGACATAGCCCAAATTAGGTGAACTATGTATATCTATGTCTCTCTTGTTTTATGTGTTTTCTATGTTTATGTTTCTGCAATATTTTATGTGTTCCATTGCTCTGTAATATATAATTTTCTAACAAGGGCACTAGTTATTTTCTTCCCTAGATTCACCAAAAGACAACTTAGGAATGAGTGCCCATTGAATGTCATAGAGGTCTTCCTAGTCTGTGGACAAAATCATGCAGCAGACAAATTCCATTATTTGTTAGGACTAAAATTTGTATATAAAGGAGTAGAAGAGGGGTCAGAGTAGCTTTGTTTCATTAATCAAAGAATACCTCAAGGACCTTGACTATATAAAAAAGGAATGCAAAGTGCACACTACTCTTATTATAATCCAAATCATAATTCAAACTTACAACATTGGTACTCTTCCACTCATCCATCCTAGTCAACACCTCCTTCTTGGCCTTATGCTCCTCCATATCCTCCTCAACCTGTCAACCATCCTCTTCAGCCATATCCACCCTAATCATCTCAATGGGGCAACCCATCAAAAGGGTGGAGGCCTCAAGTTAACCAGCCTCCTGCTTTACTACCTCCACCCCAACCTCAAATACAACTCTCTCATCCTACTCCACTGAAGCAACCTCAAATGCCTGCTCAACCAAATCCAAAAACAAAAAACAAGAAAGAACAACATATCTACATTGGAGAGACATATTATCCACCTTATGTTGTGGAAATCCAAGATATCAACGTTCGGATTAGGAGAGTTCTTCCAGATAACCACCCACCTTCTACACCCGAAGAGCTTGAAGAAGAGAAGGAAGACAGTGTTCCTCAAGTCAATCCACCTCCTTTTCTTGATAGGTTGATCAACCCTATCCAACACACCCTAGAAGAGGTTGAACTTCTGGGAGAATTGAAGAATTTGTGTGTTAAAATACACCTTTTCTAGCCTATTAAAGATGTTCCCATCTATATTAAGTTCATCAAGGAGAAAGGTTTCAAAAATACTGGGAGAAGAAAAAGAGACACCCCCACCATAAATTTTGTTAGGAAATTATCTGATTTGATGCTTGGGAGGGTGATCTTCCTGAAATATGTAGACCCTAGAAACCCTGTAGTAGATGTGCACATTGATGGACTTATAGTCCCTAACACCATGATTGATATTGGGGTTGCAATCAATATGATGACTAAGGAAACCATGCTAAAGTTAAACCTCCAAGGGGTTTTGAGGAAGATCACCACAGTGCTGTAGCTTGCAGACAGATCCATAGTAGCTCCTGAGGGAGTTGTTGAAGATGTTATGGTTTCCATTAACTCTTGGAAGTATCCTACTAATTTTCTAGTTCTCCAACCCACAACCAATTTTAATGGCTATCCTCTCATATTTGGAAGGCCATGGTCAACCACTGTTGATGTTTACATTGGTTGTAGAGTTGGGAACATGACCATTAGAAATCAGTGCAATGAAGGGGGGGGCTCTGCTTCCCCTCTAACCCCCGGTTAACTACGTAGGCTAGTCATGGAAAGAATTCAACACAACCCCACATCCTCCCACTTGTTGCTTTCTTTCCACATGAGAGCTTAGTCATTTATCTAGCCCTGTAATGCCCATTGTTTCTCTACACCACGAGAGATTCTCAGAGCTCATAGATTTTGTCAATGCATCTGCAGTATTCTTCAAAGTGTCCACCTTTACCAGAAACACCTTTTTGTCTTCTATCATGTCCCTCCCAAAGTGATATTGAACATTAATGTGCTTTGTATTTGAATGATAAGCAATGTTCTTCGCCAAGAAAATTACACTTTGGCTGTCACAGTCAATCCTTATAGCTCCTTGTATTAACCCCATACTTGAACACAATCTTTGCAACCAAACTGCTTCTGTCCATGTATTTCGCCTCTGTAGTTGATAGTGCCGCTATATATTGTTTCTTTCTCATCCAACTGACTGCACCTCCAAATAGGTTAAACACATACCCACCTGTAGATATTCTCTGATCCAGATCTCCATCCCATTCTGCATCAACAAAACCATGAATATCCAACTCTGTCCAATCCTAGTCTTCCCTGGTAGCATAAGCCATAATCACTAGTGCCACACAAATACCTGAAAACCTTCCTCACTGTTGTCTAGTGCTCCTTCCTTGGTTTTTACATAAACCTTCTCAATACTCCCAATGCATGTCCAATGTCTGGTCTAGTACAAACCATCACATACATTAGGCTACCTACTACACTTGCATATGGAACATGGGACATGTCCTCTTCCTCTTCTTGCGTCTTGGGACGCTGTTCAACAGATAACTTTACAACTACAGGAATAGGAATCTTCAATGGTTTACTATCCTGCATATTAAACCTATGCAATATTGTCTCGATATACCTCTTTTGGTTTAATTATAGCTTCCTCTTTGCCCAATCTCTTTTAATTTCCAAGCCCAAATATAGTTTGCAAAACCAAGATATTTCATGTCAAATTTGGAGGACAATTGGGTCTTCAAATCCTGGATAATTTCTTTGTCATTTCCAACCAACAACATATCATCCACATACAAGACCAAATAAATAACACAGCCACCAATTAATTTAAAATACACACAATGATCTACTTTGCTTTTGGTGAAGCCAAGTCCTCATATAAATGTATCAAATTTCTGATACCACATCCTTGGTGACTGTTTTAACCCATACAGAGAATTCTTTAACTTGCATACCAGTTCTTTCTTACCCTTCACCGCAAAGCCTTCAGGTTGCTTCATGTAGATCTCCTCTTCTAGATCCCCGTGAAGAAATTATGTCTTCACATCCATATGTTCTACCTCAAATTCAAAAGCAGCAGCAACAGATAAAAGTAATCTAATAGAAGCTACCTTGGCAACAGGAGAAAAAATATCACCAAAATAAATTCTCGAAACCTGGGAATAACCTTTTGCTACCAGATGAGCTTTGTATTTCTCCACCTTTCCTTCTGCATTTGTCTTCTTCTTAAACACCCATTTTCTTCCAATGGGTTTCCTTCCAACCAGAAACTCCACTAGATCCCATGCCTTATTTTTGTGCAAAGATGCCATTTCATCAACCATGGCCTCTTTCTAGATTTTTCCATCCTCTAAATCTATTGCTTCCTTCATAGTTCTGGGATCATCATCAGTAACAGATAAAGAAAAATTTGAACAGAAAGCAGATGGACCATACCTTTTGGCTACCTTCGTTCTCGAACTGATCTTCTCACACCTGGAGCTTGTGGCTCTTCATCTTTTGATTCCTCTTTTGCTGTAGAGTCTGATTTTTCCTCCTTTAGCTCAAACTCCATCTTCTCAGGTTCCTTTGGTTGGACTTCATGTTTAATAACATCTTTAACCTCTCTAAACACCACATCTCGGTTGTACACAACCTTCCTTGTTACTAGGTTCCAAAGCTTCTAACGCTTTAAACCATCCTTATACCCAATAAAGATGCACTTTTCATATTTACTATCCAATTTTGTTCTTTTCTCCTTTGGAACATGTACATATGCATCACATCCAAATACCCTCAGATGTAAAAGAGAGGGTTTCTTACCAGTCCATACCTCTTGTGGAGTCTTATACTCTAACACTGATAAAGGTGACCTGTTGACCAGATAACATGTAGTCTCGACCACCTCTGCCCAGAATTCCTGTCCTAGCTCGACACAATTGAGCATGCTTCTTGCCCTTAACATCAATGTCTTGTTCATTCTTTCTAAAACTCCATTTTGCTCAGGTGTATATGGAGTAGTCTTCTTCTGTGCTATACCACACTTCTTACAGAATTCATCAAATTCCTTACTGCAAAACTCTCCACCGTTATCTGTCCTCAACACCTTTATCTTCTTCTTTGTCTGGTTTTTCACCAAAGCCTTAAATTCTTTAAACCTGTCAAAGACTTCAGATTTCTTTGTGAGGAAATATATCCATGCATGCCTTGAGAATTCATTTATAGGTGATACATAGTACATAGACTTATCTAGTGATGGAACCTTCACAGGTCCAAACACATCACTGTGCACGAGCTCTAATATATGTTTCGCCCTCTTACCACCAAAGGGGAAACTCACCCGATTCTGCTTCCCATATACACAATTTTCACAGAAATCAAAATCCAGAGAGCTATTACTCATACCTTCTACCATACCTTTACCATTAAGTATTCAAAGGCCCTTCTCTCCAATATGTTCAAGCCTTTGATGCCACAACATGGTCTTCTCTCCAGAGACCACTAGATTTTCTGCTCCACTTTTAGGAACCACAGAACTATTGCACCCATCAACAATAGTGCTACCTTGCAGCTTGTACAGAGTTCCAATCCAAACTCCCAACATCAATACCAGTGCTCACCGAACCATCTTGCAGGTATCCTTATCGAACACTATTTTTACACATGCATCATCCAGCTTGCTTATGGAAATCAGATTTCTGGCCAATGCATGAATATGCAGAACACCTGGAAGTGTTCTAACCCTTCCACCTTGCAACCTCAACTCTACTTTTCTCCGACCAATGATTCTAGCCTTCTTGTCATCCCCCAAGAAGACATCACCACCATCATATTTCTTATACTCTCAAAACCACTCTCTATGGGGAGTGAAGTGAAAGGATGCACCTAAGTCAATCAACCATGCCTCATTATCTACCTGTGTACTTGAAGAAGCGAATTACACATCCCCACCTTCATCTAAGGTGGTTTTCACCTCTACAGAAGGAGCATCATTAGATCTTTTTCCTTTGTCAGGAGCTTTAGATTTATAGTCCCTTTTGTAGTGCCCTTCCTTTCTACATTTCCAGCACACCACCTTTACAAGTTTTCCTGGAGATTTAGATCTCCCTCTAGATTTAGATCTCCCACTCGATGACTTATTTTTGTTTCTATTTTGGGACCATCCTCGTACAGACAAGGCATCACCATTCTGGCTCTCCATATTTTTCCATCTCATCTCCTCCATCAGCAAGGATGAGACTATTTCATCAAACTGCAAGGCAGTTGCATTTCTACCTATTGCAATAACCAGACTATCCCACAAATCTAGTAGAGAACACAAAAAACTGATGCACTTATCTATATTTGAAATTTTAATATCAATAGATAATAACTGACTTACCATAGTATTAAATGTGTTCAAATGCTCTGTCACCAAGTGTCCATCTTTCATTTTCAGGCTATGCAATATTTTCCATAGGAACAGTTTATTCACCAGAGACTTAGATTGGTACAAAGTCCCTAACTTGTCCCACAAAGCCTTAGCCATAGCTTACCCTGATACATTCAGCAATACTGAATATGAGACACATAATCGTATTGTTCTCTTTGCCTTCCAATCCAACTTCTTCCATTCTTCATCGGACACTCCCGTTGGTTTAGTACTCGGATCTGCCTTGATCCACTAATATTTATCCACCAACAGATCCTTCATCATGATTTTCCACAACTCAAAACTTGGACCATTAAATTTCTCAATCTCTATCTTTCCACTGCTTGCCATCTTCTTTCACCACCATAATCGATCCTGCAGATCTCCCACTGAACAAGGTCTACCATAGGCCCGAGTGAAACCCCTCATAAATAAAGGCATCCCCTTGAAGCCAAAACAACTCTGATACCAAATGTAGGTTTTAACCCCGTACATAAATTACCTTCATACGAATTCTAAAACACAAAAAATAAACAATGCAAGAGCATAACACATAAAACACATATACACAAATATTTTCCCATGGATCCCAAAACCGGGACTACCAGATTCATTTTTCATTATGTTCCTTTCAATGTTACAATACATATTTATACATGCCGAAGCATAAAATACCATGGACTGAAAACCATGCATAAAACCATAGGTAGGTCTGCCCAACCTAATATAGGGTCCAAAAAAAATTCCCCCGGGGTGCTGCTCTGAACCCCGTAGAGGGGGGCTACCCGCCCCCTTCAAACCCCTTGATACCCCCCCACTGCACAATCAAGGGGGGGCTCTGCCCCCCCTCTAACCCCCCGATTAACCATGTAGGCTAGTCGTGGAAAGAATATAACACAACCCAACATTAAGAGAAGATGATGTCTTTGACATCCTCTCAGCATGTCATGATGGTCCTTGTGGAGGATATTCTGCTGAAAAAAGGACAACCTTTAAATTTTTACAGGTTGGTTACTATTGGCCCACTTTACATCAAGATTCAAGGAGATATACCACTATATGTGATTAGTGCCAAAGGATGGGAAAACCCACACCCACGGATGAAATGCCCCTATAACCTACAGTGGCCTTAGAGCCATTTGAAATGTGGGTCATGGATTTAATTGGGCCAATCGATCCATGATTAGGACAGAAAAAGTACATTATTGTGTGCACTAATTACTTGACAAAGTGGGTTGAGACAAATACAGTCAAAGAAGCAAATGAGCAGAAAGTGGATTTTTTTTTAAGAGAAAACATCTAGTTCTACAAGTTTGGGTATCCAAGGGAGGTAGTCAATGATCAAGGAGCATAATTCACATCCAATTTGATTGAAGATGTTTTTAACCCCGTACAAAAATTACCTGCATACAAATTCTAAAATACATAAAATAAACAATAAGAGAGAATAACACATAAAACACATATACACAGAGATTTTCCCCTGGATCCCAAAACCGAGACTACCAACTTGATTTTTCATTATGTTCCTTTAAATGTTACAATACATATTTATACATGCCAAAGCATCCAATACCATGGACTGAAAACCATCGCACCCAAAACCATGGACCGAAAACTATCGCATCCAAAACAATGTGCGAAAACCATGCCCAAAACCATAGGTAGGTTCGCCCAACCTAATATAGGGTCCAAAAAAAATTTCCCTCTGTAGATGGGGGCTACCCACCCCCTCAAACCCCCTGTGACTCGCCCGCTGCACATTTGGTGCAATGAAGGGGGGGCTCCGCCTCCCCTCTAACCCTCGGTTAACTACATAGGCTAGTCACGGAAAGAATATAACACAACCCAACATTCTCCCACTTGTTGTTTTCTTTCCACAGGAGAGCTTAGTCATTTATCCAGCCTTGCAATGCCCATTATTTCCCTACACCAAGAGAACTTCTCAGAGCTCACTGATTTTTTCAACGCATCTGTGGTATTCTTCAAAGTGTTCACCTTTACGAGCAACACATTTTTGTCTTCTATCATATCCCTCACAAAGTGATATTGAACATCAATGTGCTTTGTCTTTGAATGATAAGTAGGATTCTTTGCTAAGAAAATTGCATTTTGGTTGTCACAGTCTATCCTTATAGCTCCCTGTACTAACCCCATACTTGAACACATTCTCTACAACCAAAATTTTTCCTTGCTTGCATGAGTGGCTGCCATGTATTCTGCCTCTGTAGTTGATAGTGCCACTACAGATTGTTTCTTACTCATCCAACTGACTGCACCTCCAAATAGGTTAAACACATACCCACTTGTAGATCTTCTCTGATCTAGATCTCCAGCCCACTCTGCATCAACAAAGCCACGAATATCCAACACTTTGTCCAATCTTGGTCTTCCTTGGTAGCCCAAGCCATAATCACTAGTGCCACGCAAATACCTAAAAACCCACTTCACTATTGTCCAGTGCTCCTTCCTTGGTTTTGACATAAACTTACTCAATACTCCCACTGCATGTGCAATGTCTGGTCTAGTACAAACCATTGCATACATTAGGCTACCTACTACACTTGCATATGGAACACGAGACATGTCCTCTTCCTCTTCTTGCGTCTTGGGATACTATTCAACAGATAACTTTACACCTATAAGAATAGGAACCTTCACTGGTTTACTATCCTGCATATTAAACCTCTGCAATATTGTCTCGATATACTTCCTCTGGTTTAACCAGAGCTTCCTCTTTGCTCGATCTCTTTTAATTTCCATGCCCAAAATATAGTTTGCAAAACCAAGATCTTTCATGTCGAATTTGGAGGACAATTGGGTCTTCAAATCCTGGATAATTTCTTTGTCATTTCCAACCAGCAACATATCATCCACATGCAAGACCAGATAAATAACACGTCACCAATTAATTTAAAATACACACAGTGGTATGCTTTGCTTCTGGTGAAGCCAAGTCCTCATATAAATGTATCAAATTTTTGATACCACATCCTTGGTGACTGTTTTAACCCATACGGAGACTTCTTTAACTTTCATACCAGTTCTTTCTTACCCTTCACCGCAAAGCCTTCAGGTTGCTTCATGTAGATCTCCTCTTCTAGATCCTCGTGAAGAAATTATGTCTTCATATTCATCTGTTCTACCTCAAAATCAAAAGCAGCAGCAACAGATAAAAGTAATCTAATAGAAGCTACCTTGGGAACAGGAGAAAAAATGTCACCAAAATCAATTCCCAGCACCTGGGAATAACCTTTTGCTACCAACTGAGCTTTGTATTTCTCCACCTTTCCTTCTGCATTTGTCTCCTTCTTGAAACCCACTTTCTGCCAATGGGTTTCCTTCCAGCCGACAACTCCACCAGATCCCATGCCTCATTTTTGTGCAAAGATGCCATTTCATCAACCATGGTCTCTTTCTAGAGTTTTCCATCCTCTGAATCTACTACATCCTTCATGGTTTTGGGATCATCATCAGTAATAGATTAAGAAAAATTTGAACAGAAAGTAGATGGACTATACCTTTTTGGCTACCTTCATTCTCGAACTAATCTTCTCAAACCTGGAGTTTGTGGATTTTCATCTTTTGATTCCTCTTCTGCTATAGAGTCTGATTCTTCCTCCTTTAGCACAAACTCTATCTTCTCAGGTCCCTTTGGTTGGACTTCATGTTTAATAACATCTTTAACCTCTCTAAACACCACATCTCGGCTGTACACAACCTTCCTTGTTACTGGGTTCCAAAGCTTATAAGCCTTTTCAGATTTACTATCAAATTTTGTTCTTTTCTCCTTTGGAACATGTATATATGCATCACATCCAAATACCCTCGGATGTGAAAGAGAGGGTTTCTTACCAATCCATAACTCTTGTGGAGTATTATCCTCCAACGCTGATGAAGGTGACCTGTTGACCAAGTAACATGTAGTCTCCGCCGCCTCTTCCCATAATTCATATCCTAGCCCAACACAACTGAGCATGCTTTTTGCCCTTTCCATCAATGTCTTGTTCATTCTCTCTGCAACTCCATTTTTCTCAGGTTTATATGGATTAGTATTCTGTTGTGCTATACCACACTTCTTACAGAATTATTCAAATTACTTACTACAAAACTCTCCACCGTTATCTATCCTCGACACCTTTATCTTCTTCTTTGTTTGGTTTTCCACCAAAGCCTTAAATTCTTTAAACCTGTCAAAGACTTCAGATATCTTCTTGAGGAAATATATCCATGTATTCCTTGAAAAGTCATCTATAAATGATACATAGTATGCAGAATTATCTAGTGATGGAACCTTCACAGGTCCAAACACATCACTGTGCACGAGCTCTAATACTTGTTTCGCCCTTTGACCACTAGAGGGTAAACTCACCCGATTCTGCTTCCCATATACACAATTTTCAAAGAAATCAAACTCTAGAGAGCTATTACTCATACCTTCTACCATACCTTTACCATGAAGTATTCAAAGGCCCTTCTCTCCAATATATCCAAGCCTTTGATGCCACAACATTGTCTTCTCTCCAAAGACCACTAGATTTTCTGCTCCACTTTCAAGAACCACAGAACTGTTGCTCCCATCAACAACAGTGCTACCTTACAGCTTGTAGAGATTTCCAATCTAAACTCCCCGCATCAATACCAGTGCTCCCTGAATCATCTTGCAGGTATCCTTCTCGAACACTGTTTTTACACCTACATCATCTAGCTTGCTTACAGAAATCAGATTTCTAGCCAATGCAGGAATATGCAGAACACCCGGAAGTGTTCTAACCCTTCCACCTTGCAACCTCAACTATATTTTTATGCGGCCAACGATTCTAGCCTTCCTATCATCCCCCAAGAAGACATCACCACCATCATATTTCTTATACTCGTAGAACCACTCTCTATGGGGAGTGAAGTGAAAGGATGCACCTAAGTCAATCAACCATGCTTCATGATCTACCTATGTACTTGAAGAAGCCAAGTACACATACCCACCTTCATCTGAGGTGGTTTTCACCTCTTTATAAGGAGCATCATCAGATCCCTTTCCTTTGTAAGGAGCTTCAGATTTATAGTCCCTTTTACAGTGCCCTTCCTTTCCGCATTTCTAGCACACCACCTTTACAGGTTTTCCTGGAGATTTAGATCTCCCTCTAGATTTAGATCTCCCACTCAATGACTTTTTTTTTTGTCTGTTTTGGAACCTTCCTCATAAAGACAAGGCATCACCATTCTGACTCTCCATATTTTTCTATCTCATCTCCTCCATCAGCAAGGATGAGACTATTTCATCAAACTGCAAGGAAGTTGCTTGAAATAACCAAACTATCCCACGAATCTAGTAGAGAACACAACAAACTAATGCACTTATCTTCATCTGAAATTTTAATATCAATAGATAATAATTGACTTACCACAGTATTAAATGCATTCAAATGCAATTGATTGGAGGTAAGGATGACCCCTGCTAGAATGCACAGCCAGGGTTCGAAGAATTTTAGCGACTCCTCCTTATGGAGGAACACAGAGGAGGGAGCTCCCCTCCCTCCTACAAAAGCGTTGTTGCTAGTAGAGGCAACTCCCTGTTATAGACATTTTTGTGCCTTACAACTATAAGCATGAAATTTCCATAAACCAAGGGATCCTAAGTCCCTAAAGATGTTGTTCCAGCTCCTAAAGAAACAAGGTCAACCAATGACAGCTTCTCCCAGAAGTTCTCCACCAAAAACCACTCAAAAATAGTCAAATCAGGATCAATTCAGAGGCTCCACTAGCTGCCTGCGTTGAAATGCAGAGGCTACACTGGCTAGGTGCATTGCAACGCAGGTGGAAGCACTACCAGGGTGCGCTGAGCGGGAAATGACAAATGGCAAGCTCATTCAACGAGGTAGAAAGACCCTGGAAGCTTCCAGAATCTTCTCCAATGACACTTGCCTCAATGAATTCGACTAGTGATGAGTAAGAGGCTCTCAACCTCCAAGTGGAAGCAAGAACTGACAGAGAGAAGCCACAAGTCAAAACATAAGCTGACTCATCCTCTCTGCTTACATCTATATATGGATCTCTCACCCAGAGGTTCAGGAGGCTGGAATTTTGTACTTTGCAGAGAATTGCTGTTGGTTTGAGATTGAGATTAGTACATTGGGTGATTTATGCTTTGTTGGAGGAGAGGAAGGGATTCCTTTGCTAGGAGGTAGATGCTGGATCGGGACTCACTTGGTTGTATCTCCTGTTGGACTTTGTTATCATATCAATAAAGCTATTTGAGTTTCTCCTATATGCTTGTATGTCAATGATGCTTTGTTATATTTGCATATTTAGTTTATATATGATCCTAAACTAGTTATGAATGTAAATCCATGTCTTTTGTGTAGTTTTCCTCTCTTGTGATCTTGCAGGAACTTAGTGAAGCTGGGCCAGTGAAAGAGCAAGCAGCGGGAAACGAACAAAGGAGAGAGCGATTGGATCGACAAACTAGCGGAAGACATCGGTTAGTTACATCCTTCTTCTCTATTTACATTTCGTAAAGAAGAATACTCAGATAGTTTTCCTTGTTTGTTGCTAAGGCACTATCACACCTTAGAGTGGGATAGGGGCATTCCGAATTGGATACTTTTCCCAACAACAAATTGGCGACTCCGCTGGGGAGATTATCTTGTTAGTTTATTTGTGTTTCTATTGTTGTTCATCTCATAAACTCAAGAGTGCCGAATCGAACTGCATTTGCCATTTACAAATGCAAAGTAGAGATCTACTACTCTAGTCCATTCGCTGGGCCTGTTTATGATCTGAACACCTGATCCACAAGTGCTCTAACAGCCATTTGTGATAGATCTTAGTCCTCCTTTAAATCATCCCTCTAATTGTACCTAATTGATAGCTTTTATCCAGCTAAAAACTGTAGATTAAACTGCAAACCGTGACCCAGAACCCAGAAACAATTCTCGTTTCTGCTTCAGCGCAGACTCTGTGAAGAGGTTCTGCATTTCAACACAGGTCTCGTGAAGGCTACCTGCGCTGAAGTTCAGTTTCTCTGTGCTGAGGGTGCGCTGATCAGCCTTTGCCTTGTGCAGCTGTGGTTCCCTGCTTCCTTTTGCTCAGTTTTATCTCTGTTTTTTGCAGCCTGTTATCAGTCAGTGTACCTATCTGAAACCCCTTTTCTTTGCCTCAATTCCACCTCAGTTGTATAAAGAAACTGTATTTGTTCTTTGTGTATTTTTTACATCATTTGCAGTTTCCCATTGCGAAAGTAAGCTAGTCATACTGTCGCCCTTAGATCTAGACCTGTCGTAAGTGTCGTTTTGATCTTAGGAGTGAGTTTGTTGCTGTTCACAGTTGATTACACTTTTACTTTTGTCTTTTGGTTTGAATTTATGCATTTCAAGTGTCGAAACAAGTAAATCATAAAGTGTCGTAATCGTCTTTTTGATTTCGAAAAAGGAACTTGTTTGTGTTTTTCACTTGAAATCGAATTCAAATTTGTACAACAGCTTTCTTTTTAGGCATCAATATTAAGAAAGTGAAAACAAATACATGCATATGTGCATTTGCATTTTGACAGTTTGTATGTTGATTTAGGAAAAGTGCATTACAGTGTGCTCTATGCTCTTTCAGAAAAGATGGTGTCTTTCTTTTCCCCTTGTAGCTAGGATTTTCATTGTTGAAAAGATATAAAAGCTTACTTATCATCTTTAGACTGCATTTAGGAATTGTATCATACATCTCGTGGTGATCCAAAAAGGCAAACTTCTAAGAAAGATCAACCTAAAATAAATTGAATGAACTTAACAACGCTTTGTAACTTAACGCACAACATAGAGGTCTAGGCTAGAGACGTGTTCCGGCGTCGTAAAACCTGGTCACTGGTCGCCTCACTGATGGTTGGGTGATTCCTCCTGAGAGACGATAAGTACCAGTACGGATTGTGCTCCCACGTACCGTGGAGTATATATTGGGAGACCCCTATAGGCATAAAACCTTTATCCATAGGAAGCCGTGTCGGCCGCCCTACTAATCGCAATGCACTGAACACAGCATTCGGGAAGATTGACTGCCCGTACCTTAAAAAGTATTCTGCGGTTTTGCGAAAATTTTGGCACACCCTCTACCTATAACTCCAGAGCAGTACCTTTCGTTCCTTTTTAGACTCCTTAACGGAAAAGGTCCATCTGAGCACTTGTCACTTCAGGCTCATTAAAAATCGAAGGAGACTAGAGTCATCTTTTTCGTTTTCTCGACTCTTTAAAATTGAAAAAGCAGGTTGTGTCTAAGCGTCGTTAACATTTATTTTAAACGGAACAATCACCCCTTTTTCCTGCGTTGATCTTTAGGTTGAGAAAATGGAGCCCACCAACCAAGGAATTCCCCTTGCTGGAAATCCTAGTCCCTTCTCCTCTTGGGGAGATGTTGGTGCGCCCCATATGGCCACATTGTCGCTTCCAGGACTGACAATTGGCCTGCCGGTCGGGCTCTTCTCAACCAATGTCATTCAGAACACCACTATTCCTGAACAGTCGAATCAGCAGTTAGACGAGTCCAGAATTTCCCACCAACCTTCTACTTCCTCCAATTCTTCCTCTCTTCCTTCCTCTTCGCATGACGGGACTGGTAAAGCTAAAAACCAAGTTCCTAAGGAGAAAAAGGAAAAGAAGAAGAAGGAAAAAAAGAAGAAGGAGCCAAAGGCAAATAAAGGAAAACAAGTGTCGTATAATGAAAATCCACACATAGCACTGACCAGGCCTAAATCGCCATGTGTCATTTGCAAGGGAGACCACTTTCACAGAGATTTTCCTTGCATCCCTTGGATATTAAGGGACTGGTCTCCCCGTTTGCACAATCCAGTGTCATCAACCTCTGATAGCCATGTTGAAAGTACACCGTCAACTAGCGAAAGTGAAGTCCCTGGACAAAAAGGGAGGGCTGGACCTCCCTGTAGGCTGTGCGAAGGCAACCATGCCCTCCACCGTTGTCCCTTCTTAGACGAGGCTAAAAGAGTCTTGGAAGATCGTCCGGTTTCACCGTTACGACTTCCTCCTGGATATAAAAAACTCTTGCCAAGTCCTTCGTTAGTTGAGAATCCAGCTGGCCCTATCAAGTGGTCAGCTGAAGCGTCTATCATTGAGGATAAACCGATTGAATCCATACCAGACGAAAGTCAAAAGGTCGAGGCGACAGTTGACCCGGTCTTGCCTTCAGAGGATTTATCTTCGAATGATACAGTCATTGAAGAGGATAAGGATGACACCATCCAGATTCTTTTCATCAACACAGACTCCGACGAACACGGGGGCAATGCACCCATTCCTTTATCACAGGAAGGAAGTTCGTCAGAGCGATATCCAGCCGTCTACTCGGTCCCACCACCAAGCAACCTAGTTGTATCCTTCGACTGGAACCAACTAGGCAGACTCCGGTTGCCAGCAAGCATACCATTCTGAATTATCGTTCAAATATACAGAATTGTCATGGCTGGCACCATCATCGATGAGGGGGCATCTGTGAGTATCCTTTCCTCTATTGCTTGGAAAGCGCTTGGTTCGCCAGCGCTTTTGCCTGAAATGAGAAATCTGACAGGCTTCGATAAAGGAACCAATCGACCTTTAGGGATCCTCCCCAATTTGCCTATCACATTGAAAGGGAAGACCGTTCAAATGAACGTGATGGTCATTCAAGGACCCTTGGATTATAACCTACTCCTTGGACGAGACTATATATATTGCATGGGAGCCATCGTCTCCTCACTCTTTAGAGTAATGTGTTTTCCGCACGCAGGAAGAGTGGTCAAGCTCGTGGACCAGCTTTCATTTCCCGGATCACGCATCGCAAATAGTCATATACCATCCCTAAATGGTCTCTTCACGCAAGAAATGTCTCAACCCACGGTCCGTCCTCCCGATGAGCGCGAGTGATTCGGAAGGATATGACTGGAACCCAGGGGGCATGCATCCTGGTCTGCTTCGGCAAGAAAACTTTGGGTATAGGGTAGGTTTCCGCGGGAGAATATGACTAGTCCGTACCCCGTCCGTGATTGGAAGAGGGGTTGTTCTAGAATAAGATTCTTTTGTCAAAGTTATGTGAATCGGCGGGCGTCGTCATTCACCTTTTTTCATCTCGGTGGACATTGTCGAAGAAATGTTTTGTTTGCTGTGCAAATGGGACAATCTTTGGTAACCTGAAAGAGGTAGGCCTTTCCTGGTAGAACAAATGTTTTATCTGCAAATTGAGGGGTAACCTTGAAATCGTACTTTATACCTGGGGGCATGCAAACCTTTTGGAGTGCAAGCAAAGAGCGGTTATTTATCTGTTTTTTGGGTTAGTTGTTTCCTAACTTGCATAAAGAAAGGATCGGAGCAAAGCTTTGTAAGGCGCAAGCTCCATAAAAAATGGCATCTTAAATGAGACATTCTTATCATATGACTGGATTAATCGAGCAGTTTTAACACATAGTTCATGCTCGTTAAAAAATAAACATAAGATCGAGCAGTTTTAGCACATAGTTCATGCTCGTTAAAAAATAAACATAAGATCGAGCAAGTGTTTCAATCCGCGTTTAAGCTCATTAAAAAATGAACTACCCGGTAAATAACCACCGTGAATGTAACATTATCAGCCATTAAAGCCTTGGTCGTGTTTGCACCGTCACCTCCACTTTTCCATTGGCCGATCATTCACCTCCATTTGATTGTTTACCCATTTTGAGGAACAGCTGCGAAGAGTGATTTCACTAGCCATCCTTGTGACACTGCCGTGATTGGAAAATTCCAACCCTTACCTGGAATCAGCTGCTACCCGTTTTATCACTCGTTCCTCAAAAGACGAGTCTTCTTTAAGCTCTTTTCATCTGACTCGTAAAATATGAAAAGATTGCCGAGTTTTGGCCTTCCAGCTCATTAAAGCGACCGGAAGTGCTATCCCTCCTCTAGATTTTAATCTTTTTGGACCTGAGGGATTATTGCACAAAAAGATCGAGCGCTTGTTTTGTTCGGCTCGTTAAAACTATCGAAAATTCATCCCTTCTGTATTGTTTTATACTTTTTCAGACTTAAGGGATTAGATGACGAAAAAGGAACTTTGGAGTTATCTTTACGTACCTTTTCAGACTCTCTAAAAATGAAAAGGACCGAGTTATCTTTGTCGTTAGACTCGTTAAAAAAACATTAATAGCGACAAACTTGTCTTTAGACGAGAACGAGTTTCACTATCGCTAGGCTCGTTAAAACATAGCGATGGGTTTGCCCGAAGGGAAAATTATAGAACAAGCATATGTTATCCTCCTCAAGCTTGACAAAAATAAAGAGGTACTGGTCAGCAATGACTGGGGAAAAATTGGGAAGAAACTCAAAGAACTTTTATTGGTAGCAAGTCGCTCTTGAACATGACACTTCCACTCTGTGCCTGAGTCGGGTTGGGTTGTTTCATTCACCGGTCACATCACCATGGTCTCGCCATACCATCCACCTTTGGGGTAAATGCTACCGATCCATCACACAAGTGTCGCCGATATGTTCAAGAGAAGTCATCCAGAGAAGTCAACCGTGTCCCATCCACTACCATACATTATCCTTCATCCTTTCATGACCGCCACCCTGAACCATATATCATCAGATCGTTTTCACCTCCATCAAAATCATTTGCTCCGTTCCGTGTCATTGATGTGGGATACATTAAGGCCCTCCTTTGACGGATCGCTTCTTGTCGACATCAGCTCATTATCCAAGAAGTTGATCTAGGAACACCCCCTTCAGTACTTTGAAGCTTGCATGCCTCAATGGCAAGTTTCTCACTTCCGGCGACAGGTATACATCAATGACCTTCAACCGAAAGATTTTGCGTGGTGTTCGACGCCAAGTCTTTTATTCACACCACGTGAATTGTACTGCAGTACCTTGAGGGTCATTATCATTATCGGTGATTCCTCTTGCGCTTGTTAACAGTTTACATCATTGACTGGTAATCAAGCGATGTCTTTCCATGTTCGACTTCAGAACATTTCTCACATGGATCGACTTGTACTTAGAGCGAAGATCAGACAAGATTGAAGACCCCGGATCTAGTTTCATCCATCTGGGCTGCGATATATATTCAGGAAAAATAAAGACATTGACATGTACAACATTACAGCACAGATAATCATCCTACCAAAAGGATGATGATTTCATCAAGATCATCAGTCTACCATCAGACGATTGTCTGTCCTATGTACATCAAAATGAATTTATAAAGTTGAGCATGGGAATGCCCGCCTTAGCTAGATCATGAAAAAAGTATGAAAAATAATGTATTGTATTGTATCTTATTACAGGTCTCCTCCCAGCATTGGAAGAACTTCGGATCCTCCTAATAAAGCATTTCACCCGATAAACGGCCTCATACTTTAGGGGGCAACTGTTATAGACATTTTTGTGCCTTACAGCTATAAGCATGAAATGTCCATAAACCAAGGGATCCTAAGTCCCTAAAGATGTTGTTCCAGCTCCTAAAGAAACAAGGTCAACCAATGACAGCTTCTCCCAGAAGTTCTCCACCAAAAACCACTCAAAAATAGTCAAATCAGGATCAATTCAGAGGCTCCACTAGCTGCCTGCGTTGAAATGCAGAGGCTACACTGGCTAGGTGCGTTGCAACGCAGGTGGAAGCACTACCAGGGTGCGCTGAGTGGGAAATGACAAATGGCAAGCTCATTCAACGAGGTGGAAAGACCCTGGAAGCTTCCAGAATCTTCTCCAATGACACTTGCCTCAATGAATTCGACTAGTGATGAGTAAGAGGCTCTCAACCTCCAAGTGGAAGCAAGAACTGACAGAGAGAAGCCACAAGTCAAAACATAAGCTGACTCATCCTCTCTGCTTACATCTATATATGGATCTCTCACCCAGAGGTTCAGGAGGCTGGAATTTTGTACTTTGCAGAGAATTGCTGTTGGTTTGAGATTGAGATTAGTACATTGGGTGATTTATGCTTTGTTGGAGGAGAGGAAGGGATTCCTTTGCTGGGAGGTAGATGCTGGATCGGGACTCACTTGGTTGTATCTCCTCTTGGACTTTGTTATCATATCAATAAAGCTATTTGAGTTTCTCCTATATGCTTGTATGTCAATGATGCTTTGTTATATTTGCATATTTAGTTTATATCTGATCCTAAACTAGTTATGAATGTAAATCCATGTCTTTTGTGTAGTTTTCCTCTCTTGTGATCTTGCAGGAACTTAGTGAAGCTGGACCAGTGAAAGAGCAAGCAGCGGGAAACAAACAAAGGAGAGAGCGATTGGATCGACAAACTAGCGGAAGACATCGGTTAGTTACATCCTTCTTCTCTATTTACATTTCGTAAAGAAGAATACTCAGATAGTTTTCCTTGTTTGTTGCTAAGGCACTATCACACCTTAGAGTGGGATAGGGGCATTCTGAATTGGATACTTTTCCCAACAACAAATTGGCGACTCCGCTGGGGAGAGTATCTTGTTAGTTTATTTGTGTTTCTATTGTTGTTCATCTCATAAACTCAAGAGTGCCGAATCGAACTGCATTTGCCATTTACAAATGCAAAGTAGAGATCTGCTACTCTAGTCCATTCGCTGGGCCTGTTTATGATCTGAACACCAGATCCACAAGTGCTCTAACAGCCCTTTGTGATAGATCTTAGTCCTCCTTTAAATCATCCCTCTAATTGTTCCTAATTGATAGCTTTTATCCGGCCAAAAACTGTAGATTAAACTGCAAACCGTGACCCAAAACCCAGAAACAATTCTCGTTTCTGCTTCAGCGTAGACTTTGTGAAGAGGTTCTGCATTTCAACACAGGTCCCGTGAAGGCTACCTGCGCTGAAGTTCAGTTTCTCTGTGCTGAGGGTGCGCTGATCAGCCTTTGCCTTGTGCAGCTGTGGTTCCCTGCTTCCTTTTGCTCAGTTTTATCTTTGTTTTTTGCAGCCTGTTATCAGTCAGTGTACCTATCTGAAACCCCTTTTCTTTGCCTCAATTCGGCCTCAGTTGTATAAAGAAACTGTATTTGTTCTTTGTGTATTTTTTACATCATTTGCAGTTTCCCATTGCGAAAGTAAGCTAGTCATACTGTCGCCCTTAGATCTAGACCTGTCGTAAGTGTTGTTTTGATCTTAGGAGTGAGTTTGTTGCTGTTCACAGTTGATTACGCTTTTACTTTTGTCTTTTGGTTTGAATTTATGCATTTCAAGTGTCGAAACAAGTAAATCATAAAGTTTCGTAATCGTCTTTTTGATTTCGAAAAAGGAACTTGTTTGTGTTTTTCACTTGAAATCGAATTCAAATTTGTACAACAGCTTTCTTTTTAGGCATCAATATTAAGAAAGTGAAAACAAATACATGCATATGTGCATTTGCATTTTGACAGTTTGTATGTTGATTTAGGAAAAGTGCATTACAGTGTGCTCTATGCTCTTTCAGAAAAGATGGTGTCTTTCTTTTCCCCTTGTAGCTAGGATTTTCATTGTTGAAAAGATATAAAAGCTTGCTTATCATCTTTAGACTGCATTTAGGAATTGTATCATACATCTCGTGGTGATCCAAAAAGGCAAACTTCTAAGAAAGATCAACCTAAAATAAATTGAATGAACTTAACAACGCTTTGTAACTTAACGCACAACATAGAGGTCTAGGCTAGAGACGTGTTCCGGTGTCGTAAACCTGGTCACTGGTCGCCTCACTGATGGTTGGGTGATTCCTCCTGAGAGACGATAAGTACCAGTATGGATTGTGCTCCCACGTACCGTCGAGTATATATTGGGAGACCCCTATAGGCATAAAACCTTTATCCATAGGAAGCCATGTCGGCCGCCCTACTGATCGCAATGCACTGAACACAACATTCGGGAAGATTGACCGCCCGTACCTTAAAAAATATTCTGCGGTTTTGCGAAAAGTTTGGCACACCCTCTACCTAGAACTCCAGAGCAGCCCCTTTCGTTCCTTTTCAGACTCCTTAACGGAAAAGGTCCATCTGAGCACTTGTCACTTCAGGCTCATTAAAAATCGAAGGAGACTAGAGTCATCTTTTTCTTTTTCTCGACTCTTTAAAATTGAAAAAGCAAGTTGTGTCTAAGCGTCGTTAAAATTTATTTTAAACGGAACAATCACCCCTTTTTCCTGCGTTGATCTTTAGGTTGAGAAAATGGAGCCCACCAACCAAGGAATTCCCCTTGGTGGAAATCCTAGTCCCTTCTCCTCTTGGGGAGATGTTGGTGCGCCCCATATGGCCACATTGTCGCTTCCAGGACTGACAATTGGCCTGCCGGTCTGGCTCTTCTCAACCAATGTCGTTCAGAACACCACTATTCCTGAACAGTCGAATCAGCAGTTAGACGAGTCCAGAATTTCCCACCAACCTTCTACTTCCTCCAATTCTTCCTCTCTTCCTTCCTCTTCGCATGACGGGACTGGTAAAGCTAAAAACCAAGTTCCTAAGGAGAAAAAGGAAAAGAAGAAGAAGGAAAAAAAGAAGAAGGAGCCAAAGGCAAATAAAGGAAAACAAGTGTCGTATAATGAAAATCCACACACAGCACTAACCAGGCCTAAATCGCCATGTGTCATTTGCAAGGGAGACCACTTTCACAGAGATTGTCCTTGCATCCCTCGGATACTAAGGGACTGGTCTCCCCATTTGCACAATCCGGTGTCATCAACCTCTGATAGCCATGTTGAAAGTACACCGTCAACTAGCGAAAGTGAAGTCCCTGGACAAAAAGGGAGGGCTGGACCTCCCTGTAGGCTGTGCGAAGGCAACCATGCCTTCCACCGTTGTCCCTTCTTAGACGAGGCTAAAAGAGTCTTGGAAGATCGTCCGGTTTCACCGTTACGACTTCCTCCTGGATATAAAAAAATCTTGCCAAGTCCTTCGTTAGTTGAGAATCCAGCTGGCACGCTCAAGTGGTCAGCTGAAGCGTCTATCATTGAGGATAAACCGACTGAATCCATACCAGACGAAAGTCAAAAGGTCGAGGTGGCAGTTGACCCGGTCTTGCCTTCAGAGGATTTATCTTCGAATGATATAGTCACTGAAGAGGATAAGGATGACACCATCCAGATTTTTTTCATCAACACAGACTCCGACGAACACGGGGGCAATGCACCCATTCCTTTATCGCAGGAAGGAAGTTCGTCAGAGCGATATCCGGTCGTCTACTTGGTCCCACCACCAAGCAACCTAGTTGTATCCTTCGACTGGAACCAACTAGGCAGACTCCGGTTGCCAGCAAGCATACCATTCCGAATTATCGTTCAAATATACAGAATGGTCATGGCTGGCACCATCATCGATGAGGGGGCATCTGTGAGTATCCTTTCCTCTATTGCTTGGAAAACGCTTGGTTCGCCAGCGCTTTTTCCTGAAATGAGAAATCTGACAGGCTTCGATAAAGGAACCAGTCGACCTTTAGGGATCCTCCCCTATGTGCCTATCACATTGAGAGGGAAGACCGTTCAAATGAACGTGATGGTCGT
The DNA here is from genome assembly GCA_031772625.1 of Pinus tabuliformis. Classification (NCBI taxonomy): domain Eukaryota; kingdom Viridiplantae; phylum Streptophyta; class Pinopsida; order Pinales; family Pinaceae; genus Pinus; species Pinus tabuliformis. The sequence continues at coordinate 1,632,987,788 of CM062818.1, read as the reverse complement.
TCAAGGACCCTTGGATTATAACCTACTCCTTGGACGAGACTATATATATTGCATGGGAGCCATCGTCTCCTCACTCTTTAGAGTAATGTGTTTTCCGCACGAAGGAAGAGTGGTCAAGCTCGTGGACCAGCTTTCATTTCCCGGATCACGCATCGCAAATAGTCATATACCATCCCTAAATGGTCTCTTCACGCAAGAAATGTCTCAACCCACGGTCCGTCCTCCCGATGAGCGCAAGTGATTCGGAAGGATATGACTGGAACCCAGGGGGCATGCGTCCTGGTCTGCTTCGGCAGGAAAACTTTGGGTATAGGGTAGGTTTCCGCGGGAGAATATGACTAGTCCGTACCCCATCCATGATTGGAAGAGGGGTTGTTCTAGAATAAGATTCTTTTGTCAAAGTTATGTGAATCGGCGGGCGTCATCATTCACCTTTGTTCATCTTGGTGGACATTGCCGAAGAAATGTTTTGTTTGCTGTGCAAATGGGACAATCTTTGGTAACCTGAAAGAGGTAGGCCTTTCCTGGTAGAACAAATGTTTTATCTGCAAATTGAGGGGTAACCTTGAAATCGTACTTTATACCTGGTGGCATGCAAACCTTTTGGAGTGCAAGCAAAGAGCGGTTATTTATCTGTTTTTTGGGTTAGTCGTTTCCTAACTTGCATAAAGAAAGGATCCGAAGCAAAGCTTTGTAAGGCGCAAGCTCCATAAAAAATGGCATCTTAAATGAGACATTCTTATCATATGACTGGATTAATCGAGCAGTTTTAACACATAGTTCATGCTCGTTAAAAAATAAACATAAGATCGAGCAGTTTTAGCACATAGTTCATGCTCGTTAAAAAATAAACATAAGATCGAGCAAGTGTTTCAATCCGCATTTAAGCTCGTTAAAAAATGAACTACCCGGTAAATAACCACCGTGAATGTAACATTATCAGCCATTAAAGCCTTGGTCGTGTTTGCACCGTCACCTCCACTTTTCCATTGGCCGATCATTCACCTCCATTTGATTGTTTACCCATTTTGAGGAACAGCTGCGAAGAGTGATTTCACTAGCCATCCTTGTGACACTGCCGTGATTGGAAAATTCCAACCCTTACCTGGAATCAGCTGCTACCCGTTTTATCACTCGTTCCTCAAAAGACGAGTCTTCTTTAAGCTCTTTTCATCTGACTCGTAAAATATGAAAAGATTGCCGAGTTTTGGCCTTCCAGTTCGTTAAAGCAACCGGAAGTGCTATCCCTCCTCTAGATTTTAATCTTTTTGGACCTGAGGGATTATTGCACAAAAAGATCGAGCGCTTGTTTTGTTCGGCTCGTTAAAACTATCAAAAATTCATCCCTTCTGTATTGTTTTATACTTTTTCGGACTTAAGGGATTAGATGACGAAAAAGGAACTTTGGAGTTATCTTTACGTACCTTTTCAGACTCTCTAAAAGTGAAAAGGAGCGAGTTATCTTTGTCGTTAGACTCGTTAAAAAAACATTAATAGCGACAAACTTGTCTTTAGACGAGAACGAGTTTCACTATCGCTAGGCTCATTAAAACATAGCGATGAGTTTGCCCGAAGGGAAAATTATAGAACAAGCATATGTTATCCTCCTCAAGCTTGACAAGAATAAAGAGGTACTGGTCAGCAATGACTGGGGAAAAATTGGGAAGAAACTCAAAGAACTTTTATTGGTAGCAAGTCGCTCTTGAACATGACACTTCCACTCTGTGCCTGAGTCGGGTTGGGTTGTTTTCATTCACCGGTCACATCACCATGGTCTCGCCATACCATCCACCTTTGGGGTAAATGCTACCAATCCATCACACAAGTGTCGCCGATATGTTCAAGAGAAGTCATCCAGAGAAGTCAACCGTGTCCCATCCACTACCATACATTATCCTTCATCCTTTCATGACCGCCACCCTGAACCATATATCATCAGATTGTTTTCACCTCCATCAAAATCATTTGCTCCGTTCCGTGTCACTGATGTGGGATACATTAAGGCCCTCCTTTGACGGATCGCTACTTGTCGACATCAGCTCATTATCCAAGAAGTTGATCTAGGAACACCCCCCTTCAGTACTTTGAAGCTTGCATGCCTCAATGGCAAGTTTCTCACTTCCGGCGACAGGTATACATCAATGACCTTCGACCGAAAGATTTTGCGTGGTGTTCGATGCCAAGTCCTTTATTCACACCACGTGAATTGTACTGCAGTACCTTGAGGGTCATTATCATTATCGGTGATTCCTCTCGCGCTTGTTAACAGTTTACATCATTGACTGGTAATCAAGCGATGTCTTTCCATGTTCGACTTCAGAACATTTCTCACATGGATCGACTTGTACTTAGAGCGAAGATCGGACGAGATTGAAGACCCCGGATCTAGTTTCATCCATCTGGGCTGCGGTATATATTCAGGAAAAATAAAGACATTGACATGTACAGCATTACAGCACAGATAATCATCCTACCAAAAGGATGATGATTTCATCAAGATCATTAGTCTACCATCAGACGATTGTCTGTCCTATGTACATCAAAATGAATTTATAAAGCTGAGCATGGGAATGCCCGCCTCAGCTAGATCATGAAAACAGTATGAAAAATAATGTATTGTATTGTATCTTATTACAGGTCTCCTCCCAGCATTGGAAGAACTTCGGATCCTCCTAATAAAGCATTTCACCCGATAAAGGGCCTCATACTTTAGAGGGAAACTGTTATAGACATTTTTGTGCCTTACAGCTATAAGTATGAAATGTCCATAAACCAAGGGATCCTAAGTCCCTAAAGATTTTGTTCCAGCTCCTAGAGAAACAAGGTCAACCAATGACAGCTTCTCCCAGAAGTTCTCCACCAAAAACCACTCAAAAATAGTCAAATCAGGATCAATTCAGAGGCTCCACTAGCTGCCTGCGTTGAAATGCAGAGGCTACACTGGCTAGGTGCGTTGCAACGCAGGTGGAAGCACTACCAGGGTGCGCTGAGCGGGAAATGACAAATGGCAAGCTCATTCAATGAGGTGGAAAGACCCTGGAAGCTTCCAGAATCTTCTCCAATGACACTTGCCTCAATGAATTCGACTAGTGATGAGTAAGAGGCTCTCAACCTCCAAGTGGAAGCAAGAACTGACAAAGAGAAGCCACAAGTCAAAACATAAGCTGACTCATCCTCTCTGCTTACATCTATATATGGATCTCTCACCCAGAGGTTCAGGAGGCTGGAATTTTGTACTTTGCAGAGAATTGCTGTTGGTTTGAAATTGAGATTAGTACATTGGGTGATTTATGCTTTGTTGGAGGAGAGGAAGGGATTCCTTTGCTGGGAGGTAGATGCTGGATCGGGACTCACTTGGTTGTATCTCCTCTTGGACTTTGTTAGCATATCAATAAAGCTATTTGAGTTTCTCCTATATGCTTGTATGTCAATGATGCTTTGTTATATTTGCATATTTATTTTATATCTGATCCTAAACTAGTTATGAATGTAAATCCATGTCTTTTGTGTAGTTTTCCTCTCTTGTGATCTTGCAAGAACTTAGTGAAGTTGGACCAGTGAAAGAGCAAGCAGCGGGAAACGAACAAAGGAGAGAGCGATTGGATCGACAAACTAGCGGAAGACATCGGTTAGTTACATCCTTCTTCTCTATTTACATTTCGTAAAGAAGAATACTCAGATAGTTTTCCTTGTTTGTTGCTAAGGCACTATCACACCTTAGAGTGGGATAGGGGCATTTCGAATTGGATACTTTTCCCAACAACACTCCCCTTTGGGCAAAGTCAAAGATTCTGTGGAAGAGGAATAGAGTAATAATGAAAAGGAGACAGATGGGGGCAGGCCCAAGGAAAATGTCAGCACTAAAGACAAGGAAGAAGAAGACAAAATCCAGGGCACAAGGAACAATAAACAAAAGGGACCGTGCAGACCCAAAATGGAGATTACTCCTAGAGTGGTGTTAAACGATCCTGCACTATAGGCACACAGGGAACATATGGGGACCTATGCTATAATCTGCAAGTTTATGGGATTATGGCCCACAGAAAAGGCTTTACAGTTATGGATCAAGTATCACTGGAAACCCAAAGGAAGTATAGACCTGCATCTTGGGTCAAAGGGATTTTTCACTATGGTGTTCACAAACATCGAAGACAAAGACAAAATATTCGAAGGAGGACCCTACTTTTATGCAGCTGTTGGCCTCTATATGCGGCCTTGGAAGATGAACTTTGTGCCAGAGTGAGAGACTTTCACTTCAGTACCGGTATGGGTAACACTCTATGCTCTTCCTCTTGATTATTGGCAAACTAAATCGCTTGCTGCCATAGGAAACAAACTAGGACATTTTGTCAAAGCTTCAGAAGCCACAAGAATAGGCAAATACACTTACTATGCAAGGATCTGTGTAGAAATGGATCTATCAGGAGCTCTTCCAGATGAGGTCATCCTGGAAGTTTTTGATGAGGAATGGGTGCAAACGGTAGACTACGAGCATATCCCGTTCAGATGTCATAAATGCCATGAACATGGAAACTTGTTTAGATATTTCCCTCTTAGTCAAGCAGACAACAAGGGCAAACCTAAGGAAATGAAGGACACAAATAACTTCTAGAAAGTGACAAGTAGGGGAAAAGGCGGCAAAAAGGGACCAAGGCAACTTCGTAATGAGGGGCAGAGGGTCAGTGAAAATAGGTATCAAGCACTAGAAGAGAATGTAGAAATGGCAAATGAAGACCAATCTATGGAGGATGGCCCTAATGAAAAGGAAACAAAAACGAAAGAAGACTGCTACCCAACACAAGAGATGGATAATAAGAAAGAAATTATAATGAGTGAAACAAAACTAGAGATGGATCAGGAAATGACCCAAAGTGAAACAGATCTAGAAGATCATGAACTTCAGGAAATTCTAGATAAGGAACAGCTAGATCTGGAAGGGTTCTTGATGAAGGGATCCATGGGAGGGATAGACTCACTACCCCAAGAAGACTGCAAAAAAATTCAATAGCTATTCTTATGGAAAACTCAGGAAAGAGGATGGGATAAAGAAAAAACCATTGAAAAACAGGAACACAGAGGAGTGAAAATAATGAAAACTACTCCAGATTTAGTGACCATAAATGCAGGAAAAAAGAGAGGCAGGAAAAAGCAGAAGGACCTCTTAATGGAATGTGGAAAGTTAATGATAGACTCAGGTAAGATGAAAGACCCAACCAGTTACTCATTTACAAATATTTAAATATGAAGCTCACATCATGGAATATCAGAGGTCTAGGTACTAAAAGAAAACAAAGAATGCTTAGTCATAGAATGAAACTAGAAATGCCAGATGTTATCTTCATCCAGGAACCGAAATGTTCCATCCAGAAAATAAAACAAATCCATAGAAAATGGCTCAATAAATTTGAGTTTCTAGAGGTTAAAGCTAAAAACACAACAAGGGGCATTCTAACTCTGTGGATTCCAAAGAAAATTAGTATAACAGATGCAGAGGCATCTAGAAACTACTTATCAGTGGTCATTCAACTAGTGGGGGATTCAAAAACATTCCTGGTCACAAATGTTTATGGCCCTTAAAGAATAGATGACAAACTCAAATTATTAGACTCCCTAATTGATCTCAGGAACAGATAGGCTGGGATTCCTTGGATCATGGGAGGGGACTTTAATATGATCAAATCTCTTTCGAAAAAATAAAGGAGGCACCAGAGCGCTCAACAAAGACTCCTTAGCGTTTCAGACTTTCACAGATCAGATGAAACTGGTCGATTCAAACCCAAGCAATAGCTTTTTTACTTGGAACAACAAAAGAGGAGGTGAGGCACATGTAGCCTCTAAATTGGACAAGTTCATGATATCAGAGGAGCTTTTTCTTACAGATAAAGAAATAACAGCAACAGTCCTTCCCTTTGGAGGTTCCGACCATTGGCCGATTCAACTGGACATCAAGGGTTTGATTTCTCCCAGGAACAGGCCCTTCAAATTTGAGAATATGTGGTTCTCCCACCCAAATTTCATCAACATCATTGAAAAATGGTGGTCGAAGGACTTGCAATTCCAGGGCTCAAAAATGAACCTCCTTCATAAAAGACTAAAGCATGTCAAGTTCAAGCTAAAGGACTCCAGTAACATTTTTGTGAACAAAAGATCATTGGAAATCAAATTACAAGATCTCAACCAGGCTCTGATTAAAGACTTATTTGACAAAGTCAAGAGTGATCGGGCTGATAAGCATCACCAAGAATGGGATAATTTATGAAAACAAGAGGAAACATTCTGGAAATAGAAGTCTAGGGTTCAATGGCTCAAGGAAGTAGAATGGAATATAAGATTGTTCCATAGATATACTATGGCTAACAGAACATATAATAGAATCTCAACGATAAAGGATGAGAAAGGACAGCTCCAGAACACCCATAAGAGTATTGAAGCCGTGCTTGTTCAGTATTTCCAAAACATCACCCAAGAAAACAATCCAGACAGGGAACATTCCATCAAGGAAATTACAAGGCATATCCCTAAGTTAGTGTCTAGAGAGGACAATTTTAATCTCAACAGACCTGTTACTGAAGAGGAAGTCAGTGAGGTTCTCAAAGACATGAAGAACTACAAAGCACCAGGTCCGGATGGTTTTAATGTGGACTTCTTTAAAGCTTGTTGGCATATTGTCAAACAGGACATTCTGGAAGTGGTGGAGGATTCCAGGTCCAGCAAAACGATCCTGAAAGCCCTCAACACTTCCTTCATCTCCCTGATCCCCAAACAGGAATCAGCCCAAACTGCAGACAAATACAGACCCATAGCTTTATGCAATGTGGTTTACAAGATAATCTCTAAGGTAGTGGAAAATAGACTTAAACCTCTCCTTCCTTCTTTAGTCTCAGAGGAACAGTCAGGTTATGTGGAGGGCAGACAAATCTTAAATAACATTATTCAAGCCCATGAGGTGGTCCACATGCTTACCAGTAAAAAATAGGTAGGGATGATCATGCAATTAGATATAGCCAAAGCCTATGACAAGGTTAATTGGATTTACATCAAAAAGGTTCTCACTGCTTTGGGTTTGACCACAACTGGATCTGATGGGTCATGGCTCTGGTGACCTCTTCCAGCTTTTCAATTTTGGTGAATGGCTCCCCCTCAGAGATCTTCATTCCTTCTAGAGGCCTCAGGCAGGGAGACCCGCTCTCTCCCTTTCTTTTTATTCTTATGATGGAGGGACTTGGCAGATCTATTAAGCATGCCAAGGCAATGGGAAAAATCAAAGGTCTTCAATTATCTAAGAATGGTCAAGCTCTGACTCACCAACAATTTGTAGATGATACCATGCTGCAAGGGCTCCCCACAGTCAAAGAAGCTTCAGCCTACAATCAAATCCTGAAAGAATTTTCTTTGGCCACAGGTATGGAAGTCAATCTTTCCAAGTCAAAAATCTTCTTCTTAAACACTAACATTGCTATTCAGAGAAACATTTCAAGAATTCTGGGCTTCCAAAGGGATTCCCTCCCCACAAAGTATTTGGGAATTCCTCTCACAAACAGACCTATGTACAAAAGTATCTGGGAACCGGTGCTTAATAAATTGCACGACAAAGTCAAAAATTGGACCTTCCAGGTCTTGAACCTAGCAGGCAGGTTGGTTCTGACAAAGGCAGTCCTGCAATCGATCCCGGTTTTCATGTTATCAGCCCTCCCAGCTCCCAAAAGTGTTTTAGAGAAATTCAGAAGCATTCAAAGAGATTTCCTCTAGGGTAAAGAAGAAACTAAGAAGAAATGGGCCCTGGTCTCTTGGGACAAAATCTGTAAACCCAAGAGACAAGGGGGACTAGGCTTGGATGATCAGGAGATTCTTAATAAAGTTCTAGGAGCCAAGCTTTGGTGGCACTGGGTTCAAGAGCCAAAAGCACAGTGGGCAAGGATCTGGAAAGAAAAATATGCCAGCTCTTGGCACACTAAGGATTTAATAAGAATGTCTGGTAATGTGAAAGGGTCTCACATCTGGAATAGAGCCTGGGATAACAGAAGCCTTGTTCAAAATAACAGTTTCTGGGAAATCAGAGCAGGGGATCTTGCACTCTTTTGGGAAGACAAGTGGAAGCAAGAACCAATACTATTAACAGAGGACTTTGTTAGCCTCAAGCAGGTAACAGATCACCAAGGGTTAAACAAAGTCAAGGATTTCTGGGATCTGGCGCAGACCTCAGGAAAATGGAGAAGCTGGAGGAAACTTGACTACAGAGATGATAGTCCCATTAAAATTAAGGTAGAGGCTCTTGGGAGCTTGCTTAAACAAAGGATGATTTTAGTTACAGAGGGGCAGGATCAATTAAGATGGGGCAATAACAATAAAAGTAACTTTAATCTTAAGGAAGCCAAAAGTATTCTTCTTGGGCTTGATCATAGAGTTCCAGATAAGACATGGCAGCTCCTTTGGAAGCACCAAGGTTGGATGAAAATCAAGCTTTTCATGTGGTTGGTTCATCATAAGAAAATCTTAACCTGGGACAACATACGGAAAAGGGGTGTTATGGGGCCTTCCAGATGCCAGCTTTGTGAAGAAAAGGAGGAGAACATCGAGAAAATTCTTAACAGCTGCTCTTATACTACCTAGTTATGGGATTCCTTCTCTTACATTTTCCAGTAGTCAAATAGGGACAGAAGTAGTATCACTAATACCCTAAACAATTGGAGAGTAAACTTTTCAAAGAATGAGTTCATTAATTTGGCCTGGGCCTTCACGCCAAGATTCATTATCTAGAAATTTTGGAAAGAAAGGAATAAAAGGATTTTCAAAAGTGAAAAGTCCAACCCACAATGTCTTTTTGATCTTATCCTAAAACAGCTTCGGGAGACAGTTAGTACCACAGTTCGCAATCTCCCCAAAAATCCCCCCTCTTTGTCTGAGCTGAGAATTCTCAGACAATTGGGAATGAAAGGGATTATTCCCCAAGGTCTAATCAGTAAGGACACAGCAATGGATATAGGGAAGGAGTTCTGGCAACCTCCACCGAAAGGCTATCTGAAATACAACATTGATGGAGCTTCAAAAGGCAACCCAGGAATAGCTGGTTTTGGAGGAGTTTTAAGAGATGAAGAAGGCAGAATTATATTTATCTTCCACTATCATCTTGGAAGAGCCACAAATAATATGGCAGAATTAATGGCTCTGGAACAATGTCTAGAGTTTCTGATCCAAAATCATTGCTCTAACGTCATTGTTGAAGCGGACTCGGAGATTACTATTAACTCTGTGAAAAGAATTAATTGTGGTACTCAGCCAGAGAAAGTTTCTAATCACTGGAAACTAATCTTGGTTTACCAAAGAATCCAGGTTCACCTCCAAGGGCTGAGAATGGTGAGTTTCAACCATGTTCGACGTTCGGCCAATAAACTAGCGGACCTTCTGGCCAACCAAGGGGTGAACAATGCAGATTGCGGGATAGCATACAAGTGGCAGGAGATTCCTCAAAACCATTTAAAGTCTCTCTGTGAGGAACAAGCTGCAGAAGATATGGAAATGTTTTGTTATCGGACCCGGATAGCAAGCATGAATTGATTTATCTAGCAAGATGTCTCTCAAACTTTCGGCATGCATTTGATAGAAAGGCAAGCCAAGATTTGTCTCTCTCTACCGGAGTCAGGTGAAGGGGAGCCTCAGGAGCTCGGATGACAAGTTACGGGGTCATTTCTCAAACAAGCTCATTATTGGGGATAGATGCCATGGAAAGTATAGACAGAGAATGAGAATTGGTTTTCTGGCTGTTGGTATTCTCCCTCTTCCAACTTTCAAGTCTAAAAACCATGCCCGGGTCGGCTCTCCGGTGATTACTCATCCCATGAGCAGTTTGTGGTTTTTTAGTTTTGGCAGCGATCCCATTAAGATTGCTACACGTGGACAAGGGATTGACTGTAATACCGCCCTTGATCGCACATTATTTTTCAGACATGTTTGGGTGCGCGATATGATTCCTGGCCGTTGGATCCAGCAGCCAGGATCAATGGCAGAGAATGATAGTTTGGTTTAGTGGGCCAGATGGGCCTTTTTCATCAAGCTTTTTGGCGCGTCCTTTCCCTCTTTTGCGGGGTGTGGGTTCCACGCGATTGGGGTTGTTGGTGTTGGTTAGTCGACTTCGAGGAATGTGTCTATACAGATTTTCCCTAGTGGGTGGGGGCTCTGGTAGCCTTTCCACGTCAGCTTCTCTTAAGTTGGGTGCACAATGTAGTAGGGCGGGGGGTCTTTGAAATGTGCAAGGATTCCTCTTCCCGTATTCTTGTAAAGGATCGGGTTTTTGTACAATTTGTAATTTCTCTTTTGATTTAATGAAATAGAAGGATCAGTGCTTGCTTCAGCAAAAAGAATGCATTCAAATGCTCTGTCACCAAGTCTCCATCTTTCATCCTCATGTTATACAACGTTTTCTGTAGGAACAGTTTATTCACCAGAGACTTAGATTGGTACAAAGTCCCTAACTTGTCCCACAAAGCCTTAGCCGTAGCTTCCTCTGATACATTCAACGATACTAAATCTGAGACATACAATCGTATTGTGCTCTTTGCCTTCCGATCCAACTTCTTCCATTCTTCATCGGACACTCCCGTTGGTTTAGTACCCGAATCTACCACGATCCATTGATCTTTATCCACCAACAGATCCTTCATCTTGAGTTTCCACAACTCAAAACTCTGACCATTAAATTTCTCGATCTCTATATTTCCACTGCTTGCCATCTTTGTTCACCACCATAATCGATCCTGCAGATCTCCCACTGAATAGGGTCTACCATAGGCCCAAGCGAAACCCCTCATAAAAAAATGTGTTCCCTTGAAGCCAAAACAGCTCCGATACAAAATGTAGGTTTTAACCCCGTACAAAAATTACCTGCATACGAATTCTAAAACACAGAAAATAAACAATGTGAGAGCACAACACATAAAACACATATACGTAGAGATTTTCCCCTGGATCCCAAAACCGGGACTACGAGCTTGATTTTTCATTATGTTCCTTTCAATGTTGCAATACATATTTATACATGCCGAAGAATCCAATACCATGGACCAAAAACCATCGCGTCCAAGACCATGTGCGAAAACCATGCACAAAACCATAGGTAGGTCCGCCCAACCTAATATAGGGTCCAAAAAAATTTCCTCGAGGTGCTACCCTAGACCGCGTAGAGGGTGGCTACCCGCCCCCCTCAAACCCCCTGTGACCCCCCCACTGCGCAATCGACGCAACGAAGGGGGGGCTCTGCCCCTCCTCTAATCCCCCGATTAACTATGTAGGCTAATCGTGGAAAGAATATAACAACATCCAATAGTAAGAGAAGGGGATGTCTTTGACATCCTCTCAACATGTCATGATGGTCCTTATGGAGGTTATTTTGCTCCAAAAAGTACAAACTTTAAAGTTTTATAGGTTGGTTACTATTGGCCCACTTTACATCAAGATTCAAGGAGATATACCACTAGATGTGATCAGTGCCAAAGAATGGGAAAACCCACACCCCGGGATGAAATGCCCCTATAACCTATAGTGGCCTTAGAGCCATTTGAAATGTGGGTCATGGATCTCATTGGGCCAATCAATCCATGATTAGGACAGATAAAGTACATTATTTGTGTGCACTGATTACTTGAAAATGTGGGTTGAGACAAAGACAGTCAATGAAGCAACTGAGTAGAAAGTAGAAATTTTTTTAAGAGAAGACATCTTCCACAAGTTTGGGCATCTAAGGGATGTAGTCACTGATCAAGGAGCACAATTCACATCCAAGCTGATTGAAGATGTCATGAGGCAACACCATATCAAGCATAAGACATCCACTGCCTATCATCCTCAAGCAAATTGGCAAGTAGAGATCACAAACAAAGCATTAGAGACCATCCTCCCCAAGGTTTTTAGAAGCAAGATAAAAGATTGGGCAAAGAAACTAGTAGAGGACACTTGGGCATACAATACCACTTGGAAAACCATCATTGGATTCACTCCATATGATTTGGTTTATGGGAAGAAATCTCTACTTTCTATTGAGATTGAATATAACACTTTGAGAATGGCAGATCAGTTGGGCTTAGATGTCACCACAGCATAGCAAGAAAGGTTGCTACAACTGAATAACTTAGATGAGTTTGGAATGCAAGTTCTCTTACACACTAAAGTCATACAATTGCAAAGGAAGTTCTGGCATGACAAGCATATCAAGGAAAATAATTTTCAAGAAGGGGATTGGGCCCTGTTATATGATTCTAGGTTCAAATATTTTAAAGGGAAGCTAATGACAATATGGTTGGGTCCATACCTAGTCGAAAAGTGTCATGAAAATGGATCTGTCCATATCAGAACCATTGATGAGGAAGGAATTCCCTTTCTTGTAAATGGTTATAGGTTGAATTTATATAGAAAACCTATGTCCAAGGAGGAATTTATCAGTTCAGTCAGCAAAGAATTGAATGTGATTGGAATTTTAATAGCTTCCAATCCACAGCATTCCTAGAAATTTGAAAAAAATAAAAATAAAAATAAAAGGCCCAGATGAAAACCTCTATGAGGCATATGAGGCCAACTCCTGGGTTGAAAACCTCTCCGAGGTGTCCCAGGAGAAAAAATGGGAAAAAAAGAAAAAAAAGAAAAAGAGAATAAGGAAGAAGCTTATATCATATTTGCTAACCTTTATTTTGTTTTGTAGAACTGTACACAATGGCAGATTTCATGGCTACAGGAAAATACCTACAAGCTATCATCCATTCCTCCATCCATACACCTCATATCCATCCTCTTCATTCATATTATTATCTCCCTCCACCATCCCATCATCAAGAAATCCAAATTTCACCTCCTCTATGTGATGTTATAGGAAGGACCTGTATTGCTATAGGAAGGTCTTGTAATGCTACAGGAGGAGCCTGTGGAGCTACAATAGGGAGATACGAGGAGGAAAATAATCCAAAATACCATCTTGGCTTTGGTAAATGATAAATAAGGTCCTACTATGGCATTTTCATCATCCATCCATCGCCCATCCACTTGTTTCACCACAAATTTGCTCAAATTCTCCCCTCTATCCCACCTTAAGAAAAAACACAGAAGCTACTATTTTATATCTCTACAGTGTCTACACTACTCCTCCATGACTCTAAACCTATCCTCATAGCTTATCATCATCTCCCTCATCTCCCTCATGCAAATTAAATACTTCAAGGGGAGAACAAAAGACTGCTACAGGAAGAAACTCCTCTTGTAGCAGCTTGTGCAACCACACAGTAATCACTGATATTATTTTTTTTCCACCACAAAAAGTGATGATGAATATTTGTTTGTAGCTATGAAGAGACACCTCATTCTTAGGGAGGCTTTCCACCAGCAACAGTAGCTTGGATATTAGAAGAGGCACCTACAAACACACAACAAAAGCAACAGTCAAGGTAGCATCAAGAATGAAGACATGCATAGGAAATAAGCCAAAGAGGTCGACTCCATTTATCAAATTGATATATGAACCATCTCCAGCATGCAAACCTCTATAATAGTTCAATCCATAGGTAGGCAGAAGTATGGCAACCCTAACCATCTCCCTCTGCATAAAAATGACAAAAATGTGTTTTAAGTGAGAAAAGGTGTTTTAATAAGCTGGAGGTGGTCAATGAACTTGGCCACCATCGAATAGTAAACTCAAGTGTGAGTTAAGTCACCAATGCAACATGGAAATGTCAACTCAAAATGAAGTGTTGCCCTCTATGAGTGGGGTGTTAATCACGAGGATGGAGAAATTATTACAATTAGTGGGGACAATGTTCCAAAAGAGGAAACTCATGTCAATGCCAAGTCACTATATAACTCCACGATTTTAACCAAAAGAGGATAATATGTGTTGGCTCAACTTCATTTGCACCATCAATCATTCTAAAAACAAGTATATGAAGGACGAGCTAGTGCATCAAGCATCCTAGAGTTCCACTGAGGAGCTTCGAAACCTATCTACAAAGTTCTACATGAGAAATCTATAGGCATGCCTACAATTTCTACAAGAGGAGTTGAGAGGAGGAAAAGTAGTCACAGTGGCTTGATACTATCTCAAAATTTTGATGCACACCCATAATTGCTCCAATAAGAAGTGATACCCTCCTTCTTTGTTTCTACACCCAATTTCATGAGTAGTCTACTTAAAATTAAGAGCTTATAATAGTCAATTGATCAGTAAGGGGGGCCTTTTGGAATTTTGCTGTGGTTAAGAGAAAATAAAATAGTTTGGTTGATATCAATTCAAGCACCCTTCTTCCTCACTATTACCAAGCACTATGCCACTATTTCACCACTAATACTATTTGAATTTTCTTGAATTCCACACCTACATAGCATCAAGGAGTAATAGAGAAGAGATGGGGGGAGGATTTAACATAAGGGAACCCTCAGACACTAGGAGAATTCACCAACACCCTCTTATAGTTGACATCTTCAAAAACCACCAGTGGTTGGGTTTCTTTGAGCTACTAAAGGGGTATGATGATGATCTTGCCCATGAATTTTCCATGGAATTACACTCTCAAGGGGAGGACAGTGCCATAACTGTTGTTAGAGGGTTGTCCATCTCTCTGAGTCTTGAAACTAACAACAAAGTTACCACCTTTCCTCTTGGAAGTAGATGGAGCAAAGAAGACAAGAAATTAAGTGTCACAACTAGGAACAACTTATTTCTTTCAAAAGAAAAGCCTATAGAAGACAAGAATGGGGTGAGAAGAGAAAGTTTGTCTTGCCCTTAGGATGAGATAGCTTACCATATCCTTAAATATATATCTTGTGAAGGGAGATTAAGTGTGGTTTATGCTTACCACTTTAGGTTGCTCCAAGAGATGAGATTCAAGGCAGAATTACCCATTTCTCAAAGACTTAGTGTCCCTCATTTCCTTATGCATTCAATCATGGAGATGAGTAAGAAGTTAAGGGAAGGAAAACATCAACATTTAGCTCACCATGGCCTCATAAAATTGATAGTGGTAGATGCTCTGAACCACTTGAGAATCCTTGTCATATGGAACAAATTTGTGGACATGGATAGGGAGAATTTCATAGAAACACAAGCCCTCACACCAGGAGAGACTCTAGCCTCTAGTATTAGAGGAAGAGAAGGAAAAACAGAGGAAGAATAAAGAGAAAATATAGAGGAGGAAGACACAAAAAGAACAGAAGAAGAAGAAATAAAAATAAAGGAAAAAGAGGCAGTAGAGATAGAGGAAGGAGAAGAAAATATGAAAGGAGAAGAGGAGGAGAAGAAAGGAGAAGAAAGAATAAGCCCTGAGGAGACTTCTCCACTCCAAGGAGCATAAGACACTGAACAAGAAGTAGCTACAACCTTATCTACATTGGGCACTCCTATCAAGCCCAAGAGGAAGAAATCAATACAAATTCAAATGTATTTTAGAACCAAGAAGAGCACTATAATTAGACAAGGGAAGCCACAAACTCCTACAAGGGTTCCTATAATTATTGATGACTCACCCAGCAAAAAGGTAGAAATACGACCCAGTGAAGGAAAAATTGAGGAGGTCACTCCTAAAACCAAAACCAAGTCACTCATAGCACTTGTGCATAGGCTTACCACTAGGTCTATCAACTTCAAGAAGCCAAGAACACAATCTATCTTTGAGGAATAGGAAAAAGAGAAGCTACACGAGGATCAGGGTTTACTACATGAGAGACATGACTTTCTATAGGAGGGGCAGAGTCTGCTACAAGCAAGATAGAGAAAGATCTAGGAGCACAAGAAAGATTCATAAGAGGAAGCCACCACCTCAAAGACTGTTGGAAAATACCTACAAGCACTTCAAGAACCTAGCCAACAACCTAGATTGAGCTCCTACTACAAATGCATTGAAGGAGGAAGGATTATCCCTGAAAAATTTTCAATCCCACTCCTTTATGAGTTGGAGATAGAGAGAGGTATAACCCATAGGTGGATTCAAATTTCTAAATCTAAGAAGGTAAAGGATGTAGGTCTCATGGAATAAAAGGTCAATGAAATGGGCAAAGAGCTAAGTGATTTGAGAATGAGAGAGTCCATGACGAAGGACTAACTATAGGAAAAAAACATGAGGTTGAGAGAAATGCTGCAGGAGAAAGAAACACAACTTTCCACCATGGAAAGTCTCTCCATGGAAGCACTACACTGCAAACAACCATCAACATCTTATGCCCTCTCTCTCAAAGAACAATGGTTGCATTTAAAACTCAAAACATTGGCACAATATGGCTTTTTTCTTTTTGAGGACTACAGTTAGTTAATTGAATTTTGCAGCTAAAGTAACAAGGAAGACAGAGAAAAATTGGTTGAATTTTACATGCACAACCTCACTTTGACAAATATTAATTTTTGGGATCCCAATTCAAGATTGGGAGAAATATAGTTGATGGATTTAGCATCCTAGATGACTCATGAGGAGATAAGAGTTGAGGGGGTGAAAAGGGTAATGTGAAAGGAGGAAAAGGAGCCATTGTATATCAGTGCAGTGCTAGTAAGCCCAAAGGATTTCATTAGACTTCATGGCCTCATCTCCAGTATTTTCCTTCATATTTTTTTATCCCCACTACAACTTTGACTTAGCATAGATGCATAATGACCCCCAACTATGATTTTATGATCAGGGAAAGCTCCTAGGCCACTCCAACCCTTCCTTTTATTCACTACAAAAACATAATAGAGTTAGTTTGTTTATCATACAAGTAGGTTACTAATTTATAAGCAAGTGTGAACTAGGTAGATGGTACATGCAATTCTGATTGGTAGTTTGATGAATTATGCAAGATAAATTAGCTTCCTTTCTACAAGTAGATGAGGTAATTTGATGAATTATGCAAGATAACATATCTTTCTTTCTGCAAGTAGATTAGCCTTTGTCCTTTCATGAATTGATTAGTTAGCATTTACAAGTTGAATCAATGGAATTCCATTTTCATAGCTAGAAGAAATTTCCAGTTGTACCTTTATCAAAAGGCTTTCATTCTAATTCAGTAGGAGGAAGGGTCTCTGAGAAATTTTTGATATAATGTCATAACTAAGGGTGGCATGAGTGGAATGCTATCTATTGTGCATATAGCACTGTCACCTCAAAGTTTATATGAACCTCGAGTTGATAATTTGAGTTTAGGAGTCCTTGGGAGTTACAACATTCTTGGTGCAATACCAAGGCTCACCACTTATCATTAAGGATCTCTGTGGAAATCTTGAAAATATATATGATCAAACTCAATTTAATTTTCAATGTCATGATTTGAATAATGACTCTTGTCTTGATAAACAACTATCACTGTTTTCTTAGTATTGAAACTTAAGTAAAGTGAGTAGGACACTTCAGTCTACGTTGATGGTTATGTCAGGTTCCTATCACCATGACAATATTTGTGATTTCGATCAGTTCATGATTGTTTTGCATAATTTCATCACATTGGATGTCAAATCTCTCCTAAGAGATGCTCATCTTCTTCATGTAAAAGTATTCAACCCTCAGGGAAGAAAGTTCAACATGACTATTGAACTTCCACCACTATTTCTCATCTCAAGTAAATCTTTAATTTGTGATTTGGAACAAAGAAGAGTTTTAATGAATATTTTACATCATCCATCAAAGAATATGACTTGAACGATAGCATGGATTATGGTTAGCCTATTAATGTTTCTTATCATGTGGATCTGCCCTTGATTAGTCTTTCTTGTCAATGTTTCCCTAAAGGTTGTTTCCATGATCCTATTGCAGATTATTTAGAATAATTTGAACCCATTTCTCATGGCTTGTATTTTCGTGCACTTTATCAATTCATGTATGGCCATAGGTCTGGTGGTTATTTCTATAGTGGAGTCTGTTGGCTTAGAGGGGTCCTGGCCCTTTCGACAACAACCTACATAGCACAAGGTTGTAGCCTAACCCGAAGCAGTATGGGGGGATGCTAGAACCAATTTTCCACATCTAGAGATTAGTGTGATGTCTTTTAGTGCCCTAGATCTGCCTTCGCACAGATATATAAACCACTAGGGCTCGGTACTGTAACTCCATTCAAATAGTCTTCAGACCTTCGCGAAGGTCTACAATTGGTCTTTGCAGACCATTAAGAGTCAATTTATTCACTTACGTGCACTAGAGAACAATCTTGGATTAGTGTTCGTTCATATTTACTTAAGTCATTTAGAAAACATAGCAGAATTCATCACAATCTTCGTGAAAGTAGTAAACATGCATTGCGTACATCTATTAAGGCTTATTCAAGTGAATAGTGCATCATTAGATAATTATTTCATCAACACATTATTCATCCATAGCATATATCGTAAATAGAAGTAAACATAAATAAATAGATATACGCATGAATTCTTCAATAATCTTCTTTATTGATCTTCAATTCAAGTTTACAAACTCAAAACTACCCTATGCACTCAGCTGTAGGGGTTCGCGCACTCAACTGCAGAGCCTTTTCCTCCTATTTGATGCACTTGTCTGTGTTATCACTTCTAAGACTCCATTCATTCTCCATATAGATTCTCTAATGCCTTAGACTCTCTAAGACACACCTATTTATAGTCGCTTACATACAATCCCATGGTCTGCAGACCATGGGTGGGTCTCAAAGCCGACTCAAATTTTACATAACCAAGGGGATAAATTGCCTTTGACTCCTAGCCATCTACGCACTCCACATCCACAAATCGTGGAGACTTTACATCTTTTACAAAAATTACATCAAAAATTGGGTTATTGTAACCCCAAAACTGACTCAGGGGACCCCATCCCAACAGAGTCCTCCATTTAGTAGAGCAGTTGAGTGTGATACACCATTTTGACTGCACTTCATGTCTCCTTGTTTTAGTGCATATGGTTGCATTGTTTATCCTTTTCACTACATTGCACTCTATCTTGGTTTCACATGATCACATATAGGAAAATGAGATACTCTTTGTATTAATAGAAATAGGAGATAGTTTACAACCATAAATAGTAGCTAATTTTGTAGATATCTCCACAATTTGACTTGTTCTTCCTTGTCACAAAGCACACCTCAATGTCACCCTAATGCATGAAGATTATGACTTATTTATATTCAAGGCAAAATCATGAGGGTATAATCAGTCTCCAAAATCCAACCCTAATGCTATGGATGGCAGTAAATTTATAAGAGAGGGAGGGTAGTTTAGGATTTACCATAATGAGCTTGAGATCCTCCTATAATGGGAGGATGAGCACAAGGGATAAGAGGTCAAGTCTCCAAGGTAGGATTAGAAAGGATTCGAGTTTCTTATCCTAGGTAAATGGTTAAAAAAAACCTTGGAAGCTTCTAGAAGAGGAAGCTTCAGAAATATTTTCAATTTTCTTGAATTTCTAGAATCACCGCACCCTCAGTAAGGATCAACTAGTGTTTACTAGCGCTGAACATAGGTGGCTAAAGAGGAAGGGTGCACTAGGGCTAAAACCATCAATTTTGAGTAGTTAATCCCAGAAGCTTAGACTTTTTAGAAAGGTCATGCTTGGGGATTTGTGTAGGGATGATGACAACATGTTCATGAATATGGATTTATCTGGTTTGTAGGCCTATTGACGAGATGTGAAAAAATGGCCTATAACAGATTTCCTTCTAAAGTGAAAAATCAGAAATGTAGATGATGAACAAAGTGCTTTACCTTGTGACAACTCCAAAGTAAGAAAAACCAGTCGAGGTCATCATCTGTTACAATACATTTCCATCATGATATCTTTGTTGAGGGAGGCATACCCATGCTCAACACATAAGCTAACATTACATGTATAATGATCAAGAAGTATTATCCACTGATGAAAAAATGTGGACCCATTATTGGATGAATGTCTGTATGTTCATAGACATCATACTTTGTAATATTGTATTAACCCTTAAAGCACAACTCAAATGGATGGAACTAGATCCAAGGTCTTTTATCTCATTCACTCGATCGTGCAGCATACAAGTCTAACCATGTGAATAAATGAGTCAAAGTCGAACATGGTAGAAACCATTTAATTACTAGCAAATGATGTAAGTTGTTAACAAATGTGAAAGAAACCACCGATGATGTTAATGGTTCTCAAGGTACAGCAGTACAATCCATATGGTGTGAATGAATAAGTTGAAGTCAAACACCACACAAAATCTTTCGGTCAAAGGCCAATGATGAAGACCTGTCGCCAAGAGCGAGGAAACTTGTCATTGATGTCTACAAGCCCCAAGGTACTAAAGAGAGTTTCTAGGTCAACTTCCTGGATAATGAGATGATGTCGACAAGAAGTGGCCCATTGTAGGAGGGCCTTGATGTATTCCCTATCAATGACATGAAAATGATATCATGATTTGAGACAGAATGATGATGATGTGGAACTGATTCAGGAACGACAGACATGAATGAAGGCTTAAGAGTATCCTAGCATATATAAAATAAAGGAATTCTCTTGAACATATCGGTGACACTAAATAGAGTTGGAAGCATTGACCCAAACCAAATATGAAGGCTTTGATATGGTATGATGAACCAAAAAGACAAGCGAATTTCCCAACCCAACAACCACGAAGATGAAGTGGAAGAGTGTCATGTTCAAGAGTGACTTGCTGCTATTAATAGGTAGAGTACCCTACTTTCCTAATTTCCCCAACCATTTCTAGTTAGTACCTATTATTTTTTAACAATCTTGAGGAGGATAACATATGTTTAATCTGTAAGTTCATCCTTCAGATGAATCCATATGATTATATTTAACGAACCCTAATAAGGAGTGGTTCGGTCCTATTATGTTTGATGAATCCATTGTTGTTTGATGATTTTATGAGTCCAGCGAAGGCGTAACTCGACTCATTTTTCATGTTTAGAGAGTTTTAGAAAGAGGCGAAAAAGAAAACTCCAAAGGTTCCTTTTCGTAAATAGTCTCTTAAGTCCGAAAAGGTAGAAAGAAATACTCAGGAGAACCTCTTAGCCATATTTGACTAAGGTATTCCATTTTTGTAAATAGTCTATTGTAGTTTGGAAAAGGGTTAAAATTATACTGAGTAGATGTATTTTCATTTACTTTGACGAGTTCGAAAAGGCAAGTGCTCGAAAATATTTTCATATTTAGGGAGTCTAAAAAGAGTTGAAAGAGAACTTCACCTGGAGGAACAAGTGGCATAAAGGGTAGCAACTAGTTCCAGTCATGGATGGAACTACTCAAAACATGCAAAGGTTAAGAGGCTAGCTAATAATACCACTCATCGCAGCGGTTCCTCATAAAAGGGTAAAACAACCAAGTGAAAGTGTATGATTGTCCAAGCACATGGTGACGATGGAATGAGAAAATCAAGGCTCATATGGCAAAAATAGGCTGATAAAAATGACAATCACCCAAGATAGGATGAGAATGGTTTCATTTTTACAAAATCTTGAAACATGGGAAGCCATGCTTGAGATTGGTTTCATTTTTACACATGATTGAAACAAGGAAAAATATGCTTGAAATAAGTTTGCATGCCCTCAGCATAATGAATCAATTCTAGGCACATGCCCCCCAAAATTCAGTTCATTCACCTAAGTAGATTACTGGTTACTAATAGGTGGATGGAATGAAGGTTCATTTATGAGATCAAGTGAAAGACTTGACTGGGAATTTATGAGACCTAATCAAGGAATCAAAATGGAAGGGAATCCATTTCATTTTTTAACAAGATTGACACAATAAATGAAACTCTACTCTGACACCTTGTTTCATTTTTTAAGGATCTTGACATAAGAAAAGGAACTATGGTCTGGGACCTTGTTTCATTTTTTAAGGAGCTTAACACAAGAAAAGGAACTTTTCTTCAAGAACCTTGATCATAGTCCATAAAAGGCCATGGCTTCCAAGAGGTTCTCATCAAATGGGAGAAAAATGTTTTGGAAGTGATACATATCAAAGGATCCAAGGGCAAGATCAAGCACCAGTTCTCCCAGTACATGATGCACTACACCACCTACTAGATCATTAGTTGACGCAAGCATGGAATAGGTTGCCACATAATTAATCTGTGATAGGTGAGATTCCGCTTGCATATAAGGACTATTTAGGGAATCCGGTTGATTTGGAGTCAAATTAGGACCAACGAATGAAAGTTGGTTGATTTGGAGTCAAATTAGGACCAATGCATGAAAGCTAGTCAATGACCATGATTCTTCCTTCATGCGAGAAACACATCACACGAAAGAGTGAAGAGACAAGATCTCCCATGTTGTAAACATAGTCACACCCACGAAGTAAAGTCAAATCCAAAGGGTCTTGGACTACCATCACATTGATATAAACAGTCTTTCCTACCAAAGTAATAGGCAATTAAGGAAGGATCCCTAATGATTGACTAGTCCCTTTGCTAAAATCCAACAGATTCTAAGTAACAGGCATAAGTTGTGGAGAACCTAAAGCCTGTCAAGTATTTGAGGACAAAATACTAACAAACGCACCTTCGTCTATGACTGAGCCAAGTATGGGAACATTATAAACCTATACTATGATCTGGAAGGGCACGTAAGGAAGAAGACGATATCCAGGCAGTCAACACCACTCAAAGGAAGTGACCATATTTCTTGGAGGGAGTGTCGTGGGAATGGGAGAATTTCCCTTTGTGCCATTGGAATAGGAGGATTTCCCCCAATTCATTAAAACCTGAAGAAACAAGAAGAACCTGAGAGGTATGGTACTCACTCTCTATGGGAAAGGTACGATCAACTGAAGGTGGAGTCAATTCAACTGTTTTATCAACCAATGGTTGGTTGGGAACAAAATCATGGGATTCATGTTCAGAGAGAGTGGGATTGACTGTATTCGGATTCTTATCAATCACTTCATCAAATAGTGGAGGATTAGGAGAAAGATTTCGGTAACCAACCAAAGACAAGGATGAGAAGCTATAAGGTTTTCCAACACTTTTGAGGCTTCATCTATATAAGGACAAATGTGAATAGGATGATTCTCATCACATAACCTACAGGGAAACTTAACTTTACCCTTTTTCTCATGGACCTTACTATCACTAGGTGACGATTTATCACTAACATGATCTCCAGAGGTTAATGACAAAGGTTTATGTGAGCCTCTGGACCACACTTATAACACCTGAGGGATACTAAGAAAATCTCATAGAAGGTGATTACCCTTACAAATAATGCAAGGGAATTTCACTTTACAGGGCTTTGAAGGTTTCTGAACGTCAATTGCATCGGTAGCAATGGATTCTTGGTTGTTCCTTTGCTTATTTTACTTCTTCTTAATATTCCTTTTCTTCTTCTTCTTATCCACCTAGTTACTAAATTTTATGCTTTCACCAGATGAAAAGGAAGAAGAGCGAGAAGACCAAATAGGTGAAGAAAGAAAACGGTCAATGTTAGGATCAACTTTTTTAGGTGGAGGAGAACTTGGTTGAGGAGCGGTTTGGACATTCAGAACCATAGAGGTAGAGAAAAACCAAACTGGCAAACCAATGGTAAATCCAGGAAGGGACAACATTGCCATATAAGGAGAAATATTTCCAAAAGAAGGAAAAGGACCAGGATTCCCATCAAATGGGTTTCCTTGATTGGTAGACTCAATAATTTTCGCTATTAGTCTCAACCTAAGATCCACTAAGGAGTTGTTCCATGGTGAGGATGTTGTTCTACGGTTAATTAATTTATTTTAGAAATTAACAACACAAAATAAAATAAAGGGGTAAACTAGGCAAAATGGTTTACCAAGTCACTGTGAACTACAATATACCACCTTGGAAAACCAAGGATTTACGTATGGGCAGGAAATCTCCCCAAATTTTGTGTTCAGTGTATCATAGTGTACAAGGCGGCTAACTTAGTTACCTATGGTGGGATAACAACCTAGTGGGGACTTCCAAAATATATCGGGTGGTACATGGAAATACAGTTTGTACTAGTGTTGTCTAATGTGTAACATTTCGATGAGAGTGTTCCCATATAATTATCATGCATGGAGTGCCATCCAATATATCCGGAGGTACATGGAGAACGATCCAATACATGTACATATTTGGAACAATATATCACCTCTAGAATGCAACGCTGGAAAAGAACGATAGCTCCTGCATTTAAAGACGTTGGAACACGTCTCTAGCCTAGTCCTCTATGTGTGTCATTAAGTTTCAAATGCTCCTTAGGTTAATTGAGGTTAGAGTTTATATTGAATTATGTTTCGACTTCAAGGCTCAAAACTCGATGTCACTTGAACACGCCTATAATGTAACTAATATGACAAAAGGAACTCTTTTCATTTTACTTTTAAAAATGGAAGGCCTAACTAAGTAGGGGAAGAAGAAATCAATCAACAATACCACAAAAAACTAATGCAACAATTGATCTCCTCAACTTCACTATTCCAATCAAAATCAAATCTCTATATGCAATGAAAATAATTATTTTTTATTTTATTTTATTTTAATGATTCAAATGCAAATAAACATATGAATGCAACTCTATCACTGACGAAAACAAACCACACAAAATTTTAACTGTAATATAAAAGTTACTTTTCAAATTAAACAATCAATTTATGTATACAAACCCAAATTGACAAGAGGAAAGAAATAATGAAACAAATTCTTATCAAAAAGGTGATGACACTCAAAAGTGATTAACACTCATACACAATTTATCACACCCCCCCCCCCCCCCGATGATTGAAGGGGGATTTTTTTTGCAAAAATGAAAGAAAAAGCACACGATTTCACACAAGGGATTGGATTTTCAGAGACAATGACACACTCAGAGACAAAAGGAAAACAAGTTGGACCAAAGAAAATTAGAGAGAAAGGTAAGAAAAATAATTTGTTGCATCTTACAGGGATCGACATAGGTGCAAAACGTGCATGAGTTCTCTGCGGCATAGGTACAGAGAAGGCTAGGATGCGCTGAAGTGCTCTGTCTCCAAACTAGGGTGTGCATTGAGGAAGATCCAGCCAAAATATGCCACAAAAAAAATGGATCAAGATTAGAGAAGGGTTTTCCTAGGGTCAATCAAGGTATGAGTGAATCAATCAAGATCAGTTTAAGAGGTGAAAAAGGTGCTAAGATCAAGGAAACCACTAAGGGAAAAAAATTTGATCCCTAGTGGAGTCACCAATTTGTTATGTAAAATTTACGATTGCAGAAAAAGGTGAATTCCCTAGACCTAGTGGACTAGTCTAGAACAACAAAAGATAGATAATATAGATTTTTCTTTAGAGAAGTTAGAGAATGGGAAAGAGGTCTACTTCAAATGCGTAGCAAGATTCTTGTTCCTCCTTGTTTGTAAGCTCCAATTGTAGCTTCAAGTATTATAATTAGAACCTGCACACACGACTAAAACAATAAAATGATCTACAACAACCAAGTAGCATAATATAACATCCCTATCCAATGAATCAACATGGCATTGAAATACATGAGTGAAAACATAACACAACACATATAGGAAAACAAGATACTCTTTGTATCAATAGAAATAGGAGAGAGTTTACAACCATAAATAGTAGTTGATTTTGTATAAATCTCCCCATGTTGGCTTGTCCTTCATTGTCACAAAGCACACCTCAATGTCACCCTATTGCATTAAAATGATGACACGTTTAGATTCAAGGCAGTAGCATGAGGGTATAATCAGTCTCAAAAAGCCAACCCTGATGCTAGGGATGGAAATTAATTTATAGGAGAGGGATGGTATTTTAGGATTTACCATAATGAACTTGAGATCCACTTATGATGGAAGGATGAGCTCAAGGGGAAAGAGGTTAAGTATCCAAGGTAGGATAAGATAGAATTCAAGTTTCTTATCCAAGTTAAATGGTTAAAACAACCCCTGAAAGCTTTTGGAAAAGGAAGCTTCATGAATCTTTTTAATTATCCTGAATTTCTATAATCATCACACCCTTAGCAAGGAGCAACTAGTGTTGACCAGCGCTGTGCATAACGGAGCAACTAGCATTGAACGTAGGTGGCTAAAGGGGCAGGGTGCGCTAGGGCTAAAAACATTTATTTTGAGTAGCTAATCCTTGAAACTCAGACTTTTTAGAAATGTCATGCTTACGACTTTGTGTATGGATGATGACAACATGTTCACGAATATGGATCGATCCAGTTTGTACGCATATTGACCAAATGTGACAAAATGGCCTATAACACATGTGACAAGCCACACTCTTGTATAACTTACAATTTTGTTCCTCACCACGATTATTTCCCACTTAGTCGCATCGTCCACCATAATGAAGTGAGCACCAGTCACATGAAACAATGCAACTTTACCCACCCTCACTATGTGGTTACCTACATAGTCCTACCTTATACAGTCGCAATTATTTTCATGACTATTTTTCTACCTCTTGCATGGGTCACCACGACTCCCCTTAAGTCACCCATACACATGTGAGCCCCCAACATAAAAAATGTCCAAATCTCCCACCCCCTGCCATCGTACAAAATATTTACCCTACTGCATAAATCACAAGGTTTGGGTTTTAGGACTCACCTATCTCTTACATGAATGTAAATGGTCCTAAGGAATCCTTAAGAATTCATAATGAACATGGTCTCACTCTCTAACTTCCACCTCACTAGTATCCAAATGATGTGCCATGGTGGGCCTCACCACCCTTTTATATGCCCAGCCATCAAACGTCTTGACCGTTGGAGAGCCCATGAGCTCCATTTTCCAAGTTGTTTGTATCCTTGCGATCAACACAATGCACACCCCACCTTAGCGTATTCCTTTATTCATATCAAATTTACCCTCAGGGCCCTCATCACTCTCTAGATTCTACTTAGGTGTTCCATAGTTCACTAATGTCATGTTATAATAT
This sequence comes from Pinus tabuliformis, assembly GCA_031772625.1. Taxonomy (NCBI): domain Eukaryota; kingdom Viridiplantae; phylum Streptophyta; class Pinopsida; order Pinales; family Pinaceae; genus Pinus; species Pinus tabuliformis. The sequence continues at coordinate 1,632,960,959 of CM062818.1, read as the reverse complement.
TGGCTTAGACTATTACATATCTATGGTACTTTCACTTAGGGTTTTTGGCTCATGGTTGCAGGATCCATTTTCGACCCATGCCAATAACCCACATATAAGGTAACACACTCATTCTTGATGTATCACTTTCTTCATCCAACATGGTAGCTCCTCCCTCTGATACATTTGCATAGTCTAGTTCACTCACCTTGGGTTACCTATACGCCCCCTGCATCCCGACCATGTTTGTTGGCATCCTCCACTTGCACTTAATACAATGTTTTTGTTTGGTTGGGAGTATTTCCACCTCCATGGATTTCCTTCGATAATATAACCCTTTTCATAACTAGCATCCATGTTGTATTACCTCACTTGAGAATCATCTATTCACATGTTTTGAGTCATTGCCTCTTGCTTTATCCTCATATTATTACTAACACACCCTTTTTTGTTCTTGGGAACCTATCAATTTGATTGTCATAAATGAACCACCACTTGTTGCACTTGGCTTCTCACAACCCTATCAGTATTATACCAATTTCATGATCCTCATATATTCATCATCCCCATACTAAGACTAGCCAATGAGCCCCCCACCCTCTACAGTTACCCCCCTGCACCCTCATGCATGCTACTGCATGCTAGGTAATCTATCGCAATGTTTGTACATTAAATACCACTATTATATTCTTTTGGAAAGTGTACACATAATTTTTTGAAGCAAGGAACTCCCCACTTACCCTGATCTTCACATACTACCTAGCCATAGTCTCAAGTTGCCCTTGGTTGGATCACTTACATTTTCATCACATTCACTCAATACTAGCCCCATTTTGTGACCCTTTACCACACTTAGCCATCACACTATATTGTATTCGACCCACTCTTTTCAATCATAACAATCACTTGTCACTCATGTAGGTTTTAACCCCATATAGAAATTACTCGCATACGAATTCTAAAACACAGAAAATAAACACTGCGAGAGAATAACACATAAAACACATATACACAGAGATTTTCCCCTGGATCCCAAAACCGGGAATACCAGCTTGATTTTTCATTATGTTCTTTTCAATGTTATAATACATATTTATACATGTTGAAGCATCCAATACCATGGACTGAAAACCATAGTGTCCAATACCATGGACCGAAAACCATCGCGTTCGAAAACATGTGCGAAAATCATGCACAAAACCATAGGTGGGTCTGCCCATCCTAACATAGGGTCCAAAACCAAAATTTTCCGGGGTGTTGCTCCAAACCCCATAAAGTGGGGTTACGGGTACCCCTCAAACCCCCTGTGACCTCCCCACCTCTAACCCCCGGTTAACTACATGGGCTAGTCATGGAAAGAATATAACACAACCCAACATTCTCCCACTTGTTGTTTTCTTTCCACAGGGGACCACAAGAAAGCTTAGTCATTATCCAACCCTGAAACGCCCATTGGTTCTCTACACCAAGAGAACTTTTCAAAGCTCACGGATTTTTTCAATGCATTTGCAGTATTCTTCAAAGTGTCCACCTCTACCGCAACACTTTTTTGTCTTCTATCATATCCCTCACAAATTGATACTGAACATCAATGTGCTTTGTCTTTGAATGATATGCAGGGTTCTTTGCTAAGAAAATTGCACTTTGGCTGTCACAGTCTATCCTTATAGCTTCTTGTACTAACCCCATACTTGAACACAATATCTGCAACCAAACTGCTTCCTTGCTTCCATGAGTGGCTGCCATGTATTCTGCCTCTGTAGTTGATAGTGCCACCATAGATTGTTTCTTACTCATCCAACTAACTGCACCTCCAAATAGGTTAAACACATACCCACTTGTAGATCTTCTCTGATCCATATCTCTAGCCCAGTCTGCATCAACAAAGCCATGAATATCCAACACTCTGTCCAATCCTGGTCTTCCTTGGTAGCACAAACCATAATCACTAGTGCCATGCAAATACCTGAAAACCCGCTTCACTGTTGTCCAGTGCTCCTTCCTTGGTTTTGACGTAAACCTACTCAATACTCCCACTGCATGTGCAATGTATGGCCTAGTACAGACCATTGCATACATCAGGCTATCGACTGCACTTGCATATGGAACACAGGACATGTCCTCTTCCTCTTCTTGTGTCTTGGGACACTATTCAGCAGATAACCTCACACCTACAGGAACAAGAACCTTCACCGGTTTACTATCCTACATATTAAACCTCTGCAGTATTGTCTTGACATACTTCCTCTCGTTTAACCAGAGCTTCCTCTTTGTACGATCTCTTTTAATTTCCATGCCCAAAATATAGTTTGTAGCACCAAGATCTTTCATGTCGAATTTGGACGACAATTGGGTCTTCAAATCCTGGATAATTTCTTTGTCATTTCCAACTAGCAACATATCATCCACATACAAGACCAAATAAATAACACGGTCACCAATTACTTTAAAATACGCACAGTGATCTGCTTTTCTTGGTGAAGCCAAGTCCCCGTATAAATGTATCAAATTTCTGATACCACATCCTTGGTGACTGTTTTAACCCATACAGAGACTTCTTTAACTTACATACCAATTCTTTCTTACCCTTCACCGCGAAGCCTTCAGGTTGCTTCATGTAGATCTCCTCTTCTAGATCCCCGTGAAGAAATGTTGTCTTCACATCCATCTGTTCTACCTCAAAATCAAAAGCAACAACAACTACAGATAAAAGTAATCTAATAGAAGTTACCTTGGCAACAAGAGAAAAAATATCACCAAAATCAATTCTCGGCACCTGGGAGTAACCTTTTGCTACCAACTGAGCTTTGTATTTCTCCACTTTTCCTTCTAAATTTGTCTTCTTTTTGAACACCCATTTGCTGCCAATGGGTTTCCTTCCAGCCAGCAACTCCACTAGATCCCAAGCCTCATTTTTGTGCAAAGATGCCATTTCATCAACCATGGCCTCTTTTCAAAGTTTTCCATCCTCTAAATCCACTACTTCCTTCACAGTTCTAGGATCATTATCAGTAACAGACAAAGCAAAATTTGAACAAAAAGCAGATGGACTGTACCTTTCCGGCTGCCTTCTTTCTCGAACTGATCTTCTCACAGCCGGAGTTTGTGGCTCTTCATCTTCTGATTCCTCCTCTACTTTAGAGTCTAATTCTTACTCCTTTAGCACAAACTCTATCTTCTTAGGTTCCTTTGGTTGGACTTCATGTTTAATAACATCTTTCACCTCTCTGAACACCACATCTCATCTGTACACAACCTTCCTTGTTACTGGGTTTCAAAGCTTATAACCCTTTAAACCATCCTTATACCCAATAAAGATGCACTTTTCAGATTTACTATCCAACTTGGTTCGTTTATCCTTTGGAACATGTACATATGCATCACATCAAAATACCCTTAGATGTGAAAGAGAGGGTTTCTTACCAGTCCATACCTCTTGTGGAGACTTATCCTCCAACACTGATGAAGGTGATCTCTTGACCGGGTAACATGCAGTATCCACCGCCTCTGCCCAAAATTCCTGTCCTAACCTAGCACCACTGAGCATGCTTCTTGCCCTTTCCATCAACGTCTTGTTCATTCTTTCTGCAATTCCATTTTTCTCAGATGTATATGGAGTAGTCTTCTATCGTGCTATACCACATTTCTTACAGAATTCTTCAAATTCCTTGCTGCAAAACTCGCCACCATTATCTGTCCTCAGCACCTTTATCTTCTTCTCTATTTGATTTTCCACGAGAGCCTTAAATTATTTAAACCTGTCAAAGACTTCAGATTTCTTCTTAAGGAATCATATCCATGTATTCCTTGAGAAGTCATCTATAAATGATCCATAGTACATAGACTTACCCAGTGATCGAACCTTCATAGGTCCAAACACATCACTATGCACAAGCTCTAATATCTGTTTCGCCCTCTTACTACCAGAGGGGAAACTCACTAGATTCTGCTTCCCATATACACAATTTTCACAAAAATCAAAATCCAGAGAGCTATTACTCATACTTCTACCATACCTTTACCATGAAGTATTCAAAGGCCTTTCTCTCCAATATGTCCAAGCCTTTGATGCCACAACATGGTCTTCTCTCCAGAGACCACTAGATTTTCTGCTCCACTTTTAGGAACCATAGAACTGTTGCACCCATCAACAACAGTGCTACCTTGCAGCTTGTACAGAGTTCCAATCCGAACTCCCCACATCAATACCAGTTCTCCCCGAACCATTTTGCAGGTATCCTTCTCGAACACTATTTTTACACCTACATCATCAAACTTGCTTACAAAAATCAGATTTCTGGCCAATGCAGGAATATGCAGAACACCCAGAAATGTTCTAACCCTTCCACCTTGCAACTTCAATTTTAATTTTCCACGACCAACGATTCTAGCCTTCCTATCATCCCCCAAGAAGACATCACCACCATCGTATTTCTCATACTCGCAGAACCACTCTCTATGGGGAGTGAAGTGAAAGGATGCACCTGAGTCAATCAACCATGCCTCATGATCTACATGTGTACTTGAAGAAGCCAAGTACACATCCCCACCTTCATCTGAGGTGGTTTTCACCTCTGCAAAAGGAGCCTCATCAGATCCCTTTCCTTTGTCAAGAGATTTAGGTTTACAGTCCCTTTTGAAGTGGCCTTCCTTTCCGCATTTCCAGCACACCACCTTTACAGGTTTTCCTGGAGATTTAGATCTCCCTCTAGATTTAGATCTCCCACTTGATGACTTATTTTTGTTTCTATTCTGGGACCATCCTCGTACAGACAAGGCATCACCATTTTGGCTCTCCATATTTTTCTGTCTCATCTCCTTCGTCAGCAAGGCTAAGACTATTTCATCAAACTGCAAGGCAGTTGCATTGCTACCTATTGCAATAACCAGACTATCCCATGAATCTAGTAGAGAAAACAACAAACTGATGCACTTATCTTCAGTTGATATTTTAATATCAACAGATGCTAACTAACTTACCACAATATTAAATGCGTTTAGATGCTCTGTCGCTAAGTCTCCATCTTTCATCTTCAGGTTATGCATCTTTTTCCGCAGGAACAGTTTATTCACCAGAGACTTAGATTGGTACAAAGTCCCTAACTTGTCCCACAAAGCCTTTGCTGTAGCTTCCCCTGATACATTCAACAATACTGAATCTGAGACACACAATTGTATTGTGCTCTTTTCCTTCTGATCTAACTTCTTCCATTCTTCATCGGACACTCCCGTTGGTTTAGTACCTGGATCTACTATGATCCACTGATCTTTATCCACCAATAGATCCTCCATCTTGAGTTTCCACAACTCAAAACTCAGACCATTAAATTTCTCAATCTCTATCTTTCCACTGCTCGCCATCTTCTTTCACCACCGGAATCGATCTCACAGATCTCCCACTGAATAGGGTCTACCACAGGCCCGAGTGAAACCCCTCAACAACAAAGGCGTCCCCTTGAAGCCAAATATGCTCTGATTCCAAATGTAGGTTTTAACCCCATACAGAAATTACCTGCATACGAATTCTAAAACATAGAAAATAAGCAATGCGAGAGCATAACACATAAAACACATATACACAGAGATTTCCCCTAGATCCCAAAACCAGGACTACCAACTTGATTTTTCATTATGTTCTTTTCAATGTTATAATACATATTTATACATGCCGAAGAATCCAATACCATGGACCGAAAACCATCGCATCCGCAAACATGTGTGAAATCATGCACAAAACCATAGGTGGGTCCACCCATCCTAACATAGGGTCCAAAACCAAAATTTTTCGAGGCACTGCACCGAACCCCATAAAGTGGGGTTACGAGTACCCCTCAAACCCCCTGTTACCTCCCCCCCTCTAACCCCCAATTAACTATGTGGGCTAGTCATGGAAAGAATATAACACAACCCAAAAACTCCCCCAAACATCCTTTCGACTTCTAGGGCTTGCGTACCTTAGTTTGTTTTTACTGTCTCCACTACCATTTTTCTCCAACCATGGAAAGTCTACAATATCCATTTGTTTTCTATTGATCTCATTAACCATGACATCTACAACTCATCGTGGTTCAATATCTGAATTTTATTCAAGTGGATTTTGCGAAGAACCTCTTTCTCTAGACATTCATGTCTTCCTTTCTATCAACGTCAACTCTCATTTTCTAGGAAGGAATTAGTATTGTGGCTTGCATTATCATATTTTAATGTGAATCTTAGATGAACCATTGGGAGTCATTATTCCCCACTAAATTCATTGGACTCCTTGTTGGGTGTAGGAATTACACTTAAGCAAACTCCTCAACACACTTAAATTGTCAACTCGGGGGATTCATAAACTTAGAGACGAAGCACAGGCAATGCCAGAGATGGTATGAATATTTCTAATGTCAATCCCTCTTTCTTTCAAGGAAAGATTGCAAAATCAAACCAAAAAGAGAAAAAGGCAACTTGAACCATCAAAATAATCTAAGACTGGAACAAGGAAGAATGCATTTGCAAAAGGGATTTAGAAATAAAGGGGCAATCACTCTAGCTAACTATTGAGTGTGTGTTTTCCTTTAGCAGAGACACTTAGTAGTCTCATCAGATGGGCCCTTAAAACCTGCTTATGTAGAGATTTCCTTCTTGCACTAATCTATCCTACACTATCGCAGTCTGCTTGCACTAGTGCAAGAATAGAGATTTATGCAGAGGGTATAAATGTTGTGTTTACTACTTTTACTTCTTGCAAGGGCTTGAACTTTTTTAGGTTCAGAGCACTCAGATCCCGTGGCAAGAAACTAGTTCTTGCATTAGATCAGAGCTTCTTGCACTTAGCATTTAATTCTTAAAATAAGTGCTTAGTTACTGCAAGTGTTATTATACTATGAAATCAAATTGCACACATAAAAATGAATGTTTCTGATTTTGACAAAGTGCAGAAATAAAGAAACAATCCATATAATTTATCCTGTCATAAAGTATTTAGTGAAAGCAAGAAAATTGCGGGAAGTAAACTAGAAAGGCTAGCTGCATCACACCAACATGCACTGGTGTAGGTTCATTTCTCCTGCTTTGGCCAAGCGGGGAAGACCAACCAAACAGAACTACAGAAAAGAAATAGCACACCAACGTGCACTGGTGCAGGTTTATTTCTTCTGCGTGGACCTGCCGGGAAACACCAATCCAAAATTAGGTGCAAGAAAAGGAATAGCACACAAACATGCACTGGTGCAAGTTTATTTCTCCTGCTTGGACCAGGCGGGAAAACCAATCCGAAATCAGGTGCAGGAAAAGGAAATTTAACTACTTCACACAGCGGACCCACTTTCACTCAAACAGGAATACATGTGCTTGAAATTAAATCACACTTGAAAATATAAACATAAATTACAAGAAACGGAAAATAAGGTAAACGTGATGGGTTGGCTAGGCCCTAGCCAACTAGCGCGTCTCACTTTCAAATAGAAACGATGCTCAGTACTTTATCAATTCATCAGCTGTCAAAAACAGAAATATGATTTATAAAACATGAGCCAGAGCTCCATTTCATTAATTCACTGAGGCAAATACATGTGTGAATACATAGTCCAGCTCAGATTCGGGCGATAACAAAACACAACAACCTGTTACAGCCTCTCTGGCCATGTCTCTGTTCTATAAAAACTTCTATCAAAAACTATCTCGTCCTATTTACATTCTTCATTATATAGATCTTTGGCCGAAGGCCAAAAATATTGTTTAACCAATTACATAATCGATATGCAGAATTTAGCTTCTCGGCCTTCAAAATTAGACAGTTCAACAAAACTGGCCATAGCCAATCTCCAGCTATTTGTTCTTCATAAATTCCATCTTGGCTACCTTTGGATTGACCTTGCTGTCATGGTTGGAGCTCGATTGCCTTCAGATCTATCTTGCTATTGTCACTAAAGCTGCTCAAAATGAGGCAGTGATCAAGGAGGTTCGGATCTACTGCAAGGATTTGTTGTGCTCGCACCGGTGCAAGAACCGATCCTGCACTAGGATCACCAGTCACAGTAAGCACTTGACTACCAATAAACAATGGAGATATCGATAAGTTACAAGAGTGATTATAAGCAATAAATCATGTAATAAATAATTAATTAATGCTAAGTTAAGTTAAAAATATGAAATATAAAGTTCATACGAAATATGTCATCGTTCTTGGACTAGTGCAAGATGAGGGTGTATAAGAGAGGTAAAACAACGGTAAATGGTTATGATTTAGGAAGGGGAAAATGGAAAAAAAGAGAGAAAATTAGGGGGCTAACATCCTCCCATCCCTAAACTGTTGTGTGTCCTCACACAACTCTTTACCTCTGCAAAAAACTTCAAAACTTTGAGCATTCTAGCTCAATCCTGCTCTGGCATACTGTCATCAGCCTGCAATGTTTCAGACTTCTTCTTTCTGATATTCTTTAATTTCTTTGTCACCTTAGTCACCTGAAACATTGCGTAGCTCGGTACTTCCAGAATTTAACTTCTCTTTTATTTTTCTGGATCTACCCCATCAATTATCCTCTACTCTGTTCTTTATCCTCCTACGATTTGGCTATAAGCTGTTCTAAGTTCTACACTTGAAGCTCTAGTTCAACTACCCGAGCAGCAGGAGTTACCAAATCTTTTTCCTTTTCTATTTTGGCAGGGGCTGTGTCTTCCTCAGGTTCCTCAATATCCATCATAGTTACATCAGGAAACTCTTCTTCCTCTGGTCCCTCTTCTTCTGGTTCTTCCTCCTCTGGTTCTTCTTCTTCTGGTTCTTCCTCCTTTGGTTCTTCTTCTCCTACCTCTCCTTCTTCTGCTTCTTCTTCTACAGGTTCTTCTCCTCCTCCTTCTTCTTCTTCTTTTGTTTCTCCTTCTGTGAGTTCTGCCTCTTCTTCTTCGGATTCTGCCTCTTGTTCTTTGGATTCTTCTCCTCCTACTTCTTCTTCTGCTTCTTCGTTGTCGGGTTCTTCTCCTCCTATCTCTTCTTCTTCTGCTTCTTCATTTTCTGCTTCTTTTTCTGGTCCTTCTTCTCACATGGGTGCTTCTTCTTGTACTGGTGTAGGAGGGGATTCAACACCCAGTGGGGACTGTGGTTCTTTGCCTACATCAGATACTTTATTCTTTTTCTGGAGCTTTTTAATGAAATCGATCAACACAGCATCGTCTTCGACCTCTACAAACTTTGCTGCATCCACAAGGACTGACAGGTTGTCATTTACGGGGGTCTGTGTCTGTACTAGTGGCATAGAAGGAGTCTCTTCAACTAGTGTGCTAGTTGTCTTATTATTCAAAGATGGGGCTTTTCCTGCTTTTTCAGATCATTTCCTTTTTGCACTGGTGCAAGAAGGACTCCCCTTTTCATTTTTACTCTGGCCCTTGCTTGTGCTGGCGGGGTCTTCTGTCTCCTTTCCAGCAGCTGTCTCTTTTTGCAGCTATTTTAACAGCACCTCCCATGTCATACCTTTAACTTCTAGTTGTTTCAAGACCAAAATTTTTATCAGGCCGTGGTGATATAGCTTCGTGTCACCCTAGTCTACCCATCCGTCCTACACACTTTTAGCCATTTTTTCCAAGCTCTTAAGCAGAAAATAGGGGAAATTCATCCTCTACTAGACGTGTCGGTTGGCTTCAAAATGCTGCAACATCCTAAAATTATATACCAAAGTGTGGGTGTATCTTCCCTCACAGGTTACAAACTTTTGTAGGATGAAAAGGAGGTCTTTCCACTATCCCAGCAAGGCACTGCACAGAACTCCTGCCTTCCAATCTACCTCTATCTTCTTGTCAATGACAAAACGCTGCCATCACTTCCTTTCTAGCTTCTAATTTTTAAACCATTGTTCACCAGTGTTCTCCAAGCCTGTCGCTACTGCTATAAATTCTTCTGTGACTTTAAATTTGAGAGGCCCAATTTTCACTCGATCATTTCTGAAACTCCTGGAAAACTGTAAAACCACTTCTTTATCGTGCCCGTCAAACTTCTGCAAGAACTGAAGAAAGCCTGGGTCTCGCAATAGTGCAAGAATATTGTGATACTCGGCAGTCTACTCTACCCTAGTAAGAGATGAGGGTTCGTTCTGAACAGGTGGCATCATTACTTAACGGCTATGAACAGTTGAAAATTTTACATGCAATATCGGGGAAAGCGGTTCTTATAAATAGAGATTCAACTGTCCACCATCCCTTCCATCTTATCACCCATTCATTCGCTGTAGATGCATGAAACTTTGAGATCATGCCGTATTGGTATTTGCGGTGGCGTTTTAACAACTAGGTGAGGTAAGCATTATGAGTGAAGGAAATCTAAGATTATGGTGGAGAGGGGCAATTACGTCTAAGAAACGGTTAAAACATTTCCACATTCCTTCATAATTCAAAAAAAGAACTTAGCATTCATTAAAAAATGATCATGACTTCTAACTTAAAAACACCTTGCACTTTAAATAATTTTCTTCTACTTAGTATGATAGCATAAGTACTCGTCGGCTAAGTGAAAGGACTTCATATCAATTTTCATGATGACCACTTTCCTATGCTGTATGCTACAAAAAGAATAACTTGTACTATGTTTCTGACAGGGTGCATGCTTGCACTAATTAGTTTGCACTGCTTAAATTATACTATTCTGTTGGTACCGTTCTTCTTGATTTATCACATAGGACAACATGCTTGCACTAGTGCAAGCATAATATCTAAAAACAGAGAATTTAAATAAAATATAGGCTGGACTTCCACATGACTTCCTCAACTTATACTGGAAATTTTCTTCGCCCTTCCTTGATACTTCAGAGCATATCCTTTTGCTCTTTGTGCGTGAGATCCTACAATAAATTCATGAGGGAATAAAGAAGTGGGAAAAGGGAAATTTCAAAATGGTAAGGAATTTTGTTACAAGGATTCCAGGAATAGTACCAAAAAGAGGGAATAAACAAAAGTGGAATAGGGAAAAAATTTCAAGGGCAAGGGGGATTTCTTCGAAGAAAACAGGGTAAATTTAGAAGAAGGTGGGAAGGTTAATCATTCTAGGATTGAAGAAGAAAACTGAGAGAATATTACAGAAGTGGAATATGAAGAAAGGCATAAAATTTTCTGGAAGGTATGCCTGCACTGTTGCAAGAAAAATAACTGCAGTGAAAATTAAGCGTTACTTGAGTAAAATATCCCTACTAATTACCCCAATCATATAAAGGTTGGTTCCACTGAACCTATTTTTACTTGGTGGTCACTAGCATATCTAAAGATCAAGCAACATTTTACTTTTATTAGAAATTTTTTATCTTCCTGCCAGCAAGCTAGTTTTCAGGTTGATCCTTTTGCAATCATGTCAGTGAATTGATTTTCATAATTACAGGAAAATATTTTTTCTTTACTTTTTTTCTTATTTTTTGTTATTTTTTATTTTTATTTTTAAGAAGAAGGAGAATTCATGTTTTCAAAAGGTTGGTATTACCATTCACCACTACCATCCCAAATTGTTGTTGGACTTGTTGTGTAAAATCTTTCCTAGTAGGTGGCTGAAAATACTTCTTTAACCTGTGTCCATTTACCAAGAATACTGAATTTTGTCCATCAATAGTTTTAACTTCTACTACTCCATTCTCAAATACTCGGATCACTTCATAAGGTCCCATCCAACGTGTATGGAATTTCCCTTTAAAGATTTTAAATCTAGAATCATAAAGGAGCACCCAATCACCTGGTTGGAATTGCTTTTTCTGAATAGACTTGTCATGCCACCTTTTACATTGTTGCTGAATTAGTATGTTCTGCTGAACAACATCCCTACAAAATTCATCTAACTCATTTAATTGGAGAAGACGTTGTTGTTGTGCCTCAGAGAGATCTAGTCCTAACTGAACTGCAGTTCTGAAAGTTTTGATCTGGAATTCAATTGGTAACAGAACCTGTTTGCCATATACCAGCTCATATGGTGTATGTCCCGTGCTATTTCTCCAAGTGGTTCTGTATGCCCACAAAGCCTCTGGTAATCTTTTAGCCCAGTCCTTCCGATGCATATTTACTGTCTTTGTAAGAATGGACTCGATCACTTTGTTTGTGGATTCCACCTAGCCATTTTCTTGTGGGTGATATGGCGTGGATTTCCTGTGCCGGATCTTATATTGCTCCATCACACCCTGTACTAGATTAGAAATAAACTGTGGATCCTTGTCAGAAACAATTTCTCTAGGTACACCTAATCTAGTAAATATTTCAGTAAAAAGAAAATCAACAACAACTTTTTCCATAGCAAAAGAAATAGCTTTAGCTTCTACCCATTTCATAACAAAATATGTACAAACCAAGATATGCTTTTTACTTAATGACGTTGGATTTATTGGCCCTATAAAATCAATAGCCCATTTTTCAAATGGCTCAATCATAACTTGGGGGCATAAAGGCATTTCATTGGTTTGATTAGGCTAGCCCATTTGCTAACAGCTATCACAATGCTTGACATACTGTTTGGCATCCTTAAACAAGGAAGGCAAAAAGTAACCAACACGTAATACTTTATATGCAGTCTGCTTATCAGCGAAGTGGCCTCCACAAGGTTCATCATCAGCAGATTTCAATATCTCAAACACTTCCTCCTCTCTTACACACCTATGGATAATCAGATCTGGACCAGCGTAAAAGAGATCTCCTTGAATCCAAGAATATGCAACACTTTTCTGAACAATACTCCGCTTTTCATGGGCGGACAAGTGGGTTGGTGTTTTCCCAGTAACCAAGTAATTGGCAATGTCAACAAACCATGGGGAATTTGTTGACATAGCAAAAATATGGTCATCCGGAAAATCATCATTAATAGGAGTTGCTTCACTAGGATTATTTAATCTAGAAGGAAAATCTGCTACAACATTAGATTTTCCTGGTCTATCAACAATAGTAATATTAAATTCCAGCAATAATAATAACCACCTAGTCACTACCACTAGTTAATGGCTTATTCATCAAATATTTGATCACGGAATGATCAGTATGTACAAATACTTCATAGCCTGTAATATAGAGTTTGAACTTATTAATTGCAAAAATCACAGCTAAAAACTCTTTCTTTGTAACTGTATAATTTAATTAAGCAGAAGACAAATTCTTACTAATATAATAAATAACATAGGATTGTTTATTTTTCTCTTGTCCTAAAGCTGTGCCAATAGCCAAATCTGAAGCATCAGAGGAAATGTGAAAAGGTAGAGACTAGTTAGGACCTCTTAAAACTGGTGCATGTACTAACTTTTCCTTCAATGTTTCAAAGGACTGTTGGCAAGCCGTGGTCTAAGAAAATTCACTATCCTTAGCTAGAAGTCGGAAAAGAGGGGCAACTATCTTAGAAAAATTTTCAATGAATCTCCTATAGTAACCAACATGTACTAAAAAACCTCTTACTTCCCTTTGAGTTTTGGGTGCAGGAAGATGCAGAATGATTTCAATCTTTGTTGGATCAGCCTGGATACCTTTACTAGAAATCAAATGGCCAAGTACCACTCCCTCTTTGCACATTAATCTACATTTCTTGTCACTCAAGGAGAGTTGGGCTTCCTAACAATGAAGAAGTACTTTTTCCAAATTTTCGAGAGCTTCTTGAAAAGAATCACCAAACACGGAAAAATCATCCATATAATTTTCTACAAATTCTAGATCAACAAAAATGGCCAGGACTACCCTTTGAAAGGTAGTCGGGGCATTACATAAACCAAAGGGGAGCACTCTATAAGAAAATGTACCCCATGGACATGTAAAAGTAGTTTTATCCTGATCTTCGGGTGCAATCTATATCTGGTTATAACCATTGAAGCCATCCAAAAAGGAAAAATATTTCTTTCCTGCAAGGGTATCAAGCACTTGGTCAATGAAAGGGAGAGGGAAGTAATCTTTGAGAGTGGCTTTGTTTAATTCTTGATAATCAATACAAATATGCCATCTTCCATCTTTCTTAGGTACTAGCACTAATGGAGAGACCCACTGACTGTCGGAAATAGGATAGATAAAACTAGCATCCAAGAGTTTCTGTACTTCTTCCTTCACAATATCTCTTAGAGCTGGATTCATTCGCCTTTGGGGTTTTCAGACAAGTCGGGCTCCTTCTTGAATATAGATATGATGTGTACAAGTTTCAGGGGGAATACCCTTCATATCTTCATAGCCCCATGCAAAGGCACTAAGATGGTTTTGCAACAAATTCACAAGATGCTATTATTGAGATGAGCCCAAATTTGAACTAATATACAAGGATTTACCGGGGCTAATCTCAACAAGAGTAGTATCAAGCTCAGGAGTACTCAAAGGGGTGGTCAAATGCAATGGTACAGAAGAATGAAAATCATGGTTATCTTGAAAATCTAGGCTGAAAATCTGGCTTAATAGCTCAAAATTAGGCATAGTGTCTAGATTATTCAGGAAATATTGAATCTCATCTTTTTGTGAAGACCCGATATGCTGATGGATAAGGGAAATGGGCTGAGTCTCCTCATCACTGCTCTGATCTGACCATAAATTATCTCGAAGGTATTGAATGGATCTGGCAGGGGGGTATAAGGTAACTTTCTTCCTAGAATCTCCATGCGAAATATACATATCATCGGAGTGACATCCAATATATGCATCGGCTGTAGCAAGCCATGGTCGACCCAAGATCAAGGGATGTCCTCCTATTGGGTTCTTTGGCTAAAGCACAATGAAATCAGCAGGATATTCCCAAGAATCTAATGAGATGATCACATCATCCAATACTCCTTCTGGCTTAATTTTAGATCTATCTGCTAATTCAAGCACAGTGGGAGTAGGGCGAAGATGAGATAACCGAAGTTGATCCATGGTTTGCTTAGTCATGACATTAATGGCTACCCCCAGGTCTATAAGAACATTAGAGACAAGGACATTACCAATCTGAACTGAGACAACAGGGTTTTTGGGATCAATATATTTTTCCATAGACACACATCCCATCATCAACTCTGCTGCCCTACCAACAAATTGAATGGTTTGGGGTTCCAATCTCTTCCTCCCGGGTTTCTTGAGATAGAGTTCCTTAATAATCTTGGTACAAATAGGGATCTCTTTGATGGCTTGGAGTAGAGGTATCTTAATGAAAATATTCTGAAGCTCTGATGCCAAGCTAGTCTCATAAATAGGCTCACTTCTTTCCATTACTAGCCTCTCTGGGAAGGGAGGTTGGTTGGAAGAAGATGGTAAGGATTCAGAGGGTAAGGGCTGCTTAGTGACAGCTTCTGAAGAATGATTAAGAGTTTCCTCTTCTTCTTTCTCTTCAACAATCACTCTAGGTTGCTTCTGATTTTATAATGTTACAGTCCTTCCTGATCTTAATTGAATATCATGAACCCTAACTGGAATAGACTAGTACTCGAATAAAGGTGGGTTTGTTACATAGATCATTTGCACTGCTTTATTATTGTTAGGATTGGGCATAGGTTGAGCAGGGAACTAAGGAGGTCGAAAAGGTGGAGGTAAAGGTAATGGTGGAGTAGACTGACTCGAAGGTTGAGGCATTGAATAAGGTGTATGTGTAGATGGATATGACT
The DNA here is from genome assembly GCA_031772625.1 of Pinus tabuliformis. Lineage (NCBI taxonomy): Eukaryota > Viridiplantae > Streptophyta > Pinopsida > Pinales > Pinaceae > Pinus > Pinus tabuliformis. The sequence goes on along the minus strand of CM062818.1, from coordinate 1,632,945,450 downwards.
ACATGGGTGGCTGGTAGGAATATGGAGAATGAGTTGGCCCTCTCCAACCTTGTTGCCATGGTTGAGAAGGTTTTCCATGCTGATATTGGTTCCCATACTGCCACTGCTGATTAGTGTTAGGATAAGAATATGCATGTGAATTATAACCAAAATAGTGTGGAGAAAATTTAGGAGCCATACTTGCACCTACCTGAGGCCAATTTCTTTTTGCTCCCATAGCATACAAGTATTCAGCTTCAGGCTGTCCCCCTGTAAATACAGCTTTAAGTCCTGGTATAGAGGGACATTTTTCTGTGACATGGTCTTCTGCACAAATAGCACACTTATTAGTTTCTTTCAAATTAAGAGGACATTCTTTAGGAGGATGCTTGTCTCTACATTTAGGATAGAAAATACTTAATGACTCTTGTTCCTTCATGAAGTTTTGCTGAAATTTTAAAGAGTCCAACTGTTTGGTAACAATATTCATTATATCAATTTTCATGTTTTCCATTTTATTTTCTAGTCCAATAATCATAGCATCAGTAGATTCAGTTTTTCTATTTCTATTTCGAGTTCCTCTACCAGATCTATATTGATTTCTTGAAAATTTCCTACATAATTCATAAATTTGTTCAAAAGTTTGCTGAGAAATATCACCTTGTCCTAAGATATTTAAATTATTTCTAGCATTATCAATAAGTCCTCTTAAGAACAAGGTGCTAATAGTACTGGAATCAAGCTTAAGTTTCAACCTTTTTAAAATATACAAAAATATTTCTAGGTAATCTTCAAGAGTTTCACCATCATCCTGTATGATTATAAAAATCTTATCCTGCATGTCCCAAGTTTTGCAATATTCTTGATATTTAGACAAAAACACTCTCTTCATTTAATCCCAAGAGGCTATAGTGTTTCCTCCTAACCCCATAAACCAACGTAAAGCTGAGTCCTTGAGAGTAACAGGAAATAATCTTAGCTTCTGAGCATCAGTTGAATAATCATAACTTCTACACAAAATATCAAACTCGAATAAAAAAGAGTCAGGATCTTCATGAACTTTACCATGGAAATGAGGGAGAGCTGATGGTGGAATATTCTTCAATTGTGTCACAATATCGGGGTCCACAATTGGGAACACAAAAGTGGATGGTTCCCTACTTAGCTGGTTTTCACTAGTCCCTTCCACATGATCTTCATGGTCTGCCATTGTTTACCTTTTGCTCCCAACAGACTGAACCACACCTGAGCTGTTGTCACCAGAATCCAGGTGGACTGTTCCTGCGTGATGGGTTTTAATTGGATTGGGCTTCCTGCTCACAGAAGGAGACCCAATATGAGAATTTTTTTTCAGAATTCTTTCGGCCCTTAGTGGGCTTTGAACCCCTACCTTTTTTAGGCATTCATTCATTCAAGAAAGAAAAATAACAAACAACTTCTAATAAAAAATGTAGTCAAAAATCAATCAACACAGTAAAATTCCTTCAACAAAGATTTTCCAAACAATACTACAAAAATAAAGGAAAAATTACCTCTATTGTATAATCAGAAAATTCTTACCAAATTAAATCACCTCCTCGGCAATGGTGCCAAAATGTTGGGTGTAGGAATTACACTTAAGCAAACTCCTCAACACTTAAATTGTTAACCCAGGGGATTCGTAAACTTAGAGATTAAGCACATGCAATGCCAGAGATGGTATGAATATTTCTAATGTCAATCCCTACTTTCTTTCAAGGAAAGATTGCAAAATCAAACCAAAAGGAGAAAAAGGCAACTTCAACCATCAAAATAATCTAAGACTGGAACAAGGAAGAATGCATTTGCAAAAGGGATTTAGAAATACACGGCCAATCACTCTAGCTAACTATTGATTAACTACTGAGTGTGTGTTTTTCTTTAACAGACACACTTAGCAGTCTCATCAGATGGGCCCCTCAAACCTGCTTATGTAGAGATTTCCTTCTTGCACTACTCTGTCCTGCACTATCGCAGTCTGCTTGCACTAGTGCAGGAACAGAGATTTATGCAGAGGTTATAAATAGTGTCTTTATTAAAAGCGTTTTACTTCCTGCAAGGGCTTGAACTTTTTTAGGTTCAGAGAACTTAGATCCCGTGGCAAGAAACTAGTTCTTGCACCAGATCAGAGCTTCTTACACTTAGCATTTAATTCTTAAAATAAGTGCTTAATTACTGCAAGTGTTATTATACAGTGAAATCAAATTGCACACATAAAAATGAATGTTTCTGATTTTGACAGAGTGCAGAAATAAAGAAACAATCCATATAATTTATCCTGTCATAAAGTATTTAATGAAAGCAAGAAAATTGCGGGAAGTAAACTAGAAAGGCTTGTTGCATCACACCAACGTGCACTAGTGCAAGTTCATTTCTCCTGCTTGGACCAGGCGGGGAAAACCAACCAAACAGAATTGCAGAAAATGAATAGCACACCAACGTGCACTAGTGCAGGTTTATTTCTCCTGCTTAGACCAGGCGGGAAAACCAATTCGAAATTAGGTGTAGGAAAAGGAATAGCACACCAATGTGCACTGGTGCAGGTTTATTTCTCCTGCTTGGACCAGGTGGGAAAACCAATTCGAAATCAGGTGCAAGAAAAGGAAATTTAACTACTTCACACAGTGGATCCACTTTCACTCAAACGGGAATACATGTGCTTGAAATTAAATCACACTTGACAATATAAACATAAATTACAAGAAACAGAAAATAGGGTAAACGTGCTGGGTTGGCTGGGCCCTAGCCAACCAGCGCGTTTCCCTTTCAAATAGAAACGCTGCTCAGTACTTTATCAATTCATCCGATGTCAAACATAGAAATACGATTTATAAAACATGAGGTTGAGCTCCCTTTCTATTAATTCACTGAGGCAAATACATGTGTGAATACATAGTCCAGCCCAGATTCGGGCGATAACAAAACCCAACAACCTGTTATTGCCTCTCTAGCTGTGTCCCTATTCTATACAAACTTCTGTAAAAAACTATCTCATCCTATTTACATTCTTCATTATATAGATCTTTGGCCGAAGGCCAAAAAGATCATTTAACCAATTACATAACTGATATGCAGAATTTAGCTTCTCAGCCTTCAAAATTAGACAGTTTAACAAAACTAGCCGTAGCCAATCTCCAGCTGTTCGTTCTTCATAAATTCGATCTTGGTTTCCTTTGGATTGACCTTGCTGTTGTGGCTGGAGCTCGGCTGCCTTCAGATCTATCTTGTTGTTGTGGCTGAAGCTGCTCAAAACGAGGCGGTGATCAAGGAGGTTCAGATCTGCTGCAAGGATTTATTGTGCTAGCACCAGTGCAAGATCTGATCCTGCACTAGGATCAGCAGTCATGGTAAGCACTTAACTACCAAATAAACATTGGAGATATCGATAAGTTACAAGAGTGATTATTAGCAAGAAATCATGTAATAAATAATTAATTAACGCTAAGTTAAGTTAAAAATTGAAATATAAAGTTCATACGAAATATGTCATCGTTCTTGGACTAGTGCAAGATGAGGATGTATAAGAGAGGTAAAACAACAGTAGATGGTTATGATTTAGGAAGGGGAAAATGGAAAAAAGAGAGCAAATTAGGGGGCTAACACTCCTCAACATTCAACTTCAACACTATTTCACATCGGTAGGGTCATACTTTGTGACAATTGCAATTTTCCATTAGGGTCGAAGATCCATGCACTGGGCCAACAAAACTTCGCTAACAGTATGATCATCATTGGTCACACCAGGTACATGGGGTCATGTACATCACCAACACTTTCTTCAATTAGGACACCCATAAGGGCAAAGTAGTCATTTACTTTTGCATCAACAATTATGTTCTTAACATCCTTGACAAGATCTTTCTTATATACTAATGTAACCATCATTTTAATGGCCATGATCATGAGCATGAGACAATCCCACCTCTGATATGTGTACTATATATATTTCTTTCTCAATATTTCATTCCATGCTTTATTCTTTAGGATCGTTCCTCTCTCTTAGACAAGGGTATCTTTCCCAATAAGTAGCAGCATTCACGGTCATGAAAAACAAACATGTGTATTTCAGCTAAAGTTTGCTCCTACCTCAAACATTATGGGGAAACTATTAAAACCAAAAAATTGTTCATGCAAATGTGCCAATTAGGGTCAGAATATGTCAAAGATCACCTAAATCAAAGGTTTCTAAAGATCAATACATTAGGCGCTAATTAGAAGATGATTACTTTTCACTAAACACATTTTAATTAATATGTGCAAATCCATTCTTTTTGGTTTGCATGGATCACTACGACTATTTATTTGATAGCCACACATATATTTATGAAGTTAAAGTTTAGAGATCTACATGGAAAGCCACATTTAATGATCCTTGTTAGGTGGAAGCACAAGATAGGAGTTTCAATCTCGAGCCTCTACACAGTTAAAGAATATTTGTGGAGCCCCAAAAGGACTTCTCTTGTCCCCCACCAAGATCAAAGGCTCACTCAAAGATCAAATCACATCAATGAGCCAAATTGGGAAAATCCAAGGACCTTGGCCTATAAATACAATTACATTGGGGGCCATTTGTAAGAGACAAATCATTGCAAGGTTACATTGCCCATATTGCCTCCCAATTGGCATTTCTTTGTGATCTTGTAACTCATCATTCAAGAGTGTTCAAAAACCTTCTTAAGGAGAGATTGCACCTGCAAGAGAGGGAAATGAGGAATGTTCTTTAGGAGAGCCAAGGGTCTATTGCATCAAAAACTCCCTTTAGTGTTTCTAGGAGAAATTTTACCCCTTCTATGTCAATAAGAGATTTATTGTTTCTGAAACTCTTTTCTCTTTTCATGTTTTTGTCTTTGCATTGTAGTTTGAATGTCTTGTGTTTCATTACTATGCTTGTTATTTTGTTTTTCTTGCATACTAATCAACTACTAGTTGATCTATCTAGGAAACAACCACTTGTGTAGGAGTGGATTTTGAAACACCTTTGCTCCAAAAAACCAATAGCATGGTCTATTAGGCTTCTCTAAAATTAAAAAAATATGGTTTACCAGGCCTCTCAAAAAATACAAACACTAATTCTTCCTAGATACAATTTAAAAGTTGACCCCAACCAAGTTTCTAAAGTCACTCATCACACTGCATGAAAGTTATTTGAAAGTGAATTTAGACTAAGTTTTCAAAGTGTTTTAAAATTCCATTTTCCCTCACTTTGGATAAGTGTTTGATCAACCTAACACCTTGAAAAGAGTTTTAAAGCCAATTATTTTTTGGCATAAACTGGAAGACAAGAAAGCTTCAAGTATCACTATTTTTCGATGTTTTCTTTATTCATAGAAAATCATAAAACATGGGTATATGTAAAAGCCTTTGAATCTGTCTAATTTTGAAAACCCATAACTTTCTCACATATATTTTAATCAAAGAATCATTTCCAAAACATGGAAGGTAGACATGACTTTCACACAATCAATGTTCATAATCAATAAACCACAATATAGCTTTTAAATGAGAAAGTCCAATAATAGTGCATTTTCATATTTATAAGGGTTGGAATTGTATTTTAAATATTCTATTGAATTTGTAATCCTTTAAAATATATAACCAACTTATTCAGACATTAAGACATCATCTTTGTTGGCAACCAAAATCGACATGAAAGATTTTTTTTTAAGTAAAACTCTAAATCTTATTTAAAACATTGTTATTCCAAAATATTATTTAAAACATGATTCACTTTTAATCCATAAAATAGTAAATTAACATTTGCATCACCTAATATCAAACACTTCAATTATTCTTTAAAAACAATTTTGACTCAATGAAGAATTGATTAACATTTGCATCACCTAATATCAAACACTTCAATTATTCTTTAAAAACAATTTTGACTCAATGAAGAATTGATAGTAATGTTAATGAGCCTAAATAAAATTGCACATAATTCCACACAAGTCAAAGTCAATAAATCTACAAAGTTGAACTACATGAATTATGAAAGATGCAATAACAAGAATTATGAAACATGCAATGTAATGAATGTAGGGAAACAAAGTTATCATGACATATGATATTCTAAAAATGCAACAAAGATAAAGTTTCATCATTGTGTATCAAAACATGAAACAAAGGCAGAGCTCATCATTGTGTATTAGAAAGTGGAAATCAAACATTCATCTAGTGAATGACTTAGTGAGCAACTCATACTTCTATAAAACCATGCTTATATCAAGATGCTTTATTTAAATTCTAAAAGATATCCCCAAATTGGTTAACAAGGAGATTGTTGAAGCCTTAGCACCTATCTATTGAGAACGTCAGTTTTAATTGCATCGTATTGCAAAAGAAATTAAAATAATCTAAGCCACTATGATTTTTTATTGCAAAAGAAATTAAAGTGCCGTGCTATAATTTTTTATTGGATTATGTGGTATTGATGGTTGAGCAACACTTTTATTTATTTAAGTATTTATGAATTATAATAAAAATTCACATGTGGCAAAACATGAAACATAAGGTTTAGGTGAAAACTTTTTTGAAAGAAAATTATAAAAATTATTTTTATTTTTTTTTGTCAATATTAAGTTATTATTACAAATATTTGTAGGTACTGATTTATTGAAGATACCAATTCTCACTAGTACAAACCTTGATAAACCTACTCGTTTAGATCTTCATAAACATTAATGTACCAAAGACACCAATCCCCACTACTGAGCACCAACTTAACAAGAAACACCAATCTCTTTGTTCGTGCAACAACAACCTACAATAGCTTCTTCAAAAATGATTTGCTCAACAACAAAAAACATCTGATTGCTACTTCCTCTGATGTGGTCATTGATGTGCTAAGTGAAAATTATGATAACTTTCCCAAAATTGGTTGATTTTTGGCCTCTTCCTAAAAACAACTTATATATACATGTCATGCATCCAATTCTTTATATCTGGTTATGCAATTTTCCTAAATCACTTTAGTATGTCTCCCCAGAACTTCAAAATTTCATAGTCTGAAGTTTCCCAAAAAAATAATTATGGTGAAAATGCCATGATCACTCTTTTGAAATTGATTTCGAGGCCATTCACAAACCCTAACTTTTGTAAGGTATATCTTTGAAATTATAGCTAACTAGAATATGAAATTTTTACCAAACATACTTTGAGTTGTTTTTTGAATATAATTAAAATTTCACGTTTTGATTCTTCATAAAGAGCAATGTATAGCAAAATTTCCAAGTTCGCTTGTTTGAAATTCTTCTTAGGACCATTCACAAACCCTAACATCCATAGGATATATCTCTGGAATTATAGTTAATTAGAATCTAAATTTTTTACCAAACACACCTTGCAATGTCTTCTCGATTTTCCTCAAATTTCATGGTTTGAAACATCCCTAAAATAAATTATTTCGAAGTACTTGAGATTACTCATTTTAAACATATTTAAGGACCAATCACAAAATCATAACTTCCACAACATATATCTTTGAAAGTATGCCATATGATTCATTCACTCAAACAATTACATTTTTACCTCCCTTGCCCCACTCCTCCCACTTTCCTTCCAATACCTTTTCCTTTTATACATTATCATAACTATTCATGAAAAGATCTTACCCATGAAGTGTAGACCAATTGGTTTGTGTGGGGCTTAGTCTCCACTAGGTCATAGATTCAAATCTCACGGGGAGGGGTTGAAGTTGGAAGCCGCATTTGGTAGAATTAAACTATCCCAAGGGGCATATAAGATCGACTAAGCTTCACACAATCTTGACGATAAAATCCCACTAGTGGCAAGATCATTCTTCCATCCAACATTGGGGTTGGACCCGACTCAGGATCAACCTAGTTTGAAGAAAATAAGTCATGAAAATACATGTTAATTCAAAAATACATGTCAATTCATTCATTAAATAATTAATTCCCCTTGTATTTTAGTTTTTCAAATACCATGGTTTTGAAACCACACTTTTTTATTTCTTCATATCATTAACATAATCCCTTTGACATCAGTGACAATAATTTGTTCAATGATACAAACTAACTAGACTTGTGTGGTGAACTCACTATGTAATGGATGATGACATGACTATGTCATGTGATAATGTGGCGAAGGGATGTCATGTCTACCATGTGGCAAGGTTTATGAGGTAATCCACTTCGTAGGTTACGTGGCAAACCCACCTACATGGATAACATTACCATGTTATGAGAGGGGTTCTTTGTGAAAAGGAATGTGGAGTGGCCATCCTTAACTTGATGGTATATTCTAGAATATTTCGAAAAGCCCAAGAAGGGTCTCATGAAAATGACAATGACTCTAATGACTCAAGACAAAACCTAGAAGCCTTCAATGAAGATTTTGACTTAGAAAACAATGACCCAAGCATGAAACCTATGCTTTAATAAGTCATTTTCTTTAATAATAAAATTTCTTTTGGCAAGTACAATTATGAAGACTGAAACTAGTTACATTCTTAAACAAGGTGGAGGGGGAATGAACAAGAAGATATAAATGTCAAGGCTTGGTAGAAAAGGGAGGATGCTAGCCAAATAAATGGTTGGCCAAGTGTGAAAGAAATAGGAAAATGACCACTAGGGAAGGGCTGGAAAAACTAGTGATCACTTGGGAAAAAATGAAAAACTTACAAAACTCCTTGCATTAGAGGTAATGAACAGATCTAGAGATTTTCAGATGTAATTTTTTTGTGAAACAAGAGAAATTTTGGTGTTACACTAAAAAATGTCACCTTGACTACTTACAGTTAGTATGGCTCAAATCAACAGTCATGCTACCCTCTTAGGCAAGTCTCATGCCTCTGTTATCCATCTCAAACTCAAAGAAGAGAGAAAGTCTTGTAAAAACTATGTTTATCTCTGGGGTCGCAGGTTCTCTCTAGCCTTACCTGCGGGGACGCTGACCATGTTCACAAAATCTGCGTCCATGGACGCTCTGTATGTTAAGGGACAGGTGCGTCCCTCTGTAAAAGGCAAAATGCGCGAGTTTTATCTTGAAAAAGTTACTTGAGGTTACTTCTAGAACATTCTAGAGGTCGGTTTGATGAAATGGATGCGCCTCCAGTTGGTTCATGTATCTCTATTAAGGGGGAACTTATCCCATCAATAAGGGAGCTATCCCACCCAAAGAGGGGGATGATCCCATTGATAGTGGACCTGAATAACCTCTTTACAGCACTATAAATAAAGGCATTGAGCCAGAAGGAGAGGAGGTTGGAGCTATACATTTTCTTTGGGTAAATGCTGCAGGATTTAGGTCTTCCATTAGAGCCTTTGTGAGGAGAGATTGTCTTCACTTGATTCTACTTGGGAGAGGGTGAGCTTTGTCAAAGTAGAGGAAAACCCTTGATGGACCCTGGGAGGAACTTGCACAACACCAAGGCCAGGTTGTAAGAGTTTCTTTGTTTCGTTATTAATACAAACTGGTTTATTTTTCTCAATAGCTTGTGTTAATGAGTTATTTCATGTGTTCCTTGGTCTGCATGTTGAATATATGTTTTATTATATGAAATGCAAGTGCTTGGTAATTGTTTGATTGTTTGTGGTTGCAGGAATTGACTTGAAGGAGGAGCTCATCCGGATCGTCAAGAATGGACTTCAACAACAGCGTTTTGGAATAAGGTAAGCCTAAACACTTGTAGTTTTCATGTTGTAAAAGGTGTATTTAGAGAAAGATCACTCCATTTTGTCTTGTTTGTCATTAGAACGTCTTAGACTTCTAGGAAGGTCAGTCGTGTCCGCACCCTTGACAAATTCCGTGTGACAAATTGGCGACTCCGCTGGGGAATCCATTAATGAGAGAGTCTTTTCCTTTATATGAACTTTGCTTTGAGAAAATCATTTTTATTTTCTGGTTTTTGACTGTGAGAATTAGTATTTGGGTGGCTTAGCTTTAGATTTAGTTAGATTTGGTTTTTCTTCATTTTTCCAGAAGGACGCACCCTCTGAGTACTGCACAGTGCGTCTTTGGACGCGCTGTTGCCGTCTGCACAGAGCGGGGCCGCACCTGTGACAACGGGTTGCCTGCGTCTTCCTGTAAACTTTAAGAAAATTCCAGTTTTGCTTTAAATTGCTTTTAGATTTTGTTTTTCCTTAGTGTTTTCTGCCCAGATCCTTTAGTACCCTGTCAAGAATTTTCACCTGAACTAGTTTTGTGAGCTTTGAGTGTTTTAGTGGTTTTCAGCGAAGTTTAGACCTAGGGTTTGATTTTTGGAAAGGCTTTGTAGTGACTTTGATAGTAGAAAGTTGTCCAGCCTTAGATCTCTCTGGTTAGTCAACCTTCTTAGAAGTCGGGCCTGTCGTAAAGTCTCCTTTTGTGAGCAACTTGCCATTTGAGTTGTTTTGGGTAAAATTTCGAATTGCTTGTTTATAAAGTATTGATTTCCATTTTACAAAAAGAACAAAAAGATTAGAGTTTTGTTTTGGCTAGTTTTTGATTCTGCAATAAGCTAGTCCTTGATTTGATTGTGATCAAGTAAAACACCTTAGAAATAATCATTGTTAGTTTTGGCCTCGTTAAGATTGCTTAGAGTAAATTTGCCTTTAATTTGCTTATGAGTGCATTTTCATAGATTTTAAGAGTTGTTAAGATTGATTTTTGGTTATATTAGATTTATTTGTTTTATTAAAAGAAAAATACAAAAACATCTTCTTAAAAAGTCTTGTTTCAAGTAGCTTTTTGTTTTCGAAAGAAGAAAAGAGTTTTTTCGTGCATGTAAAGAGAGGTTATGTTTTTATGCTTGGAAAAGACAAACGAATTGTTTCTTTGATTGTCTTCGATTAAGAAGTTGCTTTTATAAAGATTGCATTTCTCTCAACTTTTTAGTTAAGCAATTCATCGAAAAAGTAAAGTAGTGGATAAATCATTCTAGGTGCATTTTGTAGTGGTTTCGAGTCGAGTCAACACACCACTGGTTTCACTTCCATCACCTTTTGACTTAAGAAACAACCTTAAAAGTAACGCTTAAATTAAAATCAATCTAGTAATCTTTATTTTTCTAGGGCTCTGAAGCACCAACATAGCTTAGGCTAGGGTCTTGGAGTAGGTGAGTACTTAACTCTCCAAGACTACAAAACCAAACAGATAGTCTATCTTGAGTAGAACAAATCCAATTGTTTCAGTTACATTCTGGGAAAGCTCCTCTTAAAGGAGAAGCACGAGCTCGTGTCCGAACCAGTGAGGGGATCATTCCTCCCTCGTTGGGAACGACGCCAGGCAGTACGTATTACAAACGGTAAACCTCGGATTAACCATTGTCGAGGAGCCAGGGGTCACTTATCGGTAAACCTTGGATTGTTGTCAAGGAGCCGGTAAGGGGATTGGAGCTTGCTACTCTGCCCTTGCGTGCTGTCGGAGTTTAGACTGTTCCCCCAGGTGTAATTGTTGTGATTGGTAACCTTAGTGGCCATAATATCTAGGATTCTACCCAAGGTGACGGTGGAGGGAAGGTCCCACTGTACCTGGAGCAGACGTCGGTTATACTCACTTGGATTTTCTGGGGGGTTCGCTTCACTTCGAGACGGTTAAAGTGGAGGAACTTGGTCCAGTCTATTCATTAAGCAGGTTGCCGGGGTAACTGTTCCACCCACCATTTCTGTACTGAATCCTGCGAGGTTGGGCCTAATCACCAACTAGCGCTTTTGGTCCGGAAGACTACTGTTTGTGTGTGGTTTGAAGCTCTAGATTATTTAGGCGTGTGCTTCAAATTTGTTTGCTTCTTTAGAAGACTTTAGGTGGTTTGATTTGAAATTTTTACTTTGTTTTCGTGTGTTGTAGTTAAAATCTTTAATTGTGGCGGAATTACCGAGACAGTCCCGTAGACTTCGGGGCAAGTCTCCTGAGATTGTTACCGGAATAGATTTGTTAAGAAAACTCCGTAAATCGCGGGGTGAATCTCCTGAAGACATTCCGGGTCATTTAGAAGGGTTAAAGGTCCTTGTAACTCCTCCTAGTGGCAGTAGAGTAGGATCACCTGAAGAAGGAGAGTTTTCCTTGGTAGTCCATCCAGATTACCAAAGTTTAGAAACAGGTTACAATCTCGAAGCAGTTACAGTTTCCGAGCTTGCTGGTAGTTTTTCATCTGCCAGTGAAACAGGCGAAGAACCTGAAATTTCCGAACCTGTTACTCCAACTCCTAGTGTTCCTGATTCACCAAGAATAGAAAGAATTATCACCGAAAATCTTCCTGTTGGATTAATTGCTATAGAAGAACTTGTTCCAGAGGAAGAAATAGGCGTTTCTGATTCTGAAGATCTAATTACCCTTGATCTAAGGGAGCGTGAATCCATCTTTTACAGTCCTCCTAGAAATGAATCTTGGTACCTTGCATTAACCAATTTTTTAGACAACTCAGTAGGTTTTTCTACACCTCGTACTCCGGTTCCACCTAGAGGAATTCATTCTCCTGTAAATATGTCTGGTCAGTCATCTGTGTTTTCACAAAGTCCTGAATCATTTTTACATGGCGGTCCTTCTGTTCCTACTGGGTATCAATCACTTTCTGGTACCTTTGCGGGAGCATCTCCTCAACCCGTTGATCATGGGTTATTAGTTGGAAACAGTGGTAATGTACCATTGAGTATAGGTGACGTTTATATGATGTCAGGTTCAACTCCCATTAACCAACCTCAAGGTGGCCAATTACCGCCTGGGGGGCAACCTTCGTTAATGCCTGGGGGGCAACCTCAAGGTACTTCATTCGTGACTGGGGGGCAACCTCAAGGGTATCAACCCCAGCCTCAATATGTACCCCAAAGTCAACCTCAGTATCAATATCAACCTCAAGGATGGCAACCTCAAGGATGGCAACCCCAAGGGTATCAACCCCAAGGGTATCAACCTCAAGGATACCAACCTCAAGGTCAAGGTCAACCCCAGTATTCGTATTTACCTCAAGGTTATCAACCTACGGGTCAATACCCTGGTCAAGGTTATCAACCACCTCAAGGGCAATCATATGGGATTGCACCTTACAGTTATCAACCCTATCCTCAATACGGCTATGGATCTCAGTATCCTCAACCTGTTACGAGTCAATACCCTGGAATGTTAACATGGGATCCGTCACAGGGTCAACAGATGTCGCAACCAAGTATACAGTCGGTACCTCAAGCAGGACAACCTGCAGTTCCTGGTCCACCCCAGCAACTGCAACCTGTCCAGTCAAGTGTTCAGACCCCTGTAACTTCCGTAGTTACTCAGCCGCCAATTGCACCTGGTACTCCACCTCACACGGCTGCAGCAACTACCGCTTCATCTACCATGCTTACTTCTGGAGTATCGGCAGCTCCGGTTTCTACTGTCCCTGTCACCACTCCTCAGACATCTGTACCGTTGTCTGGACCCACGGTTCAAACCACAGTCCAGATGCCTGTAGGCCAACCTGGTACAAGTACGGTTGTTACTACTCAACCTCAATTTGTTCAACCTCCGTACCAGGGACAGTATCAACCTGGGCAAGCTGCCCAACAACCGGTTTACCAGTATCAACCGTATCCTGGGTACACTTATCAACAACCTCAGCTCCTGGTTCCGATCCACTACAGATCGAAAAACCTAACCCAGACTTAGTGATTAAGCCGCCCGCCAAGGGTGTACTTCGAAGGTCTGCTTTCAATCCACATGCGAGAGCAGCCCAGAATTACAACATTGTTGAAGACTTAGCTGTTTCACCTTCAGCAATGTCGGCACTCGAAGTGCTGCAATCATGTCCAGCGCAACGAAAATTGCTTTTGTCGGCTATTGGAGCTGTCGATGTTCAGGACCCGAACCTAATGATCTTTGATCTAGAAAGTAGTACACCGTGTCTCCCCCATCAAATGGCTTTCCAAATTCCAGTGATAGTCAAAAACAGGCCTATTCATCGGACTGTGATTGATGAGGGAGCTTCTACGTGTATTATGTCGATTCAATGTTGGAGATCGCTTGGTTCTCCTTCGTTGAACCAATCCCCCACCATCCTTAAGGCCTTTGATGGCCGTGGGTTCCGTCCGTTTGGTATTCTACAAGAATTGCCTATAGGGGTCGAAGGTAAAACCGTTAGTCTGGATGTGGAAGTGGTTGATGCCCCTCTAGACTACAACCTTCTTTTGGGTCGAAGTTGGTCATATGCTATGACAGCGGTCGTTTCATCGGTCTTCAGAGTCATTAAGTTTCCACATAACGGTAAGATCGTGACTATTGATTAGCTGACATACTTTTCATCCGACCCAACCTCTTTAGAAACTATCCAGCATGTTGGTAAAACGACAATCCCTTATAGGGACATTGGTGTAGGTTTAGTTAAGGATTCCGGTTTACTGGGAACTTTTCCTCTCCCTCCACTCAATGCAGACCCTTCGTTTGCAACAATTCATATGATCACGTCAGAAAACATTATTTATGATGATCCTTGGTATGTTCCATCTGACTCTGAGCTAGACTCACTCGGTGATGTTATGCCGTTGAGTCCGTATGAGATTGCTTATGAAGCTCTTATGTCTTTTACCGATTTCCATTCAACCGAAACCGACCAAATGAATGTGGTCAGTGAAGAGTCACTTTTCACCTCACCCTTAGAACGGATAACGTTTCCCGAAGAAGTGTCATCTGACGAACAACTTCGCGAAATCCTAAGTGTAGATGATCTACCATGGGAAGATCTCCATCACAGATCTTCGTTTTTACCTAAGGGCGATGCATTTGAAAATGATTTTTCATCTATCTTTACCGCTGAATATGTCAAAGACGCTCAGGATCCAACGAAACATTCTGATTCAGAGCTGAATTTAGGGAATATTTCTCGTACTACTCCCATTGATATTTCAGTGAAGCCCGGAATCGAGGAGAACATTCATATAGGTGCCGCATGTACTGAAGAAGAAATCCAAACTTACAAGGCCCTATTCCAAGAATTCCGCGACGTGTTTGCCTGGTCTTACGAGGAAATGCCGGAATTGATCCTGCCATTGTTGTTCATGAAATCAAAACCTACCCGGATGCTAAACCCATTCGGCAACGGTTGCATCAGATTCACCCTCGAAAAGCGGCTGCGATTAAAGCAGAAGTCGAAAAGCTGTTGAAAGCAGGTTTCATTTATCCAATCCCGTTAACGGATTGGGTATCGAATATTGTTCCCGTCAATAAAAAACAAGGAACAATAAGAATCTGTATCGACTATAGGGATATCAATCGAGCTTGTCCAAAAGACAACTATCCTACGCCTTATATCGATCAAATTATTGATGATTGTGCCGGAAGTGAGATGTTTTCCTTCATGGATGGTTTCTCAGGCTATAATCAAATCAATATTCTACCTGCCGACCAACCAAAAACGGCATTCATTTGTCCATGGGGGACATTTGCTTATTGCAAGTTACCTTTTGGACTTAAGAATGCCGGGGCCACTTTTCAACGGGCGATGTCTTATGCATTTCATGACATCAAACACATTGTGCAACCCTATCTCGATGATTTGCCTGCTCATTCTTTACAACGAGCTGATCACCTTGTCCACCTACGAGCAATATTTATGAGGTGTAGGCATTATCGAATTCGGTTGAATCCCCACAAGTGTGTTTTCTGTATAGAAACAGGTCGATTGCTGGGATTTGTTGTTTCAAAAGCCGGCATTCGCGTCGATCCCTCGAAAGTCGAGGCTATCATCAAATTGCCTCCTCCTTCGAGTTTGCGCCAACTCCAAAATTTGCAAGGGAAAGCGAACTTTTTACGCCGATTCATCCCAAACTACGCCGAGGTCACTAAAGGTTTTACACGGTTGTTGAAACAGAACGCACAATTCTTTTGGGACGAGATTGCCCAACAATATTTTGATGCATTAAAACACGCGTTGACCCATGCACCGTTATTGCATCCTCCCAACTACAACCAGGACTACTTCTTATACCTCGCAGCTTCGCATTCCACCATTGGAATGGTGTTAGTTCAAGAAGATGAATTCAAAGCAGAGCATGTGATATATTATCTTAGTAGAACCTTAAATCCCACTGAGTTAAAATATTCGCATGTGGAGAAATTGGCCCTGGCAGCCGTTCAAGCTGTCCAGCGTTTTCGTCACTACATTCTTCTCCGCAAGACTACAGTTATTTCGGATTGCAACCCTATGATTTATATTTTGACAAAACAACTGCTAGGGGGCAAGTACTCTAAATGGATTGTTATCCTGCAAGAGTTCGACTTGGAGTTCGAGAAGTCCAAGTCTAAGAAATCTTTAGTTTTTGCGGAATTGATGTGTGATTTCCCGAGTGCTGACACAGAGACTGTGGCAGAGGAGTCCATTGCGGACGAATCTTTGTTTCTTATTAGCACTTTAGATCCGTGGTATGGGGATATAATCATCTATCTCCAAACCCAAACCTTTCGGCCTGAAGCTTCCAAGGAAGACCGTCGAAAAATTCGGTTTCGATCCCAGCAATACAGAATTATTGGAGATACACTTTATCGACGGGGGGCAGACTTAGTTTTTCGACGTTGTTTAACTCACGAAGAGGCTGAGAGAGTTTTGAATGATTGTCACTCTGGAGCATGTGGCGGTCATATGTCTGGGTATGCCACAGCTCAGAAGGTGTTGCGCGCTGGCTATTTCTGGCCGTCTATGTTTAAAGATTGTATCCTTGCTGTCAGAACATGCCACAACTGTCAAGTGTTTGATCGAAAGATGCGCGCTCCACCTGCTCCTCTCCACCCTATAATTGCCGCTGGTCCATTCGCCAAATGGGGCATTGACTTTATTACTTGTAACCCTCACTCGGCCGGGGGGCATGCGTATATCATCCTCGCGGTTGATTATTTTACAAAATGGGCCGAGGCGATGCCTACATTCGACGCAAGCGGCAAGACAGCTGCAGTTTTCGTATTCAATCATATCATAACTAGGTTTGGTGTCCCACAAGCAATCATTACTGACCATGGGAGCCATTTTCGAAACGTCATGATGACTGAGCTTACAAGCCAGCTTGGTTTGCGCCACGATAGCTCTACTCCTTATTATCCGCAAGCCAACGGTTTGGTTGAGTCAATCAACAAAGTTCTAGTCATCATGATTCGACGGATCATTGGTATCCATCGAACGAATTGGCATAACATGTTATTTTCGGCGCTATGGGCATATCGAACTTCAGTGAAAAATTCAACAGGTTTCACCCCTTTCCAGCTAGTTTATGGCTTAGAAGCTGTGTTACCTATTGAATGCGAAATCCCATCACTTCAAATGGCTGTCGAATTACTTCCAGCTACTTCCGAAGAGGAGAAACGGTTATTATACTTGGCTAAATTAGATGAGACTCGACGTGACGCTACTTTAGCTATCGAGACTCACGCGAAACGAATGAAAGCTCAGTACGATAAAAATGTAACCCCTCGAAGTTTTTCGGAAGGAGACCTAGTACTATTATATGATCAAGCTAACGATAAGCTAGGTGCCGGAAAATTCGTTCCCATGTGGCATGGGCCCTACATTGTAAAGCGAAAGCTAGCAAAAGGGGCTTATGAGTTAGTTGATTTTGATGGGGACTCTTTGGGTAAACCCAGAAATGGACTTTACCTAAAGAGGTATTATGCTTAAAATGATGGGTATGGAGAAATTTTTAGATAGGTTAGATTTCCTTTCTAGCTAGCAAGTGTGTTAGTTTAGTCAGTGTGCTTAGCTTAGCGAGTGTGGTTTTTCGTCATTATTCTGGCTTATCTTGGTTTTACTCTTGATATTGTAGATGTCGACGCCTCTCCAAACATACATTGGATTTGCTGATGGTGCTTGTCGTAATACACGGAATATCTCTTCCGCAGCTTGGGTTATCTATTCGCCCTCTGACGAGTTAGTTTCTATGCATGGGGTAAGCCTCGGTCAAACAACGAATAACATTGCAGAATACAGCGCAGTGGTTGAATTATTATCCGAATCTATTTCATTTGGAATTCGACGTTTGATAGTGAGGTTAGATTCTGAACTTGTTGTATTACAGCTTAATAGAGTTTATGCCATTAGAAATCCTGTGTTATTAAGGTTGTTTTTGAGAGTGCGTCTCTTGGAACGTGAATTTGATTACATTGAATATCAACATATTCCAAGGTCTTTGAATACATTAGCAGATGCAATTGCTTCTCGAATGTTGGACAGACATTTACGATAATCATGCAAGTAAATTTAAAAACATTTCATCACATATGTTAAACAAGATAAGCCGGTAATAGTGATATATATAGATAGAAGTGTGTCAAAAAATATATACATCGTCTTCGATCATAGGTTTAAAACACCTTATGATCGGCAAAATGATAGTACAAAAAGTCAAAAATGTCACATGTGACTACAAAAGTGACTAGTCAATCACTGGTGGTGCTCTCTGTACGACACCACTGCGCGGGCTACCTTACGCAAAAATCTCCTAAACGGTCCAGGGACCGCGACTACGAAGCGCTGAAGCCTGATAGGAATGTCATCCATAGTAGTCTCAGGTATATCTGCCGTGAGACGCTCTAGATCATGCTCCAACTCAGCTAGTACTTCTGCTGTCGCATCCTGTGGGGCCGGTACCGGTGCAGCTGGATGTAGTCTATCATAAGGCCGGAGGTTGGCTGGACGCTGTGGACCAACATCTGCATTTTGAAAAAGTTTACTATTAGTTTTGAGACGATATATATAAAAAAATACAAAAAATACATAACTAGAAAACTTGTGAAAATAAAAAGTACCTCTGTCGTCCCATTGTTCTCCCTGTGCAAGAACCATGTCCGGATCACCTCTGAAATCCATTCCGGCATACGGAAAGTCCTGTATCACAAAAAGCTGGCCCTCTAACCAGTCAAAATAACTATCTGAGAATCGAACTACTGTCACGCCCTCGTCAGGATGCCGGGCCATCACCGCAACCCATCGTATCAGCTTTGGCTGCTGGGGACCCAAGATATCAACAGTGAGTTGCTGAGGGATCAGCATTGGAATTCTCTCCAAGGCAAAGCTCACGACTATAGGCCCATATCCAAAAGTCTTTAGTCGTCCGTTCTTTGCCTTGGTCAGTTGGCTCTTCATATGAGCCGACACAGCTTCACACCAGTTGAAAATGGTGCCTTGGTAACAGTCAATTGCCATCCGCATTTGGGATCCGGAAGCAATGTGTAAAGCGGCCGCGCCGCAAATTCTGGTAACCGTGAACGTTATGACTTTGAGTTCCGGTAGAGTGATGTGTTTTATCTCTATGCCTTTTGAATGGTGAGCCCCACGTGTGCACCAATCCTCGCGGAGACTATCAAGGGATTGGCCACCCGGCCTAGTCCCCGCAAGACTGAGTTGCTCACCTCTGTTTGGCAAGCCAGTGAGAAAGTATACATCCGAGGGCTCTATCTCGAGCTGGTGCCCTCCTATGTAAAAGCATTGTTCTTGTACGTTCCATCGCTCAACCAGCCATTCCAAGAATCTTACCTGGCCCCTCATGCCCGGTATGGTCCAATATTTGTATAATCCGCATGCTCTTAGGGCATCCAGGGAAGGTTGATGATTTATTGCAGCTTCATCTTCCTCTACATGCTCTCTTTCTCTCCAGTCTAACATGATTAATGCCCTGCATATCAAAAATAGCAATTAGAAATTGATTTGGGAATTTTTGGTGGTTTTTTGAGAGAGTTGGGGTTTTGAAATGCGCGTTTCTCGAAGGACGCACCCCAGCTTTGTAGCACAGGGCGCCCGGACGCATCTGGCCTGAAGGCGGGCTGCGTCTTCCGACCGTTTTCCCGTATGAGAAAAAGTCGGGGGACGCAGGTCACCCGAAGGGCACCTGCGTCCGCCGAGAGGCGCATTCCAAAACCAAAACCCTCCCAAAAAATGAAACTAAGACCTAAAAATTAATTCTAAACGGATAGAAATGCAGAGTAGGATGTGTAAAATACCTGGATGAGACGGCGTTCGATTCCGACGGTCAGATTTTCCGCAGCGACCACGGGAAGTTTCTTGTCAAAAGCTCCTTTTTCAACCTCAACAGTGAAACGGTAAAAATGATATGGTAAAAGGTCTTTTTATAGGTTTTTTGGATGAATTAGTTCATTTTTTACCATGAAAAGATGTTTTTGAATGTATTTTTGCCTATTTTAAACAGGTATGAGTAATGTGTTGCTTTTGTGCAGGACAAAGGGATTTCGAGGGAAATTGTAATTTTTCACAAACAAAAATATCAGAGTCATCTTTTAAGCCCTTTTCTGACTCCTAAAACATGAAAAGATCGCCGAGTGTTTCTTTTTCACTCGTTAAAACGGAATTAAAAGACGGTCCCCTTTTAGCTCTTTTCTGACCGCAAAATCAGGAAAAGATTGCCGGGTTTTTGTCGTTTCGAACTCGATAAGGAAATAAAACGACGTGTCCTTGATCGCTTTTTACTTTTCAGGTCAACGACACTATTATGAAAGTACTCCTTGGTCGCAAGATCAAGCGGTTCCCCCAGGTATTGTTTTATACTTTTTCGGGCTTGAGGGACACAAATATACGAAAAAGTTCAACGTGGAGTCTTCTTTAGTTTTTTCAGACTCTCTAAAATTGAAAAACGCCGAGTTTCTCCTATACTGGGCTCGTTAAACTTTTACAGTAGAGGACCTGTTCAATTACAAACAGGAACGAACCACTCCTTCCTAGGGTTCGAATTTAAACTAGGTTGGACTCGTTCGAAGGATGAGCTTATAATCAAGCATATGTTATCCTCCTCAAGCTTGTTAAAAATAAAGAGGTACTTGCCAGAAATGGTGGGGGAAAAGAGAGAAGAATGAACCTATTTGTCACCTTTTGTCTCAGAAGAAACTTTATTACCACTCTTGAACACGACACTTTTCATTCACCTGGGTTGGGAAATCTTTTACCTCACAGTTGACCAAATCACTTTGAAAGTCTTTAACCGGGTTTTAACTTTGAGTTATTCGTCACCAAGCCATCTGTTGTGTCGTTATGTGTTCAAGAGGTCTGCAAGAAAAAAACTTTCATCTGCAAAATACTTGTCATCCATTTGACCATCCCTGAGTCAGTCCTTACAGCAACATTTCTTCAACTTGAACAATGATTTCGTGTTGCGGGCTTGCCTGCAACGGGTCGCTTTCTATCGACATCGACACATTATCTAGAAAGATGACTTAGGAATCGACAACACCTTGAAGTCTGCATGCATCAATGGCAGGTTTCTCGCCTTTGACGTCAGTTTACATCATTGACTTTCGATCAAAGGATTCCGTGAAGTGTTCGACATCAAAACATCTATTCACATTTCACGGGTTGTGCTTGGTACTTTGAGAACCATTGACATTACTGGTGGTCTCTCTCACGCTTGTTAACAGTTTACATCATCGACTGGTAATCAAGTGGTTTCTAACATGTTCGACATCGAATCATTTAATCACATGGCTAGAATCGTACCAATTCGGGAAGTAGAAGTGAAGACCCTGGATCTAGTTTCTACCATCCAGGCTGCGAGGAGTTTTGTATTCATTATCTATGTAGACTAATCATAAACAGATGGCTGCGTCCATACTGTGTCTACAAAAGTCTATTAAAATGATGTACTGCAAGATCATTCCTGTATCAGAATAGTTAGTCCATTAGTTAAAGTTTTGAATCTGAGTATGGGAATGCCTACCTCAGTGATGATATAATCTTATCCATGTATTTTGTGTTGAAAATTGCAGGTTCCAACCAGGCCATCCACAAGACAATCCTTGAAATGATAAAGCGCTTCACCCTTCCTAGAATTACAAAACCCTATTCTATTCCAGGCTTCGCACTTTAGGGGGCAATCTGTTACACTAAAAAATGTCACCTTGACTACTTACAGTTAGTATGGCTCAAATCAACAGTCATGCTACCCTCTTAGGCAAGTCTCATGCCTCTGTTATCCATCTCAAACTCAAAGAAGAGAGAAAGTCTTGTAAAAACTATGTTTATCACTGGGGTCGCAGGTTCTCTCTAGCCTTACCTGCGGGGACGCTGACCATGTTCACAAAATCTGCGTCCATGGACGCTCTGTATGTTAAGGGACAGGTGCGTCCCTCTGTAAAAGGCAAAATGCGCGAGTTTTATCTTGAAAAAGTTACTTGAGGTTACTTCTAGAACATTCTAGAGGTCGGTTTGATGAAATGGATGCGCCTCCAGTTGGTTCATGTATCTCTATTAAGGGGGAACTTATCCCATCAATAAGGGAGCTATCCCACCCAAAGAGGGGGATGATCCCATTGATAGTGGACCTGAATAACCTCTTTACAGCACTATAAATAAAGGCATTGAGCCAGAAGGAGAGGAGGTTGGAGCTATACATTTTCTTTGGGTAAATGCTGCAGGATTTAGGTCTTCCATTAGAGCCTTTGTGAGGAGAGATTGTCTTCACTTGATTCTACTTGGGAGAGGGTGAGCTTTGTCAAAGTAGAGGAAAACCCTTGATGGACCCTGGGAGGAACTTGCACAACACCAAGGCCAGGTTGTAAGAGTTTCTTTGTTTCGTTATTAATACAAACTGGTTTATTTTTCTCAATAGCTTGTGTTAATGAGTTATTTCATGTGTTCCTTGGTCTGCATGTTGAATATATGTTTTATTATATGAAATGCAAGTGCTTGGTAATTGTTTGATTGTTTGTGGTTGCAGGAATTGACTTGAAGGAGGAGCTCATCCGGATCGTCAAGAACGGACTTCAACAACAGCGTTTTGGAATAAGGTAAGCCTAAACACTTGTAGTTTTCATGTTGTAAAAGGTGTATTTAGAGAAAGATCACTCCATTTTGTCTTGTTTGTCATTAGAACGTCTTAGACTTCTAGGAAGGTCAGTCGTGTCCGCACCCTTGACAAATTAATGAAAAACTTACAAAACTCCTTGCATTAGAGGTAATGAACAGATCTAGAGATTTTCAGATGTAATTTTTTTGTGAAACAAGAGAAATTTTGGCCAAGTGAAAGCAATAGGAAAATGGCCACTAGGGAAGGGTTGGAAAAACTAGTGATCACTTGGGAAAAAATGAAAAACTTATAAAGCACCTCGCATTAAAGGAAATGAACAGATCTAGAGTTTTTCAGATGTAAAATTTTTGTGAGACAAGAGAAATTTTGGTTACCATATTATCATATTACTTAATGTGAAATGTGTACATATGAACAGATTTAGAATTTTTCAGATAATCCACAGTATGAACATTTTTATACCAACGTTTCAAATCCCAAGTGGGATCCATCATCAGGGCTGAAGAATGATGATAAAAGAAGAGCAGAAAGGCAGAATAAATACTAATGAGGAAGAAATTTTCAAGGAAGAACACACTGTCGGCTAGAATCTTTAATTTTATATAATTTTATTTTTATTTCATATTAATTATTATAAATAATTAACATTTAAAATAAATTAATATAATAATTCATACAATAATTAATGAAATAACTATTATATAAATTAATATAATATTAATATCATAATAATCAATTATTATAAAATAAATAATTAATTATTATTATATAATAATAATTAAATATTATAATAATAATTATTGATTAATATATTTAAATCATACTAACTAATTTAAAATATTTATTTAAACCATATTAGAAAATATATAAATATAATTAATATTTAAAATAAATTAATATAATAATTCATATATTAATAAAATAACTAATATATAAATTAATATAATATTAATATAATAATAATCAATTATTATATAATAAATAAATAATTATTATTATTAAATATTATAATAATAATTAATTAATTAATATATAAATTAATGAAATAATTATTAAATTAATATCTTTTTTATTAGATAATGGTAATTATAAATGATTAATATTTATAGTTTAACTAATATTTATAGATAGCTAATATAATAATACAAATATTACTTAATATAATATTAATATAATAATAATCAATTATTCTATAATAATTAATTAATTATTATTATATAATAATAATAATTAAATAATTAATATAATAATTAATATATTAATTAATATAATAATTTAAATTTAAATTAATATATTTAAATTATATTAGTGAACATTAGTAGTTAATATTTATAGTTAACTAATATGATAATAAATATATTAATTAATAGTTATATATAGATAGAAATCAAATTATTATAGAAAAAGAGAGGGGATAACATACCTGAGGGATGCATTACCTGGGGATGGGTTGGCGACTTTTAATTTCTTTGATCAAGGGCAGCCAGCTTCCGCTAATTTCCAAACCATTGTCTCTGTTCAGATTCTGAGGATGCTTAATAATTTCAAGAGCTTCTCTGATCTTTCGTCTTTGATGATGTTCCTCTCTTGCGATAATAGATGCATTTTCTAGAAAAATATGGTGCTTAGTCTTCAAGGAGTGTTCTGCCAATGCTGAGGTACGAGATCTTCCATTCCTGATATCAGCGCCATGTTCTTTGAGCCTTGTCTGGAGGGAGCGACCTGTTTCACCTATGTAGCTTTTTCCACAAGAACAGTCTATCTTATAGACTCCTTTAAGCTGAAGATTGTCAATATCATCTTTAACAGATTTCAAACCTTGTCTGATGGTACCGGGAGCTGAGAAATGAGTGATAATGTTCTTCTTTCTTAGGATTTTAGCGATTTTGTCTGTAACACCAAGGATATAAGGTAGAAAAATCTTACCCTGAGGTTGATCTTGCGCCTTATGCTCATGAGATGACAACTTTCTTTCAGCTCTCTCTATGGCTTTTTTAATCTCATGCTCTTTGTAGCCTATATTCTTAAAAGCTGAAACCAAATGCCTCTTTTCTTCATTCAGATGCTCTGAGTCGGAAATTCGAAGGGCTCTGATGGCAAGGGTGTTTAGAACACCAAACTTCTGGGCCGGGTGATGGTGGGAATCCGCATGGAGGTAACTTTCCGTGTGGGTTGACTTTCTGAAAACCTTGTGGCCTAGAGAGCCATCTTCCTTTCTGATGATTAGAACGTCCAAAAATGGGATGCTCATATTTTCTTCAAGTTCCATTGTAAATTTTATTTCTGGAGAGATGGAGTTTAAGTGAATGAAAAACTTATCAAGTTCTGCTTTACCATGCGTCCATTTTATGTTGGTGTCATCGACAAAACGCTTCCACCACGCCGGTTTTAAGGGATAAGATTCCAGAGCCTTCTTTTCAAAGTGTTCCATGTATAGGTTGGCTACGATCGGCGATAGGGGTGATCCCATTGCCACACCTGATGTCTGCTCATAAAATATTCCTTGGAAGGTGAACACTGTTGACCTTAAGCAGATTTCAGCCAGCTTTGCAGTCCCTGGATCAGTAACATCTTTTATAACTTGAATGGCTTCATCAAGAGGAATCTTTGTGAATAAGGATACCACGTCAAAGCTAACAAGAATGTCATCACGCTCCATCCTTTCATTTTTAATTAGATTCACAAAGTCATGGGAGTCTTTGATGAAGGAATCAGTATTTCCGACCAGGGGTTTAAGGATTTTAGCAACATATTTAGCAAGTTCATAGGTTGGGGAGCCAATAGTATTAACTATCGGTCTAAGGGGAACCCCTTCCTTATGGATCTTGGGTAATCCATAGATTCTAGGGATGGTTTCACAAGATGGGGTTAATTTCTTTTTTAATTTCTCGACGAGGTATGTTATCCCCTCTCTTTTTCTATAATAATTTGATTTCTATCTATATATAACTATTAATTAATATATTTATTATCATATTAGTGAACTATAAATATTAACTACTAATGTTCACTAATATAATTTAAATATATTAATTTAAATTTAAATTATTATATTAATTAATATATTAATTATTTAATTATTATTATTATATAATAATAATTAATTAATTAATTATTATAGAATAATTGATTATTATTATATTAATATTATATTAAGTAATATTTGTATTATTATATTAATATTATATTAGCTATTTATAAATATTAGTTAAACTATAATTACCATTATGTAATAAAAAAGATATTAATTTAATAATTATTTCATTAATTTATATATTAATTATTATATTAATTAATTAATTATTATTATAATATTTAATAATAATAATTAATTATTTTATTAATATATGAATTATTATATTAATTTATTTTAAATATTAATTATATTTATATATTTTCTAATATGGTTTAAATAAATATTTTAAATTAGTTAGTATGATTTAAATATATATTATTTAGTTAATTATTATATTAGTTAACTATAAATATTAATCATCTATAATTACCAATATGATTTAAATATATTAATCAATAATTATTATTATAATATTTAATTATTATTATATAATAATAATTATTTATTTATTTTATAATAATTGATTATTATGATATTAATATTATATTAATTTATATAATAGTTATTTCATTAATTATTGTATGAATTATTATATTAATTTATTTTAAATGTTAATTATTTATAATAATTAATATGGAATAAAAATAAAATTATATAAAATTAAAGATTCTAGCCGATAGTGTGTTCTTCCTTGAAAATTTCTTCCTCATTAGTATTTATTCTGCCTTTCTGCTCTTCTTTTATCATCATTCTTCAGCCTAGCCGACAGTGTGTTCTTCCTTGAAAATTTCTTCCTCATTAGTATTTATTCTGCCTTTCTGCTCTTCTTTTATCATCATTCTTCAGCCCTGATGATGGATCCCACTTGGGATTTGAAACGTTGGTATAAAAATGTTCATACTGTGGATTCTCCGATCACTTCAAAAGACACAAACCACAGATCTCTTAAATCCAAAATTTTTCAGATGTAATTTTTTTGTGAAACAAAAGAAGATGTGCACATATGAAAAGTGTCACGTGAAAATGCAAAAGGACAACTAATCCTCCATAATCCAGATTTGAAGTTTTTACTAAATTATTTTGATACTATATGAAATTGTTTTTCAAATCATGATATAATCATATCAAAATAACAAACCTCCAAATTATTTCCTTTTAATTTTTTTCTCCATATACAGTTATTTAGTGCAATGTCTTTTATCATCTTGTTCATATTAGAAAAATCCACATGCTTTATTTATAATTCAGACAGTTTGTACTCTATTTATTTATAGTTGAAATGTTTTGTACCTTAACAAAATTGATTCCTCTCGTGTTTGATAATGATCCCTTTAGATTAATGATTTACAATTCAAATAAAAAAAACCATTTATTTTATTTATATGAAATACTTTTCTCTAAACAATATGTAAAATACAATTTAAATTTAAATTTATTAAACTAATATTTAAAAAACTAAAATTAAAATTACTTAAAATTTATCCATCTATAATATGTAGATAATTAATTAAATATCAAGCACTAACAAAATCTCACATATGATATAATTATATTATTATATTTATTATTAGTGTAACATGTCAAGGTTTCCTTAATATCCTAGTTCTGACTTGAAAAGAAAGCTCGAGATCCTTGCAGCCTTTCATCGGAAGGAATATGCCAATAGGTAACAGTGCTGATAAAAGAGTAACAGGTTCCAAATAGTGTAGCTCCCAAAACATTTCCAGAAACAAGGCCTGTTAAGTTAATGCAAGGGTTGGTTTAATGAGTAAAATATGTCACTAGATACCTAATACAAAAAATCAAAATGTAAGCAAAGCTTACAAACTGAGTAAAGCTTGCTTGCAGAGAAGCTTATGAAGTTCGTAGAAATTGGTAATTGATACAATTTATTCATTCAGTGCATAATGTGAAACAAAATATCTCTTAAAATTAAAAAAATTATGGTTCACTTTTCAGATTCTTCAATTGTTCTAGTAATGATGCTTCCATTCCATTTATTTCTAATAATACCATCCAAAACAATATAAGAATTAAGAGAAAGTACCACCTAAGTACTGATAGTCTTCCTCTTGTTCATTGACAGGAGACAAATTTTCATATCCTTCATCAAGCCTTGCATATTCCTCATCAACAGAGCCTTTTAATTCATCTTCTTGCTTAATGCTTGAGTCATCGAGTTCTTCTTTGAAATCAGTAGGAGGAACTTCATCTGGTTCTTCATCACTGCTTGGAAGTTGGTACTGACAATTCTTCAGTAAACCACTTTGCAGGTCCATCAGAGTGCCTAAGTGAGGTTGAAAATGAAGAGTAATGACTAGTTATTTCATTGCCATCGATGCTACTGGCATGGATTGTGCCAGAACTATCATAAGGACAGGAACTAATACCAAAATTAGCAAACCGGAGGTTAAAGTGTTCTTCCTTTCCCATCTTTATCTCTAAAGGTGCATATATAGCACTCACGACTATCACTTCCATAGTTTCCCATCTTTATCTTTAAAGGTGCATACATGGCACTCATGATTATAATCATAGTTTTCATTGAAAATGTAATGAAGAATTGGTTTTTTCCTGAGTAGTTTTTTGGTCGATTTTATTTAAAATTTGGTATAGATTTTTAAAATTTAAAATTTAATTTTTTAATTTACAAATATGAAAGGGATTTTTTTTTTTTTATAGTGGGGAATTTATTTATACATTCAAAATGTGAGTGCATGATGTGTTGGTTGGGGCCGTTGGCTTTCGCACCCCAGCCACGTTCGATTCCTGCTGGAGCTGCGCGATGCTGCAGCACATGTGTTTCGATGACGACATAATTCTGCTCGCTTCGGGGATAAATGTTGTACGATGAAATCTGCTCTATGTTGTATGATGATTCTTCAGCAGGATGCTCCTCCCCCACTGTAAAAAACAAATAATCCAAGCTCACTAAAAATTGTATTGTCCATTCTTGCCGAGAAAAAAAAAAATTGGAAAATTAGTTATACTAAGCCGTTTGAAAATCTAATGGACACCGTTTGAAAATCTAATATAGATGATCAAAGTCAAAGAGTTCCACTTAACTACTATTTAATTGGGGTAATATTTAAAATTTCCAAATTTACAATCAATCTAAAGATTACCTGAATTTTACTATATCAAATAGTCCTGCATTTTCCATAGATCCATCTGTATTAAGTTTTAAGAAGGCTGAATTTTACTATGTCAACTAGTCCTGCATTTTCCATAGTTCCACCTGTATTAAATTTTAACAAGGGCTGTGACAATGTCGAAAAGAGCCATGTCTCTGAATAAACCCTTTAGCTAGTTGAATTTGTTCACCTGCCTGTTGTCCGCGTAAACAACTAAATATTGAAGCGGAATAGTTATTGATTCCTCACGTTCACATATTCTGCATGCTATAATCAAATCCATTATTTGGTCGGACTAACATCGCGATATTCAGAATAGTACCACAAAATATATCTAGAAATTTCTCCCCTGATATTCGCGATATTCAGAATAGTACCACAAAATAAATTGCTTCCTGCATAAAGCTGGTTTCCTGTCATTGTTACTAAGACACCCTGTTCATGCACTGCAGCTTTTTCCAGATTTTCTTTAGCAAAATGGAAACCTGTGAACTTATCTTTTCTGATCTCAGAAGACTTTTGATTGAACTTCCAATCATGTCAAGGTAGACAAGAGTTTTGTTCATATCTCAAAACCTTTTTGGTAATATTAAAGTGGCACTGTTAGCAACCCATCAATTTCAATGTGCTCTGTAAATTTGGACACGTATAATGAAAAGAGTTTTTAACTTTTGGAAAAACTGAGAAGTGATTTTCTCCTGTCCATTCACCCTGCGAATCTTCGTCTAGTACAATGATATAGAATAGTTCAGTACATTTGTCATTGCCTACTGGTTAAAAGACCTGTCGCAACTTCAAATATTTGTTCAGAACGATGTTGGATAGCTAAAATTAGAAGTAAAATCTTTATGTTGTTGCTTCTGGAAAAGCTGTGAAACGTCTCAATCTCTGTGGCTGTTCTGGTTCAAATTTGAGTCATCTTTAAAACAAATTTCACAAAATGCATGAATTGGTAATGTGAAACTGCTTCTTGATGTACAAACAAAGCTCTCCAATAGTATTTCTGCTAGAACTGAACAAGAAATGTGTTGAAAGTTTCAAATAATGGCGTTGGTGTAGATTTAACAAGAAAGGCCTCATTTATATCGACCCATATGCAAGACTTTGGTGTATGCAAGACCACTCTGGATGACCTTGCAAATGCAATTGAAACTCAACTTGGCAAATACAAATTCTGGAGACATAAAAAGCAAGAAGTAGCCTCTAAATTCACCTACACAGCTTAAACGATGTCTAGTGACCAGGAAACATTTAAATATGAAAACATTATTTTCATAATAAAATCACAGTCAAAATAAACTAGTCAATCAAGGGGTTTGTCATCAGTATTTGGCACAAGGTGTATGTTGGTTTTACATTTAGAAGGACAATTTGGATCTTTTGCATGGGGATACTCTTTGTATGGCTATTTTAGTGAATTACTATCGTGTGATCTGTTGTGCACACTGTAGACTGTCATTTCAACCTAGTTGGCTGTCAACGGAACAGTGGATACAATAGATCATGTGAGCATGTCTACAGAAGGACTGACAATCATGCACGGATTCAAGGATCAAAACAGGAAGTAAAAGCCTGGTTTCTGATGGTAAAACAAAGGCGCGTTCAAATAACAAGGATGAAGCTAGGCCAGTTGAAGTTGAAAACATTGATCTCCAAGCATAGAATGAAAATAAGACACAACTGGGATGCTCTGAATTTGAATTTGGTTTTTATTTACCCAAAGAACCTTTGGGGCATACCATGGTTCTGATTTTAGAGCATCTTGATATTTAAGATTTTAAGGTAGCATGTAATACCCACAGTTTCACCCCAAGTTATAACATATTCTTTTAAATATTATTTATATGTTGGTGAGCCACTTTGTTTTGGGATGGAGAGTTTGTGTGAATATTAAGTTGTAAATTCTATATGTTCAAAATTATTTTTTAATCACACTCATATAATGATAAATACATCACTGGTCTAAACTAAGTTAGACAAAAGCGTATGGGGACTAGGACTCCACAAGAGACAAACGGAGCTAAGGATTTACAAGAAAGAGTCTAGTTAAATAAATATTAAATTATCACTGTTATCGCATGATTATTATATCCTAAGTGGCTAAGTGATGGGAGAATAGTTCTTTGAGTGCCATTTGTCAAAAAGAGAGCATGCACATATAAAGTTTGAACTTGGTGGATTTATATGCACAATTTTCCTAGGGTTGCCTCAAGAAAGGTTGAAGCTCCAGAGAAAAAATTGTCTAGGATAGGTTTCCCTTGGGGATCCATAAATGGTTGTGAATATTTCATTGGACAGTTTGTCACAACAAATCTCATAATATTATACTTAAAATCTGAAATCTATACTATGAGGATTAATTTTTTCTTAGATTTATGGATTCATTAATCACTGTATTATGCTTATGTATGCAATAGATAAAATATGAAAATAACGAACAACAATGTAATCCCACGCACGACAATGAACATAATATATGATCTAGGAAATCCTTATAGGAGAAAACCTAGCTGGAAGGTTAGGCTACCTTGCTCTCTCTTTCTTTGAATGGAAATGGATGCAAGTACAAAGGAGTGAGACCCATGACTTGTGGGTTGTTACAGTATACAAACCCTCTCTCTTTGCTCTTTCTACATCCACTCTCAGCTACTCTATTCACCTATGGAACAAAATGCACTTCTATATAATGGAACCCTTATTCCTCCTAGTGGCCTGGTTATAACATAGTTTGATAGCCAACTAGGGGTTAAATTTGATCTATTCAAACCTTCATATGGGTTACAACTTGACCTTCTAGAGTTTTCTTCAAAGTTCCCACGTGGCTAGTTCATTTTCCATGATTAAAGCGGTCGGTGGTCAATTTTGATAGGTAAAATTTCGAGAGGCGTAATTTTTTTATACGAGCTATGATTGAGGTGATTCTTGCACTTTTAGAGAGGTATTGATGTGGGTGGTCATTTAAGGCCTTAAAAAGGCCCTTGAAGTTTTTCACTTGAAATTTTCCAAAGTGGGATCTTTGGTAAAAATGACCCTGCAAGTTGATTCATCCAAGTTTTCCACTATCAAAGCATTGAGATGGATGAAAAATAATATATTGATCCAATCTAGTCCACCCAGTGTGAGGTTTTGAGGGTTCCTAAAGACTGCATTATAGTGGTTGGAGTTCTTCTTTGTGCCACAACTCAAAGATTTCCTATAGCCGAACTATGTTGGAGCCTTAGAAGGGAAGTGAGACTGCTTGACGGATTGCCTAGTAGAAAGGAGGGTACACTTCTTTGGATTATGTAATTTGAAGGGGATGAGAATGTGACTGGATTTGCTACTAGAATCCGGTACCTTGGTTCAACCATTGTTTGTGCTAACTTTGAGACCTAGTTGGATTAGGTAGATTTTTCCTTGGTGGAGTCATCGCCCTAGATTGAGAGGTGACCTACCATTGAGGGAGTTAAAACATTAGTCTATATTTGGCTAGAATGTTTGATGCTTGCAACTAGTTGGTGCTTCTGTTTAAGGAAAACATTATATGTTATATACCTTCATGTTGTGTATAATGTGTCTTTTTATATGTTGAACTTTGTCATATTATGCATATTATTATTTTGTGTGTTATTATAAGTATGCATTGAATAACATGTGGTTTGATCGCATAAGTGTATCAAATGTAGGGCATGTTGTTACAACTTGGATATCAGAGCTTTGTTGGCATAATTAATAGATTATGTCAAGGAAATTTTAAAAATGCAGTGTGTGTTAGAGGTTCAATTATGCTAACATATGTCTAGAAGTGATTTTTGGGTGTGTTACAAATTGGTATTAGATCAATGGTTACTATACTATGCTTACATGGACTAGACATTAGAGGGTAGAACAAAAATTGTGGAGGTAATATTTTCAAAAATTTCTTGCGGGAATTGAGTAAGGAAACCCCAATTTTTGGACTAAGGGAGGTTGAGTGAATAACCTACATATCAAATTGGGCTGAATTATGAAGTTGTAGAGTATAACCCCACCAAAAGTTCATGGAAATCAAGCAACATTAGGTGAAATTGGGCAAACCCCCCAAATACTAGTTAAATCTATCAAAAAGATAGTTTAGGAATGTTCAAATATGAGGCATAGAGGTTGAACTGACATGTACAAGGTTGAAATTTACTATGGGAAGCTTAATCCAAAGCTTCTACAGTACCCATGAAGGAAAAATTTTGAAAATATGCATTTTTGACAAAATTGGGAAAATTGAATTTTTGAAAAAATTAAAATTTTCTATACAAGTGACATGTGGACTCGTATGTGGATTTCCATGGCAGCAATGTCAAGAGGTTGAGTGCACATGTGGTAGTGTCCAAGAAGGTCGAGATATGGGTTGGGTTGCACTGGTGGTTAACCCGTAGGTGATGTTGGTGCCATGACAACAAAGGAAATTTATTAGACTTTGATAAAGTGGTTTTTAAAATGTTCCTTAGAGGGATGTAACTAGTAGAATGATACTATATGGCATGAGGGTGGTAAGTCGTTTGCAAGACTTCGGTGCCAAATTAATGGGTGTGCTTCTCAAATCCCTATAATCATTGTCCACCATTGATATACAATTAATGATAAGGAAGTTATGCACCTCCTTGGGAATTAATCAAGCATGAGTTAGTGACTCGTAACAAATATTCACTATAGATCTTATACCTATGGTGGAAAACTGTGCACCAAAGGTAAAGGTGCGAGATGGGACCTACCCATGTCCATGACCATTCACAAGGTGCCAACTGGGAAACCGTGTATAGGTGGGGCTTGCAAATAAAATAAATAAATAAAACAAACTAAAGGGGAAAGGAAAAGGAAATAAGAGAAAAGAGAGAGAAGGGTGGCAACAAATAATGATGGAGTAGGGCTCGGGTGGTGGAGAGGGGTCACTTGGTCTCACCTCAAGTTGCCAACTAGACTCTCAGGGTACCATATCAGCCATGTCGTGTAAGAAAAATGACATAATAACAACAATGTCTTATGTTTCTTCAAGTCTAGAGCCAAAAAATCATTTTGGCCATAAAAGTAACATATTAACTACAAATTAGGTGAAACTTGTAGGTTTTAACCCTGTACAGAAATTACCTGCATACGAATTCTTAAACAAAGAAAATAAACAATGCGAGAGCATAACCCATAAAACACATATGCACAAAGATTTTTCCCTGGATCCCAAAACCGGGACTACCAGCTTGATTTTTCATTATGTTCCTTTCAATGTTACAATACATATTTATACATGCCGAAGCATCCAATACCATGGACCGAAAAACCATCGCGTCCAATACCATGTGCGAAAATCATGCACAAAACCATAGGTAGGTTCGCCCAACCTAATATAGGGTCCAAAAAAATTTTTCCCAGGGCGCTGCCCCGAACCCCGTAGAGGGGGGCTACCCGCCCCCCTCAAACCCCCCGGACAGGGGGGGCTGCCGCCCCCCCTGTGACCCCCCCGCTGCGTAATCGGCGCAACGAAGGGGGGCTTCCGCCCCCCTCTAACCCCCCGTTTCACTACGTAGGTTAGTCGTGGAAAGAATATAACACAACCCAACAATCTCCCACTTGTTGTTTTCTTTCCACAGGGGGCCACAGGAGAGCTTAGTCATTTTTCCAGCCCTGAAACACCCATTGTTTCTCTACACCAAGAGAACTTCTCAGAGCTCACAGATTTTGTCAATGCATCTGCAGTATTCTTCAAAGTGTCCACCTTTACCAGCAACACCTTTTTGTCTTCTATCATATCCCTCACAAAGTGATACTGAACATCAATGTGCTTTGTCTTTGAATGATAAGCAGGGTTCTTTGCCAAGAAAATTGCACTTTGGCTGTCACAGTCTATTCTTATAGCTCCCTGTACTAACCCCATACTTGAACACGATCTCTGCAACCAAACTGCTTCCTTGCTTGCATGAGTGGCTGCCATGTATTCTGCCTCTGTAGTTGATAGTGCCACTACAGATTGTTTCTTACTCATCCAACTGACTGCACCTACAAATAGGTTAAACACATACCCACTTGTAGATCTTCTCTGATCCAGATCTCCAGCCCAGTCTGCATCAACAAAACCATGAATATCCAACACTCTGTCCAATCCTGGTCTTCCTTGGTAGCACAAACCATAATCATTAGTGCCACGCAAATACCTGAAAACCCGCTTCACTGCTGTCCAGTGCTCCTTCCCAGGTTTTGACATAAACCTGCTCAATACTCCCACTGCATGTGAAATGTCTGGTCTAGTACAGACCATTGCATACATTAGGCTACCGACTGCACTTGCATATGGAACACGGGACATGTCCTCTTCCTCTTCTTGTGTCTTGGGACACTGTTCAGCAGATAACCTCACACCTACAGGAATAGGAACCTTCACCGGTTTACTATCCTGCATATTAAACCTCTGCAGTATTGTCTCGACATACTTCCTCTGGTTTAACCAGAGCTTCCTCTTTGCCCGATCTCTTTTAATTTCCATGCCCAAAATATAGTTTGCAGCACCAAGATCTTTCATGTCAAATTTGGAGGACAATTTGGTCTTCAAATCTTGGATAATTTCTTTGTCATTTCCAACCAGCAACATATCATCCACATACAAGACCAGATAAATAACACGGTCACCAATTAATTTAAAATACACACAATGATCTGCTTTGCTTCTGGTGAAGCCAAGTCCTCGTATAAATGTATCAAATTTCTGATACCACATCCTTGGTGACTGTTTTAACCCATACAGAGACTTCTTTAACTTGCATACCAGTTCTTTCTTACCCTTCACCGCAAAGCCTTCAGGTTGCCTCATGTAGATTTCCTCTTCCAAATCCCCGTGAAGAAATGCTGTCTTCACATCCATCTGTTCTACCTCAAAATCAAAAGCAGCAGCAACAAATAAAAGTAATCTAATAGAAGCTACCTTGGCAACAGGAGAAAAAATATCACCAAAATCAATTCCCGACACCTGGGAATAACCTTTTTCTACCAACCGAGCTTTGTATTTCTCCACCTTTCCTTCTGCATTAGTCTTCTTCTTGAACACCCATTTGCTGCCAATGGGTTTCCTTCCAGCCGGCAACTCTACCAGATCCCAAGCCTCATTTTTGTGCAAAGATGCCATTTCATCAACCATGGCCTCTTTCCAGAGTTTTCCATCCTCCGAATCCACTGCTTCCTTCACAGTTCTGAGATCATCATCAGTAACAGACAAAGCAAAATTTGAACTGAAAGCAGATGGATTATACCTTTCTGGCTGCCTTCTTTCTCGACCTGATCTTCTCACAGCCGGAGTTTGTGGCTCTTCATCTTCTGATTCCTCCTCTGCTGCAGAGTCTGATTCTTCCTCCTTTGGCTCAAACTCTATCTTCTCAGGTTCCTTTGGTTGGACTTCATGTTGAATAACATCTTTTACCTCTCTGAACACCACATCTCGGCTGTACACAACCTTCCGTGTGACTGGGTTCCAAAGCTTATAACCCTTTAAACCATCGTTATACCCAATAAAGATGCACTTTTCAGATTTACTATCCAACTTGGTTCGTTTCTCCTTTGGAACATGTACATATGCATCACATCCAAATACCCTCAGATGTGAAAGAGAGGGTTTCTTACCAGTCCATACTTCTTGTGGAGTCTTATCCTCCAACGCTGATGAGGGTGATCTGTTGATCAGGTAACGTGCAGTATCCACCGCCTCTACCCAGAATTCCTGTCCTAACCCGGCACCACTGAGCATGCTTCTTGCCCTTTCCATCAACGTCTTGTTCATTCTTTCTGCGACTCCATTTTGTTGAGGTGTATATGGAGTAGTCTTCTGCCGTGCTATACCACACTTCTTACAAAATTCTTCAAATTCCTTGCTGCAAAATTCTCCACCATTATCTGTCCTCAGCCCCTTTATCTTCTTCTCTGTCTGATTTTCCACCAGAGCCTTAAATTCTTTAAACCTGTCAAAGACTTCAGATTTCTTCTTAAGGAAATATATCCATGTATTCCTTGAGAAGTCATCTATGAATGATACATAGTACACAGACTTACCCAGTGATGGAACATTCACAGGTCCAAACACATCACTGTGCACAAGCTCTAATATCTGTTTCGTCCTCTTACCACCAGAGAGGAAACTCACTCGATTCTGCTTCCCATACACACAATTTTCACAGAAATCAAAATCCAGAGAGCTATCATTCATACCTTCTACCATACCTTTACCATGAAGTATTCGAAGGCCCTTCTCTCCAATATGTCCAAGCCTTTGATGCCACAACATGGTCTTCTCTCCAGAGACCACTAGATTTTCTACTCCATTTTCAGGAACCATAGAACTATTGCACCCATCAACAACAGTACTACCTTGCAGCTTGTACAGAGTTCCAATCCGAACTCCCTGCATCAATATCAGTGATCCTCGAACCATCTTGCAGGTATCTTTCTCGAACACCGTCTTTACACCTGCATCATCCAACTTGCTTACAGAAATCAGATTTCTGGCCAATGCAGGAATATGTAGAACACCTGGAAGTGTTCTAACCCTTCCACCTTGCAACTTCAACTTTACTTTTCCCTGACCAATGATTCTAGCCTTCCTATCATCTCCTAAGAAGACATCACCACCATCGTATTTCTCATACTCGCAGAACCACTCTCTATGGGGAGTGAAGTGAAAGGATGCACCTGAGTCAATCAACCATGCCTCATGATCTACATGTGTACTTGAAGAAGCCAAGTACACATCCCCACCTTCATCTGAGGTGGTTTTCGCCTCTGCAGAAGGAGCATCATCAGATCCCTTTCCTTTATCAGGAGCTTTAGATTTACAATCCCTTCTGAAGTGCCCTTCCTTTCCGCATTTCCAGCACACCACCTTTGTAGGTTTTCCTGGAGATTTAGATCTCCCTCTAGATTTAGATCTCCCACTCGATGACTTATTTTTGTTTCTGTTCTGGGACCGTCCTCGTACAGACAAGGCATCACCATTCTGGTTGTCCATATTCTTCCGTCTCATCTCCTCCGTCAGCAAGGCTGAGACTATTTCATCAAACTGCAAAGCAGTTGCATTGCTACCTATTGCAATAACCAGACTATCCCACGAATCTGGTAGAGAACACAATAGACTGATGCACTTATCTTCATCTGAAATTTTAATATCAACAGATAATAATTGACTTACCACAGTATTAAACGCATTCAGATGCTCTGTCACTGAGTCTCCATCTTTCATCCTCAGGTTATACAGCTTTTTCCGCAGGAACAGTTTATTCACCAGAGACTTAGATTGGTACAAAGTCCCTAAATTGACCCACAAAGCCTTTGCCGTAGCTTCCCCTGATACATTCAGCAATACTGAATCTGAGACACACAATCGTATTGTGCTCTTTGCCTTCCGATCCAATTTCTTCCATTCTTCATCGGTCACTCCCGATGGTTTAGTACCCGGATCTACCGCGATCCACTGATCTTTATCGACCAACAAATCCTCCATCTTGAGTTTCCACAACTCAAAACTCTGACCATTGAACTTCTCAATCTTGATCTTTCCACTGCTCGCCATCTTCTTTCACCACTAGAATCGATCTCGCAGATCTCCCACTGAACAGGGTCTACCACAGGCCCGAGCGAAACCCCTCAGC
Source organism: Pinus tabuliformis (assembly GCA_031772625.1). Lineage (NCBI taxonomy): Eukaryota > Viridiplantae > Streptophyta > Pinopsida > Pinales > Pinaceae > Pinus > Pinus tabuliformis. The sequence goes on along the minus strand of CM062818.1, from coordinate 1,632,906,911 downwards.
AACAAAGGCGTCCCCTTGAAGCCAAAACAGCTCTGATACCAAATGTAGGTTTTAACCCTGTACAGAAATTACCTGCATACGAATTCTTAAACAAAGAAAATAAACAATGTGAGAGCATAACCCATAAAACACATATGCACAGAGATTTTTCCCTGGATCCCAAAACCGGGACTACCAGCTTGATTTTTCATTATGTTCCTTTCAATGTTACAATACATATTTATACATGCCGAAGCATCCAATACCATGGACCGAAAAACCATCGCGTCCAATACCATGTGCGAAAATCATGCACAAAACCATAGGTAGGTTCGCCCAACCTAATATAGGGTCCAAAAAAATTTTTCCCGGGGCGCTGCCCCGGACCCCGTAGAGGGGGGCTACCCGCCCCCCTCAAACCCCCCGGACAGGGGGGGCTGCCGCCCCCCCGCTGCGCAATCGGCGCAACGAAGGGGGGCTACCACCCCCCTCTAACCCCCCATTAGTCGTGGAAAGAATATAACACAACCCAACAAAACTTTGGTGTAAATATTGTAGTGTGAAGGCTTACAAAATTGTAGTGAGGGTCATTGGAAAATTATCCAAGAAATTGAAAATTAAAGTTTTTTTTTGAAGAATGTGGTGTCACTCTTTGATAGAGGCCTTGTTACAAATGAAATTTTTGTAATGAGTTTAGGAAGCAGACATGAAGATACCTAATTGGGATTTTGGCCAAATTTTAAAGGATTTGGAGTGGAGGTGCCAAAACATGGCCAAATCCACTATTTCAAGCCAATTTTTGGGGATTTTTAGGATTTTTAGAGGAAAGGAGATCTTAGATCACAAATTACAAAAAAAAAAAAAAGAACATTTACTCTACATTTTATCTCCTCATCAATCCATATAACTTTTCCTTGTTGAAGTTTTATTGGAACTGCTTAGTTTAGAAGATGTTAGTTTAAACTAAAACTTATGTTTAGAAAAAGGTGGAAAATGACAAAGTTGACATTTCCAGATTCCTATAGAATTTTATTAAAGCATTAGATAAAAAAACATGAGTGCTTTTATGGACTTGTCATCAATAATATTATTAATGAAAAATACAAAAGTTTATCTATTTCTTTCCATATACACATTTGTAGAATATATAAGTTGCCATTTGAGTTTAACTGCACTAGGAAGAAAGGTGTACAAAAAGGGTGAAGTTTGCAAATTCATATTGCTATAACTTTCCACTCAAAAATTAGATTGATGCATTATTATAGCCATTTGAAAGGTAACCCAAAGGGAAACATGATAAAAGCTTTAAGTTCTCCATGGAGACATTAGGTTTTTTTATAAAGTTGCAAGAAAAATGACATTTGGGCTTATTGAACATTGAATATATTAAATGTGAGCCCCTCGAGGGTAGTTCAATTGGTGATCATCGTGAAAATGAAGTGTTATGTACCAAGATATTCCAAGTTCAAATCCCCTGATTTTATCCATGGCCACATGCTAGGGGTGGCATGATTCACCTAGGGGTTATAACGACAGTGGTCAAAATCAACCTCACGTCATGCAAGTATGAGACCAACCCAGTGTCCAATTCCTCTTGTAAAAAGAAGTAATTACTCAATGTGGAATATTTCCAAAACAATTTCACTTTTGGAAAAGGATTCCTAGACGAAAAAGTGTATATATCATAAATGAATGCTAAGGAAGAAAGTTTATTTGTAGTTCATGCAGTGCTTGTGCAATAAGAACATGGAAATGAAAAGCATGCAACAAGATGGGTCACTTTAATAGTAGTTCAAAAGGTTTGAACCTGGAATAAGGATGGGAAAAAATAGTCAAAGAAAGAGTGTTATGTTATGGCTTATTAAAAATATTCTCAAAGGCCATGAATAATGAATGTTAAGATTTGATTACAAGTTCAACCATGAACAATTGGGTATTCAAGAAGCTATTATATTGATAAAGAGGGATATAATTCATACATGATATTCATTATAAATGGTAAGTCGAATTTAGAGTTCAATAGAGTGGCCAGGAGAGGAATCGGTCATGATAACTATCAATATATGGAGCAAAGGATTGATGGAAGGTATAACGATCCACATGATCTCTTGGGCATTGAATTTGAATATTTATTCTGCAAGAGAATATTTGAAATGTCTACATGAACAAAAGAACTGTGAAAGTCATGACAAGAGTAGTTGGTTATTATGTATAACAGAGAAACCATGAAAAATAAGAGGCATGGAGTAAATCAATAGGTGAAGAGTAATATCAAGAGCTTTTTACTTCTTTGACTCTATGACAAATCCCTAGAAGCACACATTGGGTGCTTGACCTAAAAAAAATTTGACCTAGAGAATGAAACCCATGCTAATAATAATAATAATAAATTTTTCTTTTCTCTTTACATCAAATATATAAAATCAAGATTACATAAGACATTATGAAGACCGAACCTAGTCAGATATTTTAATACTCCCTCTTAACTAGGGAGGCATTCATAATACATACATGGTACATGGACATTCTCATACTAAAGAATTTTCATAAGAAGAGTAACATTAGTAAGCCATCTCATAAGTTGTCTTATCATCTTATATCAGTCCATCTCATCAAATCAACCAACATTGTCATATAGCAAGGCCTTGACTAATAGATCTATCTCTCCACTAGATTAAAGCATAATGCTGGGGAGAAAAATGATTTATAGAAACCTTCATCATTGTCTCTCAAGGCACATACCCCATGTTGGCATTATGATTCAGGTTTGGCGCTATGGCACAGGTGTTGTACTTGATGGCAACTCACTCAAGTGGCAAATCTCTATTCAGGCTCTCAAAATGATTGAAAATAAGGGGTTCGCAGGTACACCGTTCAAAAGGTGCGGGCCCACAGGCACACCATTCACAAAGTGCGGTCATGTCCGCAGGTTATCTGAACAAAAGGTGCAGACCCCAGTACACGCACTTTCATGCAGAGAAAAGAGCACGCACGTGGGAAATCCTATGGTGGTCCATGGTATTTAATCCGACGTATATGATCATATGGTTTTGGTCGGTGGTATAGCATCTAAATTATTGAACCCCGGTTTTGGGTCCCTTGTATTGGTTTTCTATGGTTTTGATCCATGGTTTGAGTAAGGACTTGCTTATAAAAAGGAAAGGAGATCATTTGGCTAGTCACTCGTGAAATTTGAATATCTTAAGATCTGAAATATTGGGTGATCGGTTTGAAAAGCTAGATCTAAATCAAGGTAAAATCTATAAATTGTAAGGCAGATCTATTGATAGGTCGTGATCTCTCTGGCGCATGATTAGATCTGTGGATCTGACTGTCTGTGGCACATTGGAGGACTGTTAATTTGGCTCTATTCGGAGGTCCGCAGGTGATCCACAGCGCAGGTGCAGGGGTACGCAGTGCAGCAGAAGGCGCAAGTGCGGGGGTACGCAGTGCAGCAGAAGGCGCAGGTGCGGGGGTACGCAGCGCAGCAGAAGGCATAGACGCGGGGGTCCGCAGTGCAGTAGAAGGCGCAGGTGCGGGGGTCCACAGCGCAGCAGAAGGTGCAGGTGCGGAGGTACGCAGAGCAGCAGAAGGCGCAGGTGCGGGGTCCGCAGCGCAGCAGAAGGTGCAGGAGCGGAGGTACGCAGTGCAGCAGAAGGCGCAGGTGCGGGGGTCCGCAGCGCAGCAGAAGGCGCAGGTGCGGAGCTGCACAGTCCAGACACAGAAGAACTGCGGATATTCACAGGTTTCTATTGGTGAAGTTGCGAACTTTTCTTAAAATATTTGTTGGTTGCCTTTTATCTATTGCTGCAGAGTTCTGGGTTTAGATTACTGGTATTGCTTTTCTGGTTACTGCATTCTGAGAAGTTATTGGTTGACTCATTGGGTGATTGTAAAAGGAGATTGGTTGATTCACATGTACTTGATGATTATTTGATGTTCATGGATCCAGTTTGAAAAATTATGAAACATGGTCCTTGGAAGAAAAGAAGTAGGTCAGCACCTACGTACTAGTAGATCAGCTAGTACAAGAGCTAAGGGGGTTGTAGCCCCCTTCCAGGAGAGACTGGAAAACGAGAGAGGGTTGTAGCTCTCAGCAGGTTGCAGCCTGCATACTAGTAAAGGACTGCACCAGTACAAAATCATTGTAAAAGAAGTTTCTAATTGAAAGAAGATAGAGACATATTGCAGCAGGTGGTTTTCACCCACATTGGTTTCCACCTTATATCTGGTGTTCTTTGGTGTGACTATTTGTTTTTCTTTTTTCTTGCTCATTATTATATGATACTGACATACAAATTAATGATCAATATCTGAAGAATAAATTAAAGTATAAATCTGGAAGATATATTGAAAAGAATTTGATAATACTGATTCACCCCCCCTCTCAGTATTATTTCCAACAATTGGTATCAGAGCAGGTCCTTCTGAAGAAGCTTGATCGCTTGAAGGAAGATCCATCATCATGAGAAACTACGAGAGAGAAGCATCTATCAGGCCACCAATTTTTGATGGGACAAACTTCGTATATTGGAAGGTAAGAGTTACTGCCTATCTTCAATCTCTTGGTACAGAAGTCTGGGACATCATAGATACAGGGTACACTTTTCCATCAACAACTCCTACAGATCCGGCTGAGAAGAAGAAATATGAAACAAATGCAAAGGCTGTCAATACTCTGTTAGGATGTCTATCTCAATCAGAATTCGTGAAGGTTATGCAGTATAAATCCGCAAAAGAAATATGGGACAAGATTGTTCTGAGCTATGAAGGAGATGAACAGGTAAAACGAGCAAAACTTCAAACCCTCAGAATTCAGTATGAAAATCTCAGAATGCACAATGATGAAAGTGTGGCTAACTATTTCCTTCGTGTAGATGAGATTGTTAATTGTATGAAAAATTTGGGTGAAGAAATAAAAGAGGCTGTTGTGGTTGAAAAGGTTCTAAGATCTTTGTCCCCTAGGTTTGAATCTAAAGTTTCTGCAATAGAAGAGAAAGAGAATCTACGAAACCTTACCATGTCACAGCTGCATGGAATTCTGACTGCTTATGAAATGAGGAAAGGAGGACCATCAGACAGGAGAGAAGCTGCCTTCAAGGCTTCAGGCAAAGGAGATTACTATGAGTCAGGATACGTGTCAGAAGAAGAAGAAGAATCAAATTTTGTCAAAAACCTTCAACGGGGTGCTGGACGATTCCGAGGTAAGTTACCTTTCAAATGCTTTTCTTGTGGAAGAGTCGGTCACTATGCTGCCAAATGTCCTCATAAGGATAAGATTGACAAGGGGAAGGAACCTGTTAGATGGAACAAGAAACAGAATGCAAATAAGAAAAGCTATTACACTCATGAAGATAGTGATGGACTTTCAAATAGTGATGAAGATGAACGAGGTAATAATTATAAACTTTTAATGGCTTTTGAAGATGATGATTACATGGATGCTATAGATGAAGAAGGTCTTTATGAAGAGATTTCTAAACTCAAAATTTGTTTAGAAGAGAAAAATGTGATTATTGATTCTCTGCAATGTCAACTGGTTGAAAGGGAAAAACATCATGAAAAATTGGAATGTGGAATTGTTGGTCTTAGAAAAGAGATTGAGAAAACAAAAGCTCTTAATCTTAAATTTGTTAAAGGATCTGAAACTCTGGATGAGATTATCAATGTGCAACGTTCTCCACTAATCAAGATAGGTCTGGGATATAATGGAGAAGCATCTCAAGCATCCACCTCCAAAAGCTATCTTGATGCAGCAAGGAGCGAGCAAAGGCCTAATAGAAATCATCAGGGACAGTTTACCTCAAGAATGAACAAAGACTATCAAGAAAATCGGGGGCAATCTACCTTAAGGACAAACAAAAGCCACAACCAGCCACAGGTAAAATCTTCCCAATTTGCCTCAAGAATGGATGTTAGTAGAAACTACAATCGGTTGGTGGATAGATTTGATAATTGCAAGAGTTTCTTCAATGGCCAATGTTTCTCTTGCCATAACTTTGGTCACAAAGCAGCTCAATGTGTTGCCTATAAGACAATCATGACTAGAGAAGCTCAAAAACAAAGAAGTATGACTGGAATCACGAAAAGGACCTATAACAACTTTTCTGCCCTTGAAAGTGAAATTGAATGTTCTATTTGTAATAACTTCGGTCATGAAGATTCTGAATGCAGGAGCAGGTTACGGAAGACAACTCAGAGGGAACAAACCTCAAATGCCAGAACATGGAGAATGAAGGAACCGCAACCAGAAAGATGTGGGATAGCTTTATATGTAGAAGGACAGGAAAATCAATGGTACATCGACAGTGGATGTTCGAAGCATATGACAAGTGATAAATAAAAACTTCAATCATATAGTGCTTTAGAAAAGGGAAAGAAAGTTTCTTTTGGAAATGATACCCCTGCAGTCATAAAAGGAAAAGGCACTGTTCAGTTGAAAGAAAAAGTCAAAGCTGGAAATGTTTTGTATGTTGATGGCTTGAAGCATAATCTACTGAGTGTCAGTTAGATGTGCGATCAAGGAACTGAGGTAATATTTCGATCAAATGGATGTAGTGTTCATGATCTTGATACAGGAAAAACAATGATCAAAGGCATAAGAACTCCAAATAATTTATACATATTTGAAGAAGGACAACAAAAATGCTATTTGAGCAAAAATGATGAACACTGGTTATGGCACCGGAGGTTGGGGCATCTAAGCTTTTCACAGATAAGGAAAGCATGCAAGTACCAGGCAGTTCGTGGTCTTCCAGACATCAGAATTCCAGACAACACAATATGAAAATCATGTCAGTTTGGTAAGCAAACCAGAACTAACTTCCCTGAGAAGGAAGGATAAGCTAGCAGGCCACTTGAACTTGTCCATACTGATGTATGTGGCCCATCTAGGAAAAGGTCACCTCGAGGAGAAGAATATTTCATATTATTCATTGATGACTTCTCCAGGATGTGTTGGATAGGACTTATGAAGCACAAATATGAAGCCTTTGAAAAGTTCAAATCATTCAAAGCCTTGGTGGAGAACAGATCAGATCACAAAATCAAATGCCTCAGGTCTGATAGAGGTGGGGAGTTTACCTCGAATTAATTTTTCGACTTCTGTGAAGAACATGGAATAAGAAGGGAATTCTCTACAGCTAGGACTCCTCAACAAAATGGAGTAGTGGAAAGGATGAACAGAACGGTTCAACAAATGGCTCGTGCTATGCTTGATGAGTCTGGAACTCCCGCAACCTTCTGGGGTGAAGCTGCATTTGTTGCGGTTGTTATTCTCAACAAAACAAATGTCCGGGTGAACAACACTCAAACTCCTCATGAGCTCTGATATGGTGAGACTCCTTCGGTAAAACATTTCAAAATTTTTGGAAGCAAATGCTATATTAAGAATAATGATGAACATCTTGGCAAATTTGAACCTAGAGCAGATGAAGGCATTCTCCTTGGTTATTCTCCCCACAACAAAGCATACAAGTGTTACAATAAAAGACTTGGAAGAATTGTTGACAGCATTGATGTAGTGGTTGATGAAGAAGGAAACATTCCTAGGCAAGTAAATTATGAAAATATCGAAGAGGATGAAGTCCATCCTTCAAATCAGACTGATGATGAAAAAGAACCTCAAGAGGCACCAGAGGAACAGATAAGGATAGAAGAGAAGACTCCATCCAGGGACGTTTAGAAGAATAATCCAGAATCTCAAATTTTGGGGCAGAAAGAGGAAGGTATACAAACAAGAAGAACAATTGCAGAAGCCTCAAGCTATTTGGCATTGCTCTCCTCCACTGAACCACAAAATGTAAAAGAGGCATGCAAAGATGAATGCTGGGTCAAGGCAATGGATGAAGAACTTGTGCAGATAAAAAAGAATAACACTTGGGAGTTGGTTCCTAGACCAAAAGATAAGAATGTTATAGGGACAAAATGGATCTTTAAAAACAAGTTGAATGAAAATGGGGAAGTGATTAGAAACAAGGCCAGAATTGTTTGTAAAGGGTATGCTCAACAAGAAGGAATATACTTTGAAGAAACTTTTGCTCCCGTTGCTAGACTTGAGGCCATCCGGATGTTCCTTGCTCTCTCAAGCTTTCAGAAGTTCAAAGTATTTCAAATGGACGTGAAATCAGCCTTTCTGAATGGAGACTTAGAAGAAGAAGTGTACATTGAGCAACCAGATGGTTTCATTCTTGGGAATGATCCAAATCTTGTATGCAGACTAAAAAAGGCTCTCTATGGTCTTAAATAGGCTCCAAGGGCTTGGTACTACCGTTTGGACAAATATCTTCATCAACAAGGTTTTTCAAAAGGATCAGCAGATAGCAATCTTTATATAAAAATTGAAAATGACAAATTGCTAATACTTGTTGTGTATGTAGATGATATTATCTTTGGCAGCAATGAAGAAGCTATGAGTCAAAGCTTTGCCTTGGTGATGCAGAAAGAATTCGAAATGTCTTTGCTTGGAGAACTGACATATTTTCTTGGATTGCAAATCCAACAAAATGAAGGCGGTATCTTTTTGTCTCAAACCAAGTACCTCAAGCAGATTTTGAAGAAGTATGGCATGGAAGATTCAAAACTAGTATGTACACCTATGGTTACAGGATGCAGCCTCAGTGCAAATGATGAATCAGCAGCAGTGCATCAACCAACCTATAGATCCATGATTGGAAGTCTACTTTATTTGACAGGTACCCGACCAGACATCATGCATGCAGTGGGAATAGTTGGAAGATTTCAAGCAAATCCTAAGGAAACTCATCTTCAGGCAGTTAAGAGAATCTTCAAGTACCTTCAAGGAACTCAAAACTATGGCTTATGGTATCCTAGAGATACAGATCTCAAACTTCATGCTTATATAGATGCAGATTGGGACGGAAGCATGGATGACAGGAAGAGCACAAGTGGTGGTGCATTCTTTATGGGTTCCAGATTAGTATCTTGGTTCAGCAAGAAACAAAGTTCGATTGCTTTATCTACAGCTAAAGCGGAATATGTGGCTGCTGCATCTTGCTACACTCAACTCCTTTGGATGATGCATACCTTGCAGGATTTTTAAATCACTTGTACACCACCTATCTCCATCTTATGTGATAATACAAGTACAATCAACATTTCAAAGAACCCAGTCATGCATCAAAGACCAAGCACATACCGATCAAGTATCACTTTCTCCGGGAACAAATGTTGGAACAAAAGGTCAAATTGGAATATGTTCCTTCTAAGGAACAAGTTGCTGATATACTCACCAAACCACTGCCCAGGGAGACCTTTGAATACCTCAGGCAAAAGCTGGGAGTAGCTGATGCATCATCTTGGGGTATACGTGTACATTCGGAGGTTTATGGATTGGTCAAAGACCATCTGGCACAGGTTCAGGGGGAGCATATATTCTTCTAATAATACATTGTTGGCATTATTATAGAAGATCTTGGAGGAGAAAGTTCAGAAGGATTCTGATATGAATATTGCTGCTAATGTTTTGTCTCTATGTCTTATATCTCTTTTGTCAAGGTCATTTATGGTGTATGGTGGATTATGGTTCTTCTTGAAGAATTTTTCTTTTACAGATCTGGCCTACAGTCAAGGAGAGCATGATCAGCACAACAGAGTAGAGTTTTTAGCATGTTCTCAAGGGGAGCATAACCCTTTGCCCTTGATGACAAAGGGGGAGAATGACTTTGAGGATCTTGGGTTTGACATACTTTTAGGATCTTGGGGTTGCCATCAAGTCCAAAGGGGGAGATTGTTGGCATTATGATTCAGGTTTGGTGCTATGGCACAAGTGTTGTACTTGATGGCAACTCACTCAAGTGGAAAATCTCTGTTCAGGCTCTCAAAATGATAGAAAATAAGGGGTTCCCAGGTACACCGTTCAAAAGGTGCGGGCCCACAAGCACGCCATTCACAAAGTGCGGTCATGTCTGCAGGTTATCTGAACAGAAGGTGCGGACCCCCAGTACACGCACTTTCATGCAGAGAAAAGCGCACACACGTGGGAAATCCTATGGTGGTCCATGGTATTTAGTCCGACGTATATGATCATATGGTTTTGGTCGGTGGTATAGCATCTAAATTATTGAACGCCGGTTTTGGGTCCCTTGTATTGGTTTTCTATGGTTTTGATCCATGTTTTGAGTAAGGGCTTGCCTATAAAAAGGAAAGGAGATCATTTGGCTAGTCACTCGTGAAATTTGAATATCTTAAGATCTGAAATATTGGGTGATCGGTTTGAAAAGCTAGATCTAAATCAAGGTAAAATCTATAAATTGTAAGGCGGATCTATTGATAGGTCGTGATCTCTCTGGCGCATGATTAGATCTGTGGATCTGACTGTCTGTGGCACATTGGAGGACTGTTAATTTGGCTCTATTCGAAGGTCCGCAGGCGATCCACAGCACAGATGCGGGGGTATGCAGTGCAGCAGAAGGCGCAGGTGCGGGGGTACGCAGTGCAGCAGAAGGCGCAGGTGCGGGGGTATGCAACGCAGCAGAAGGTGTAGGTGCGGGGGTTTGCAGCGCAGCAGAAGGCGCAGGTGCGAGGGTCTGCAGTGCAGCAGAAGGTGCAGGTGCGGAGGTATGCAGAGGAGCAGAAGGCGCTGGTGCGGGGTCCGCAGCGCAGCAGAAGGTGCAGAAGCATAGGTACGCAGCGCAGTAGAAGGTGCAGGTGCGAGGGTCCGCAGCGCAGCAAAAGGCGCAAGTGCGGAGCTGCGTAGTCCAGACACAGAAGAACTGCAGATATTCACAGGTTTCTATTGGTGAAGTTGCGGACTTTTCTTAAAATATTTGTTGGCTGCCTTTTATCTATTGCTGCAGAGTTCTGGGTTTAGATTACTGGTATTGCTTTTCTGGTTACTGCATTCTGAGAAGTTATTGGTTGACTCATTGGGTGATTGCAAAAGGAGATTGGTTGATTCACATGTACTTGATGATTATTTGATGTTCATGGATCCAGTTTGAAAATTTATGAAACGTGGTCCTTGGAAGAAAAGAAGTAGGTCAGCACCTACGTACCAGTAGATCAGCTAGTACAAGAGCTAAGGGGTTTCTATCTCCCTTCCAGGAGAAACTGGAAAACGAGAGAGGGTTGTAGCTCTCAGCAGGTTGCAGCCTACGTACTGGTAAAGGACTGCACCAGTACAAAATCATTGTAAAAGAAGTTTCTAATTGAAAGAAGATAGAGACATATTGCAGCAGGTGGTTTTCACCCACATTGGGTTTCCACCTTATATCTGGTGTTCTTTGGTGTGACTATCTATTTTTCTTGTTCTTGCTCATTATTATATGATACTGACATACAAATTAAAGATCAATATCTGAAGAATAAATTAAAGTATAAATCTGGAAGACATATTGAAAAGAATTTGATAATACTGATTCACCCCCCCCTCTCAGTATTATTTCCAACACCCCATCCAGATGTTCAAGGTATGTCCTTTTAGGACTATTCCTATCTTTGATTTCCACGTCCTCAAAGAATTTCCTCTTTGACTATGCTTACCTATTTGATACCCTACCTCATCCTCAAGAGTATTGATACCAACCTCAAATGATTACCCAATCCTCCATTCTTTCTTCATAACATGAATACAATAATTATTTTTCTATATCTCCCACTCAACTAGGGAGGATTGACTCATTCCTATAAAAGGAATATACCCAAGCTCCATCTTAACTAGAGACTTGTTTCCAACAACAACTATCTTCTCTTTGGTGGAGATCATGGAACTATTAGTTGCTTGTAGAGTTCCTCCATTCTGCATCATCACGTCATGGATGAACTTCAACTTCTTCATCATGGAGCCATACTCTTCATAACTTATTTGTAGGGAATTGGCCATTTTCCATATCGCTTCCCTTCAGCGAAACATAGTGTTGAACTAGTAGTCATGTCATCCTTTTCTTCATCAGGAAGTGACCTTCTTTTTCATCATCTAGCTATTTGTCATACTACTACCTCATTCCAAGTCATGTTCCTTCCAGGATGTTCCATCAATTTTATGTGTACTAGTTGTAGATGAATTTTTATAACCCTCTTTCGGAAGCCCTGTTCAAACCCAACGAGATGCTTGCTTTCAGAAATCAAAAGGTGAACTTAAAAAATGTAATTACCTCTTCATGATGACCTTTTGTCATAATATCATCTTCTACACGTTAACATCTAACATACTACACAAACCCATCTCCAAAAAATTTACTACCAATGTCTTCCTACTCCTTCATACATATCAGGGTCTTCATACTTTTTCCATGGAGATGTCATAGTTAATCCTTAGATGTTGATCACTTATTTTATCTCTAGGTACATCTTCACTAAATATCCTTCTAGCTTCATCATATACTTCTTTCCCAGGATTTCAATACATAGTTCCTTTATCATAGGAAGAATTGTTTCCATCCACCTCATATTCTCCATGAGGTCTATGAAAATTCCTTGAACCCGGGAATTCCTACTGTAGCATTGATGATATTTCTTCTAATTGTTATATTTACATGAACAAGTTATTTGCAGTTTCTTACGGAAAACATCGAAATACATACACTGCAACCTACACCATTTAAATAATATGTCGAAACAAGAAACTGAACAATAGCGAAAGATACACACACAGATGACACAGTTGTTTCTGGACAAATGTCCCCGAAAAAACCCAATGCGGGAAAACTGGTGCAGCAAATCTGAGGGTTTTCATTATTATGCAGTAGTTTTCTAAATACAATTTCTGGATGCCCTCCCAGCAATCCATTTACAAGTGAATATTACTGGCAGAAGAAATTTGTGAGATTACCTCACTCTACCCAGCAAGTCTCGGCTAATCTGGTAGCTGAACCAATGTGTCCCCGACATGTGATGCCCCTGCGTGGGCCCTATGTCAGCCTCTAGGGCACTAGGTTACCTCAGCATTGGATAAATTTTCTCTCTTGGAGCTCTGATGTCAACCCTCCTGGCTCAAAACGTCAAACCCCAGCAAATTTATGGACTTTTGCTTGGAGGACTGTGTTACCTCTACGTGAGCCCTTTTGGCTCAGTGTTAACCCCTCATGGGTATTATGTTGCCTCTTTGTTGTGTATCCTTGGCTCAGGAGAGGATTCTCCAACCAAACTATCCCTACCCCTCACTGTAAAAGCTCACTATCAAAATTCTCCGGCAACTGCTCTGCTTCAGAAAATCGAACTTCTAAACTCGTTGTGTCTGTGTGTTCCAAGTGACCCTTAAGCTTCCTTAAATAATATCCTCGTTGACATTCAACGACCCAGATTAGAAGTTAATCAATGGCTAAGATCATTTCTTCTTGATCCTCATCTTCTTCTAGAAGTTACACCCACTATTAGATTAATACCCATTAATTATATTAATTTCCTAAGTTTATACTTAGGGTCCCATTAAAAATAATTAATTATTTTAATAAAACTATTTGTGGGTAGAATCTCCCAAAAATCTTTCTGGTTTCTTTGGAATACATGTGTGTTGAGCATGAAATCCACCAACAACATGTTTTGGGGCTCAAAGCCCAAGTTTTGAGTAATATTGTTGTAAAAACTTCACGAATTGTGGGCGCGGAGCGCGAATTGTATGTTAGAGTCATAGGGTTGTCCTCCCTAAATTTTTAATGTAGTGTCGGCCTACCCATGGTCTGCGAACCATGGGATTTTATAAATAGAGCAAGGCTCTAAGTTGTAAAGTAACTAATGAGTTAACCAATGGATGGTGTCTAAAAGATAGTGAAGCATAGAGAAAGAGTCTACGTATCTTGGGTCGTAGTAGTAGGAAGAGGCTCTGTAGCTCAGTGCGCAGAGGCCTAGTAGAGTCCACAGCTGTGTGCGCGGACCCCTATAGCTGAGTCTGTAACCAAGGAAGAAGAATAATAAAGAGAATTTTTATTTGAGTTCCGTGTATCTATTCTTGTGTTATTACCTGTTTGATATCATTTGCATTTATACTGTTTATTTACTACGCACATTTGTATGAATGGTGAATATTGTTAAGTATAACTGAAAGCATACAGATAAGCTATGTTAATAAACTAATATCGGGTTACTAGTAAGGATTTGGGTAATAACACTATTCGGCCCCTGAGTATTGTTGCGTGAAGGCAACATCCCAGGCTGCGAGGTACTCATAAGCGCGCGTAGCGACGTGTGCGCAGGGTCAAACCGCGGAACACTTGGAAGCCATCAGACATCCCCGGGGTGTGGAAACCTGGTTCTAGCACCCTCCCATACTACTTTGGGTGAGACCTCAGTGCGTGCTCCGCAGAATGTTGCCGAAAGGGCCAGTTGTACCGGGATTTGTTTAGCTAAATCACCTCCAAACCTGGGTCAGACCCCAATAAGCCAACAAATGGTTTTGTTGTCCGGACCAGGATCTGCATAAGGGATGTCTGATGTTGTGTCACTGGAATCCAATGAAGAAAGAAATTGAAGGGTGGTTAGACAAAAAGATTCACGAGTTCGCGGCGCAGGAAAACAGGAATCCGTGAGTATCAAAGGAATAGTGGTTGGAGTGCTACTTATATATGGAAATCCATGAAATTTTCTTTGCATCCTTTCCCTCTGAGTTGTATGAGTGGATTGCAAAGCTAGCAGATAGTCAGGGAAGGTGTAGGCTCGAAAAACCAATTATGTGGACTCCAGAATTAATGCGTAGACTAGAAGCATCGGAAGATAAGATCGGGTGCACTGTGGACCACTGGCTCGATCGAATTATAGGGGGGTTTATCACCAAGTTCATGGTAGACACGACATTCAGCTACAGTGAAGCAGAATGACGCTTCCTCAAAGGACTGCGAGGTAAGTACATTAAATCATTGAACACTTGGATTAAGATGTTATTGTGTGAAAAGCAGGTTATGCGAATAAATTGATGTTTGGGGCTACGCGAAGTGGGAAGATCTATAGAAACGAAGGTAGCACAAAGATAGAAAATTCCGCGCCCACCACCCCCACCTACACCACCACCAGTTTCACCATCATCACCTCCATCTCTGCCTACACCACCTCCACCAGCACCATAGTTTAGTATGGCAAGCGCGATAAAATTTCCAGTATTCAGGGGGATAGGGAACAAAGATCCAGACCAATTTTGGTTCGTGGTAGGGGTCATATGGGAAGCACAAGGAGTTGTGGATGACAATATAAAGAAGGCAATGTTGGTGAGCACGTTGTAGGATCGCGCACTGACATGGTACATTAAGCATTCTAATGACCATCCAAACGTAAGGATCACAGATATCCAAGCCGCGCTAAACAGAGAATTTAGCAGGCCAAAGTCGGAGACACAGTCGATTATCGGGTTTAAGGAGATCGTGATTCTTCCAGGCGAGACCCCATGGGATCTGGATCAGAGACTGAAGAGTATGATTCACGAAGCCAACATGACCTTAGCAGATGGGCAACACCACACATGGTTTGTAGCGTCCCTAACACTGCATCTAGGGACGGCGTTGTTGCAGCAGAAGTTATCCACCCAGGCCGAAGCTTTGGAGATTGCAATGAGATTACACGAGACCAAAATATAAGATCCTGGCCTGGGAGTCCAAAAATTCCATGCACAACTTCAGAATTTGTGTCTGGAAATGCAGAGTTTTAAATAGGACAGGACAACTCAGCGAGAGGTGCATGAGGAGGTATGGTGCATAAAATGCAAAGGCCAGGGGCATGACAAGGACCATTGTCTAGTCTTCAAAAATTACTTGGCGAGAGGAGGGCCAATGCCATTAAGACCAGAGACACAAGAAGGATCAAGCACAGTGCCTGCATTATGGTGTGCGATCTGTCAGATAGGAGGAAAACATGCTACGAATAATTGTCATCTATTGCAGAAGTATACGTAGACGTCCTAACAATTGTTCTGTAATTTCTGCAGGTCGGTAGGCCATGATGAGCGCACCTACAGAAGTTATGAGCTGATCATGGATCAGACTCTTGCCTACAGAGTGCAAACTGAAACGTGAGCCCTCGACCCAATTGCAGGAATGGCGCGCACTAGATTTTAGGGGCGTGGACAAGGTCGAGGTGGAATAGGACCAGGAAGCGGTCGTGGAAAACTAATTTTTTACAATTGCGGAGGGCCAGGGCACTATGCCCACGATTGTACAAATCCGACAAGAGCATCATGCTTATATTGTACTCAGTTTGATCATGAGATGGAGGAATTCCATACACTAATAGCGAGGCTACACGATAAAGGGATACTCCAGCCTCCCGCGACTCAGAATTTGCAAATGATGAGGTCTGAGCCATGCGAAGAGGACACGAATGTAAACATAGTGCTCAGAAGCGGTATCACGACAGGAGATGGCAAAGGTAAGCAACCTGAAGAAATTCCATGGGTTCACAAGGCTCCTACAAAGGAACCTGAATTTGATTTGGAGCGCGCGAAGGAGACATTGATGGATGCTAAGAAGAGCTTCACGGAGGCCTCCACTTTAGGTAATAAGGATCAACTAGAGTCAGAGATGGATCCTTCAATGATCACTACCTTTCTAGAGACATGTACGAAACTGTTGCATGACAGCAGGGCTATGAAAGGACTGCAAAAACTTATCATTAGGTGTGCTAGGTTAGGAGAACCTCGCGTAGTCCGAAATCTCGAGAAACATACATCGCGAACAGGAAGGGAAATGAGATTGAATGCACAAATCGGGGAGTATGAAATGGATCAAGTAATTCTGGATCTAGGATCAGACGTGAATGTGCTACCAAAGTAGACATGGGAGCGCATGGGTAGGCCCGCATTGCAATGGCCCCCTATTCAATTACGGATGGCAAACCAGCAGAAGATCCTAACGGTGGGAAGATTCCAGGGGATAAAAATAGACATCGAAGGTGCGAACGTGCTTGCAAATTTCGAGGTGCTAGAGATTTTCGATGAGAGCAATCCATATCCCACGCTACTGGGAATAGACTGGGCCATTGATATGAATGGAGTAATAAATCTAAAGAAGCACAAAATGATTTTTCAGAAAAAGTCACTGTGCGTAGTGGTGCCTTTAGACCCTGCAGAAGGAGCACGCTACATAGAGCCAGTGCACGACGACGAGAGCGATGATGAGCTAGACTGTATTTATAAGATAACCGCGCGAGAGTAGGATTGGGTGAATCCAACAGAAGATGGTAGGATTTCATGGGAGCGCGAAAGCCCCTGCACTTCATATTCAGATGAGGAAACAGAACGATGGTAGAACCAGTTACACGAGGTAACCACGCTCAATTTCAACATGATGGTAAGGTCACTGCGCTGCGTGACAACAGAGGTAAGGGATCTGCCTATGTATGACGGGTTGACAATGGTGGATGAATTCCTGAAAAAATTTGAAAGTACAGTGCCAGAACAGTAACGGTTCGATGCTCTGAAATGGGCACTGCGCGTGACGCCCGCAAGGTGGTGGGGTACGCATCAGAGAAGTATTGAGAGCTGGCGCGAATGCAGAAGGGGGATGCTTATACGATTTGGAAAACCTCAGCTACGGATGAGAGCCGGTTATGAGGGGTGAAATAGCTTGTGTGCCCACCTTTCTAGATGGGTACAGGTGTATGGTACGCAACCCGCACGAATGCACACCGCTATCACAATAGGAAACAGGAACAACAAGCAAAAGTAGGCAAGACAAGTGCACGAACGATGAAGCATGATAAAACCTAGCGTGCCAAAATTCATACATGGGGAAGCCTTTGACAAGGTGTGCGAAGTGCTGAATAGGGTCCACCATGTGAGACGCACCGACTGGGACCTGCACGTACCAACGGTTGTATGGGATTATAGGACCATGTGCAAAACTCTAATTGCGCAAGAACTTCCGATGCTGAAGTATGAAGCAGGGGCCATAGTCCCTGTGGAGCATGCGAAGACGATTCCGCGCATAACAACACCTATAGATACGATGGTCCACGCAGAATGAAACGAATAAATCACACAGTTGCACAAAACATAACATATAAGACTTGAGGAAGAAATCTGATGGGGAAACTTTAGACTTCGTGAACTTCAAAAAGACTAGGTACGACTAAGGGAGAAAAGTGCTTTAATGGACGTAGAGGTCAAGAAGCTGGAAAACGAAATAAATGAAGAATTTCTCGTCGAAAAGCCGAGGATGGTAAGGCAAGGTGCGTACAATCATACTAAAAAATTGGAAAGTTATCGTCGTGAATCGGTTAGTCTGTTGTTGTGGCTGAGACCGCATCTCGTCAAACGTGGTGACCAGGGCAGCGTAGTACAAATAGTAGTGTGTGATACTGATCACTACAATGGAAGATGAGGATTCTCCACGAACCACAAAAAAGGACAGGATGGAGCCCTGCACAGGTGGTGTGACCACCTGACTAGCCGTATGAGGGAGAGTCTTAGCACTCCAGGTAGTTGAAAGGGAGCACGGGACTATAAATTATTCTGCCTGGGAGCTGCGTGCTCTGAGACGTGCACGCAGGAGAAAAATGTCACAGGGTTCGCGACCACGCACAGAGGGCTATGCTGCTGCGCGGGTCGACTGGGAAGTGACCATTGGTGTCATTGTTCATGACGAGATGTCCAATTTGAGGCCAAATGGAGCGAGCAATGAGAATTTAAGACAAGATTTATGGGTAAGATTTGGGAAAATCTACCGCCAAGGAAGCATTGATGGCCTGAAATTGGGGGGAACAGTCGAATTTGAATTCAAAAGGCGCTATAAAAATCAAAGGGCTGGCTAGCGAACAACACTTAGTCATTTGAGAATTGAGCTTTTAAGCAGAGAACAAAGTGTTGAGAGCTGAGTCATAATTAAGCCCCTAAATACGCGAGAGACAAAATATTGTGTAGAGATGATGACGGCCACTAAGGATGGGTTGGGAATTGAAGAAGGAACCTCCGGCGAGGCCGCGCAGACCCCCACGGTACAAGATGTTCCTGAAGATGCTGGGCTTGTGACAGAAATCCCCAAATCACTGCGGATGCCGAGGTCGAAGAAGGATAAGCAGGCAATGGGACCAGTACGCATGTCCCCGAGGAATCTGTGGCACAACAAGTAATCAATGGAAGAAAAGGGGAAGGCAATCATGATTGAAATAGATGAGGAGGAAGAAGATTTGCAGGCCCTGATAGCTACCACACAAGAAGAAGAAGACATGGAGGAGGACATCCAACCGTTGTAATCTGCAGCGAAACTGCCTACGTATGTCCCTCCGCAGAAAGGGAAAGCCAAAGTACCGAAGGATTTGGATACAACAAAGAGTTCACTCCAGACTTCGTTCCTCCCCAATGGAATTGTATTTGAGGGCTCGCACCCAGGCCACATGGACACCATGAAATTTAAAGACTGGGACCTCGCGGACAACGAGAAATTCCCTCACTTAGAGACATAAAATCTGATGAAGCAGAATACAAAGGGGGCGGTGATAACGTTAGAGCCATGAAAATGGCTGCGTGCTGTAGAAAGGGTCGGGTTGTTGCAATTTTTGTGGATACCACATTACGACTGCACGCCCATCACGACTTTCACCATTAGGCAGCTGCTCTACCTGGTGCATGATGGGTATCTATGGCTGGAGGAGCCTATTCCCGTCACGGCAGACCTCATCCACCGAATTTCTCGGCTTCCTTGTAAAGGAATGGACCCCGCGACGATAGCTGGGAAAAGTAGAGATTTGGCTCTCGCAAAGGCCATGAAGGAAAAGTATAAGATGGAGAAGAAAAAGAGGGGCTACGCTATCACCAACATCAAGGACAAAGGGGTACGTGTAGCCACCCAACTCCTGGATGGAAAAGTGATGAGGAAGTGCTACGCCGATGAGGTACTAGCACCAGTGATCGCGCTAGCGGAGCAGTGCGTGGAGGTGGTGCAGTTCAACTGGGCTGAATTCCTCTGCGAGGAATTTTTGTTGATCTATCGCGAAGCCTAGGAGAAGGGTAAGACCTTCCACTACGCGTGCTTGCTCTTATCCATCTTGCTGGCAGCGAGAGAACTGCCGAAGGATAGTTAGTTCCTGAACATTGACCGAGACTTACTAGAGGCTGCGAAGTACACTTCTGTCTGGGCCACCAATGACGCAAAAGGGATTCGCGATATAAAAATTTTCTGGGTTCTCATGGAGGCGAGCATCCGAATGTCGATCAATAGGAGGCTGCGCTTGTCACCTACGATGCACAATAGTCTGCAGAGTTTTGTCGACTTCAAAGCCGATATGCACAACATCTATATCAGGGAGCGGAAGGATTTGACGATGCAGTGGAAAAAGCTACCATTTGTAGCCACTGATGATGCGATCTTTATAGTATTGGAGACATGGCCTCCCGAGTGGTGCGCCCCAAATTTGGCAGAGCTAGAGAAAGTGGTAGCACAGAATAAGAAGGATGATGCCAACTTGCGCGTCACCCAACTAGCCGCGAGAAGATGGAATGAAAAAGCAGCAGCTGAGGTAAGAGTAGTCCGTGAAGCGGCACAGGAAGCCACAGAGTAGAAGAAGGTCGCAAAAGCAGCAGCAACAGTGCAGACAGCAGAGGCCGCAATGGTACAGGCAGAGGAGGGCCAAGCAACGTCCTTAGGGTAGGAGGAAAAGGACACAGAAATACTAGAAGGGAGTGCGGGCCCAGGGACCGCGTCCACACAGCTCAAATGGTCATGCATCATAGAGAGATTGGGCCCAAGGAAGAAGATGAAGGCCTCGAAGCTGGCCATTGACGCGATCACCTTAACCGAAGGTGATCTCCATGACATCGATGAGACGGTTCGTGATGTCACCAGTGAAGTACTTCAAGAATTTATGATAAACCATCAGATTGTGTTGGGGGTCCTCAGGGCGCAGCTACAGGAGTTACAGGTGTGGCTCCCTCAAGAAGGTACCCTATCTACCCACGTCGCAACAGGCACTTCAGCAGCAGAGCAGATGCTGCACGCGAGGATGGCCAACACAATAGTGTTGCCAGAGGGAGCGTTAGTATCATCAGATGCGATGGACTGAATGATGGTTAGCATGATGAAAGGCCTTGGCCTTAATCTAGCTTCCCTTCCCCAGGAAATGCTCTATCAACTACAGGATGGAATAATAGTAGAGTTGCGCGCTAGGGAGAACCGCACGATCCAAGTCCTTAGTGAACAAAAGATCAATATGGAGTAGTTTAGCTTGCAGTACGACAAGTTGGTGTTGCAAAACCAAAGGTTGGTGCAGATAGTAGATGACACTTGCCGACGCGTCCCAAAGATGGTTATCACAGCAGATCTACCGGTAGAAGTGCGGATTCATAGTTTGGCAAGTGGAGTCTGCGATGTGAGAGAAGAGACAACAAAGTTTCAGCTGGAGTTGAACCTTCAGATTGCCGAGCTGCAGTTGAAGGTGTAGCCTTCCACTGCTTAAGGTCCTCACGCAGTTGCAAGAAGACCCCAACATCCAGTGGCTGAAGACAGAGGCACATGAACTCCAACAAAAGTATAACAACATCAAAGGGATTGCGCAGAGAGTAGTCCTTACTCAGCGGCTTGCAAGGATGCAACAAGCCAAGGCATTAAAGGAGTAGGTGGATGCAACACACCATAAGGAAGTAGTTCTCAAAGCACGCGTCCAACCATGGATTGACGAAGCCTTCACAATCACAGTAGATATTGAAGGAAATCTCGCGTAGATTCAAGGGATGCATACACAGATGCAGTGCAACACACTGAAAACAGAGGTCTCAGAAGGGAGAATGCGGCAGGTTCAACAAGCAGCAACTCAGTGCACTGCAGACATCAACACCATTTGGGCCTAGCTGGAGGGGCTCCACGCCAAGATCGCTGCGCTGACAGAGTGACTCGAGGGTGAGTCACGATGTTTGTGTTGGGGGCCTATTGGGCATGGAATCCCCCAACAGCATGTTTTGGGGCTTAAAGCCCAAGTTTTGAGTAATATTGTTGTAAAAACTCCGCGAATTGCGGGCGCAGAGCGTGAATTATCTGTTAGAGTCATAGGGTTGTCCGCCCTAAGTTTTGAATGTAGTATCGGCCTACCCATGGTCCTTAGACCATGGGATTGTATAAATAGAGTGAGGCTTTAAGTTGTAAAGTAACTAATGAGTTACCCAACGGATGGAGTCTGAAAGATAGCGAAGCATAAAACAAGAGTCTAAGTATCTTGGGTCATAGTAGTAGGAAGAGGTTCTGCCACTAAGTGCGCAGAGGCCTAGTAGAGTCCGTAGCTGAGTGCGCAACACCCTACAACTGAGTGCACAGGGCGGAGTCGAGTCTGTAACCAATGAAGAAGATTAATAAAGAGAAGTTTCATCTGAGTTCCGTGTATCTGTTCTTGTGTTATTCCCTGTTTGATATCATTTGCAATGATATTATTTATTTACTGCGTGCATTTGTATGAATGGTGAATATTGTTAAGTATAAATGAAAGCATACAGATAAGCTAAGTTAATCAACTAATATTGGGTTACTAGTAAGGATTTGGGTAATAACATTGTTCGACCCCCGAGTAGGGCTGCGCGAAGGCAGCATCCCAGGCTGCGAGGTACTAATAAGTGCACATAGCGACATGTGCGCAGGGTCAAACCGCGGACCACTTGGAACCCATCAGACATCCCCAGGGTGCGGAAACCTGGTTCTAGCACCCTCCCATACTACTTCGGGTGAGACCTCAGTCCGCGCTCCGCGAACTGTTGCCAAAAGTGCCAGTTGTACCTGGATTTGTTTGGCTAAATCACCTCTGAACCTGGGTCAGACCCCAACAAGCCAACAACGTGCCTAAGCGTCCCTGCAAAATTTGATACTTAGAGCATATCCAATGCTACCAAAACTCAACACTCCCTCTTAGTGAGGAATGTGATCTAGCAATGCCTCCAATTGAAGAATCACCCTAACTTCATAACATCATCCTCTATGCTGCTGATCTTTGACATGCTATACACCAACCACTATGAAAATGATGCATTTGTACTGCTACTAACCCTGTCACTATCAACACTATATCCGTACTACAACTCCCTCTAAATTTATGCATTCGTGTTGTTGCTAGCACTGCCACTGCCAACTACTACTGCACTGCAAACTGCTGTTGCTACTACATTAGAAATGGAAAAACATCCCAAATTATTGAACAAGTGTTCAGCATATATGCATCTCGATGCTAAAGATATGATTGTTTCTAGTCTCACGTTGTCCCTCTGAAGCTACTGCGTTGCTACTGCCACTACATTATGCCTCCCTACACTACTGCAACTCTACACTACGCTACTCAAATTTGGCATTCTATCCACTGCTTCTGTCACTCCAACGCTCCTCTGCACCATCTGACACTTCTTCCATCCTGCTACTCCTGATCTGGGCTCACGTAGAAAGGAATTGATCCAAGAGGTGGGCTCCTCAAGGATCTTGCCCATCTATAGTTCTTTCGAACTACAACACCAAATCAGCCCACCTCCCTCCTGGAAGTATCTATACTATCATAGCGAACTCCTCCTCCTTAATCTTCGTGGGTATAGCCTTCAGATCGTGTTTCTCATCTTTGTCCTTCTTCCTGAGAGGACACTATTTTGCATAGTGACCCATCTCACCACACCTGAAGCACTTTATCTTCGATACATCCTTCTTCCACCTCTGCTACTCTTGCTACCACTTCAATACAAGGGCTACATTCTCATCCTCTTCCTTGGGCTTCGACCCACTGTTGCTACTTCCGTCAAGCTTACACTTGACCAAGTCTCTCATCATCTCCTCTTGCTTGAGAGCTACCCACATCTCATCTCAATTTGGAAAATTCACAGTGCGCACGATACTGTAGACAAAGAATTTCCACTCATCTCAGACAGAATTGAGGGCTAGTCTAACCAACTCAGAATCTTGAGGTGTAGACCCCAAAATTGATAACTCATCTCAAGTCTCCTGAAGCTTAGTGAGGAATAGATCTACACACTCCCCCTTCTGCATCTGTGCAGATCTTAATTTCTGCTCTAAGTACATCTTCCACTGCTCGAAAGATCCCTCATACATCATAGAAAACTGATCCCACATATCCTTAGGAGTCCCTCTACTAGCGATGTGATAGAAGACATGATCCTTCACTCCATCGAGGATCATTCTCTTTGCCTTTGCCATTTCTTCTTGGTACTTCTTTAGTGGATCCTGATCTGCAGGCACACCCACCATGTTGTCGACATATGTCTTGAGAGCATGCTCATCTAGAAGGAATGAAATTCTCACCTTCCAGGTGACGTAGTTAGATTCCCCATCCAACCTATCTTGATCTTTCAAACCACTGGTTTCCATCTTTGCCATAAAAAACTATCGAACTACTCCTATTTTCTCTTACTACTGCTGCTTAGCCAATAAGAGAACGGACTTCTTGGTGGGAAGTCTACTGAGGAAAAGTTCCGTCACTATGCTTCTCTTCTCTTCTAATGTCTTTCTGCCCAGCAAAATGGCCTGCAGAAAAACTATGTCCCACCAACTCTTCCTCACATTGAGGATTCAACATTGCTCCCTCTACCAGGGCAAGATTTTGATCTAGAATCCCTTCTCTCTGTCGACTCACTCTGAGAGAGACTACCTCAAAATTCATCCCTCTGGCTAGGACTACACAAACCCCTCTAGGGATTCGAACTGCTGCCTCCTGTAGCTTTTTCAACGTCCTTTTCTGCTCGACGTTGGGTTCTCTAGCACTAGAGATCAAATTTGAAGGGCAGGTCTTAATTTCATTTAGAAGGGTGTACATTCCAGTCGCCCTTCCATAATGAAAAGCATAAAAAAAAGCAATTCAATTGACAACAATAAATTATCTTCCCATTTCTTTTTTTTAACACATGGTAAATCAGTAACTCTTTAGACTAATCTAAGGGAGACCCCGGATCAACCCTCATGGCTGCCACTATAACACCAAGAGTATTCCAAGAGTATTTCCAGCAACCTGCAAGCCAGATATACCAAATCTTATGATTTAGCAAGAGTCGAGACTCACGGATAAGGGGAGTCTACTCCTTGAGCCAAGATCATAGCAGGACACCAAGAGTCTTCCCATTTCTGGTGAAAGTTTTGAAAGATCAAAGGGTGTGTTGATTGATCAATTTCAAGTTCCCCACCAGGAAATTCAATCCTTAGATTCTACACTTCCTTGAAATTCTTTAAAACCTCACCGAGAGAATGATGGGAAACCTCTGCAACCATGGATTTCTTTGGGCCCAAAACATGTTGCAATGTCTGCCATGGCCTAACAATGCTACCTAGTACCCATCATGATTCTCATCAAATAGCTCCATATCCCCCTGTTTTTACCACTGTTGTTAAGGTTGGTTTCTTCACTGGATATAACATAGTCCACCTTAACTACCACAGTCTGCACTTGGGGGACTATACTAGAGAACCTCTTTGAAACTACACAACATCATCCCAAGGTCTTAATATCACCAAATTTGTTGAATATAAGCAACAAAAGTGAATCTGGGAGCCTGTCAAGGTGGTCTACCGATGAATTAAACCCCATGTTTGGATCAATATAGATATTCCTCAATATAGCACATAACCACGTAAAACTCAATTGATTTAGGACTTGATCAGAAACTACTTCACAATCAAATGCAAATCTTCAAATCTTTGATACATCTTAAATATCATGAATTCTCATAATCATTTACACAAAATCTCATACTATTATGGCTAGGAAAACCTATAAGAACCTTCATATTTATAGCAAAACAAATAACAGTCAGGCTCATTCTAGCGCAAATCTTCAATCTTGTTCCATCTCATGCAACCTCATATTATCCATTACCAAACCCAATCCCTTAGAAAAACTACAAGAACCTCAACACAGTGATTAAGCTCCAAATTTTTATGAATTCCCACAACGATTCATACTAAACTCAATATCATTAGAGCCCAGAAAACTCCAGAGTTAAGATGGATCTAGGCTGGTATTTTAGCAGAGATCATATTATGATAATAGTTTTACCCCTTGCCTATTGTGAAAGACTGAACACCAAAATCTTCAGTATTTGTATCTTGGAGTATTTGTTTCTGAGTTGACACTTCACTTGTTGTTTGATTGGCAGATTGATGGACATGAACAACAAAGAATATTTATAGGAACATACTGCATGTTTGGCATGAAACAAGGATCATAAAAATTGCTTCCAGCAGCTTTGAAGGAGAATTCAATCATTGCAAGAAGATATAACTTATATTCAGAGAAAATTATTCAAATTTTCCATCTCTTCCATTATCAGTATGGCTGCAGCTTGATCAAATTTTGAGAACTTTCTCTACCAAATTGCAATTCCAGACTTTCTCAAGAACTATAAATGGTAGACTTTGGCAAGAGTTGTAAAATGGTTTCTCTTTGAATGTATAATAAGGCCATTTTCATTTTGTAACCTTATTTGGGATTATATACAATTGTAAAGCAGCATCGTATATCCATTCTGACATAATCTTGAATAATCCATACTAAAAATTTAGGATGAGCTTCAATATAGCTTTCATGGTTCGGAATTATGGCTTCTCAATATTTTGTCACTTCTAATTCAAGCTGGATATTGTTTAAGAATGTACATCAATCTAATAAAATAAACCCTGAAATTGCCTGCATTTGAGAAACAATTTTCAAATTCTAGCCAGAAATATTCATGCCTGATTATGCTCCTACATCATCCAACTAAGAATGGGGTTGAGCTTAGGATAATTGGTAAAAGCATTGAGATGGTAAGAAAAATTTATTTTAATAGGTGTTACACTAAAAAATGTCACCATGACTATTTACAGTTAGTATGGCTCAATCAACAGTCATGCTACCCTCTTAGGCAAGTCTTATGCCTCTGCTATCCATCTCAAACTCAAAGAAGGGAGAAAGTCTTGTAAAAAATGTGTTTATCTCTGGGGACGCAGGTTCTCTCAAGCCTTACCTGTGGGGACGCTCACAATGTTCACAAAGGCTGTGTCATTGGACGCTCTGTATATTAAGGGACATGTGCGTCCTTCTGTAAAAGGAAAAATGCGCAAGTTTCATCTTAAAAAAGTTACTTGTGGTTACTTCTAGAACTTTCTAGAGGTCGGTTTGATGAAATGGATGCGCCTCCAGTTGGTTCATGTATCCCTATTAAGGAGGAACTTATCCCATCAATAAGGGAGCTATCCCACCCAAAGAGGGGGATTATCCCATTGATGGTGGACCTGAATAACCTCTTTACAGCACTATCAATAAAGGCATTGAGCCAGAGGGAGGGGAGGTTGAAGCTATACATTTTCTTTGGGTAAATGCTGCAGGAATTAGGACTCCCATTTAGAACCTTGTGAGGAGAGATTGTCTTTGCTTGATTCTACTTGGAAGTGGGTGAGCTTTTTCAAAGTAGAGGAAAACCCTTGATGGACCCTGGGAGGAACTTGCACAACACCAAGGCCAGGTTGTAAGAGTTTCTTTGTTTCGTTATTAATACAAACTGGTTCATTTTTCTCAATAGCTTGTGTTAATGAGTTATTTCATGTGTTCCTTGGTCTGCATGTTGAATATATGTTTTATTATATGAGATGCAAGTGCTTGGTAATTGTTTGATTGTTTGTGGTTGCAGGAATTGATGTGAAGGAGGAGCTCATCCGGATCGGCAAGGACGGACTACAACAACAGCGTTTTGGAATAAGGTAAGCCTAAACACTTTGTAGTTTTCATGTTTTAAAAGGTGTATTTAGAGAAAGATCGTTCCATTTTGTCTTGTTTGTCGCTAGAGAGTTTAGACTCCTAGGGAGGTCAGTTGTGTCCGTACAAACGAATTTTTACGCCACGACAAATTGGCGACCATACTGGGGATGCCATTAATGTGAAAGTCTTTTCCTTTGTGTGAACTTTGCTCTGAGAAAATCATTTTTGTTTTCTGGTTTTTGACTGTGAGAATTAGTATTTGGGTGGCTTAGCTTTAGATTTAGTTAGATTTGGTTTTTCTTAACTTTTCCAGAAGGATGCACCCTCTGAGTACTGCACAGTGCGTCTTTGGACGCGCTGTTGCCGTTTGCACAGAGCGGGCCCGCGCCTGTTCTAACGGGTTACCTGCGTCTTCCTGTAAAAATTTAGGAAAACTCCATTTTTGCTTTAATTGCTTTTAGATTTTGTTTTTTCTTTGTGTTTTCTGCCCAGATCCTTTAGTAACCTGTCAAAAAATTTTCACCTGAACTTGTTTTGTGAGCTTTGAGTGTTTTAGTGGATTTCAACGAAGTTTAGGCCTAGGGTTTGATTTTTTGAATAGGTCCTGTAGTGATTTTGATGGTAGAAAGTTGTCCAGCCTTAGATCTCTCTGGTTTGTCAGCCTTCTTAGAAGTCGGGCCTGTCGTAAAGTCTCCTTGTGTGAGCAGCTTGCCATTTAAGTTGTCTTTTGGGTCAAATTTCGAATTACTTGTTTATAAAGTGTTGATTTCCATTTTACAAAAGAACAAAAAGATTAGAGTTTTGTTTTGACTAGTTTTTGGTTCTGCAATAAGCTAGTCCTTGATTTGATTATGATCAAGTAAAACACCTTAGAATAATCATTGTTGGCTTTGCCTCATTAGGTTTAATTAGGGTAATTTCCTTTTGATTTGTTTTTTTTTTTGAGTGAATTTTCATAAATTTCATAGTTTGCAATTGATTTTTATTAAAATAGATTTATGTTTTTCGTTAAATAAGAAAAATACAAAAACATCTCCTTTTAAAAGTTTTGTTTCAAGTAGCATTTAAAGTTTTTGGAAGAAAAAGAGTTTTTTTCGTGCAAGTAAAGAGCGGTCATGTTTTTATGCTTGGAAAAGACAAACGAATTGTTTCTTTGATTGTCTTTAATTAAGAAGTTGCTTTTATAAAAATTGCATTCTCTCAACTTTTTAGTTAAGCAATTCATCGAAAAAGTAAAGTAGTGGGTAAATCATCCTAGGTGCATTTTGTAGTGGTTTCGAGTCGAGTCAACACACCACTGGTTTCACTTCCATCACCTTTTGACTTAAGAAACAACCTTAAAAGTAACGCTTAAATTAAAATCAATCTAGTAATTTTTATTTTTCTAGGGCTCTGAAACACCAACATAGCTTAGGCTAGGGTCTTGGAGTAGGTGAGTACTTAACTCTCCAAGACTACAAAACCAAACAGATAGTTTATCTTGAGTAGAATAAATCCAATTGTTTCAATTGCACTCTGTGAAAGCTCCTCTTAAAGGAGAAGCACGAGCTCGTGTCCGAACCAGTGAGGGGATCATTCCCCCCTCGTTGGGAACGACGCCAGATAGTACGTATTACAAACGGTAAACCTCGGATTAACCATTGTCGAGGAGCCAGGGGTCACTTATCGGTAAACCTTGGATTACTGTCAAGGAGCCGGTA
Source organism: Pinus tabuliformis (assembly GCA_031772625.1). Taxonomy (NCBI): domain Eukaryota; kingdom Viridiplantae; phylum Streptophyta; class Pinopsida; order Pinales; family Pinaceae; genus Pinus; species Pinus tabuliformis. The sequence continues at coordinate 1,632,877,656 of CM062818.1, read as the reverse complement.
AGGGGATTGAGCTTGTTACTCTGCCCTTGCGTGCTGTCGGAGTTTAGACTGTTCCCCCAGGTGTAATTGTTGTGATTGGTAACTTTAGTGACCATAATCTTTAGGGTTCTACCGAGGTGACGGTGGAGGGAAGGTCCCACTGTACCTGGAGCAGACGTCGGTTATACTCACTTGGATTTTCCGGGGGTTCACTTCACTTCGAGACGGTTAAAGTGGAGGAACTTGTGCCGGTCTATTCATTAAGCAGGTTGCCGGGGTAACTGTTCCACCCGCCATTTCTGTACTGAATCCTGCGAGGTTGGGCCTAATCACCAACTAGCGCTTTTGGTCCGGAAGACTACTGTTTGTGTTTGGTTTGACGCTCTAGATTCTTTAGGCGTGTGCTTCAAATTTGTTTGCTTCTTTAGAAGACTTTAGGTGGTTTGATTTGAAATTTTTACTTTGTTTTCGTGTGTTGTAGTTAAAAATCTTTAATTGTGGCGGAATTACCGAGACAGTCCCGTCGACTTCGGGGCAAGTCTCCTGAGATTGTTACCGGAATAGATTTGTTAAGAAAACTCCGTAAATCGTGGGGTGAATCTCCTGAAGACATTCCGGGTCAGTACGAAGGGTTAAAGGTCCTTGTAACTCCTCCTAGTGACAGTAGAGTAGGTTCACCTGAAGAAGGAGAATCTTCCTTGGTAGTCCATCCAGATTACCAAAGTTTAGAGACAGGTTATAATCCCGAAGCTGTTTCAGTTTCTGAGCTTGTTGGTAGTTTTTCGTCTGCTAGTGATACAGGCGAAGAACCAGAAATATCTGAACCTGTTACTCCAACTTCTAGTGTTCCAGATTCACCAAGAATAGAAAGAATTATCACCGAAAATCTACCTTCTGGTTTGATTGCTATAGAAGAACTTGCTCCAGAAGAGGATATAGGTGTCTCTCACCTTGAAGGTCAACTTACTATTGATCTAAGGGAGCGTGAATCCATCTTTTACAGTCCTCCTAGAAGTACTTCTTGGTACCTTGCGTTAACCAATTTTTTAGACAACTCAGTAGGTTTCTCTACACCTCGTACTCCTTTTCCACCTGGAGGTATTCATACTCCTGTAAATATGTCTGGTCAGTCGTCCGTGTTTACTCAAAGTCCTGAATCTTTTTTACACGGCGGTCCTTCTGTTCCCACTGGGTATCAGTCACTTTCTGGTACCTTTGCGGGGGCATCTCCTCAACCCGTTGATCATGGGTTATTTGCTGGAAACAGTGGTAATATACCATTGGGTGTAGGAGACATTTACATGATGTCAGGTTTAGTTCCCGTTTCCCAACCTCAAGGTGGCCAATTACCGCCTGGGGGGCAATCGCAGTTAACGCCTGGGGGGAAACCTCAAGGTACACAAATCGTGTCTGGGGGGCAACCTCAAAGTCAGTATGTACCTATGGTGCAATACGTGCCTCAAGGTCAACCTCAGCCTCAATATGTACCCCAAGGTCAACCTCAGTATCAATATCAACCTCAAGGATGGCAACCCCAAGGATGGCAACCTCAAGGGTATCAACCCCAAGGTTATCAACCTCAAGGGTACCAACCTCAAGGTCAAGGTCAACCCCAGTATCAGTATTTACCTCAAGGTTATCAACCTCAAGGTCAATACTCAAGTCAAGGTTATCAACCGCCTCAAGGTCAGTCATATGTTCCAAGTATGGGAACTGCACCTTACAATTATCAATCCTACCCTCAATCTGGTTATGGATCTCAGTATCCTCAACCTGTTACGGGTCAATACCCTGGAATGTTAGTGTGGGATCCATCACAGGGTCAACAGGTGTTGCAGCCAAGTGTACAGATGGTTCCTCAAGCTGGACAACCCGTAGTTTCTGGTCCAACCCAACAACCGCAACCTGTCCAGCCAAATGTTCAAACTTCTGTAACTTCGGTAGTTACTCAGCCGTCAATTGCACCTAGTACTCCATCTCAAATGGCTGCCGCAACTACCGCTACATCTACCATACTTACTTCTGGAGTATCGACGGCTCCAGTTTCTACTGTCCCTGTTACCACACCTCAGACATCTTTACCGTTGTCTGGATCTACGATTCAAACCACGGTCCAGATGCCTGTAGGTCAGCCTGGTATAAGTACGGTTGTCACTACTCAACCTCAATTTGTTCAACCTCCGTACCAGGGACAGTACCAACATGGGCAAGCTGTCCAACAACCGGTTTACCAGTATCAACCGTATCCTGGGTACACTTATCAACAACCTCAACAACCCCAGTACGGTCCGGTTAATCCTGGTTTTCCAGGAGGATATAATATCCCAAATGCGACTCCTGTTCCTAGTTATCCTGGATATCCTCCTCCTGGGGCTGGTATTGTGACCCAGAGTTTTAGAGATCCTAACCGGCAGTTACCGTTTATTGCAACTTTGGATTTACCCGACTTGACGCGCCTAACTAATGATCCAATTCAATATCTTCAGTTCTAGCCGCCAATGCCAAATAAGTTGCCCAGCGACATACCCAAGTTCGAAGGTAAGTCTGGAGAGGATCCGTCCAATCATGTGATGACTTACCACCTCTGGTGTGCTTCGAATTCTATCTCGGATGATTCGATCCGCTTACGTCTTTTCCAGCGTACACTCATTGGTCTCGTGGCCAAGTGGTACATTGAGTTACCACGGGCCTCTTTTTACAACTTTAGCCAGTTAGCTACCTCGTTCTTAACTCACTTTCAGTTGCCGGTCAGATACGATAACGGCACGGAGTTATTAACTTCACTAAAACAATCGACGTCCACGTACATTTCTGATCACATCCATGAGTGGAGACGTCGTAGGAGGTTAGTGAAAGTTTTTATCCCGGACCAAATCTTAGCTGAATGGTTTGTCAAATCATTATTACCGAAGATTACTGAAGATGTAGCTAAGGCCGGAGTAGTTACTGAGGAGCAAGTCATTGCTCAGGCACAATACCTTGACTTAGTTTACACTCAGTCGGGTACGTTACACGAGAAGATCCCAGATCTTCCAAAATCGAATCAAATCGCTGCTACTCCTTCGGGATCTCATGTCGCTGATGGTATGATTGGTATCGTGACTACGAAGAGCAAGAAGAAGTCTTCCAAGGCTTCAAATACTCCAATTATCACTTTGCCTGATTCTCCGACAGGAGAGTCTTCTCCTCCTGAACTTACCGCCGACATTCATGCTGTAGAGTCATCTACGGCCAAATCAAAAAACGGTGGAAAGAAGAAAGGAAAGAAGAAGGCTAAAGCAGACAAGGCTCCAAAGGAGAAAACTGAAAAGTCGGAAACCAATGACGAAAAACGCAAACCTCGATATCCTTGTCTTATTTGTGAAGAGGATCATTTTACGAGAGATTGCCCTCATCAGGCCGAGGTTGTAAAAATAGTAAAAGGTTCTCCCACTCCTGCTGTGTTAAAGAATCCATTTCCAGAGCAGGAGAATAAGATGATAGGTTCTTCTTTGAATGCCAGGGAAGAACCCATTTTGATGATGTCTCATGTGAGGATTGCGACTCGATCGCAAGATTATGGTAGTAAGGCTCTTGTTGATGGTAAGGAAGCAGAATCTTCTCACTCTAACCCATCAACCTCAGCTCCTGGTTCCGATCCACTACAGATCGAAAAACCTAACCCAGACTTAGTGATTAAGCCGCCCGCCAAGGGTGTACTTCGAAGGTCTGCTTTCAATCCACATGCGAGAGCAGCCCAGAATTACAACATTGTTGAGGACTTAGCTGTTTCACCTTCAGCAATGTCGGCACTCGAAGCGCTGCAATCATGCCCAACACAACGGAAATTGCTTTTGTCGGCTATCGGAGCTGTCGATGTTCAGGACCCGAACCTAATGATCTTTGATCTAGAAAATAGTACGCCACGTCTCCCCCATCAAATGGCTTTCCAAATTCCAGTGATAGTCAAAAACAGGCCTATTCATCGGACTGTAATTGATGAGGGAGCTTCTACGTGTATTATGTCGATTCAATGTTGGAGATCGCTTGGTTCTCCTTCGTTGAACCAATCCCCCACCATCCTTAAGGCCTTTGATGGCCGTGGGTTCCGTCCGTTTGGTATTCTACAAGAATTGCCTATAGGGGTAGAAGGTAAAACCGTTAGTCTGGATGTGGAAGTGGTTGATGCCCCTCTAGACTACAACCTTCTTTTGGGTCAAAGTTGGTCATATGCTATGACAGCGGTCGTTTCATCGGTCTTCAGAGTAATTAAGTCTCCATATAACGGTAAGATCGTGACTATTGATCAGCTGACATACTTTTCATCCGACCCAACCTCTTCAAAGAGTATCCAGCATGTCGGTAAGACGAAAATCCCTTATAGGGACGTTGGTGTAGGTTTAGTTAAGGATTCCGGTTTACTGGGAACTTTTCCTCTCCCTCCACTCAACGTAGACCCTTCATTTGCGACAATTCATATGATTACATCAGAAAACATTATTTATGACGATCCTTGGATTGTCCCATCTGACTCTGAGATAGACTCATTCGGTGATGCTATGCCTTTGAGTCCATATGAAGTTGCTTATGAAGCTGTCATGTCTTTTACCAACTCGCATTCAACCGAAATCGACCAAATGAATGTGGTCAGTGAAGAATCACTTTTCACCTCAACCTTAGAACGGATAGCGTTTCCCGAAGTCGTGTCATCTGACAAACAACTTCGCGAAATCCTAAGTGTAGATGATCTACCATGGGAGGATCTCCATCACAGATCTTCGTTTTTATCTAAGGATGATGCATTTGAAAATGATTTTTCATCAATCTTTACCGCTGAATATGTCAAAGACGCTCAGGATCCAACGAAACATTCTGATTCAGAGTTGAATTTGGGGAATATTTCTCGTACTATTCCCATTGATATTTCAGTGAAGCCCGGAATCGAGGAAAACATTCATATAGGTGCCGCTTGTACAGAAGATGAAATCCAAACTTACAAGGCCCTATTCCAAGAATTCCGCGACGTGTTTGCCTGGTCTTACGAGGAAATGCCGGGAATTGATCCTGCCATTGTTGTTCATGAAATAAAGACCTACCCGGATGCTAAACCCGTCCGACAACGGTTGCGTCAGATTCACCCTCGAAAAGCGGCTGCGATTAAAGCAGAAGTCGAAAAGCTGTTGAAAGCAGGTTTCATTTATCCGATCCCGTTAACGGATTGGGTATCGAATATTGTTCCGGTTAACAAGAAACAAGGAACAATAAGAATCTGTATCGACTATAGGGATATAAATCGAGCTTGTCCAAAAGACAACTATCCTACGCCTTATATCGATCAAATTATTGATGATTGTGCCGGAAGTGAGCTGTTTTCCTTTATGGATGGCTTTTCAGGCTATAATCAAATCAATATTCTACCTGCCGACCAACCAAAAACGGCATTCATTTGTCCATGGGGGACATTTGCTTATTGCAAGTTACCTTTTGGGCTTAAGAATGCCGGGGCCACTTTTCAACGGGCGATGTCTTATGCATTTCATGAAATCAAGCACATTGTGCAACCCTATCTCGATGATTTGCCTGCTCATTCTTTACATCGAGCTGATCACCTTGTCCATTTACGAGCAATCTTCATGAGGTGTAGGCATTATCGAATTCGGTTGAATCCCCACAAGTGTGTTTTCTGTATAGAAATAGGTCGATTGCTGGGATTTGTTGTTTCAAAAACCGGCATTCGCGTCGATCCCTCGAAGGTCGAAGCTATCATCAAATTGCCTCCTCCTTCGAGTTTGCGCCAACTCCAAAGTTTGCAAGGGAAAGCGAACTTTTTACGCTGATTCATCCCAAACTACGCCGAGGTCACTAAAGGTTTTACACGGTTGTTGAAACAGAACGCACAATTCTTTTGGGACGAGATTGCTCAACAATCTTTTGATGCACTTAAACACGCGTTGACCCATGCACCGTTGTTGCATCCTCCCAACTACAACCAGGACTACTTCTTATACCTCGCAGCTTCGCATTCCACCATAGGAATGGTGTTAGTTCAAGAAGATGAGTTCGGAGCGGAACATGTGATATATTATCTTAGTAGGACCTTAAATCCCACTGAGTTAAAATATTCGCATGTGGAGAAATTGGCCCTGGCAGCCGTTCAAGCTGTCCAGCGTTTTCGTCACTACATTCTCCTCCGTAAAACTACAGTTATTTCGGATTGCAACCCTATGATTTATATCTTGACAAAACAATTGCTAGGGGGCAAGTACTCTAAATGGATTGTCATCCTGCAAGAGTTCGACTTGGAGTTCGAGAAGTCTAAGTCTAAGAAATCCTTAGTTTTTGCGGAGTTGATGTGTGATTTCCCGAGTACTGACACAGAAACCGTGGCAGAGGAGTCCATTGCGGACGAATCTTTGTTTCTTATCAGTACTTTAGATCCGTGGTACGGGGATATCATCATCTATCTCCAAACCCAAACCTTTCGACCTGAAGCTTCCAAAGAAGAACGTCGAAAAATTCGGTTTCAATCCCAGCAATTTAAAATTATTGGAGATACACTATATCGCCGGGGGGCAGACTTAGTTTTTCGACGTTGTTTAACACATGAAGAGGCTGAGAGAGTTTTGAATGATTGTCACTCTGGAGCATGTGGCGGTCATATGTCTGGGTATGCCACAACTCAGAAGGTGTTGCGCGCTGGCTATTTCTGGTCGTCTATGTTTAAGGATTGTATCACTGCCGTCAGGAAATGCCACAACTGTCAAGTATTTGATCGCAAGATGCGCGCTCCACCTGCTCCTCTCCACCCTATAATTGCCGCTGGTCCATTCGCCAAATGGGGTGTCGACTTTATTACTTGTAACCCTCACTCGGCTGGGGGGCATGCGTATATCATCCTCGCGGTTGATTATTTTACTAAATGGGCCGAGGCGATGCCTACATTCGACGCAAGCGGCAAGACAGCTGCAGTTTTCGTATTCAATCATATCATAACTAGGTTTGGTGTCCCACAAGCAATCATTACTGACCATGGGAGCCATTTTCGAAACGTCATGATGACTGAGCTTACAAGCCAGCTTGGTTTGCGCCACGATAGCTCTACTCCTTATTATCCGCAAGCCAATGGTTTGGTTGAGTCTATCAACAAAGTTCTAGTCATCATGATTCGACGGATCATTGGTATCCATCGAACGAATTGGCACAACATGTTATTTTCGGCGCTATGGGCATATCGAACCTCAGTAAAAAATTCAACAGGGTTCACTCCTTTCCAGCTAGTTTATGGCTTGGAAGCTGTGTTACCCATTGAATGCGAAATCCCATCACTTCAAATGGCTGTCGAATTACTTCCAGCTACTTCCGAAGAGGAGAAACGGTTATTGTACTTAGCTAAATTAGATGAGACTCGACGTGACGCTACATTAGCTATCGAGACTCACGCGAAACGAATGAAAGCTCAGTATGATAAAAATATATCATCCTCACAGTTGATTATTTTACTAAATGGGCCGAGGAAATGCCTACATTCGACGCAAGCGGCAAGACAGCTGCAGTTTTCGTATTCAATCATATCATAACTAGGTTTGGTGTCCCACAAGCAATCATTACTGACCATGGAGCCATTTTCGAAACGTCATGATGACTGAGCTTACAAGCCAGCTTGGTTTGCGCCACGATAGCTCTACTCCTTATTATCCGCAAGCCAATGGTTTGGTTGAGTCTATCAACAAAGTTCTAGTCATCATGATTCGACGGATCATTGGTATCCATCGAACGAATTGGCACAACATGTTATTTTCGGCGCTATGGGCATATCAAACCTCAGTAAAAAATTCAACAGGGTTCACTCCTTTCCAGCTAGTTTATGGCTTGGAAGCTGTGTTACCCATTGAATGCGAAATCCCATCACTTCAAATGGCTGTCGAATTACTTCCAGCTACTTCCGAAGAGGAGAAACGGTTATTGTACTTAGCTAAATTAGATGAGACTCGACGTGACGCTACATTAGCTATCGAGACTCACGCGAAACGAATGAAAGCTCAGTATGATAAAAATGTAACCCCTCGAAGTTTTTCGGAAGGAGACCTAGTACTATTATATGATCAAGCTAACGATAAGCTAGGTGCCGGAAAATTCGTTCCCATGTGGCATGGGCCCTACATTGTAAAGCGAAAGCTAGCAAAAGGGGCTTATGAGCTAGTTGACTTTGATGGGGACTCTTTCGGTAAACCCAGAAATGGACTTTACCTAAAGAGGTATTATGCTTAAATGATGGGTATGGAGAAATTTTTAGATAGGTTAGATTTTCTTTCTAGCTAGCGAGTGTGTTAGTTTAGTCAGTGTGCTTAGCTTAGAGAGTGTGGTTTTTCGTCGTTATTCTGGCTTATCTTGGTTTTACTCTTGATATTGCAGATGTCGACGCCTCTCCAAACATACATTGGATTTGTTGATGGTGCTTGTCGTAGTACACGGAATATCTCTTCCGCAGCTTGGGTTATCTATTCGCCCTCTGACGAGTTAGTTTCTATGCATGGGGTAAGCCTCGGTCAAACAACGAACAACATTGCAGAATACAGTGCAGTGATCGAATTATTATCCGAATCTATTTCATTTGGAATTCGACGTTTGATAGTGAGGTTAGATTCTGAACTTGTTGTATTACAGCTTAATAGAGTTTATGCCATTAGAAATCCTGTGTTATTAAGGTTGTTTTTGAGAGTGCGTCTCTTGGAACGTGAATTTGATTACATTGAATATCAACATATTCCAAGGTCTTTGAATACATTAGCAGATGCAATTGCTTCTCGAATGTTGGACAGACATTTACGATAATCATGCAAGTAAATTTAAAAACATTTCATCAGATATGTTAAACAGGATAAGCCGGTAATAGTGATATATATAGATAGAAGTGTGTCAAAAAATATATACATCGTCTTCGATCATAGGTTGAAAACACCTTATGATCGGCAAAATGATAGTACAAAAAGTCAAAATGTCACATGTGACTACAAAAGTGACTAGTCAATCACTGGTGGTGCTCTCTGTATGACACCACTGCGCGGGCTACCTTACGCAAAAATCTCCTAAACGGTCCAGGGACCGCGACTACGAAGCGCTGAAGCCTGATAGGAATGTCGTCCATAGTAGTCTCAGGTATATCTGCCGTGAGACGCTCTAGATCATGCTCCAACTCAGCTAGTACTTCTGCAGCCGCGTCCTGTGGGGCCGGTACCAGTGCAGCTGGATGTAGTCTATCAAAAGGCCGGAGGTTGGCTGGACGCTGTGGACCAACATCTGCATTTTGAAAATTTTACTGTTAGTTTTGAGACGATATATATGAAAAATAAAAAAATACATAATTAGAAAACTTGTGAAAAATAAAGTACCTCTGTCATCCTATTGTTCTCCCGGTGGAAGAACCATGTCCGGATCACCTCTAAAATCCACTCCGGCATACGAAAGTCCTGTATCGAAAAAACCTGGTCCTCTAACCAGTGAAAGTAACTATCTGAGAATCGAACCACCGCCGTGCCCTCGTCAGGATGCCGGGCCATCACCGCAACCCATCGTATCAGCTTTGGCTCCCGAGGACCCAAGATATCAATAGTGAGTTGCTGAGGGATCAGCATTGGAACTCTCTCCAAGGCAAAGCTCACGACTAGAGGCCCATATCCAAAAGTCTTTAGTCGTCCGTTCTTTGCCTTGGTCAGTTGGCTCTTCATATGAGCCGACACAGCTTCACACCAGTTGAAAATGGTGCTTTGGTAACAGTCAATTGCCATCCGCATTTGGGATCCGGAAGCAATGTGTAAAGCGGCCGCGCCGCAAATTCTGGTAACCGTGAACGCTATGACTTTGAGTTCACGCAGAGTGATGTGTTTTATCTCTATGCCTTTCGAATGGTGAGCCCCAGGTGTGCACCACTCGTCACGGAGACTATCAAGGGATTGGCCACCCGGCCTAGTCCCCGCAAGACTGAGTTGCTCGCCTCTGTTCGGCAAGCCAGTAAGACAGTATACATCCGAGGGCTCTATCTCGAGCTGGTGCCCTCCTATGTAAAAGCATTGTTCTTGAACGTTCCATCGCTCAACCAGCCATTCCAAGAATCTTACCTGGCCCCTCATGCCCGGTATGGTCCAGTATTTGTATAACCCGCATGCTCTTAGGGCATCCAGGGAAGGTTGATGATTTATTGCAGCTTCATCATCCTCTACATGCTCTCTTTCTCTCCAATCTAACATGGTTAATGCCCTACACACCAGAAATAGTCATTAGAAATTGATTTGGGAATTTTTAGATAGTTATTTGAGGGGGTTGGGGTTTTGAAATGCGCGTTTCACGGAAGACGCACCCCGCCTTTACAGCACAGGGCGCCCGGACGCGGCTGGCCTGAAGGCGGACTGCGTCTTCCGACCATTTTCCTGTATAGGAAAAAGTCGGGGGACGCGGGTCACCCGAAGGGCACCCGCGTCCGCCGAGAGGCGCATTCCAAAACCAAAACCCCCCCAAAAAATGAAACTAAGACCTAAAAATTAATTCTAAATGGATAGAAATGCAGAGTAGGATGTGTAAAATACCTGGATAAGATGGCGTTCGATTCCGACGGTCGGATTTTCCGCAGCGACCACGGGAAGTTTCTTGTCAAAAGCTCCTTTTTCAACCTCAACAGTCAAACGGTAAAAATGACATGGTAAAAGGTCTTTTTATAGGTTTTTTGGATGAATTAGTTCATTTTTTACCATGAAAAGATGTTTTTCGATGTATTTTTGCATATTTTAAACAGGTATGAGTAATGTGTTGCTTTTGTGCAGGACAAAGGGATTTCGAGGGAAATTGTCATTTTTCACAAACAAAAATATCAGAGTCATCTTTTAAGCCCTTTTCTGACTCCTAAAACATGAAAAGATCGCCGAGCGTTTCTTTTACACTCGTTAAAACAGAATTAAAAGACGGTCCCCTTTTAGCTCTTTTCTGACCGCAAAATCAGGAAAAGATTGCCGGGTTTTTGTCGTTTCAAACTCGATAAGGAAATAAAACGACGTGTCCTTGATCGCTTTTTACTTTTCAGGTCAACGACACTATTATGAAAGAACTCCTTGGTCGCAAGATCAAGCGGTTCCCCCAGGTATTATTTTATACTTTTTCGGGCTTGAGGGACACAAATGTACGAAAAAGTTCAACGTGGAGTCTCCTTTAGTTTTTTCAGACTCTCTAAAATTGAAAAACGCCGAGTTTCTCCTATACTGGGCTCATTAAACTTTTACAGTAGAGGACCTGTTCAATTACAAACAGGAACGAACCACTCCTTCCTAGGGTTCGAATTTAAACTAGGTTGGACTCGTCCGAAGGATGAGCTTATAATCAAGCATATGTTATCCTCCTCAAGCTTGTTAAAAATAAAGAGGTACTTGCCAGAAATGGTGGGGGAAAAGAGAGAAGAATGAACCTATTTGTCACCTTTTGTCTCAAAAGAAACTTTATTACCACTCTTGAACACGACACTGTTTCATTCACCTGGGTTGGGAAATCTTTTACCTCACAGTTGATCAAACCACTTTGAAAGTCTTTAACCGGGTTCCGGGGATTAACTTTGAGTTATTCGTCACCAAGCCATCTGTCGTGTCGTTATGTGTTCAAGAGGTCTGCAAGCAAAACTTTCATCTGCAAAATACTTGTCATCCATTTGACCATCCCTGAGTCAGTCCTTACAGCAACATTTCTTCAACTTGAACAATGATTTCGTGTTGCGGGCTTGCCTGCAACGGGTCACTTTCTATCGACATCGACACATTATCTAGAAAGATGACTTAGGAATCGACAGTACCTTGAAGTCTGCATGCATCAATGGCAGGTTTCTCACCTTTGACGTCAGTTTACATCATTGACTTTCGATCAAAGGATTCCGTGAAGTGTTCGACATCAAAACATCTATTCACATTTCACGGGTTGTGCTTGGTACTTTGAGAACCATTGACATTACTGGTGGTCTCTCTCACGCTTGTTAACAGTTTACATCATCGACTGGTAATCAAGTGGTTTCTAACATGTTCGACATCAAATCATTTAATCACATGCCTAGGATCGTACCAATTCGGGAAGTAGAAGTGAAGACCCTGGATCTAGTTTCTACCATCCAGGCTGCGAGGAGTTTTGTATTCATTATCTATGTAGACTAATCATAAACAGATGGCTGCGTCCATACTGTGTCTACAAAAGTCTATTAAAATGATGTACTGCAAGATCATTCATGTATCAGAGTAGTTAGTCCATTAGTTAAAGTTTTGAATCTGAGTATGGGAATGCCTACCTCAGTGATGATATAATCTTATACATGTATTTTGTGTTGAAAATTGCAGGTTCCAACCAGGTCATCCACAAGACAATCCTTGAAATGATAAAGCGCTTCACCCTTCCTAGAATTACAAAACCCTAATCTATTCCAGGCTTCGCACTTTAGGGGGCAATCTGTTACACTAAAAAATGTCACCATGACTATTTACAGTTAGTATGGCTCAATCAACAGTCATGCTACCCTCTTAGGCAAGTCTTATGCCTCTGCTATCCATCTCAAACTCAAAGAAGGGAGAAAGTCTTGTAAAAAATGTGTTTATCTCTGGGGACGCAGGTTCTCTCAAGCCTTACCTGCGGGGACGCTCACAATGTTCACAAAGGCTGCGTCCTTGGACGCTCTGTATATTAAGGGACAGGTGCGTCCTTCTGTAAAAGGCAAAATGCGCAAGTTTCATCTTAAAAAAGTTACTTGTGGTTACTTCTAGAACTTTCTAGAGGTCGGTTTGATGAAATGGATGCGCCTCCAGTTGGTTCATGTATCCCTATTAAGGAGGAACTTATCCCATCAATAAGGGAGCTATCCCACCCAAAGAGGGGGATTATCCCATTGATGGTGGACCTGAATAACCTCTTTACAGCACTATAAATAAAGGCATTGAGCCAGAGGGAGGGGAGGTTGAAGCTATACATTTTCTTTGGGTAAATGCTGCAGGAATTAGGACTCCCATTTAGAACCTTGTGAGGAGAGATTGTCTTTGCTTGATTCTACTTGGAAGTGGGTGAGCTTTGTCAAAGTAGAGGAAAACCCTTGATGGACCCTGGGAGGAACTTGCACAACACCAAGGCCAGGTTGTAAGAGTTTCTTTGTTTCATTATTAATACAAACTGGTTCATTTTTCTCAATAGCTTGTGTTAATGAGTTATCTCATGTGTTCCTTGGTCTGCATGTTGAATATATGTTTTATTATATGAGATGAAAGTGCTTGGTAATTGTTTGATTGTTTGTGGTTGCAGGAATTGATGTGAAGGAGGAGCTCATCCGGATCGGCAAGGACGGACTACAACAACAGCGTTTTGGAATAAGGTAAGCCTAAACACTTTGTAGTTTTCATGTTTTAAAAGGTGTATTTAGAGAAAGATCGTTCCATTTTGTCTTGTTTGTCGCTAGAGAGTTTAGACTCCTAGGGAGGTCAGTTGTGTCCGCACAAACGACTTTTTTCGCCATGACAATAGGCCCTTCAATTTAGGAGGAACCCAACTGGGAATCAATGTTTTCCTTTGGAAAAGGGGATCTGGATCTTTAGGGGTGAGCCTTCTGCCAAAAAGGAAATCATTGAACAGAGCCAAGATGAATTATTCCCAGTAGTCAGGAAACTCTGGGAATATAAAATAATAGACAGTAGATTTGTCCTTGTTAGAAAACCTAAAAAAAAATTCTTTGAAATTTCATTCACCGCCTCATTTCCATTGTTGGAAGGTAAGGGGAAACCACCCATTTCATAGATAAAAATAAATTTTGATTAGTCTAAGCTTGTCCAAGAGAAACATTCTGGCAAAGGTAGTTCCAAGACAACATACTATTGGTTGTCGATGTCTTTACAATGTTGCAAGCTGCAAGATATTCCTCAGTTTATCAAGAATAATAGCCCCTTCCAACACAGTTGCAAGTCTAGTATTCATCATACAATTTATATGCATTGTAACTAACAAGTGAATTTCAAAAACTTTGGTGTAAGAACATCCAAAAAAGAATTAGTTTGTGATGAAAGAAAAACTTTACATCTCAATGTGTAGTTGAAGATTAAACTCTGAAAACATGGGGCAGAAGAGCCTCAATAAGATGATTTCACAGTACAAATGCCATTGTGCCAAGAGTCATTTGATGTGGTATGGGAAATTGCTATTAAATTGATACGAGTAGTGAAGAACATATATGTAAGAAATACAATGTTATCCAAATAGTAAAAGGCAATGCTGTCGATGGATGATCAAATTATGGTTAATGGGATTTGTAATTACAAACATGCTACATTGGACTGAAAGAGTGCCTTTGGTAGTTTTCCAATGATGAGTAAAATAGATGTGGCATTTGAAGATTCAATACACATTTTTCCAAAGAAATGCCAACACTAAGACAACTGAAAATTTTCTATTCATTTTGCCTTCATGTCTGAAGAACTTTTGTTGAGACGTGGTTAGCTAGATTCAAAATCATACCAAAGGCTTTGGATGGTTGTATTGTCTTGGTGTTAAGTGTACAGAAAATGAGGCCAACAGGCCTATGGTCAACAACTTGAAATGTATCGGGTTAAACATGGTTGCGCTTTATTGGGAGAAGCTCTATATTTTGCAGGAGGGAGTCATTGCAGAACTACAAGCCACGAAGAGTCGCGCGATATAGGTAATGAGTGAGCAACACATAAACATTGAGCAGTTAAGCCTATAGTGCAACGAGGTCGTGGAGTAGGATAGACAGATAGTGCAGGTGGTGGAGGAAGCTTGCCAGATGGTCCTAGAGTTGGCCATCCAAGTAGAGGAACCAGTGGAGGTGCACGTCCAAAAGTTAACAGCAGGGATGCGCGACGCAAGAGCTAAAATGTCTAAGGTTCATCTACAGCTAAACCTTCAAATAACAGAACTATAGTTGAAGGTGCAGCCTTCAACTCCTCCGGAGGTTAAGGAACAACGCACCACCATGATCACAACAACAATGGTTGCGGTCAACAGTGCAGTGACAGACTGCACGAAGTTGTTCAAGTAATCGTTCGAGGTCCTCACCACCTTGCAGGAGGACCCGAACATATAGTGCCTAGAGACAGAGGTACGCAAGCTACAACAAAAGTATGATGAGGTCAAAGGAATTGCGGAGACAGTTGCCCTTATGTAGAGGCTCACAAGGATGCAACAGGTAAAGGCGTTCAAGGAGCAGGTGGATGCTGCTCGGCATAAGGAAGCAGTTTTGAAGGCATGCCTACAGCCGTGGATCGATGAGGCTTATACCATTATAGCCTCTATTGAAGCAAATCTCATGCAGCTGCAAGCAATTCAGGAAAGGATTCAGGGCAACAGTTCAATGATAGTGGTCACTGAATAGCGCGTCGAGGAGGTTCAACAGGTAGCTGCTCAATGCGCTACTGAACTTGCAGCGATCCAATCAGAGTTGGGAGGTCTTCGTGCAAAGATCTCCACACCTACAAAGTGACTCGAGGGTGAGTCATGATGTTTGTGTTGGGGGCCTGTTGGGCGCAGGATCCCCCAAGGGAAGTTTTGGGGCTTAGAGCCCAGATTTTGGTCAATTTTGTAATTCCAATGTAAAGACTCCGCATTTTGTGGGCACGGAGCACGTAGTTTGTTAAAGAGTCATAAGGTTGTCCGCCCTTATTTTGTTATTGTAATGTCAGCTGTAGAAGATCTACCCATGGTCCGCAGACCATGGGATTGTATAAATAGAGCGAGGCTCTAAGTAGCTAAGAAAAATAAGAATAGAATCGAAGATGAAGAACATATGATGTATGCGAGATAGATCTGAAGTGTAAAGTCTAGTTTTGGGTTGTAGAGTAGGAAGAGGCTCTGCAGCTGAGTGCGCAGAGGCCTAGTAGTCCGCAGCTAAGTGTGCAGACCCTTGTAGCTAAGTGCACAGGGCAAGTCGAGTCTGTAAACAGTTGGAAGTATTAATAAAGAGAAGTTTCTACCATTTCTGTGTATTTATTTCCTGTTTATGCATCTGTTATCTTGGGTATAAATTTCACTTCTAATGCTTATATGATGTGCGAATGTGTATAATTGTATTGATTAAGTGAACGCAAGTAGGAAGATCTATTTATGCAAAGATAATTAAGATTTGTCACTAAGATAAGTAAGATACTTAGTCTAGTTTGGGAAATAGCACAGTTCACTGCCATAGCAGCATGAAAGGACTTAAGCCCCTAGTTAGGGCTGCGTGAAAGTTGATTATAACAAATCACAAAGGTACTGAAGGGTAGAATAGTGCACGAAGCAACTTGCGTGAAGGCAGGTCTAGTTGGACTAAACCGACATCACAGACATCTCAAGGGTGCGAAAACTTGGTTCCAGCATCCCCCCATACTGCTTCGGGTAAGACTTCAGTCCACGCTCCACGAGCTGATGCCGAAAGGGCTAGTAGTATAGGGACTTGTTTTGGCTAAATAAATTCGAACCTGGGTTAGGCCCCAATAAGCCAACAAATGGTTCCGTTGCCAGGACTGGAATTTGCATAAGAGATGTCTGATGTCGTATCATTGGAATCCAACTAAGAAATAAATTGAAGGCTGGTTGGATAGAAGAATTCACGAGTTCGTGGTGCAGGAGAAAAGACACCCACGACTGTCAAAAGAAGAGTGGCTAGACAACTACCTGTATACAGAGATCCACGAAATAGTTTTTGCGTCCGTCCCTACTGAGCTATACGAGTGGATCGCAAAGATAGCAAATAACCAAGGAAGGTGGAAAATTGACGGTCCTATTGTGTAGACCCCAGAGCTAGTGCAAAGATTGGAAGCATCAGAGGATAAGATCGTGCGCGTCGTTGATAATTTGCTCGATCGGATTATAGGAGGATTTGTTACTGAGTTCGTGGTCGACACCTCAGTCAGCTACAATGAGGCAGAGTGACGCTTTCTCAAAAGACCGCAAGGTAAGTACGTAAAGTCTTTGAATACTTGGATTAAAATGTTGTTGTGTGAAAAGCAGATTACATAGTTACCTTGATGTTTAGGGCTACGTGAAGCGGAAAGGTTTACAGGAACAAAGGAAATAAGGGTCTAGAGAATAGCCCCTTGATTTCACCTCCACGGGACAACAAGGAAGAGCTCGCGAAGGTCTCTTCGCGAAGTTTTATTCAAATGATAAGACAAAGAATTCCGCGAATACCACCTGCACCCACACCACCACCGGCTTCACCGCCATCACCTCCATCTTCACCCGTACCAATTCCACCACCACTGTCATTCAATATGGCTAGCATAGTGAAGTTGCATGTGTTCAAAGGTTTGGTAAATGAGGATCCGGACCAATTCTGGTTCGTTTTAAGGGCTGTATGGGAAGTGCAAGGTGTTTCAGATGACCATATTAAGAAAGCGACACTGGTTAGTGCTCTGTAGGATCGCGCACTAACCTGGCATATTAAGTATTCCAATGATAACCCGAATGCGAGGGTCACAGATATTCAAACAATGCTAAATAGAGAATTTAGCAGGCCTAAGTCTGAAGCACAGTCGATCATTGGATTTAAAGAGATTACGATGCTACCAGGCGAGACTCCTTGGGAGCTAGATCAGAGGCTGACATTTATGATTCACAAAGCCAGTATGAATCTGACATATGGAGAACATCGCGAGTGGTTTGTAGCTTTGCTACTACAACATTTAAGGAGTGTGTTATCACAGTAGAAGATAACAACTCAGGCAGAGGCTTTGGAGATTTCCATGAGGCTTCATGAGACCCTGATGTAGGATCCTAACCTAGGAGTTCAGCAAATCCATGCAGAGCTGAAGAATCTGTGCCTTGAGATGTAGAGTCTGAAATAGGACAGGACGGTTCGACCAGAAGTGCACGAAGAAGTGTGGTGCGTAAAATGCAAGAGTCAAGGTCATGACAAAGACTACTACCCAATTTTTACAAATTACCCTATAGGAGGAGGACCGATGCCTTTAAGGTCGGAAGCTCAAGTAGGACCTAGTGCGACGCTTGCTTTGTGGTGCGTGATCTGTTAGATAGCTGGAAAACATGCCATAGACAATTTTCACTTGTTACAGAAGTATACACAAACTTTGCAACTGTTGTTCTGCAACTTTTGTAGGTTGGTGGGACATGACGAGCGTACTTGCAGAAGTTATGAGTTGATGGTGGATAGAACACCCACCTATAGAGTTTAGGCCGAAATGTGGCCCCTTGACTGGAATGCAGGAATGGCATGAATAGGATTTCAGGGGTGCGGACGAGGCCGAGGAGGAGGAGGACCTAGTAGAGGTCATGGACAGTTGATTTGCCACAATTGCGGAGGGCCAAGACATTATGCCCGCGATTGCAAGAATCTAATGTGCCCGTCATGCAAATACTGCATGTTGCTTGATCATGAGACAGAAGATTGTCCTATGTTTATAGCTAGGATACATGACAAAGGAGCGCTACCACCTCCCTCGACTCAGAACCTGCAGATGATGAGGTCTGAGCCACACGAGGAAGACTCGAATGTAGACATTGTGCTCCGAAGTGGAATCACGCTGGGAGATGACAAAGGAAAACAACCAGAAGATAGTACTTGGGTTCACAAAGCTCCGGTGAAGGAAGCTAAGATTGATTTGGAGCGCGCTCGGGAAACCTTCATGGAACCTAAGAAGAGCTTTGTTGATGCCTCCACATCAGGAAGCAAAGATAAACCAGAGCCAGAAATGAACCCATCCATGATAACAACTTTCCTTGAAACTTGTATGAAGTTACTGCGCGATAGTAAGGCTGTGAAAGGGCTACAGGAACTCATCAATAGATGCGCTGGGACCGCGTGAGGAGAATCTCACATAGTCTGGAAGATCGGGAAACATAAAATAAGGACGGTACAAGAAATGAGACTAAACGCGCAGATTGAAGAATATGAAATGGATCAAGTCATTCTAGATTTGGGATCATATGCGAATGTTCTGCCAAAATAGACACGGGAGTGAATGGGGAGACCTACGCTGCAATGGTCTCCAATTCAGCTAAGGATGGAGAACCAGCAAAAAATAATACCCATGGGTGACAGCAGGGAATAACTGTGGATATTGAGGGCGTGAGCACGCTGGTAGATTTCGAAGTGATAGAGATTGTTGACAACAACAATCCCTACCCCACGCTCTTAGGAATTGATTGGGCTACTGACATGAAAGGGGTAATTAATTTGAAGAAGCGAAAAATGATCTTTGAGAAGAAGTCATTACATGTAATTGTACCCCTAGACCCTACTGAAGGATCACGCTATATGGAACCGGTTCACGACTATGGGAGCAATGATGATTTGGACTGCATCTATAAGATAACAGCATGAGACCAAGACTGGCTGAATCCCACTACGGATGGACGGATTACATGGCAGCACGAGAGATCTTTCACTTCAGATTCTCATGAGGAAATAGAATGCTAGCAGAATCGGTTACATGAAGTAACGACGCTGAACTGCAATATGATGACAAGGTCTCTGCGTTGTGTGTCGACAGAAGTCAGAGATATGCCTACTTATGATGGTATAAATGAGGTAGATACCTTCTTGGATGCATTTGAAAGGGAGGTGCTGAAAAAGCAATGCTTCCAGGCCTTGGACTGGGTACACCACGCTACGCCCGCGAGATAGTGGGGTACGCACAAAGGAAGCTTTGATGATTGGCACGAATGTAGGAGAATGATGCACACATGATTTGGGAAGCCTAAGATGTGACTGGCAGACAAATATGATGGACAGGATGACTTGCGTGCACATCTGGCCAAGTGGATGCAGGCCTATGCAAAAAAGCCCCAACCTACGCAAAAGCACATATACTCCGCGCTAAAACACCTGGTCAATAAGCATGTGTTGGGGGGGCGAACTTGCAAATGGCTCTTAATGTTGGGAAGACATTATGCATGAAGAGCAACCACGCAGAATCATTCAACAAGGTATGCAACGTGCTGACCAAGGTATGCAATGTGCAGCGAAGTGATTGGGACCTATGTCTACCTACAGTATTATGGGCTTATCAGACGACATGCAAGAAAATGATGGGACAGACACCTTTTTAGGCTTGTCTATGGAGTGGAAGCCATAATTCCTATGGAATACATCGTGCCTAGTCTGCGCATAGCAGCGCTCATAGGTATGATGGATCACAGAGCCCTAGAGGAGAGGCTCACGCAGTTAGATGAGCTCAAAGAAGAACGATTTTTGGCTGGATTTCACCAGTAGGTCCAGAAGCAGCGCGAAAAGACATGGCACAATTGACATATTAAGATGCACACATTCAAGGTGAATGATTTTGTGTTGTTGTAGGATAGTAAGTTTGATAAATTTCTAGAGAAGCTCAGAATGCATTGGCTGGGATCGTATGTTATTAAAAAGATTACCAATTGTGGCGTGGTGCAGTTGGTAAAGTTAAATGGAGAACCCTTCCCAGGAAAAGTGAATGGCAGTCGTTTGAAGCCATACACAGGTGGCCCGACCATCTAACTAGCCGATAGAAGCATATTCTTAGCGCTCCAGGCAGCTGAAAGGAGGCATGGGACTATAAAGTACTTTGCCCAGAAATTGCGTGATGTTGGGACTGCGCGCAGTAGCGAAGTGTCACAGGGTTTGCGACAGTGCGAGGACAGATGTGTTGCCACGCGGGTCAGCCAAAAAGTGACCATTAAAGTGACTATTCACGATGTGATGCTTGGTCTGAGACCAAATGGAGCAGGCGGCAGGCATTTAAGTTGAACCTTATGGGATAGATTCTTGAAAATTTGCTGCCAATCTAGCATTAATGGACCGAATAAGGGGGGAATGGTTGAATTCGAATTCAAAATGCGCTATAAATTACAAATAATTATCCAGCAAACAACACTTGGCAATTTGAGAACTGAGTTATTGCACACTCAAATATTCATGAACTGAGACTTGTTCGATATTTTGAAGGTGAATTCGTTACTTGAGTAATTACCGAAGACACTGAGAGAACTGTGGAATCGCACTATGGTAGCACCTGAAGAAGTCATGGATACCGGAGCAATGACAGCTGAGGAAGTCACACATGCAATTACGGAAGTGGAAGCCCCAGAGAGTGCTGGGATAGTCACTGAGATCCCTAAATCACCGCGCACGCCGAGACCTAAGAAGGATAAGCAGGCCATGATACCAGTGCGCATCTCACCTAGAAATCCGTTGAGGGCCAAGCTCATAATGGAGGAAAAGGGGAAGGCCATTAATTTGGAGGCCGATGAGGAGGAAGAGTTTGAAGAGATCCTGGTGGAGGAGGAGGATGTAGAGATGGAAGTCAAAACCCAAGGTGTGGACCCTCTCACTAGGTTGCCTGCATATGTTCCTTCGTGGAAGGGTAAAACCAAGGTGCCCAAAGATATAGATGAGAGAAAGAGCTCTCTGCAAACTCCACTACTCCCAAATGATATTTTGTTTGAAGTAGCGCACTTGGGATGGGTGCCCATGCTAAAATTTGAAGATTGGTACCTCGCGGACCAGGAGAACTTCCTGCATCTCGGGACTATGCAGCTAATGCACCAGAAGAAAGATGCGTCGGCTGGAATAATAGAGTTGGAGCCGTACAAATGGCTCAAAGGTGTTGAGAAAGTAGGGTTGCTAAACCTGCTCTGGGTGTCGCATTACCATCATGCCCCAGTGACCATTTTCGTCATCAGGAAGCTACTCTGCTTGGTGCATGATGGGTGCTTGTGGCTGGAGGAGCCCATCCCCATCACAGACCATTTGATTCATAGGATTACACAGCTCCCTTGCGTAGGGGAGGACCCAATGAACATTTCAGAAGGAAAGAGTGACGATTTGGCCATCGCAGAGGCCATGAAAAAGAAGTTTAAGTTGGAAAAGAAGAAGCGAGGGTACGCTATTTCCAACATCAACAACCCTGCTGTCAAGGTCATGACACAGATATTGGCAAGAAAGGTGATGTGGAAGTGCCACGCAGATGAGGTGCTCGCACCAGTGGTTGCACTAGCAGCGCAATGCGCAGAAGGGGTCCAGTTTAACTGGGCAAACTATCTATGTGGTGAGTTCCTTGAGAACTGCCGCGAGGCACATGAGCAAGGTAAAAAATTCCATTATGCATGGCTCCTGTTGTTGATAGTACTAGTGGCATGGGAGTTTCCCAAAGATAGCCAGTTCTCGTCAATCGTGCAGGACCTTCCAAAGGCAGCAAAGTACGCTTCGCTGTGGGCAACCAGGGACACACAGAGGATAAGGGAGAGCAAGATATTTTGGGTACTCATGGAGATGAACATCAGGATGGGGATTAATCACAAGCTGCGGTTATCACCCACGGTCTACAACATTTTGCAGAGATTTGCAAAGTTCAAACCAGACTTCCATCATGTCTTCATCAGGGCACAGAAGGACCCCACGAAGATGTGGCATGAGTTACCCTACTTGGCGATGGACGATGTCATCTTCGCGGTCCTTGACTCTTAACCGCCGGAGTGGTGCACTCCAGCTAGCTCTGTGGTTGAAGCAGAGAAATATGTCGCACAGCAAAAGAAGGAAGAGATGAAACTCCGGATGGCGCATGTGGCGGAAAAGCACAGGAAGGAAGAAGCAGTGGCTAAGGCCCAGGCGGTGCGTGACACTGCGAAGTTGGCTGAGGAACAACAGAGGATAGTAGAAGAAGAGCGCAAAGGACAGAAGTCGCCTTCACTCGAGCTAGAGACCGTTACAGAACAAGGTGGCACGGACCCGCAGACAACGTCCACCTAGTTAAAACATTCGCGCCCAAGAGAGCAGGTAGCACCGCGTAAGAAGACAAAGGCCTCAAAAACTTCATTCGACCCAATCAACCTCACTGAGGGGGATCTACATGATATCAGTGAAACGGTGCGGGATGTCACCATGGAGGCCCTCTAACAGTTTGAGGAGAAACACCAAATGGTATTTGGGGCTCTCTAGACACAAATATAAGAGTTGCAGGTGCGCACTCCACTTGCTGGCATAGTGTCAACTAGCCTCGCAGTCGACACATCGACGACTGAGGAAATGTTGCGCCAGGATGGCCAACATAATAGTGCTGCTAGATGGAGCACTCATTACAAAAATGAGGCCGACAGGCCTATGGTCATCAGCTTGAAAGGGATCGAGTTAAACATTTTTGTGCTCCCTCAGGAGATGCTCTATAATTTGCAGGATGGAGCCATTAGAGAACTATGGCCCAGGGAGAGTCGCACGATACAGGTAATGAGCGAGCAACGCATCAACATTGAGCAGTTGAGCCTGCAGTGCAATTAGGCCGTGGAGAAGAATAGAAAAATAGTATAGGTGGTGGAGGAAGCCTGCCATATGGTCCCGAAGTTGGCCATCTAGGCAGAGGAACCAGTGGAGGTGCACATCCGAAAGTTAGCAGTAGGGGTGCGTGACGCAAGCGCTGAAATGTCTAGGGTTTAGCTAGAGCTGGACCTTTAGATAACAAAACTATAGTTGAATGCGCAGCCTTCAAATACACCATAGGTTAAGGAATAGCGCACCACTGCGATCACAACAACAATGGTGGTGGTCGACAGTGCAGTGACAGACTGCACGAAGCTATTCGAGCAATCGTTCGAGGTCCTCACCACCCTGCAGGAGGACCTAAACATAGAGAACCTAGAGACAGAGGCATGCGAGCCACAACAAAAGTATAACAAGGTCAAACGGACCGCATAGACAGTTTCCCTTATGCAGAGGCTCGCAAGGATGCAATAGGAAAAGGCGCTCAAGGAGCACGTGGATGTTGCTCGGGATAAGGAAACAGTTTTGAAGGCGTGCATACAGTCATGGATCGATGAGGCTTATACCATTACAGCCTCTATTGAAGCAAAGCTCACGTAGTTGTAAGCAACTCAAGAAAGGATTCAGGGTAGTAGTTCAACGATAACAGTCACCGAACAACGTGTCGAGGAGGTTCAGCAGACAACTACTCAGTGCGCTACTAAACTTGCAGCGATCCAATTAGAGTTGGGAGGTCTTCGCACAAATATATTTTCACCTATAGAGTGACTCGAGGGTGAGTCAAGATGTTTGTGTTGGGGGCCTGTTGGGCGCAGGATCCCCCAAGGGATGTTTTGGGGCTTAGAACCCAGATTTTGGTCAATTTGGTAATTCTAATGTAAAGACTTCGCATTTTGTGGGCGCGGAGTGCGTAGTTTGTTAAAGAGTCATGGGCTTGTCCACCCTTATTTTGTTATTGTATTGTCAGTTGTAGAAGATCTACCCATGGTCTGTGGACCATGGGATTGTATAAATAGAGCGAGGCTCTAAGTAGCTAAGAAAATAAGAATGGAATCGAAGATGAAGAACATATGATGTATGCCAGATAGATCTGAAGTGTAAAGTCTAGTTTTGGGTCATAGAGTAGGAAGAGGCTCTGCAGTTGAGTGTGCAGAGGCCTAGTAGTTCGCAGTTGAGTGCACGTACCCCTACAGCTGAGTGCACAGGGCGAGTCGAGTCTATAAGCAATTGGAAGTATTAATAAAGAGAAGTTTCTACCGTTTCTATGTATTTATTTCCTATTTATGCATCTGTTATCTTTGGTGTAAATTTCACTTCTAATGCTTATATGATGTGCGAAAGTGTATACTTGTATTGATTAAGTGAACACAAGTAGGAAGATTTGTCTACATGAAGATAATTAAGATTTGTCCCTAAGATAAGTAAGATACTTAGTCTAGTTTGGGAAATAGTGTAGTTTTTTGACGTAGCAGCGCAAAAGGAATTAAGCCCTTGGTTAGGGCTGCGTGAAAGTTGATTATAACAAATTGCGAAGGTACTAAAGGGTAGAACAGTGTGCGAAGTGACTTGCACGAAGGCAGGTCTAGTTGGACTAAACCAACATCACAGACATCTCAAGGGTGCGGAAAATTGGTTCCAACGTCCCCGCATACTGCTTCAGGTGAGAATTCAGTCCATGCTCCATGGGTTGATGCTAAAAGGGCCAGTAGTGTAGGGATTTGTTTGGCTAAATAACTCTGAACTTGGGTCAGGCCCTAATAGGCCAACACATATCATCAACTTGGAACTGCTTACATCATTGGTACTCCAGTGAAGTTAAAGAATAAGGAAGTTTCATAAGAATTGGCATAATCTGCAGGTACAAGCAATGTCATTGCAATATAGTGGTAGTTATGATCTATTTTATGGACATGCTAAGAAAGCCAAGGCCAAAAATTGGCAAAAAAACTTGGCAATACAACAAGTTGTACAAAATCAACACAGAAAAGGAATGCATTCGATAGATGGTAGGACTCAATAAAAAAGGTAGATATAACTCTGGCCACTTATTTCAGCTCACTGAGAAGATATACAAATGGTAACTTTTACAATTTGGTGGAGGAACTCGCAACTACAATCAGTTATTTTTGTTATATCTATTTCAATCTTGTTAAGTATCTACAATAAAAGAGGCACAACTTGAAACAACAATGTCAAGCATGGCCTCCCAGAATTCTCTTGATTCCAGCCTTCTACTTAGGACTGAGTTTGGAGGGAAATCTAATTTCAAACTTGATTCTAACCAGGAGCATCTGTGGAGGATAAGGTTTACTGACCAGGAGCTGAAAAGTGAAGTTGTTGTGTCAATAACTGAAGGCCACCTCCTCAATAGTTCTCAGATTCCTTCTCATCGTTCCCATGCCAGCGTCGCAGGGACGGAGTCCATCATGCCCATTTTCCCTCTCAAATTTATCAACGCATTCCTCATTTTTCCATTCTGATCGCTCATCTCTACATTCATCTCCAACTTCGACGCTCCAAACAGAAGATATAAATCTATGAGTTTGGGAGCAGTTGTGGCTTCGATCCATGGTAGTGCTGGTTTTTATGGCCAGGGAAGCCATATCAGAGGTTGTCAGAGGATTCTGCAGTTTGGTTACAGGAAGCATAAAATAGAGGTGCTCCATCTACAGTTCATGCTCTATAGAAAGCAGAGAAACATACTCATCGAAACGCATTGAATCGGCATGGAAGACGAAAAATCTGGGACTTTCTCTTAATATTTGTGCTACCTTCACCCGCTTCGGGAAATCTCTGATCACCACAACGTCGTCTTCTTGAAGCAGCACTAACTTGGTAGTAGGGGGGTTTAACGATGTATAAGACAGGCAACCATCATATGAAACCCCTTTTGCAGGTGACATCCAAAGGGAAATGTAAGGGGCAGGTTCAGAGACTGCTCTTTCTCGACGAATGATAAAAAGAAGAGGGGTAACCACTATGGTGATTCAGGAAATGTAGTCCAGACTTTAGTAAAATTGAAATTTTAAAAAAAATTCCACGGGTTGACAACCCTTCTTAAAACATTTTATAATATTATTTCAATTTTTTTTAAACTTGCAAAACTCAAATTTTAATTTTTTTTTTACTAGGAAATTTTTCTCCCTACTTCTATGACGTGCTAGAGGCCCTTTGAAGGGCTCTGATGTGTTCAATTTTGAACTTTACTCCCAACTCAAAATGTCAAATGCCAACAAATTTTTGGACTCCAGCTTGGAGGATTGCGCTACCTCTATGTGAGATTTTCTGGCTCAGCATCAACCCCTCCTCGGTACCGCACTTCCTCCTTTTGGTGTATCTTTGCCTGTCTAGTGTGTATCCTTGGCTTAGGAGAGGATTCTCCAACCAAACTATCCCTGCCCCTCATTACAAAATGTCACTATCAAAATTCTCCTGGTAGCTGCTCTGCTTCAGAAAATTGAACTTCTAAACTCACTGTGTCTATGTGTTACAATTGACCCTCAAGCTTCCTTAAATAATCTCCTCATTAACATTTAACGACCAAAATTTGAAGCTAATCAATGGCTAAGATAATTTATGCTTGATCCTCATCTTCTTCTAGAAGCTACACCCATAGTTAGATTAATACCCATTAATTATTTTACTTTCCTAAATTTAGACTTAGGGTCCCATTAAAAATAATTAATTATTTTAATAAAACTGTTTCTGGGTGGAATTTCCCAAACTTCTTTCTAGATTATTTGGAACACATATGCCTAATCTTCATTGCAAAGTTTGAGACTTAGGGCACATCTGATCCCACCAAAAATCAACAAGGTCATGTTCATATTGATTATATCTTGTCATAATGTAGAAGAGTTCAAGGCATATTATATTCATGCCTTCATGTATCATACATAAGGAAGAATTCCTTCTTCATTCATCATGCTCATGAGATAGAGCATTGCAATCATGACATGATTTCATCCATTTATTAAAGATTACCAAATATATGCATAATTCTTCCTTCGTGCGATCATCTAGGATTCCTTCAAAAACTTCCCTTTTTCTTTGCTTGAAGATGAGAATGCTTCAACCAACTTGATGTGTTGCACTTCTTTTTCATCATAACCTCATCCTTCTAAATTGTGGATTCCATTCTAGGTGGAATGTAGACTACCTGTGTGACATTTTCTTCCAATGTAGGATGTTGATTATCCTAATTCTACAAATGCTTCTTTCTAGTGATGATGATGTATGATGATTTGTCTTTCTATCTACTAGATGACTTACTTCAATCATATAAACTACTACTTCGGTTATCCTTCTAGAATGATGATGTCATGAGCTACTTCCTTTTTATCATGTGAGATGAATGCTACAACCATATCAATATTTTACATGATGCCGTCTTAATCATTGCTACAATGCATCTTTATCATAATTTTTATGACTACTATCTTAGTCATATTAAAGGTATTTCACTTTCTCCTTCTTTGTCTTCTTTTCTGGTTCTTTTGCTTCTTTGGTGTCATGGGCTTCATTTCTTTCCTTTATTTTATTGTTTTCCATTTTGAGTTTAGGGCAATTCTTTTTGAAGTTCCCATATTCATTAAATTCATAGCATTGGATTTTAGACATATTGATTTTCTTTTCAAACTTCTTTCGAGGCTGAAACTTTCCAAATTTCCCTTTCCTCCCTATCATTGTTGCATATGCTTGTGTTTTTTCATTTGATCCAACGTTATTCTTCAACTTAATCTAGTTTCTTCAATATTTCATAATGACCACAGATCGTTGAGTGGAGTGGCTTCCTTCTTTCCATAGATTCTCGATACCAAGTTTCCCCATTCATCTAGTAATGCATTTAGTACAAGTGTGGTCATCTCTAGATATGACATAGTTTCTCCAAGTTCTTGTAGTTGGTCTACAATTTGAGATACCTTCATGAGATATGAAGTTACCACTTCATCCCTTGATATTTCCATCTTGCATAGTTTGGTTCTTTACAATATGATTTCTCCTGTGGTACTTATAGAGAACAACTCCACCAATTTGTCATAGATGTATTTTGATGTCTTCAAGTTTGCTACATTGGGGATATGATAATCATTAATTGATTCAATGAGGATTATTTGAGTCCTTATTTCTCCTTTCATGTATGTTTATAGTGATTGAGATTGATCTTGTGGTGGTTTTGTTATTGAGCCCTTTACATATTCAATAGCTTCATTTTCCATAAGAATTAAATCTATTCTCTTCTTCCATGCAAGGTAGTTTGATGTCCCAACAAGTTTATTGTTCTCCTTGCAGAAAGAAATCATTTTTTTTGTAGGTTGAGACATAAAATATAAAATACTTACTTGTCAAATGAAGATACCTTCTTGATGGTGTCTTTCACTAGATGCTTCCTTGATGATGTCTTCCTCTTTCAAATATGACAATGCTCCTTATTCAAGATAAGAGAAGATGAACTTCTTCAATGATGTTTGAGATGAGACCCTTTCTTCAATAAGAGGGAGATCTCTTTGATTTATTTGATGATGTTGAAGTACACTTCTTTCTTCCTATTGGATGATGATGTAGAATATGGAGAAATCCAAAAATAATTTAAGTGTGCAGAGTCCTTTTGAATGGAGGTAGGGTCCTTTATGCCCGTCTTTTTCCAAGTGATATTCCTCTTAGATGATGGGATCTATGTGATGTGTTGATGAGTCCTTCTTGATGCCTTTTATTTCTCCTTGATGATTTGATTTCCTTTATTATCTTATTCTACTCGGCCTTTATCTACCCTTGTTCAATTGGATGATCTTCAAGCTACCACTTCTTCTTGTCACATTAGCTCTAATACCATGTTGAGAAATCTAGGACAACTAGATTAGGGTGATTTCTCTCACTTTGATAACTGCTTGTGATGTTCTTTTACTTAACATGATATACTTGTAATTAGCTTCTTCTTTCACTTGATTATTATTTTGTTCTTATCCTCAAACAACTACCAAAGAATTCCAATGAGACAAGAGGACGCAAAATGTATGTTGTTAGACAGGGCCAAAACCTTCCCCTTGGAGAGGAAAACCCACAAGAATTCTTTTCTTCGTATAGAATATTCAAATGACGAATTCCATGACCTAAGACCCTTGACAAAGACCCCTCCAAGACTAGGTCAAACTTTCCTTGGACGAACTTTATTCTTCAAAGTTAACCCAAGTTTACCTACTTCAACTTCACAAATTCAGATTTGCATCTCCTTTACTGCAATTTTGGCCTAACTGCAGAAACCCTAGCTTGTATGTGTAGGTGGAATATGGAATATGAGTCTCCTTCTTCCATAAGTCAATGTGCTTCTTTCTCCTTAGAATTTTGGCTTGCAAAATTGATTTCTTTTAATACAAAACTTGAATTCTTTAGATGACTGTAATTTAGTCCTTGATGCCGAAAAATCGATGCCCTAATTTTGCATGTGTGAGAGGATGGTACCCAGAAATTAGATTTCATAACTTTTATGTTTTCTTCCTTTAGTTTCCTCCTTCTTCGCTCATCCTATTAGGTCTTCTTCTTATCCTTATGTGAATTTCTTGGATGATATTCTTATGAGGTCGAATACCTCTTATATATAGTCTTTCTTTTGGATTTCAAACTATCATTGTGAGGCAAACTTGTCATCTCTTATAGGCTGACTTGTTATAGCTAGGCCAACTTGATCTTGGAGGTTATTTATGACACAATGTGACTTACACAAATTTATTTGACTTGATACATGACACCCAATAGTGTATTTTACATATTACAATGAATTTTTGACTTCTTTAACTCTATGAAAAAGCCCTAGAAGCACACAATGGGTGCTTGACCTAAAAATAGTTTCACCTAGAGAATGAAACCTATGCTAATAATAAAAATATTTTTTTTTTTCTCTCTTTACATCAAATATATAAAATCAAGATTACATAAGACATTATGAATACTGAACCTAGTTACATATTTCAACATGATGCACATGAAAATATGTGAACACATTACATATTGTAGACTAAGAGTAGTTTGCTATTATGTATGAGATAAAGTTGTTATTGTGAATAAAGGTTTCCAATGATGGATTATGTATTTAGGAAATGGTTGATAACATGTATAAGGGTGTTGAAAATGATAAAACAATGAATAATAGGTTGGTGAAGGGAACTTGTGAGCATCTACAACATAGTAGTTGATAAGGTTGCATCAAGTAAATTTATGGCAACCATCTAGGTATGATTTTAATATGATTATGATGCATAAATTTTGAATTGAATTTAGGTAAAAGTTCCCTTAGTCAAAATTCCATGTTTGAAATGGTTTTCATTATGAACATGCTACTCCACTATTATCAACTTTGATTGAATGTAATCATATGAAATATATGGCATGTAGTGTTAAGTTGGTTAAGGGAAATAACCAAGGCATGCTAGGAGATATGTTATGGTAAGGATATCAATTGAGCTAGTCATGTGAGAGGAAATAATTTGGCTTGATATGGAAAGGCTATAACACTACATACGTAGAAAATGGTCTTCTTACTTATAATTGATGTTTTGGACTACAAGATTTTTTCCAACACTAAAGTGCACTAAGAATTATATTCCTAGTGTTATTTTTGGCTTGAAAAGGAAGGAATTCAAATGATTGGAAAAGTAAGAGGAAAGTG
Source organism: Pinus tabuliformis (assembly GCA_031772625.1). Lineage (NCBI taxonomy): Eukaryota > Viridiplantae > Streptophyta > Pinopsida > Pinales > Pinaceae > Pinus > Pinus tabuliformis. The sequence continues at coordinate 1,632,846,793 of CM062818.1, read as the reverse complement.
TCTAGATGAAGTATTGAGGCATTGGCTAGACCTTCCAATTCACTATGGTGAAATGCACAACCTAGAAGAAAATTACATTCTAGAAGCAATGCAAAGATGCGTTGAGTAGGTATACACAAGTAAATTATGAAAGTGTGTAAGTAGTGGACCTACACGCATGCGTACGAATACATATTATTGATGGCATGAGATGATTACATGCATATGTTATTTTGTTAAAATTATTATGCTAACAACTAAAATGGTGTAATTGCTGCTAACTCATGAAGTTGAGAACATGTCAGGAGTTGTTAGAAATTACAACAAAAGAGGTTTTTTAGATGGAATTTGCTTAAGAGTAACTGAGTACTCTTGACCCATAGACCTACCCAAGACCTATGATAGATGATGTGTGTAGTACCTACTAACCTATAAAGTATATGATACAAACATGAAAAACCAGAGTAAATAAAGAGGGAGAATGAGGTGCACCTTATCATGGTGGATGCTTTGTGCTTGCCATGATGAAATTCCTTAAGATCTTGGCTCCTTATTTCCCTTCACCTGTAACCTACACACAAAAATTATAAAACCACCATTGCTATATCCCCACAAACTTATGTCAACGTTAGTACCATAATAACCCAGAATTAAGTATTAACTATACAAAAGAATAATCATGTTGTTGGGGGGGAAACAAGATATTTTCATTATACCCTAACAATTACAACGTCTCCCCCTTTTCTCAATCCCTACCCCTAGCTATTCTTCTCTGCTGGCATTATGATGCATGTGTTATCCTTGATGGCAACTCACTTATAATAGAATTCACAGCTCAGTTCAGAGGTGATAGAATGAATACAACAAAATATCAAAATGAATACAGATGTAACAAAACACATGACAATTCAGAGGAACCGGTTCAGAAGAATGATAAAGTTGGAAGTTCAAGAACTATACGTGGGTTCTGTTAAGCCAAATCACGTATGCATGCGGGTTCTGTTAAGCCAAGTCACATATGCATGTGAGTTCAATGAAGAAAAGTAGTGTATGGTTTTTGTACCATGGTATTCTAAATACCAAGGGTCCTTACAATGGTATTGGCGCATAGTAATGAGCATGGAAATGAATATTGAACCCGTCAAAGATTACCACTGGCACTAATGTTGTTTTGGCCCATGGTATTGGATGAGGGCTAAACTATATAAAGAAGTGAAGATCAAAGGGCTAAGTGTGCAAGTGAAATTTTTTTTGATGAATACTTCAATATGAAGTATATTTACATTGCAAGGGCCATAATTATTACATTAATTTGAAATAATTATGCACTGATGAATACAATGATGGATCAGGATCATGAGACCTGAAATGATTGTTATTGTATGATTTTTTCAAGGATTGAATGGATCTAAGTACTAACGCATATTTTTATCTTTGATTATTATTATCTAGGTCTTTCTGAAGTTCTCAAGAGCCGCACAATTTTAGGTCAAAATTTGCAGATCTATACACTCGTTGGTTTCAAGAAAAGTGCGTATACACGCAGGTTCACTTCTACAAAGTCATGTATATAAAGTAAGGAGTTTTTTCTCATAAATGACTAATCGACCTAATCAGTGTTGGTTTTTCTCTATTGTATGTCAATGATGTCCTCATGTTGATCTGGGTTGAGTGAAAATGTCTGAAGTAGATCTGATTGAATGATGAAGTTGAATTTGGTATTAATTGATTGATGAATGTTAAGATTACTTGTTGATTGTGATTGAAGATCAGAGATAGTTCTGTGATTGGTTTAGAGTGTTGCAGTAGATCTGAGTGTGATTCAGTGTTCTTTTCAGAAATTGCAGTGATCAAATTTTCATTTTTTAGTATATTAAGATCTATACGCAATTTTATCTCCATAAAAGTGCATATGCATGCGAGTTGCCTTAAGTGAAGTAGTGTATACATTATGGCAAATGAATGATCATGGTTACAGTTGATTCTGTGTGTTGATGCAACATTTTGAGTTCAGTTCTGTATATTGGTTTCAGTTGATTCTGTGTGTTGATGTAGCATTTGGAGTTCAGTTCTGTATATTAGATACAGTTGATTCTATGTGTTCCAGTTGGTTCTTTAATTTTTTATTATGTATCAATTATTTGGGTTTCAGTGATTGGTTGATTCTGTGTATCAAAGATTGATGATTGTCTTACACTGATGATTGAGCATAAGTGTTGATATTGGATCCTGTTAGAGTCAGTCTTTTCAGTCCTCCGACAGAGATCAAACATGCTCTTACAAAGTGATTTTAAGGTGTCAAGGTCAAATTTTATCATTTCAGTGAGTCTTCAAGCAAAATTTGGTCACTAGGTACTAGGTCTAGGGTTTGCTTTTACTCCTATCAAAGAAGTCCAAATGTCAGTCCATGTCACCATTCAGCTGAGTATACCATCATTCAGAGGGTTTTCATTATCATGTCAAGTTCCACTGGGTCATTTTACACCTTGTTCATGCTTCAGTTGCGCCTAGGTAAGATCATTTCCCTCTCTTAGGGTTTTGAAGGCAGTTTCTCTTGGACGGTCAAATCATCGGCAAAAATTGTATCCTGATGTTCATACACATTCCCCTATCCTTAAAGTACCTTATCAAACACTTCCCATCACTGAGATCCCCCAAATTCCTCATTTTCGCACAAACCCTAGTTTCTTGCTACAACCTGGCAATTTTGTAGGTTGGACCTGTGTTTTTCCTTTTTGGACCCCTTACCCTTACTCAATATTTGAAATTCCACTTTCCCCTGCTTCTTAAAATCCCTCCCTACTTCCAATAATTTTCCTAAGAATTTAGAAGCCGCTTATCCCCTTCATTTTGCTTCATTTCGACAAATCTCTTGTTCCACACATCGGGATAGGTTTTACTCCAATGATGTTTCTGAGCAATAAAAGATGAATTTGGGAAAACTGAGAGAGTGTTTTGTCCAAAATAAGACAAGGAAGAAAAACCTCCTTCACTTTTTACACAGGTGTCATGGTTTTAGAGAAATGTCAAAAATACAATTGCCTCAGGAGAATTGATGCACCTCTGAAGTGACCTTGGAAAAATCAAGTTTTCTCCTAGCTCGGTTGGCCAAATGACTTTCTTGATGAGTCAAATGATAACTAGACACAAATATATTTCCAATGAGCTATCATGAGCTCAATTTGGAGTTGATAAAGGCATTCAAAAGTTGACTGTAACAGCACTCTGCCTTGAGGCAGCCTCATTTGGCACATTTTGACCAGTCTTGGGAGATTTGATTTTTGACAGGGAAAATGAACTCCAAATTGAAAAATTCTGGTTGGGTTGGAAAGTAGACTCAGATAAAGTTCCAACGAGCTATCCTACACCAAATTTTGACACCGGGAAGGCCTCCAAAAGTCACCTGGAAAAAGGCATGGCGCACTGGGAGAAAATTTCCAGTGTAAATTTACACTGGTGCGGCGCACTGGGAAGGCGCGGCGCATAGAGCTTCCAAGGCTGATTTTTTTAAAAAATTTGCTCCAAGATTGCCCCAAAATGCATGGATTTCCATTGGTACAAGTAGGTTGAACTTCTCTCATGGTTTTTCATCCAAGATTGATGGTTGTTGATGGTGTTTGATGAATGGTGAAGTGTGTTAAAGAAAACAAACCCTATCTCTTCAAAATTTGCCAAGGAGATTGCTGCTAGGGTTTTGTGTTGCAACTAAGTATCCCCTCACCTCATCACTCCCTAATCCCATACTCTCCTTACTTCCCTTATTCCCCAAGTTAACATACCCCCAAAATTCACTAAGCCCATGCTCCTAATTCCCAAATCACTTATTCCTAAGTTCTATTATCCCTATTTCTAAACCCTACCATTCCCTATCACTCTCCTTCTCTCATTTCACTTGTAAAATCCTCAAATCCCAATTCCCAAACATAGTCAAGTGGCTGTCCTCACCTTCACTCGATTGAACCACATTTTTCCCACACTCCACTATACCCACTGTCCCTATTCATCACAGTCCCTTCCTACTTGGCACATATTTGGAATTGAAATAAAGGGTACCAAATTCTCTTTTTCAACAAGTTGCTAAACATACACCTTGCATGGACATTATGGAGACAGACACTGAAACATCATATGAACAAGACAGTCATTTCCACCACTGAACTGCATGCACCAAGAAGGCATCAAAAAGGAAAAAGAGGAAAAAAGAGCATGATTGACTCCAGATATTGGCCGAGGCAATCCTTGGCCCACCATAACACTTAATGAAGAAGCTCCAGCCCAAATTTCAAGAAATTTGGGGCAGTTTTGGTATTTTTGTAATTTTTTGTGCAAAAAATAGGGTTTTTCTCCCTGTGCGCCGCGCCACGTGGCGCGCGCTTACGATAGGAGGCTCCAAATGCAAAAAAGTTTATAGTTTTGGATTTTTCATGAAAAATTATGATTTTTGGTGCATGGCCAAGAAGTTTGGGCAAGTTTTGAGTCCTTAGGAGGTCAAAAACACCCAAAAAATGACCTCTCTGCCCCTAATTTCACACACAGGAAGCAGTCTTGCAAGATTGAAGTTTTGGAGGGGCAAATGCGCACCAAATTCAGAAATTCCACTTAGGTTGGAAAGTAGACAGGCATGGACTTACAACAAGCACACTTGGGCTCAATTTGGACTTTAGAAGGTGCCTCAAAACCAGATCCAAAGTGGCACGACACATACAGCTTTTGGCGCAGCGCACAGAGACTCAAAGGCCAAAATCATCCCCGCTTCGCGAAATTTCGATTCGCAATTTTCTCCAAGTGGGCCTGCTCATTTGCAATACATTTTTCCCGGCATCAAAGGCAAAGTTTAAAAAGCATTTTTGGCTTCTATCCAAGTGGCCAAATGAAGGCGAACAGCCACCCAAAAAATCTGCGCTCATATTTGCTTTTTTCTAATTGGTCCTCATAGAAAATTGAGTGTAACTACTGATGGTTGGCTCTTCATTTCCTGGGTTGATCGAATTTCTCATGGCAAAGCGTATTTATTGTATTGAGAGTCATTTTGTAAAGGGTTGGAATTTCTGGGAAACTATGGGAGATAAACCCAGTCACTCACTGTACATTTTGACAGAGAATTAATGAAAGATTGCAGCTCTGGTTCATGAGATTCCTGTGGCGTGAGTTTAGCAAATGTATCTTCTTTATGTTTGATATGTATTTCATCATGTTTCATATTTTCATTCATATTCATTTCCAGTGAAAGCTTTCTACGTAAAAAGGTAGAATTCAGTGTGCTGCTCTGCCTTGGGATAGTTTTCACGTTCTATGTTTTCTTCTGTTGAAAAGGATTCATGTATTTATGCCCTTTTCACACTCTCAAACATTCTATCCACTTCATATTATTTCAAATCTAATTGCTAGACTTTCCGCTTGTCTTGCCTCACGAAATAACCTACGTCTTTGAGTTAAATTCTCTGCTTATGCTATTCCTTGGCCCCACACATCCCAGAAAACTCAATCATTTATCAAAATACCTCCATCATATTTATTTACCAGGCCTAAAATCAGTATTCATTTTTGAGTCATCTCAGACCCTATTGTTTATTTTCCTGAGCGTGACCCAGAGAGAGCCCTCTCTTGTTCTGGTAGGGCTAGCTACCAGACTGAGCGTGGTTTGTGGTTACCCTGAATGTTGCCTTCCTTCAGCCTAAGGCAAATTTAGGTGCTAACATAGTGGCGACCATACTGGGGAGAGAAAATGGTTTACTTGTAGATTGTCTTGCCTCACTAAATAACCTGCGTCTTTGAGTTAAATTCTCGTCTCATGCTGTTCCTTAGCCCCCACACATCCCATAAAACTTAGTCATTCTTCAAAATACCTCCATCATATTCATTTACCTAGCCTAAAATCAGTATCCATTTTTGCATCATCTCAGACCCTATTGTTTATTTTCCTGAGTGTGACCAGGGGAGAGCCCTCTCCCGTTCTGGTAGGGCTAGCTACCAAACTGAGTGTGGTTTGTGGTTACCCTGAATTTTTCCTTCCTTCAGACTAAGGAAAATTTAGGTGCTAACAGATCCAGTCTGAAAATTTTATGAAACGTGGTCCATGGATGTTGTTGAGGGTTTGAGCCTTTAGTGAGGAAGTCGAAGTTTCCTGCTAGTAGTAGCTAGTGATCAGATCAGGGGTTTGGAGCTCCCTTATAGTAAAATTTGGAGAATGAGTGAAGGTTGTAACCTTCAGTAGGTGGGTGCTTGCATACTGGTATGAGTTTGCACCAGTACAAGAATGTAAGAATTTTTTCATATTAATAAGTTTTGAAGACTGAGATAATAGCAGCAGTGGTTTTCTCCCACTTTGGGTTTCCAACTTAAATCCTGGTGTTCATGTGTGTTTACTTATGTGTGATACTTTAGTTTCTTCTTACTTCACATATTTACTGCTTATCAAATGGCTGATAAATCTCTTACATTCTGGTTCAAATTTTAACAGATAAAGAATTAGTTGTTTTACAAAGTTTACTTAGAATACGCTAGTTTCTTTTACAACAGTCGCGTATATACGCTAGTTGGGTTCAGTCAAGTCGTGTATACATTTCAAATAACAAAAATAATTATTGTGAGCTTTAAAATACTGATTCACCCACCCTCTCAATATTTTTCCCAACAATTGGTATCAGAGCCGGTGCTTCAAAAGAAGATTGATCACTTGAAGGAAGATCTCGCAAGATGAGCAATCAAGATGGATCGACATCTATCAGACCACCACTTTTCAACAGAAATAATTTTATATATTGGAAGACAAGAACCAGATCCTATCTTCAGTCTCTTGGAGAAGATGTTTGGGAAATTGTGGAAGGAGGTTACCAATATCTAGCTGCAGCTCCCACAGATGCAGTAGAAAAGAAGACGTATGAAACCAATGCCAAAGTTGTCAATGGTTTATTTGGGAAGTTTGACAGAATCAAATTTTGTCAAATTTATGCAGCTAAACACAACAAAAGAAAAATGCGACAGAATCATTCAAAGCAATTAAGGTGATACCAAGGTAAAAAGTGCTAAACTCCAAACTCTCATAATTCAATATGAAAATCTCAGAATGCATAATGATGAAAGTATTGTTAGTTTCTTTCTACGTATAGATGATATTGTAAATCGCATGAAAAATATGGGTGAAGAAATAAAGGACACTACTTTAGTAGAGAAAATCTTAATATCTCTAACTCCTAAATTCGAGTCAAAAGTGTCTGCCAATGAAGAGAAGTAGGATTTGTAGACTCTTGTTGTTTTTCAACTTCATGGGTTCCTAACTGCTTTTGAAATGAGGAAAGGAGGTCCCTCAGAAGTCAGAGAAGTCAAATTTAAAGCATTTGCAAAAGGAAAAGAAAAGAAGGAATGCAAGGAATCAGGCTACATATTAGAAGAAGATGAGGTGAAAATGTTTTGCTTGTGGTAGAGTTGGGCATTATGCTGCTAAATGTCCTCATAAAGACAACCATGACAAAGGGAAGGAGTCTGCAAAAAGTAATAGGAAACGGTTTGAAAATAGAAGAAGTTATTATACTCATTAAGATAGTGATGGCTTGTCAAATAGTGAATAAGGTGAATCTGATCAAGATATTAAATTAGTCATGGTTTTTGAGAAAAATATTAATGATTATAATGATAAATTTGCGGATGCATTAGAGGAAAATGATTTCTTTGAAGAAATTACTCAACTCAAAATTTGCTTGGAATAAAACAGAGTAGCCATAGATACTTTGAAGAATCAACTTGTAGAAAAGGAAAAGAATAATGAGAAGTTAGAATGTGAAGTAGTAAGTCTAAGAAAGGAACTTGAGAAAATAAAAACTTTGAATCTTAGATTTGCTAAAGGATCTAAAACCTTAGATGAAATTATCAAGGTATAACGCTCTCCTCTTATGAAGACAGGTCTTGGATACACTGGAGAAACATCTCAATCAAAAAAGTCTTCAACCACCACAGGAAGTTATCTAAATTCAGCAAAAACCAATAAGCAAAGCTTTAGTAATACAACAAAAATCAGTCAACAAAGCTTCACTAATGCAGCAAAAATACAGTCCTCAACAAAAGAATAAAGGCATTCCACAAGTAAATCATTTTCACTCCAATCCAAGGATGAACAACAACAGAAGCTCTAGTCAAAAGGTAAACAACACTAGAAGATTCTATGGTCACAGAAATTTCTTCTTTAGTGGACAATGTTTCTCATGTCATAATATTGTCATAAGGTTGCTCAATGTGTTGCATACAAAACTATCATCACTAGAGAAGCAAGAAAACAAAGGAATGAGACAGGAGTCAAGAATAACTCCTATAATATCTTCTCACCTATTATGGATGAAATTTAATTCGCATTTTGCAATAACTTTGGTCATGAAGAATCTGAATACAAGAGCAAATTATAGCCAACATCTCAAAAGGAGCAACTATCAACAAATTCCAAGGTATGGAAAAGGAAAGAGGTACAATTTCAAAGTTGTAGCATAGCATTGTTTGAAGAAGGGAAAGAAAACCAATGGTACATTGACAACAGATGCTCAAAACACATGACAGGTGATAAAGATAAACCTATTTCATACAATGCTTTAGAGAAAGAAAAGAATGTCACGTTTGGAAATGACTCACCTGTTGTCATTAAGGGTAAAGGTTATGTTTTTCTAAAAGAAAAAGTTAAGTTTGGTAATGTTATGTATGTTGATGGATTAAATCATAACTTGTTGAATGTTAGCCAAATGTGTGATCAAGGAAATGAGGTGGTATTTTGATCACAAGAATGTGTGGTTCATGAACTTGACATAGGAAAGACCATAATAAAAGGAACAAGAACCCTGAGCAATCTGTATATATTGAAAGGTGGCCAAGAATAATGTTACCTAGGCAAGGCAGAAGAAAACTGGTTATGGCACAGAAGGTTGGGACATCTAAGCTTCTCTCAAATAAGCAAATCAAGTAGGCTTAAATTTGTTTGTGATACACCCTACATCACCATACCATATGTAAGTCATGCCAATTCGGTAAGGAAACCAGAGTTCAATTCAATGCCAAAGAAGGATCAGCAAGTAATCCTCTTGAACTTATACATACTAATTTGTGTGGAACGGTAAGGAAAAAGTCACCTCATGGAGAACAATACTATATCTTATTCATTGATGACTTTTCTAGAACATGTTGGATCGGTCTTTTGAAACACAAAGATGAAGCATTTGATAAATTTAAAGTCTTCAAGGAATTAGTTGAAAATGAAGTAGATCTAAAAATCAAATGTCTCATATCTAATCAAGGAGGAGAGTACATATCAGATGAATTCTTTAATTTTTGTGAACAACATGGCATAAAAAGACAATTTTATGTAGCTAAAACTCCTCAACAAAATGGTGTGGCAGAAAGAATGAATAGAACTATTCAACAAATGGCTCGTGCTATGCTTGATGAGTCTGGAACTCTTGACACCTTCTCGGGTGAAGCTACACGTATTGTAGTAAACATTCTCAACAAGGCTCATGTTCATGTGCATAGTGATAAAACTCCATATGAACTTTGGTATGGTAAGCCTCCCACTGTAAAGCATTTTAGAGTTTTTGGAAACAAATCTTTCATCAAAAATAATGATGAAAAACTTGGTAAGTTTGAAGCTAGAGAAGATGAAGGAATACTTCTTGGTTACTCATCTAGAAGTAAAGGATACAAATGTTACAATAAGAGACTTTGGAAAATTGTTGAATGCATTGATGTTGTGATTCATGAAGCACGCACAGGGCCCAACCAGGTAACATCAACAAAATAAGATGATGATTATGAATACTTTCCCACATCAAGTCACAATGATATAGAAGAATAAACTAATGAAGCAACAAAAGAAGATACATCAGACAAAGAAAAGGCTCCATCTAGGTATGTTCAAAAGAATCATCTAAAAACTCAAATTCTAGGAGAAAACGAATCTGGGGTACAAACAAGAACTCTTGTAGGATCTTATAGTTATCTAGCTTTATTACCCACCATTGAACCACAAAATGTAAATCAAGCTAGTAAAGATGAATTTTGGGTTAAGGCCATGAATAAAGAACTTGATCAAAATTGAAAATAATGATACTTGGGAATTGGTTCTAAGGCCTCATGATAAAAATGTTATAGGGAAAAAATGGATATTCAAAAAAATAAGTTGAATGAAAATGGACAAGTCATTAGAAACAAAGATAGAATTGTTTGTAAAGGTTATGCTCAACAAGAAGGTATAGACTTTGAAGAAACAATTGCACCTGTAGCCAGACTTGAAGCCATAAGAATGTTTCTTGCATTTGCAAGTTTTTAAAATTTCAAAGTTTTTCAAATGGATGTAAAATATGCCTTCTTTAATGGAGATCTAGAAGAAGAAGTATATCTTGAACAACCAAAAGGATTAGTTTTTGGGAATGATTAAAACCTTGCATGCAAACTCAAAAAGGATTTATATGGGCTAAAACAAGCTCCACAGGCATGGTATTATCGTCTCGAAAAATATCTTCAACAACAAGGTTTCTCAAAAGGATTCACAGACAACAACTTGTGCACAAAAATTAAGGGTAATAAACTGCTAATTATTGTTGTTTATGTTGATGATATCATTTTTGGTAGTAATGAAGAATCTATGAGTCAAAAATTTTCTTATGTTATGAAGCAAGAATTTGAAATGTCTTTACTTGGGGAACTAGCCTATTTTCTTGGTCTACAAGTACAACAAGCAAAAGATGGCATCTTTATCTCACAAACAAAATATCTCAAGAAAATTCCGAAGTATGGGATGGAAGAATGCAAACCTATATGTACTCCCATGATGATAGGATGTTGCCTCAGTTCTAATGATGATTCTTCTACAGTAAACCAACCAGAGTACAAGTCTATGATTTTATGAGAATATTTTTCGGCTCGATAAAGATAAGGCTCATCTGCTTAATGTTTTTTCCAATAATGGTTATAGTAGGCACCTTGGTGAGAAAGCTTTCCTCAAAGCCAACAAGAATTCATTGGTCAAGAAAGACCCTAAAGAGCAAGTCTTAGGGGTTCATCTCCCTTTCATCCAAGGGACGACTGATAAGATTGCTAGAATTCTCAGGAAGCATAATGTTCCCTCTACCTTTAGACCCCTTAACACCATACGTAACTCCCTTAGATCGGTAAAAGACCTGATTGACCCCAAGGACATGAAAGGTGTCTATGTTATTCCTTGCTCCTGTGGGACCCCATATGTTGGTGAGACTGGTCGCTCTATTAACCAAAGGATTAATGAACACTCAACTGACATAAAACATAGGAGAACCTGGTCTTCCACCCTAGCTGAACATGTAGAGAAGACGAAGCACCATGTATGTATTGAGGAAGCCCGTGTTATCGCCAAGGTGGCGCATTTCCATCACCGGAAATTTAGGGAAGCCATAGAAATCGAAAGAAGACCGAGAAACCTCAATAGAGATGATAGCTGGAAAATTAGTAGTTGTTGGATCCCTGCCCTCTCCTCCTAGCCGCCTCCCCATTTTTTCCCTCCCTCCCCTGTCCCCGGCTCAGTTTCCTTGGTTTTTCCCCCTCCTTGCCTTGTTTGATCATTGTCCTTTTTTCCCTTCTCGTCTCTCTATTCTCCTCCCTCCAGATTACTATATATATATATATATATAATTGGTTTTTGTTTTCTTTCTAGATAGGCAGATTAATAGGTTTAGGTCCTGTGAGTTGATTCTTTCTAGAAACTAATTTGCATAATAACTAATTAACTATTTATTTATATATTTAATTCGGTAAATGATTTAAGGTTTTGATTTCATAATATACATTTATTTAGTACTCCATATATATCTATATATATATATATATATATATATATATTCATCCTTATTAGATCATTCATTTGTGTTTTTATTTTAGATAGGCTATTAATAGGTCAGGGTCTTGTGAGTTAATTCTTACATTTTATGTCTATGATATTAATAATAAATGAAACTATCTTGCATAATAACTTATTAACTATTTTTTTATATATTTATATTAAATTAGGAAGGTATATTTTTACATATATTTCCATACTACATTATTGATGTATTGTTTTTGTTTTATAATTATTTCACAATATACAAAATCATTTAATTAGTATTCCTATTAGCGATTTTGAGGTAGCCAAAAAACTAACTTCCTTAATGATTTACTAACCATTTATATATTTTCATCCTTATTAGATCATTCATTTGTGTTTTTATTTTAGATAGGCTATTAATAGGTCAGGGTCTTGTGAGTTAATTCTTACATTTTATGTCTATGATATTAATAATAAATGAAACTATCTTGCATAATAACTTATTAACTATTTATTTATATATTTATATTAAATTAGGAAGGTATATTTTTACATATCTTTCCATACTATATTATTGATGTATTGTTTTTGTTTTATAATTATTTCACAATATACAAAATCATTTAATTAGTATTCCTATTAGCAATTTTGAGGTAGCCAAAAAACTAACTTCCTTAATGATTTACTAACCATTTATATATTTTTATTTATAATTGGACAACTAATTTATTAATTTTCTAAAATTTTGAATACGAACTTTACTTTTATTCAAATGCTCGTAATATATATAACAATAATTTTGGTAATAATCATAACATTAATAACTTTTCCTCTCCCTCGGTCCAGTCAAGTTGGCCAGTCAAATTTAACCATTTCTCAGTCAAAATAGTTGTTTCCTAGTCAAATATAGTCGTTGGAAGATCTGCTCTCCCTATTTAACTTGTAGCCATGATCTGGTTCTTCAACTTGTCCTGACGATGAACCACACTCGTTGGTTTGAAACATGTCAACAAAAATACTATAATGTGATTTCCGCTGAAAAATCTTCTCATTAAACTTATGGATCACAGAAGCTTAAATTCAACAAGTCTATGATTGGCAGTCTACTTTATCTAACAAGTACCAAACCAGATATCATGCATGTAGTTGGGATTGTTGGATGTTTCCAAACCAACCCAAAGGAATCACATCTTTAGGCAGTAAAGAGAATATTCAAATATCTCCAAGGAACCCAAGATTTTGGTCTATGGTATCCTAAAGATGCAGATCTTACCCTTCATGCATACACAGATGCAGATTGGGCTAGAAATGTTGATGACCGAAAAATCACTAGTGGAGGTGCATTTTACATGGGGCCCCAATTGGTATCTTGGTTAATGTGATTTCTGTCGAAAAATATTCTCATTAAACTTATGGATAACAGAAGCTTAAATTCAACAAGTCTATGATTGGCAGTCTACTTTATCTAATAGGTACTAGACTAGATATCATGCATGTAGTTGGGATTGTTGGACGTTTCCAAACCAACCCAAAGGAATCACATCTTTAGGCAGTAAAGAGAATATTCAAATATCTCCAAGGAACCCAAGATTTTGGTCTATGGTATCCTAAAGATGCATATCTTACCCTTCACGCATACACAGATGCAAATTGGGCTAGAAATGTTGATGACTAAAAAAGCATTAGTGGAGGTGCATTTTACATGGGGCCCCGATTGGTATCTTGGTTTAGCAAGAAACAAAATCCCATTGCCTTATCTACAACAGAAGTAGAATATGCAGTTGTTGCATCTTGTTTCGTACAACTTCTCTGGATGATGCAAACATTACAAGATATACAAATCAAATTTTCTCCACCCCTATCCATCCTATGTGATAATACAAGTGCTATTGGTATTTTGAAAAATCCTGTTATGCACTCCAATACCAAGCATATTCCTATTAAGTATCACTTTCTATGAGAACAAGTGCTTGAGCAAAAGGTTAAATTGGAATATGTTCCCTCCAAAGAACAAGTTTTTGATATATTTACTAAACCTTTTCCCAGAGAAGCATTTGAATATCTCAGACAAAAACTAGGAGTTGTCTCTGTCTCACGTTGTTGTTAAATTAATTTGCTCGGTCTACAGGTGACAATTCAGAGGGTTGTTGGTTATACGCGGGTTTAACGAAGTATAGTCGTGTATATATGCATGTTTCTTTGCAGAAAGTTGCGTATGTTTTTCTCTGATAGAAAAATAGTGGGACATACTCAAGATCAACCACTGACATGCTTCTAACAGCTATGATTTGATTTCTCTTGGTCTCATGATGATGGGTACAGTCTGTTGATATAGCATTGATTTATTTTTTTCTCATTGGTATTTCATAAATGAGTTGTTGAATATCAACAAGTGTCATAGGTTCAGGGAGAGCAGTAGCCTTGCAGAATATAATGCATTTTTGGCATTCTGGTTGCTGAATTATGCTGTTTTTAAGATATTTTGGTCTTTAAAGGTCATGTATACCATTTGATGTAAAGATCATGTAAAGACCTATGATGTAATAATTGTCATATTCAGTCATGTATGGACTTTTGAGATCATGTCAAATATGTAATCCCACTTGGTTGGGGGGTTGTGTTTAAATGTAATCCCACTTGGTTGGATGATTGATCTAAGTATGGGTCCTTGGTGATAGGAAGGTCATAGTCATAGAGTCATATAATTCATTTTATATCCGTTAGATATTTTAGCATGTGCTCAAGGGGAGCATGTTCAGATAATTCAACATGTGCTCAGGGGGAGCATGGTCAGTATGCATATTTAGCAATTCAGATATGGAAGTCTTCATTTAACATTGGTCAGCCCTTTGCCCTTTATGTCAAAGGGGGAGAGTAGCTTGGTGTCTAGAGAATAAATTGATGTTTTGAAAAGCTTTGTGCTTGGCTTGATGTTATTTATAGGTTGTGGTGACCAAACACCAAAGTGGTTGCCATAAAGTCCAAAGGGAGGGATTGTTGGCATTATGATGCATGTGTTGTCCTTGATGGAAACTCACTTATAACAAAATTCACAGGTCAGTTCAGAGGTGATAGAATGAATACAACAGAATACCAGAATGAATACAGATGTGACAGAATGCATGACAATTCAAAGGAATCAGTTCAGAAGAATGATAAAGTTGGAAGTTCAAGAACTATACGTGGGTTCTGTTAATCCAAGTCGCGTATGCACGCGAGTTCAGTGAAGAAAAGTAGTGTATGGTTTTTGTACCATGGTATTCTAAATACTAGGGGTCCTTACCATGGTATTGGATCCAGTCAAAGATTACCACTGTGTTGAAGCCTCAAAAATCGTTGCTTACAACATTGAGGGAACACCACCCGGTCTGGACCTTGGTTGGCAGCTCCTTTTCCATTTTGTGTAGTGGATCCGACTAGGGGTAATGGGACCAGTTTCCCAATATAAACTATGATAATGCCGATGGGGTGATATATGATAGTTCGGGGGAATGTTTAAGCTAAAATTAATCTAATCTAAACTAATAATCACATGCATATATCCTAATTGAAACATTATCTAGCTATGACTATACCCGATTATGACTATACCTAGGAATAAGATTGACACAAGCGATCTACAATAATGTCCTAAAGAAATTGGTAATAAAGATCATTCAACTACAATAGGAAGTGAAATAATTTTAACAATAATCATTTCAGATAAACAGTTAGCCGAAACTATTGTGAAAGATATATTGCATAAGAAATTATTCATATATTCAGTGTAAAATTTAGGTCATCACCATATAAAAATGCAATAATTCTAACCAAGCTTTGAGCTTTCATACATAAAAAATTTAAAGAAAAAATATTGCTTAATACACAAACAAATAAAAATCACGAGATAAAAGTACCAATTGTAATAAGTTTTTCTCATGTGTTTCAGCAATATCAACCTACTTCCAATCAATCCAACACCATCTAAGAGTAGGCAAGTGAAAATTCAGTAGAAGATGACAGATAAGATAAAAATAAATCCTCTTCCATTCATTTCACCAGAACTTCCTCAAAGGGACAGAAGTGCATGTTTTGAAGATTGTTTCTGAAAAAATTTCTGGACCCCTCTCTAAATGCATGAGAGGGGTTTAAATACTAAACTATAAATCCTAATAATAGATTATTATAAAAATAGTTGAGGAGGTTTAAACGACCTTCCTCAAATTGTCCAAAACAAAACAAAAATTGAAATTAAAATCCGGTGACTAACTCCTTTGCGTTCGATCTTTAAGATCACAGATTTCCATCATGAGTTTGAGTTGTGTCAGTGGGCTAATCATAGATTTCAACTACCTAGTGAATACGGCATCGGTCAGTGTTGGCACCATTTTCTACATGGAAGAGGTTAGGCATTGCAGGGTCATCCACTCGCTGTAAGGTTTAACTAAATATTGCTAGTATGCTTCCTAGTTTAACCTAGTCATTGGCCTAATCGCTTCCTCCTTTTCTCTTGTTGCTTGTTCTGAATTGGATCCATAGAAAGACTGTCGAGAACCATGACTGAATCAGGCCGAACAAATATCTAATGAAATCCAAAACAGTATCAAAAACACCCTGAACCAGTGGCCATGGAAGCTGACGTGGAATGACCAGGACCTCGGTTAAAGTGCGCTGATTGAGGCCCATGGAGACCATGCAAGAGGCCAAAGTAGCACCTGGGAGCCCTGGAATGGGAAAAGGGCGAGGTTTTTGATGCGCGATTAGTGAACAGGGCCAAAATGGGAAAACCTGAGCACTCGGTCACGTGGGGGAACCGGAGGACCGCGAGCGGGAAAATTTAAAAGCGCTAAAGTACAAAGGCGAGACCCGCGCTCTAGAAACCATAGATTTTGATCGGGGCACCCTTAAATGGTAAGAGGTTTTGGATAGGAGCGGAGCGATTCCATACACTAATAGACGTGTGGTAGGTGGAGGTGAGAGAAAACCGCTGTTGATTGCACGCTATCGGTCGAGAAAGTCAACTGCGGAAACGTGTGTATGGCGTTGGATCTGGAGGGCCCAGATCGGATGGTTGAGATTGTGCCTGATGGAAAGAAGCGGAATCGACAGGGGATTAAGCCGAATTCTAAAGGGATTTGGAATCCGTTTGACCACCACGGTGGAGGAAGAATGCATCCACGGCATAACTGAAGAAACAAACTGACGAAGCATGTTGGTGCCATTTAGAGGAGGACAAGTGGCCACTCCCTGAGCGTTCATGATGACGCCAAACGCAGGGAACTCCAAGCACAACTACAGAAGGTGAATCGACACAGGTGGAAGAGGAACCGAACATGCATAGGGATCAAATGGCTAAAGCCATGAACAGAGACAGTTGAACCAGTTAGAGTTGATTTGGAATCAGAATTGAGAACAATCCAAGCAACCAAGAGAGACAGTGAACAATGAACCCTGAGAGGAGGACAGAGAACAATAAAGCTAAGCAGAAGAGACAGAGAGCCAAGTTGACCATAGGCAGCATTGAGCACCAGAGAGCTTGAAGAAACAAGCCTTCCCATAGAGGAATCTATCCAGACTGAGCATCACATTTGGCTCTTTCCACTATAGACCAAGAGGTCACAGAGCTGGTAGGAGAAGAAGAGTCTGTGTACTCCAAGTGGCTTGGGGAATCCAAGAACCACTCTGCCAAGCAAAATCTCCTTCAGGAGAACTCATATTGAGTCCCTGTATTGTAATTTCTCTGTTGAAAGACACAATAAAAAAAAGGCCACCATCAAAGCTGGACCGAAGATGTAGCCCTAGAGAATAGGGTGAATTCATTATTAAAATGGTTTGTGTCTTTGTGTGGCTTATTGTATTTCTCTGTTGTCTTTCCATTTTATTTTCTGTGTATTGGCAATATGATCGATCCGTTATTTAAAATAACACAGAACACACACCAGCACATGAGTCTGTAATACTTTTAGTTTAATAAATCTTTAACTGATGGCACTCATAGGGTGAACATTAGATCAAGTGGTATCAGAGCTTAAGGTTGTAAGGTTAGACAAGCTTGTGTTGGTATAGCTGTGAATGCTAACAAGATCAAAGCTCAAATTAGGAGAAGAAGAGTTGGTGGAAACTAATCCTGAAATTGGGAGAGTCTATCCTCAAAAGACAATGTCAGAAGAAAGTCCTATGGGGCTAGACCCTCAATTCATAGAGAGTTTCCTAGCTATAAAGTCCATGGTTGAAGAAATGTACTGAGACTTTAGAAAGAAAAAGGTGGAAGATGCATCAGGCTCTAAGTAAGAGAAAGAAGAAGATGAGTCTCACTTCCATGACAACTCCAAAGGAAAGGGGAAAGAGGAAAAATTTCTCACACCTCCTAATAGCCTTGTACATAATAAGAAAGCATCTTTGATTAAGTTAGATGTTAAATTTGATTTGCCTATATATGATGGAGAGCTAAATGCCGAAAAATTGGACAATTGGATTAGACAAATTGATGTGTATTGCAAGGTATAGAACATAAACTCAGACAAGAGTAAGATTCAACTGGCAAGCCTACACCTAGGAGGCACTGCCTTGGTTTGGTGGGAAGGTAGAACCCAAGCTGATATGAAAAGCCATGGTAAGACCATATCTGTCTGGAGTGACTTTATTTTTTCAATCAGGAAATAGTTCTATCCATTGGCCTACATGCAGCAGACCATGATGAGTTGGCAAACTCTTTGGCAGTTGAAGGGGAAAAATGTACAAGGGTATACTCAAGAGTTCAGAAAGAGAGCATTGACATTGGGTATCTCACTAGACTCACCGGAGACTCTTTTGAAGTACATTGGTGGTCTACACAGCTACATGAGGCATACCATCCTCATGTTTAATCCCACTAGTATAGATGAGGTGTCTGTACAAGTTACTCATCTAGAGGCTAAAGGAAAGAATAACAATCCAGAAGTTGGGGGACCATCCCAACCCATTGTAAGCAAGAGCAAGGAGAAAAGAAAACAGAAGTGGAAAGCAAGGAAGGCTAACACTCCACATAAATCCAAAGCTTCATGCACTCACTATAAAAAGGAGGGGCATGATGATGAGCATTGTTGGATTCTGTATCCAGAGCTGAGACCTAAGAAGTCCGAGGACAAGAAGAAGAAGACAGTTGTAACTGTTCAGAGAGATTTGGGGTTAGACTCAGGAGATGAAATAACCATAGCAGCCACAGGTATAAAAGGTAAGAATTCTGAATCATCTACTAGTAATTCTGCTCAATCTATTATTGATGAAGAAAATGAGAGAAAAAGACATGAGATTTTCCATATTCGAGTTATTTCCAAAAATCAAAAGATTGATACTTTGTTTGATAGTGGCTCTCAAGTAAATTTTATTTCTAAAGCAATTGTAAAGAAATTGGGATTAGCGACTACACCTCACAAGAAACCATACCCATTAGGATGGTTGAATGATAAAGCACAACTACAAGTGACTAGATAGTGCAAACTCAAGTTTTCTTTTAGATCAACATTTGTAGATGAGGTTGAGTTAGATATAATTCCTTTGGATATATGTGGAATTGTTTTAGGAAGTTCCTACTTGTATGATAGAAAGGCTATCTTCTATAGAGCTGAGAACAAGTATCTATTGGTTAAAGATGGAATCGAATACTTTGTAAGAGCTCATAAGCCCAAGAATAACTATACTCTCATAAACTCAGGACAGATGAAAAGAATGATTAATTCATGCAAACAATTCTTAATAATGGTTGTAAAGGAAAAGAAACCTGATAAAACCAGTGTATTTGAGGGCTGTAATGCTAAATAGCAAGCTGATATAGAAAAGGTTGTTTCAAAGTATGATGTCTTGTTTCAAGAACCTAAAGGTCTGCCACCCAAAAAGGGAATAGTACATGATATTATTTTGCAGCAAGATGTTCCATTGCCTATCATTGGGATGTACAGGTTGTCTGCTTTAGAGAATGCTGGAATCAAGAAGCAGGTGCAGGGGTTGCTCGAGAAGGGCTTCATAAGGCCTAACACATCACCATGTGGGTCACCAATCGTTTTGGTGAGAAAGAAAGATGGCTCGTGGAGAATGTGCATTGATTACTGAGCACTAAATAAGATAACAATCAAGAATTGTTATCCCCTTCCTCACATAGATGATCTCTTAGATCAATTAAAAGACTTTGTTTATTTCACCAAGCTGGATTTGCACAGTGGATACCATCAGGTCAGAGTTGCAGATCAAGATGCATGGAAGACATCTTTCAAAACAAAGCAGGGATTGTATGAATGGCTAGTTATGCCTTTTAGCTGAACTAATTCTCCTGCTACTTTCATGAGATTAATGAATGATGTACTCAGACCTTTTCTTGATGATTTTGTTATTGTGTATCTGGATGACATTCTGATTTTTAGTAAAATGTGGGAAGAACATTTAAAGCATGTTAAGCAGACATTAGATGTTTTGAAAAGAGAAAACTTTATGTTAAACTCTCAAAATGTGTATTTGGTAAAACATCTCTAAACTACTTGGGTCACATAGTAGGGGGAGGTGAATTGAAAATAGATCGCTCTAAAGTGGAAATCATTGTAAATTGGTCTAAACCCAGGTCTGCTACAAAAGTGAGAAGCTTCTTAGGAGCAACATAATATTGGAGGAAGTTCATCTCTAACTTCTCCACGATTGCAGCTCCCTTACATGCTTTAACAGGATTGAATAAGGTGTTTCAGTGGGGAGGCAAACATAAAAAAGCCTTCGACACCTTGAAAGAAAAAATAAGTACAACACCTGTACTAGCACTGCCAGATTTGCAAAGACCATTTGAGATCCAAACTGATGCCAGTGACTATGCCATGGGAGCAGTGTTGACACAGCACGACAAACCCATATGTTATCATTCTGAGACTTTTAATCCTACAGTAGTTAACTATCGTACATATGACAAAGAATTGTATGCATTAGTTCAGAGTGTGAAAAAGTGGAAACATTACTTAATGGGCAAAGAGACAGTAATAGATACTGATCACCAGCCACTCCAATATCTACACTCCCAAACTAATTTGCAACAATCAAGACATTACAGGTGGATGGGTTTTCTACAACAGTTTCACCTAGTCATTAGATATAAAAAGGGCATACATAATAAGGTTGCAAACACGTTATCTAGACCCATTATAAATGAATCTACCATACCTAAGCATAATTCTGTACTACATGAAAGCTACATAGAACAATATGCTCAGGATATGGATTTTAAAGATGTATATGCAACTTTGAGTCAAGGCCAAAGAGTAGACGAATTGGACTATCATATAAAGGACCGACTCTTATACCATTATGGGAAACTCTGCATTCCACAAACTGAGAGGATAAAGATAATTAGGGAAGCACACACTTCTCTGATATTAGGTCACTTTGGGGTAAGAAAAATAGTTGCACAACTGCAAAGATTCTGCTATTGGCCGAAAATGAATGAGACAGTTTCTAGATATGTAAGAGGGTGTGCCATGTGTGCTAAAAGCAAGCCCAACAATAGAAAACTAGGCTTGTACACTTCATTGCCAGCTCCTTCTCACCCTTGGGAAAGCATTTCCATGGATTTTGTAGGAGGAATGCCTAAATCTAGGAAAGGTCATGATTATCTATATGTTGTTGTGGATAGGTTTAGCAAAATGTGCATTTTGATACCTTGTAGTAAACAGGTCATAGCTGAACAGACTGCAAAATTGTTCTTTGAACATGTATGGGTTCATTTCGGATTACCCACTTCCATTGTATCTGATCGAGACACTCGATTTTTGGGGAAGTTTTGGTCTAGTCTGTGGGAATTGATGGACACCAAATTAAAGAAAAGCACAACTTTTCAACCATAAACAGATGGCCAAACAGAAGTAGTAAACAAGACTGTGATCCAGTTACTGAGAGGAAATTGCAGTAAACATCCTAAGCTTTGGGATGAACACTTGTGTTATGTGCATCATGCTTACAATAGAGCCAAACACTCTTCTACAAAGAGATATCCTTTTGAGACCTGCTTTGGTTTCACACCAAGGTCTCCTTTGGATTTTGTCTTTGGTAAAGATACCATGGTTGATGGGCACAGTGATGTGGATAAGGCAACCAAGTTCATTGAATAGATCCAGGAGATCCATCAGGTAGTACAGGAACAACTGGAAAAGAGCTAGGCCAAGTATAAGGCTAGGCATGATAAGCATCAGATGGAGCATAGTTTTCAAGTTGGAGACCAAGTCTGGTTGTATATCAACAAAGACCGGATCCAAGGTGAAGGTAAAAAGCTAAAGCCTATCAGGTATGGACCTTTCAAGATACTTGAGAAGATTGGTGAAATTTTGTTTCGCCTTGATCTACCAGCTTACATGCACATCTACTCAGTCGTAAATGCAGATTGTTTGAGATTGTTTGAACCTTCAATGATTGAGGACCTTGAAGAGAAAATTCAATTGCCTTCTATTGATGACCTTCTACCTAAATACCTCATTGAGTTGCAGGAAGACATAGTGCTGGACAGGAAGGTGAGGACAACGCACAAGGGAGAAGTTGAGTACCTCAGGATTGGGCTCAAAGTTTCAAAGCCGAGCAGCGCAAAATGGATTGAGAGTGGACAAGTGAAGAAATAATATCCTCACTTAATCGATGCTTGAAAACCAAATTTTGGTGGTCCAAAAGCTTTTTCAGTAGGGAGGTCATGATCCGAATTGGATCCATAGAAAGACTGTCAAGAACCATGATTGAATCAGGTCGAACAAATCTCTAATGAAATCCAAAATAGTATTAAAAACACCCTGAGCCAGTGGCCATGGCAGCCAACGTGGAACGATGAGGACCTCGGTCAAAGCGTGCTGATCGAGGCCCATGGAGACCACGAAGGAGGCCAAAGTAGCCCTTGGGAGCCCTGGAATGGGAAAAGAGCGAGGTTTTTGATGCGCGATTAGTGAACAGGACCAAAATGGAAAAGCCCGAGAACTTGGTCATGTGGGGGAACCAGAGGACCGCAGGCGAGAAAAGGTAAAAGTGCTAAAGTACAAAGGCGGGACTCATGCCCTGGGAACTAGTGGTTTTGGTTAGGGCGCCCTTGAATGGTAAGAGGTTTTGCACAGGAGAGAGCGATTCCATACACCGATCGACACGTGGTAGGTGGAGGTGGGAGAAAACCGTTGTTAATCGCATGCTATCAGTCGAGCAAGTCAACTGCACGAAATGTGTGTATGGCGTCGGATCTGGATGGCCCAGATCTGATGGTTGAGATTGCGCCCAATGGAAAGAATCAGAATCGATAGGGGATTAAGTCGCGTTTTAAAGGGATTTGGAATCCGTTTGACCGCCACGGTGGACGAAGAACGCATCCACGACATAACTGAAGAAACAAACCGACGAAGCATGCTGGCGCCATTTAGAGGAGGACAAGTCACCACTCCCTGAGCGTTCATGATGACGCCGAATGCAAGGAACTCCAAGCGCAACTACAGAAGGTGAACCGACACAGGCGAAAGAGGAACTGAACAGGCATAGGGATCGAATGGCTAAATCCATGAACAGAGACAATCGAACCAGTCAGAGTTGATTTGGAATTAGAATTGAGAAGAGTCCAGGCGACCAAGAGAGACAGTGAACAGTGAACCCTGAGAAGAGGACTGAACACAGAGAACAGTAAAGCTAAGCAGAAGAGACAGAGGACCAAGCTAACCACAGGCAGAGTCGAGCACCAGAGAGCTTGAAGAAACAAGCCTTCCCATAGAGGAATCTATTCGGACTGAGCATCACATTTGGATCTTTCCACTAAAGACCAAGAGGTCATAGAGCTGGTAGGAGAAGAAGAGTCTGTGTACTCCAAGTGGCTTGGGGAATCCAAGAACCATCCTGCCAAGCAAAATCTGCTTTAGGAGAACTCATATTGAGTCCCTGTATTGTAATTTCTCTGTTGAAAGACACAATAAAAACAAGGCCACCATTGAAGCTGGACCGGAGATGTAGCCCTAGAGAATAGGGTGAACTCCTTATTAAAATTGTTTGTGTCTTTGTGTGGCTTACTGCATTTCTCTGTTGTCTTTCCATTTTATTTTCTGTGTATTGGCAATCTGATCGATCCGTTGTTTCAATAACACAGAACACACACCAGCACATGAGTCTGTAATACCTTTAGCTTAATAAATCTTTAACTGATGGCACTCATAGGGTGAACATCAGATCATTTCCTGTCTCCACTATTGTTCGAGTTATTTGGTATTTGGAAGAAAACCTGGTACAGACTTTGCCACCAGGTTTGAGCTGTGTAGATTTTCGTTGATGTTTTCAATAACACAGTTTGATGCTACTATTGCGACCATTGTTGCCTTTTCTGCTTGCCTAATTTGAGAATCCCAGTCTGAAAATAAAATTTCTTTGTGTGATTCCTCCAGTATATGCAAATTGGCCTTCCTCCCATCCTCTGAATTCTTCCAGGTGATGAAGTCAGAAACTCTTTTCAAGACTTCATCATATTCGAGTCTCTTGTCAACGACTTGACTCATTAATTTGTCACTAGTATCGCAATAAGGAGTCACTTGCGAGACCTTCTCACATAGAATTTCTTTTTGATGCATTGGCTAGGAGTTTAGGCTGAGTGCTTCAATTATAAAACGATCAATATTTGGGTTGTCCTTATACTTATATGTTAATGCTTGTATCTGTGCTTCCTTTCCTGCTATACTGGCTTGATGTTTTATTTGCATCTGCTCGAATTCTTGTTGGAGCTTGGCTATTTGCAATTCCGCTTGTTGGTTATATTTTTCTTGCTCTAACTGTTGTTCCAATAGCAGAATTTTATTTTCCTTTTCTCTAAGCAACATTTGTACTTCTGTTACTTTGTCAATGGTCACTGTAGCGTAGGCTCCTGCAAACTGAGATAGTTTAGTAAGGTTGTCAAATGGGTTGATGGGTGAGTCTTTCTAGATAATATCCATTGGTTCATTCTCAGGAGTAGTAGCAGTTGTAGCATAAAATTCCTCTTTTTCCTTTGCCTTTCGACAAGGGCATTGTGGGTTGGGATATAGAACACATATAGAGGAGGGATCTCCTTAATTCTTAAAACAATTTCAAAGGTAGGAGTGGTAGGAATGTGCTCTACCTCTTGAGTAATTACAATTTTCTCTACTGTGATTTCTTTAGTTGTTTTGTGTTGCGGAGTATGAGGCTCAGGTGCTTGTTTCTTTGTATGGGGCTTTGTATTAAAATTCTCCCATTCTTTCTCCAAATCAATCACTGGGGGTTTTGTTGACTCGGTGGAGGTGGAATGAATTTCAACCTGTTTTCTAGTTGAGGTTTGCTCAATTGTCTTTTCTATAGATTGGGTTGTATCCTTTTTTGACTCTTTGCTTTTGCTTCCCCCATTCTGTGACTGTTGCTCTGATTTTTCTAACTCCCTGGTAGATTTCTCTTAGGACTCTACTTGGGAATCATCTCTAGAATTTCCTCTGGAACTTCCTTCTAGGCTTACATTGGGAGTCAGCTCCCTTATTGGTTCAATCAATAATTGGTCCAATGGGACCTTTAAAAATATCTTTTCTCTATATTGATGAAAGGCCTCAAGCTCTTCTTGGTCAAAAAGTAGTGATGACATGTGCTTCACTTATGTGAATGTCTCTTTTTGTAGGAAGATGTCATCAAATGCATCTTCCTCATGACTGAATACCTTCACTTTTACCATGGTAGTGAAGTCTTTGGCAGTGCCATTTGGGTCATATTGGTGACATGGGAATTTAGGTAATTTTAGAGATTGCATGATCTTTGCCTCTTTGAATGCATGACCCAGATCGTGCAGTGCAAATGCTCCACCCTCACTAGCTGTTTGATAGGCTATCTCTCTAGCCATCAATTTATCTGGAACATAGTATGGGAGGACATGAGGTGAGGTGATGCTCCCAAAAACCTTGATATATGTGAATGTTTCCTCCCCAAACCATCTGTTCATAGGGAGGATATCTACCTCGACTTCCTTTGAAAATCTAGGGGCGTCTCAGTTGTAAACCTGTTTCTGGATATGGAGCATGACCCCATGACAAATTTTGTAAAAATGTGGATAAAACTGAGACTCCCACATGTCCTTATGATATATATGGATGGGAAGTGAAACTTTCAAAGTCCACTTCCATCCCATGATAGGAAATTTTGAACCAAAAAAAATTGCATCCATCACATAGGCACTCATAAAAAATGGAGGGTAAACCCTCGATGAGACACTCTTTCCTCCTATAATCGATTATTCCCTTTGCTAAATTATCAAACAAAATTGGAGCCCAATTCATTATCGTTGTGTTTACGACTACATCTATTAATGGCAGCCATTCTGGGGAAAATTTAGTGCTATCGGACTTGCCAAACATCCTACATAGCATGGCTGCTTTAAAACTATGGGGAGGAGAAATAGATGCAGTAGAGTACATACTTGCTTTGTCCTTTTTGATCTTGCCCTCATTATTCGACCAGGTCCGGGTGACATCTATTGGGTCCTTGTGCTCTTTGGCAAACTTCTCCAGAAACTGTTTGTTGTATATTGCTTGTGGCTCTAGAAGGTGGTACATACGTCGTAGGCTATCTGGCGAGAAAGATCCCATAACCTCTTGGCTTCTATTCTTAAATTCTCTATTTGAGATATCGACTTGATCAATAATCCACTTGAGCATTTCAGTGTAAGGGAATATCTTTGGGTGTGTGGCTATGCGATGCAGAAATGAGCATGCTGTCTCAAAAATGGTGGCATCTAAGGAAGTACGACCATCAATTATGACCTTTGTTTCCAGAGGCCTTGGTTTCTCTTCTTCCATCAAATCATACATGGTTTCCCACGTAGAGGTCCCTCCTTCTCCACTGCATGTAGTATCTGAGAATAAAGGAGTCATTTCTGATTTCTGAGACTCAACTGCCTTGCCCTTCTTTGCCATCGCTCCCAAAGACTCCTTCTATGGATTGTCCGTGAAAAATGGAGAAAAAGAGGAGCTATCGAATACACAGAGATAAGAATGAACATAAGCTAGGATAATACAGATAACTTGAAAAGTTGATAAGGAAGGAGTTTTATTTGAATGTAAGTGAGAAGATATCATATCACCTTAGATGGATTTTCACATATATATTCCATTAAATTCTACTAAATGCCCACTAACGGTTTTTTATCTCTTAGCTTTAATGCTCTTTAATGTCCGCATTGTAAGTCGGGAAGAAAGATTCTAGGGTGACGAGCCTGTAAATCGCTAGAATGGAGATTTTGCGAATTGCGAAGAAATATCACAAATCGCATTATCGCGTTATGCATGTATGTTTTCCTTATTGTTTCTGCGATATGCGAGATGTAGGCTACTTACTACTATTTCTAGGGCATAACCCATTGGTCAGGTTTTCTTGTGTAAAGTGTTTTTCATTAAGCAGTGGACCTAAATACTTGTTTGTGACGTATCCAGGAGTGGGTCTAGGTTTCTATCGCATTTCGCAATTTCGACAAGCGGGGTTTTATGGTGTTCGTTTAAATGTCCAAAATGCGATGGGGTAAAGGAATTGTTGTTATCGCGATTTCGCATTTCACATATTTTAAGGTAATTCTTTTAAGGTGCACCTTTTGAGAATAGTGATATGCGATGTGGGCCTTAGTTTTAATAAAATGCCTTAGGACTTAGTTTATATAAGAAAGTACTAGTTTCAAAATGTTAAAGCATGGAGTCCTCTTTTGATCAATTTTCACTAGATTTGGTGGATTAGCAAGGCATTTCGACCATGCTTGATCATGTGATATGCAGGAAAGGGAGGCATTTAATAGTTTTTTGACTGATATCTTGTTTTATTCAAAAATTAATAAAGAAATTGCCTAAATGCTAAACTTATTTTTGGAAAGATTTTTTAAAGGGTCCCCATTTATTAATGTAATATTGACTACTACTATTACCAAATGGGGGTTTATTGAATAGCATAACAATTAGCAATTCACTTGGAAGAACCAGTTATCTCTGAGAGTTTTTTTAACTTTCTGAAACTTCCAAAATAAAGATGATTTAGAAAATAAAATTTACATGAAATATAAGATAAGTCATACTACTCTTTGAATATTTAAACAATATCTACTTAATTATCATCCTTTTGATTATCCTCAACTCATAAGAAAGTTTCTTTATCTACATCAATCATTACTTGGTTTTAAAGATAAAAACAGGGAGGCTCTTCTCAGATCAGTTTTTGGTATACTCAGTTGCCATAGGTAGATCCTCTCCTGCCAATAAGCGTTCATAGCCTCGACAGGGTTACCTTATAACCAGCAATGATTTAGTATCCCATTGAGGTCAGAATACAAATTTTAAAGATAAGCTCAGAGTGTACACTTATTTTCTTTTATTTTCTGAAATAATTCTTTTATCTTCAAAATTTCATTTTTTTATTTCTTAAAGGACAATGTCTTGGTTTGGTGGCCAAAATTGACAATGCCATTCACTTGATTATAACTTTAACTGAACAAGCTAGCTCTTGATGAGACCCTTTGTCTTTTGATACAATCTCAAGCCATTACCATGTTTTGATAAGCAATATTGGTAATGTCAGCTAGTTACAACCTTATGATCATGGTAAGCCGACTCTTAATGAGACATCTTATCCTTTAATTTTTAAGTATATTTTAGAATTACAATATAAAAAATGTAAAATAAATTGATGGGGAGAATCATTGGCTCGCTAAGTGCATCTGGATGACAATTATAGAGTTTTAAAGATGCTTTTCTGTAGAGAGACTCTGTTTTTTTATTGATATTTTTCTTGACTGATGTAGAGTCAAGGTTCCTTTCTAAAGTTAATTTTTATCAAAGATCAAATAATTTTGGCAGAGAACAAGCAATTTGAGAGTAACATGACTTAATTCTATATTTTATGAGTGAAAGTTATTTTCCTAATAGTCTTTACTTACACAAGTGAAAAGTAAAAAATAAAAAGAGACTATCATTTGTAAAGCCAAAAGTAAATGTTTTTCAACTTGTATTATTCTTTCTAGAAAAATAAAATAAAGGCGATAATATACAGTAAATAGAAGAGATCATCTTCTATGGAAAATATTTCTTTAAGATATGCCCATTAATAGGTAGAGATTCTCTCTTGATTGATAAATCTTGCAATAAAAAGGTTGATGGTCCTATTTGTTCGACAATCTGAAATGGGCCAAGCCACTTTTGTTGGAACTTGGTATGCTTACCTTTTTCCTCGTGGGCTTTATCCCATTTCAATACTAGGTCTCCGAGTTGAAATGATTTTGAACTTATGATTTTGATGATGTGTGTGAGATTCTGGCTTTTTGCCTTTCCTCTTCGAAGTTAAGGATTTGTAACTATCTAACTTGTATAGAAGAGGAGAGAGTTTCTTCAATGAACTAAACTAGGGCTAAAGAGGTAATAGCAACATTTTAGGTAAGATGACTTCTTTCCCATAGACCAAATTAAAAGGAGAAGTGCCAATGGAGGCCTTCTGAGTTATTTGATCTGCCCATAGAACAAATATTAAAAACTTATGCCAATTCTTCTAATTTTGGTCAACAATTCATTTGATAATCCTTATGAGATTTTTGTTTGTAGATTTAGCTAACCCATTTCCCTATGGACAATAGTTAGCAAAGTACTTCAACTTGAAACCTCTTTTAAGAGCAAATTTTGTCATAGTATTGCTTGAAAAATAAGATGCATTATCAAACATCATGGTATATGGTAGACCAAATATGATAATGATAAATTGATCGATGAATTCAATGATGTTTTCATAATTGGCTACCTTGAGTGGAATTTCTTCCACCCATTTTGTGAAGTAATCAGTTGCTGTAAGAATATATATATGCTGCTTAGAAGAATGAGGAACGATCTCACCTATTATGTCCAATCCCCATTGCTCAAAAGGTTGCTCAATATTGACTCGTTGTAACGATAATGCGGGTTTTCTTTATCTCCCAGCAGCTGTCTGTCAAACTTTACATCTCCTTACATAATTGTGTGCATCCTTGAATAATGTTGGCTAGTGATAGCCAGCATGTAGGATTTTATATGCAGTGGTATCTCCTCCGAAATGTCCACCAGTTGGTCCATTGTGTAGTTCCTGCAACACCTTTTCTGCCTTAGATTTTTCAAGAAACCTAAGTAAAACATAATCATAATTTATTCTAAACAACACATCATCGACGATTTGATATTGTCTAGCTTTTAGCCTCAAGGCCCTTCTCTTCTTATAGTTTAAGTGCGTTGGGGCATATCCATTTCTTAAGTAAAATATGATATCAGCATAACTTGACTCAGTGTCATTAAGGCTTACCTCATAGACTTGTACATCATCACCTGAGTCTTGTAGTGTTGATAAATCAGATGCTCCTACTAGCATTCTACAAAACCTTGACCTTTTACAATTTTTTGTTGGTATGATTTCAATGTCATATTCTTACCGAGTTGTTACCCAATTTTCTCTCTTCTCCTCTACATCCCTTTGTATTAACAGATTTCTCACTGCTGAGAATGACACTATTACTTTGGTGTGGGTTTTGAGGAGAAAATGTCTGAAGTGTTTTATTGATTTGAAAACGGCAAAATATTGTTTTTCAACATTTGAATAATTCAATTCAGCCCCCTACAAATTGGAGCTAAAGAAAGGAATTGGGGCTTCAGTTTTTTCTTCATTGACTTGTGTTAATATGGCTGAATATGATTTCTCGGAAGTGAAAGTATATAGAATGAAATGATTTGAAAAATTTGAAGTCACTAAAGAGGGAGCATTAATGATTGCTTGTTTAATCAAATCAAAAGCCTTGTGTTTTGTGTGTCCCCATTTAAAAAGGGAATTTTTCTTTATCATAGATTGAAAAGGTAAAACAATTTGTGAGAAGTCAGGGACAAATATTTTAACAAAATTAATCTGACCTAGGAAAGATTGCATTTATTTTTTGTTATGAGGTAAAGGAATTTCAGAGATTTCTCTTATTCTATCAGGGTCAATGTGAATCCCTACTTTGGATACAATGAATCCAAGGAGTTTTCCTTCACTTAAAGCGAAGAAAGATTTCTTAGGATTAAGAGAAATTCCATATCTTTGACAACACTCAAAGATTTGCTTTAAATCTCTCAGATGATTACTGCGCTTTTTTGAATATACAATTATATCATCCAAGTATATATTACTATTGATTTATTTACTAAACCTTTGAAGGCTATGTCCATGGCTCTTTGGAAAGTAGCACTAACATTGATTAGTCCAAATGGCATCTTCTGATAAGCATAAGTGCCCCATTTTTTTCCTGAATGTAGTTTTCAGCTGGTCATCTCGATGTACTAGGATCTAATTATAACTTGAGAATCCATCCAGGAAAGACATTAGTTCTAAGGCTACAACTGATTGCAATATCTCTTCCATAGGAGGTAATGGAAGGCTATCCTTTTGACATGCTTTGTTTAGATTTTGGAAGTTTATGCATATCTGAATATCGCCACTCTTTTTCCTGACTGGGACAAGATTGGAGACCCACCTGGAATGTCTGACAAGGAAAATAATCTTGGCTTTCAGCAGTTTGTTTAATTCAGATTTAATTTGGTTTTCTAAATTAGGATGGATTTTCCTTAATTTCTGCTGAACAGGCTTCTCATCAGGCATCATGGGGATAATATGTTGAATAATAGAAGTGTTGTATGTTTTAAGATCTTCATAGTTCCATGCGAAGACATTCTTATATTTTTTCAACAAACATATAAAGGTTGATTTCTCATCTGACGTAAGTCCGAGGCCTAGATTGATATTTTGAGGTTTCAGGTCAGTTCCAAGATTAACCAATTCAAACTTCAGGGTTGAACTCTGAAGTTTTGAATTGATGGGTCGTTTGAATCTGTCCTTAAGGTCATATAAATCTTCCAACTTAACCACAGACTTTGGTATAGCATTATTGGTTGTTTCTTGCTTAAGTTGGCTGTCATGTTGGTCTTCGTCAACTATCTGGTCATTATAGGAGCCTTCTGATGTCAAAAATATTATGATATCTGGATCACTATTAAAGACTCTCCAGTTGGTGATATTGTTGGGAATAGAAGGCCTAAAAATCAATTCGATAGAAAAGTGATCAGGACTATAATCTCTTAGTGGAATAAGCTTGGAAGCCACATTAGCTAAGAGATCAACGCTTGTGTTTTGGAGTCTCAGAATAGGGGAAATATTAAACGTTGTAAAGTGGGAAGTCAGGTTTGGACTAACAACTGACAGTTCTTCAAATGTCCTGACAGATAGTGTATAGTATTTCTTAACTATTTTATCACAATTTTTGAATCTCCAAACACTTGGAGGTGTTTGATATTAAGGCCAATGGCCTTACACAAACTTTGAACTAATGCTTCATATTTCGCAGTGTTATTTGTGCAATCAAATTCAAGTTGGCATGCTAACATAGTCTTTTCCCCTTCTAGGCTAACTAATATGCATCCTACTCCTGCTCTATCATTGGATTTAGATCCATCAAAAAATAATTTCCAAAATAAAGAGCTAACTACAGGTTTATCTACAAAATTTACACACTTAGAAGTATCTGTTTGGGAAAAATTTGTAACTTAAGATACTACAGAGTTTTCCAAGAAAGGTGAAGTATAAGCATTAAAATTTCCTACAAATGATTCCACTAAGTAGTTTCCGATGACACTGTTGCTATACGCCACTGGTTCATTTTCTCCTTCTAGCTTTGTGACTATGTACTTTTGATGTTTTTCGTGACCAACCCTTATCTGATTTTGCTTGCCATTATAGGGAAGCCACATGTGAGACCAGTCAGTCGCAAAATATCCATGAAGCTTTTCTGATCAGTCTCTACTAAGGATTAAGCCATAGAACTCAGGAATATCATCTACAAGAATGTCAATGACTTGACAGACTTTGGGATTTGATGAGAGTCTGATGGTTACTTGATTAAGTTCCCCAACAACTTCGACTTGAGACCGATCTAGTTGCACAATGTGTACATCAGATTTTTGAGGCTGAACATTCAACTTTGCACAAATTGTTCTAGGTAAGATGTTAGATGAAGCTCCTGAATCAACTAAACAGTTGTGTAAATTCTTATTCAAAACTTCAAAAGTAAGGAGGAATGGAGGAGTATGAGATTTATATCTTTCTATAATCAAATCAATGTCAGTTGGATCAATTTTGTTTAAAGAGGTGCTAGGGGGTTTTCCCGTTTCTTGAGCAGCTTGTGAGATCACAACAGCAGGAAGAGGTGAAGTAGGTACTGCTTTGAGTTCTTTAAGGAGTAGCTTCTGCTGATGTTTTAATTTGCTAAGCTCATGAAAGGTGATGTTTGCCCTAGTCTTTTTCATATCATCAACAATATTATATTCCATTTCATCTAATACTATCAGGGTTTTAGTTGAAGATGAAGAGTTCAACTGAGGAGGAGTAGTTTGAGTGGATTTTGGTGAAGATTTCTTAACTGTTGTTTTGTCCTTGGGAGGTGGCATTGAAGCCTTCTGCTTTGGATTTGTTTGTGGAAAATCAACAGGGTTTTTACTTCGTGTGGCAATAGGCAGTGCTTCTTGTGTTTCTTCGTTGGGAAGTATAAAATCCCACATTCCTTGTAACTTTGCCACTTCTTCGTCATTTGTTTTCTCTTCATTTGTTGAAACTTCATCTTCATCTCCATCTGATTCAACATTTGATATAGCATTTGGAGGTTTAGGATCAGCAGGGGAATTCCTTTTAAATGGTCTAAAAGATTTCTTAGAGGAAGTTTTTGCTACCTATTTTTTAATATCAACCATTTCGTTAGACATGGTCTTGAGGACTTTCTGTAGACCTTCAAGATCAAATGGATCTTTTGGTGGTTTCTTCTTGGATTCATCCCTAAAAGTCACTTTCTTGGATTTTAGTTCTTCTAATGCATTTTTCTTATCTACAGCTAGAATACGTTTTTCTACAGTTATTGCCTCTTTCATATTTTTTGCCAGAGTTGGCTTAGCAGCTCTATCGACAAAAATAACTGTGTTTGAAGGGAGAGCAGAAATATACCACTCATTTTGGACCTCATCACTGGGCTTAGATGTCGTCGATATCTTATTCAATAATTTATTAAAGCGAGAGTTGAAGTCTTTTATTGGTTATTTAGGTTTAGGTTTTGAATTGGAGAGGTCATTAATTAGGGTAGTTGTGGATCTATCATCTCCAAATTTAGTTAAGAATTGCTCTTGAAAAGCATCCCAACTATTGATGGAACCTAATGGTAACGAGAAGTACCATGATCTTGCTACTCCTTGCAAGGTATATGGGAATAATCTTACAACTTCATCTTCTTCTACTACTTCATTCAAGTTAATTAACATGAAATTTTTTATATGTTCCTCAGCCAATAGGCTACTATCAGGATTGAACTTTGGTAACCATTTCTCTGGATGAGTTGGCAACGAATGTAAAGGTGCAACCATCCTAACAGCTCCTGCATTTTTCCATGGCCTTTGAGGAGGTTGAGCCATTGTTGGTCTTGGGGAAGAGGAAGATGTGGTAGTGGTTGAAGGTGATTGGGCAAAGGAAGATTGAGTTCCAGTACCTGTGTGAATCACAATCTCGAGT
Source organism: Pinus tabuliformis (assembly GCA_031772625.1). Lineage (NCBI taxonomy): Eukaryota > Viridiplantae > Streptophyta > Pinopsida > Pinales > Pinaceae > Pinus > Pinus tabuliformis. The sequence goes on along the minus strand of CM062818.1, from coordinate 1,632,812,451 downwards.
GGTAAAGTGGATGATTTGTCTTGTGATGATATGGATGGAATGAATGAAGATGATGATTGTATTGATGAAAGAACCTCGATGTGAGATTTAGATGGTGTCTTCTTAGCTTTCTTACGGCTTGGTAGAGGGAACTCGAATGGTGGGATTCCAAGTTTTTCTCTTTGTGCTCTAGTTAACCATTGAGATGGGGTAAACTGAGAGGTAACACTATCTTGGGATAACTCAGATTCCTCTTGAGATATCGAAATCCCCTATAACTTATGAATCAAATATTGGACTTCAGGGGCTTCGATAGAAGAAGAATGATCTGGGTTCTTTGGGATTTCAGCAGTGGGCTCTGTTGTTGTTTTTACAACTTCTCGCTTAGGATTAGGAGATTTTGAATGCGGTTGAGAAGTTGGAGGTGATGGTGAGGGAGTTTTACTCTTAGAATGGCATGTTAATTTGGATTTACTTTCCATTCATAGTCAAGCCCTCCTTCTAGCGCCAAAAATATTGAAGCCTCGAAAATCGTTGCTTACAACATTGGGGGAAAACCACCCAGTCCGGACCTTGGTTGGCATCTCCTTTTCCGTTTAGTGTAGTGGCTTCGACTAGGAGTAATGAGACCAGTTTCCCATTATAAATTATGATAATGCCAATGGGGTGATATATGATAGTTCGGGGGAATGTTTAAGCTAAAAGTAATCTAATCTAAACTAATAATCACATGCATATATCCAAATTGAAACATTATCTAGCTATGACTATACCTGGTAATAAGATTGACACAAGCGATCTACAATAATGTCCTCAAGTAATTGGTAATAAAGATCATTCAACTGCGATAGGAAGTGAAATCATTTTAACAATAATTGTTTCAGATAAATAGTTAGGCTAAAATATTGTGAAAGATATATCGCATAAGAAATTATTCATATATTCAGCATAGAATTTAGGTCATCACCATACAACAGTGCAATAATGCTAACCAAGCTTTAAGCTTTCATACATAAACAATTTAAAGAAAAATTACTGCTTAATACATAAACAAAGCAAAATCATGAGATAAAAGTACCATTTGTAATAATTTCTACTCATGTGTTTCAGCAATATCGACGTACTTCCAATCAATGCAACACCATCTAAGAGTACAATAGTGAAATTTCAGTAGAAGATGCCAGATAAGATAAGAATAGATCTTGTTCCATTCATTTCACCATAACTTCCTCAAAGGGACAAAAGTGCATGTTTTGAAGATTGTTTCTGATAAAATTCTAGACCCCTCTCTAAATGCATGAGAGGGGTTTAAATACTAAACTATAAATCCTAATAATATATTATTACAAAAATAGTTGAGGAGGCTTAAATGACCTTCCTCAAATTGTGCAAAACAAAACAAAAATTGAAATTAAAATTTGGTGGCTAACTCCTTTGCGTTCGATCTTTAAGATCACAGGTGTCCGTCATGAGTTTGAGTTGTGTCAGTGGGTTGATCACATATTTCAACTACCCAGTGAATATGACATCGGTCAGTGCTGTCACCATTTTCTGCGTGGAAAAGGTTAGGCATCGCAAGGTCATCCACTCGCTATAGGTTTAACTAAATATTTCCAGTACACTTCCCAGTTTAACCTGGTCATTTGCCTAATCGCTTCCTCCTTTTCTCTTGTTGCCTATCTCCACTGTTGTTCGAGTTGTTTTCTATTTGGAAGAAAACCTTGTACAGACTCTGCCACCAGGTTTGTGTTGTGTAGATTTTCATTGATGTTTTCAATAACACAGTTTGTTGTTGCTGCTGCGACCGATGTTGCCTTATCTACTTTCCTAATTCAAGAATCCCAGTCTGCAAATAAAATTTCTTTGTGTGATTCCTCTAGTATAGTAAAATTGGCCTTCCTTCCATCCTCTAAATTCTGCCAGGTGATGAAGTCAGAAACTCTTTTCAAGATTTCATCATATTCGAGTCTTATGTCAACGACTTGACTCGTTAATTTGTCTCTAGTCTCACAATAAGGAGTCACTTGTGAGACCTTATGGCATAGAATTTCTTTTTGATGCATTAGCTGGGATTTTAGGCTGAGCGCTTCGATTATAAATTGATCAATATTTGGGTTGTCCTTATACTTATATGTTAATCCTTGTATATGCGCTTCCTTTTCTGCTATACTGGCTTGATGTTTTATTTGCATCTGCTCGAATTCTTCTTGGAGCTTGGCTATGTGCAATTTTGTTTGTTGGTTATATTTTTCTTGCTCTAAATGTTGTCCCAACAGCAAAATTTATTTTCCTTTTCTCTGAGAAACATTTGTACTTTTGTTTCTTTGTCAATGGTCGTTGTAGTGTAGGCTCATGAAAACTGAGATATTTTAGTAAGGTTGTCAAATGGGTCAATGGGTGAGTCTTTCCAGACAATATCCATTGGCTCATTCTCAGGAGTAGTAGCAGTTGTAATGTCCAACTTCCTCTTTTTCCTCTGCCTTTTGACAACAACTTTGTGGGTTAGGCTATATAACAGATCTAGAAGAGGGATCTCCTCAATTCTTAAAACAATTTCAAAGGTAGGAGTGGCAGGAATGTGCTCTACCTCTTAAGTACTTACAGTTTTCTCTACTGTAATTTCTTGAGTTGTTTTGTGTTGTGGAGTCTGAGGCTCAGGTTCTTGTTTCTCTGTATGGAGCTTTGTATTAAAATGCTCCCATTCTTTCTCCAAATCAATCACCGGGGGTTTTGTTGACTGGGTGGAGGTGGAAAGAATTTCAACCTATTTTCTAGCTGAGGTTTGCTCAACTGTCTTTTCTATAGATTGGGTTGTATCCTTTTCTGACTCTTTGCTTTTGCTTCCCCCATTCTGTGAATCTTCTTCTAATTTTTCTGACTCCCTGGTAGATTTCTCTTAGGACTTTTCTTGGGAATCATCTCTAGAATTTCCTCTAGAACTTCCTTCTAGGCTTACGTTGGAGTTGGCTCCCTTATTGGTTCAATCAATAATTGGTCCAATGGGACCTTTAACAATCTCCTTTCTCTGTATTGATGAAAGGCCTCAAGCTCTTCTTGGTCAAAAAGTAGTGATGGCATGTGCTTCACTTCTGTGAATGTCTCTTTCTATAGGAAGATGTCATCAAATGCATCTTCCTCGTGACTGAATACCTTCACTTTTACAATGGTAGTGAAGTCTTTAGCAATGCCATTTGGGTTGTACTGGCGACCTGGGAATTTAGGTAATTTCAGAGATTGCATGATCTCTACCTCTTTGAATGCATGACCCAGATCGTGCAGTGAAAATGTTCCACATTGTAACAGAAATGTAGGCCAAATGGCATTTTATGCACCTTTAGTCCGTTGCTTAGCCCACCCTCACTAGTTGTTTGATAGGTTATCTCTCTAGCCATCAATTTATCTAAAACATAGTATGGGAGGACATGAGGTGAGTTGATGCTCCCAAAAACCCTAATATATGTGAATGTTTCCTCCAAACTTGCCCAAAACTACCACCAAAACATCGGGATTGGGCCAAAATGCATCATATACTAAGATGGGGCCCCTCCTTGATGGGAGACCCCTCCTTGGAAAGGATTGTAAAAAGGAAAGCTTTATGCTAGCCACTTCCCCTGGAAGGGCCTTGCCAAGTGAGCCCCTTTTTTTCTTTTTACCTATTCACTTCCTGAAAGCGATGACAACCCGGTGGTTCTTCAAGTTCCTCTCTTTGGTCCAAACATTCTGGCCACTGGGAGGATATCTACGTCAGCTTCATTTGAAAATCTAAGGGCATATTGGTTGTAAACCTGTTTATGGATAGGGAGCATGACCCCATGACAAATTTTGTAAAAATGCGGGTAAAACTGAGACTCCCACATGTCCTTATGATATATATCGATGGGAAGTGGATCTTTCAAAGTCCACTTCCATCCCATGATAGGAAATATCGAACCAAAATAAATTGCATCCATCACATAGGTACTGATAAAAAATGGAGGGTAAACCCTCATTGAGACACTCCTTTTACTCCTATAATCGATTATTTCCTTTACTAAATTATCAAACAAAATTTGGGCCCAATTCATTAAGGTTGTGTTTATGATTGCATTTATTAATGGCAACCATTCTGGGGAAAATTTGGTGCTATCGGGCTTGCCAAACATCCTACATAGCATGGTTGCTGCAAAACTATGGGGAGTAGAAATAGATGCAATAGAGTACATACCCGCTTTGTCCTTTTTTATCTTGCCCTTATTATTCAACCAAGTCTAGGTGACATTTGCTAAACTTCTCCATAAACTGTTTGTTGTAGATGGCTTGTGGCTCTGGTAGGTGGTACATAAGCTGTAGGTTGTCTGGCGAAAAAGATCCCATAACCTCTTGGCTTCTATTCTTAAATTCTCTGTCTGAGATATCAGCCTGATCAATAATCCACTTGACCATATCAGTGTAAGGGATTATCTTTGGGCGTGCAGCTATGCGATGTAGAAATGAGCATGTTGTCTCAAAAATGGTGGCATCTGAGGAAGTACGACCATCATCTATGACCTTTGTTTCCAGAGGTCTTGGTTGCTCTTCTTCCAACAAATCATACATGGTTTCCCACGTAGAGGTCCCTCCTTCTCTACTGCATGTAGTATATGAGAATAAAGGAGTCATTTCTGATTTCTCAGAGACAACTACCTTGCCCTTCTTGGACATCGCTCCCAAAGACTCCTTCTTTGGATTTTCCCTGAAAAATGGAGAAAAAGAACAACTATCGGATACGCAGAGATAAGAATGAACGTAAGCTGGGATAATACAGATAACTTGAAAAGTTGATAGGAAAGGATTTTTATTTGAACGTAAGTGAGAAGATATCATATCACCTTGGATGGATTTTCACACATAAATTCCATTAACTTTTACTAAATGCCCACCAATGGTTCGTTATCTCTTAGCTTTAATGCTCTTTAATGTCCGCATCATAAGTCGAGAAGAAATATTCTAGGGTGACGAGCCTTTAAATCATGAGAATGGCGATCTTGTGATTTGCGAAGAAATCTTCCAGATCGCATTCTCACATTATGTATGTATTTTTTCCTTATTTTTGTTGCGATATGCGAGATGCAGGCTACTTACTACTGTTTCCAGGGCATAACCCATTGGTCAAGTTTTCTAGTGTAAAGTGTTTTTCATTAAGCAGTTGACCTAAATACTTGTCTGTGACATATCTAGGAGTGGGTCCATATTTCTATCGCCTTTCGCAATTTCAACAGGCAGGGTTTTATAGTGTTCCTTTAAATGTCCGAAATGTGATGTGATAAAGGAATTGTTGTTATCATGATTTTGCATTTCACATATTTTAAGGTAATTCTTGTAAGGTGCGCCTTATGAGAATAACGATATGCGATGTGGGCCTTAGTTTTAATAAAATGCCTTAGGACTTAGTTTATATAAGAAATGTACTAGTTTCAAAATGTTAAAGTGTGGAGTCCTCTTTTGATCAATTTTCGCTAGATTTGGTTGATTAATAAGGCATTTCAACCACACTTGATCATGCGATATGCGGGAAAGGGAGGCAATTAACATTTTTTTGAAAAGGTGTTTGACTGATATCTTCTTTTATTCATAAATTAATAAAGAAATCTCCTAACTACTAAACTTATTTTTGGAAAGATTTTTTGAAGGGTCCCCATTTATTAATGTAATATTGACTACTACTATTAACAAATGAGGGGTTGTTGAATAGCACAACACACCGGAACTAATGATGTTTTGACCCGTGGTATTGGATGAGGTATAAACTATATAAATAAGTGAAGATCAAAACGCTAAGTGTGCAAGTGAAAGAGTTTTTGATGAATACTTCAATTTGAAGTATATTTTCATTGTAAGGGCCATAATTATCACATTGATTTGAAATAATTATGCACCGATGAATACAATCATGGATCAAGATCATGGGACCTGAAATGACTGTTCATTGTATGATATGTTCAAGGATTGACTAGATCTAAGTACTGATGCATGCTTTTATCTTTGATTATTATGATCTATGTATTTCTGAAGTTTTGAAGAGATGCACAATTTTAGGTCAAAATTTGTAGATCTATACACTCATTGGTTTCAAGAAAAGTGTGTATACACACAGGTTCACTTTTGCAAAGTAGTGTCTATAAAGTAAGGATTTTATGTTCATAAATGATTGATCAACCTTATCAGTGTTGTTGTTTCTCTTTTGTCTATCAATGATGTCCTCATGTTGATCTAGGTTGAGTAATAATGTCTGAAGTAGATCTAATTGAATGATGAAGTTGAATTTGGGTATTAATTGATTGATGAATGTTAAGATTATTTGCTGATTGTGGTTGAAGATCAGAGACAGTTCTATGATTGGTTCAGAGCATTGCAGTATCTCTGAGTGTGATTCAGTGTTATTTTCAGCAAATGCAATGGTCAAATTTTCAGTTTTCAGTATATTAACATCTATACGTGAGTTTCTCTCCAAAAAAGCGTGTATGAATGCAGGTTTCCTTTAGTGAAGTAGCGTATAAATTTTGGAAAATGAATGATCAGAGTTACAGTTGGTTATGTGTGTTGATGCAACATTCTGAGTTCAGTTCTGTATACTTGTTACAGTGATCTGAAAATTCTAATTGATTGGTTAAGTTTTGATTATGTATCAGTTGTTTGGGTTTCAGTGATTGGTTGATTCTGTGTGTCAGAGATTGATGATTGTTTTAAAGCGATGATTAAGCATAAGTGTTGATATTGGATCTAGTCTAAAAATGTGATGAAACGTGGTCCATGGATGTTGCTGAGGGTTGGAGCCTTCAGTGAGGAATTCGAAGCTTCCTGCCAATAGTAGCTAGTGATCAGATTAGGGGGTTGGAGCTCCTTTCCAGTAAAATATGGAGAATGAGAGAATGTTATAGACTTCCGCAAGTGGTTTCCTACGTACTGGTATGAGTGTGCACTAGTACAAGAATGTAAGAAGTTTTTGATATTAATAATTTTTGAAAACTGAGACGACAACAGTGGTGACTTTCTGCCACATTGGGTTTCCACCTTAAATCCTAGTATTCATGTGCATTTACTTATGTGTGATACTTTATTATGTTCTTAGTGCACCTATTTACTATTTATCAAATGCCTGATTAATCTCTTACATTTTGGTTTAAAGTTTAACAGATAAAGAATTATCTATTTTACAAAATTTACTGGGAATACGCTAGTTTCTTTTACAACAGTCGTGTATATATGATATTTGGGTTCATTCAAGTCGCATTTACATCTCAGAAAAGAAAAAAATATTATTGTGAGTTTTAAAATATTGATTCACCCCCCTCTCAGTATTTTTCTCAACACTCTCACCATAACTCACGATCAATCTCATTGTGCTCTGTAGCTTATCACAAGGAGAAAACATATTCATAATTCCACAACATTTGATTATGCTCTAATTTTCTCCCTTTGTTCCATGGAGAGCATTGCTTATATACAAGGTTGTGGAGGAGTGATAATTTGTATCTTGTCACTTTGGTGACCATGTTTGATATGGTCCTTTCATTATTATATTATAGAACTGGTCATTTTGACCTTTTGTATCCTTATTCATTCACTTTTCTAACCCTATCCACTTCAACTCTCTTTTGATGTGTAAATAGAGCGTTAAAACTCTCCTTGGCAAGCCAACAAGAGCATTGCAACCCTCTCTAGGGCATTGAAGAGGCAAACATTGTTTTTGATATGGTTTCCATGGAATTTTTTATTTTTTATTTTTTTTATAGCCTTTATTTTTAGGTGTTTCCCTAGTAGACTAATTCTAAACTATCGTAGATATTCCACTAGACAGTTCGTCACAACAAATATGATAAAATATACTTAAAAATAATCCAAAATATACACTATTACAATTTTATTTGTCTTTAGATATATAGATATGTAGATTATTGTTAATAACATATGCATGCTAATTAAAATTATGAAGAAAATAGAGAACATCAAAATAAAATCTTGCACACACATTTCACACAAAATATGACATGGTAAACCTTTCGAAAGAAAAATCCAGCTAGAAGGTGAGGCCATTATGCTCTCTTTCTCTTAATAGAAAATTTCTACGAGTATAAAGAAGTATGGCATGTTTCCTGTGGGCTACTACAATGCACAAATCCTCTCTTCGTGATCTATATCCCATCCCTCTCTGCTATTTTTTCTCAATTATGGAACGAATGCACTCGAAAGAATGGAACCTCTTTTCCTCCTAGTGGTTTGATTATAACATAACCTTATAGTCTACTAGTGGTTAGGTTTAGCTACCTTAACTCTTAACTAGAGCTACAATATAGACTCTTCTTCATCATAATCACGTGGATATCCCCTTTTCCATGAATTATGTGGGTTGATGTGGCAATCTCTCAAATTATGGTGGTGAAAACAGGAAGGTCAACTTCTCAGTGGCATACATTTCGCATGATAACTATGATTGATGTGATTCTGGTGTTGTTGGAAAGGTATATGTGTGTAGAATAGGAAAAAAAAGTGTGGCACTAAGGAAACATTTTTACCCCAAGAAAACGACATTTGATGCCTCAAATTGCTCTTTGAAGGTTTCAAACCCCAATTTTCCAAATTGGGTCCCACTAGTAGAAAGGGTCTTGTGAGTTGATCCCTCTACTTTTTTCCACTTTGAAAGAATCTATATGGATGAAAAACAATATAATGATACAATCTGGATCACGCCTCCCCATTTTGGGAGGATTTTTTTCCCCAAAATCTTCTACTGAATGAGGTGAAAAAAAAAATTACTCCACCTTATCTCGGGTGTACCATTTAGCTTTTCTTAGAAGTTGTCCTTTCAACCCAATATAACAAAGGTCATGCTACCCCTGTCTTGTAGTTCTAGACCTCTTCTAAAAAATTATATACTCTGTCAACTATGCATGAAAATCTAGTTTGAAATCCTCCACAGAAGGTAGGACCGATTCCTCTTCCTTCTTTATCTAGCATGGAAGGCTCATAGAGTTTCAGATTCTCTACATTCGCAACTGAGTAAATGTGCATATATGGTGGTAAACTGAGTTGATAGGCATTATCATCCACCTTTTCTAGTATCTTGAAGGGACCATATCGTAGAGCCTTGATTTTATTATAAGGTCCCAATAGCCTCTCCTTGTTCAGTTGTAGCCATACTCTCTCTCCCACCTTGAACAATTTATCTATTCTATGCTAATCATGCATGGCCTTGTATTTATAATATTACTTTTTCATTGTCTCTTATACCTATATATGGATCTTCTTGATATTCTTTATAAAAATTTCATCCCTCAAGGTATCTCCTATATGATCTTCCCTCACTCCTCCTTGATGACCATATGTAATGTCCAAAGCTGAAGGTGGAAAATATCTAGTGCAAGTTTCAAATGGGGACTTTCCAGTAGAAGTGTGGATTGCTTTGTTGTAAGAATTTTATAGATATACCAAATTTTCATCCCATGTCTTTGGATGCTTTTGGTTGTATCCCCTTAGAAGATGCACCAAACTCCTATTGACTATGTATGTCTTCCCATTTGTCTTTGGATGAAATGTTATAGATCTCTTCAACTTTGTGTCCATTTCTCCCATAATGTAGTCCAAAATGCACTAAGAAATTTTATGTCCCTGTCTAAAACAATGCTCCTTGGTATCCCAAATTGCACCCAGACTTGTCCAAAGAAATTTTTTTTTTCTTATTTCCCACTGATGGTCATTTTACAAGGCATTAGAACACACATCATATTTAGCCTATCAACTACGACAAATAGGTATTCATGTCCCTTCTTGGTTGTTGTAAACCTCCCACAAAGTCCATGGAAATGCTTTCACAAGGATGAGTGGGTACTGGTAAGTGATTATATAGACTCTATTTCCTATTGATAGTCTTATTATTAAAACAAATCATGCATCCTCTTATGAACCTAGCTACTTGTTCTTGCATCTTAGGCCAATGCACGTACCTCTACAAGTTGGCCACTGTCTTCCTTACACCAAAGTGAAATGCAGCCTTAGAGGTGCGAGCCTCTCTAATTAACTGCAATCACTCACCTTTAGGAACAAATAGCTTATCCAACCTATATAGCAACCCATCCTGGAGATGGGGGTCAATGGTGCTATCGCCATCACGCACACACTTTGATTTTTCAATTGTTGAAACACCTCCCTGAAGTCCCCATCCTCTAAATATGCCTCTCTGTATGAATCATGGCTTAATGGCTCCATGTGCATTAGAGTACCTAAAGATTTGATCTTTGATGTGGGTGGCCTTGAGAGCATCTCAACCAACTTTTTTGTGCTTCCCTTCTTGTAATTTATCACCAAATGAAATTATTGGAGAAACCCCATCCACTTGTAATTTCTGGTCTGTTGTAGCTTACTCTAGGCATGTAGATATTGTAGTGGTTGGTGATATGTGTGGATTATTGTCTCCTTTCCCATTAGATAGTTCTTCCAGTTCTTCACAACTTGCACTAGGGTATAGAGCTCCTTGTCGTAGGTAGGGTAATTAAGAACTTCCCCATGAAAAACTTAAGAATGGTAGCATAAAATCCTTCCTCCATGCATCAATATCGCTCCCATAACATACTCATTTGCATCTATCTCCACTTCAAAGGGCTGCCAAAAGTTTGGTAATGTTGGAACTTATGCTTGAACGTTCTTCTTTAGCTTCACAAAGTCCTTCTGCTGACCCTTTCCTCATTGGAAACTCTTTCCACCTACTATATAGCATGGAGTGGGGGTTCATCACTGCAAATAACGTTATGAATTTCCTCAGGTACTGTGCAACCACAATGAAACTTATGACCTCAAAAATATTGGTATTCACTGTCCATTTCATGATGGCCTCCATTTTGTTAGGTACTATCTTAAAATCTACTCCACCAATCACATACCCCAAATACACCAAATAATGTTGTGCAAACTCACACTTGTTGATATTTTCTAGTAATTGCTACTTCTTTAATGCCTCTAGCACTTGCGTCAAATGTGAGATGTGCTCCTCTCAGGTAGAATTGTATACCATTATATAATCCACATATAAAATAACAAATGAATCTATAAAAAGGCACAGTATAACATTCATTAATATCGTAAATGTAGTTGTTTCATTGCATTGGCCAAATTGCATAACTAACCAATCATACAAACCTCACCTAGTTTTGAAGTTGGTCTTCCAGGTATCTTCTTCTTTGACTCAAACCTGGTGATATATAGACTTTATGTCCAACATGGTGAATTATTTTAATTTCTATAACTGATCGAATAGATCATCTATCTTGGGAAGGGGGTACTTATTCTTGAGCATGATTTTTTTCAATGCTCTATAATCTATACACATCCGCCAATTCTCATCCTTCTTTGGCACAATGATGATGGGTGACCCACATGGTGATGTACTTAGTCAAATGCAACCCTTTTCTAGTAGCTCATCCAAATTTTTCTTCACCTCACTTTCTTATATAACACACTCCCTATACAACCCAATGTTTGGCAATGTGGAGTCCAAAAAAATCTGGATCTCGTGCTCCACTTTCCTCTTAGGTGGTAACACTTTAGGCTCCTAGAACACATCCCTGTATGCATGTAGAAAGTCTTCTAGTTGTTGTTTTTGTTTCTTAGTACACCCCTATAGGGATGCATTTCCTCTTAATAACTCTTCTATAAACTAATTTTCTCTTAACAACAATAAATCATACTTCTTTCTAGAACCGATCAATTTCTTGGCTTGGTTGGCACCTACCAGTGAAATTTTTGACTTTCCTTTGTGCACCTTGATGGGGAATGATTTTCCATCCTTGATGAGCCGATATTGGTTGGACCTACACATGCATATTTCATATCACATGTACATGTAGGACTCCCAAACATGACTTCATAGACATCAAGGGGAACCACATCTAGTTCTACTTCATCAATAAAATCAACACTAATATCAAATCTAATTTTGCATTGTTTTGTAATCTTCAACTTCACATCCTTATTTATCCATCCCAATGGACATGGGTCTCGATGTTCATGAACTTCCAACCCCAACTTCTTGACCAGCTCTACTGTAATGATATTTTCTTGTGATACTGACTCAAACAGAGCATCAATCTTTGTCTTCTTGACCTGTATATTTATATGGAAGAGTTTGGTCATTTCTTTTTCTTCTTGTTGTTGAAGGCTACTATGATTCACCTCATTCTACATTGATGTGCATATGATATTCTCATCCACGTCCAAGCTAATTTCAACTTGGTTGCTTGAATCAGTGGCCATGATATTCTTCTTCTTATTTCCTTTCTTTTATTCTCCAGGTTAAGCTTTTGATGCAACTTCCAACACTTCTCTTCTATACGGACATCAATGTTGCAGTGGTTGATGGGATCTTTGCATTTATGTGTCATGGATCCTATATTTTTATCTTTTCCCCCTTTCTACTTCTTCTTCCCCTCTTTAGAATCATATTATTGATCCTTTTTCTTTGATCCACTTGATTTCCCTTTCTTCAGGCCTATGTTCTCCAGGTATTGTGCTTGTACACAAGTCGTGTCCACAGATTTAGGCTTGAAAAGAATCACTTTCTGTTGTAGATGGATGTGTATACCACCCAAATAATTAAGGTGTACATATAGGTTCTTTGGGGAGATACCCATCATTATGGCCATCTTTTTGAACTATGTGGTGCACTATTGCACACTTTTCCCCTACTTTCTCTTGAAGTAGTGCCACCAGATCCACTAGTCCTCTGCATACCCAATAGGGTAAAATTATGAGTTTATGTGTGTTTTGAAATCCTCCAACTTAGTCACTGGATGATTTCCCTCCAACCTCAAGGTATTTGTGTGGATTTTCCACTAAGGGTATGGCCCTCTAATTTCATGCATGCAAATGAAATATTTTGTTCCTCCTCATATATGATGAACACTAAAATACACTTCTAATTATTACAACCAGTGATTTAGTTTCGTAGCAGTGATCTCACCTTGGTATGTATTGATATTTACCTTCACTTCTATTTTGAATAGGGACTGTGAATGATTCATGGCACTTGAATTGGGTTGATCTTTTTTCGTGCCCATTCTTTGACCGGTTCCTTGTTTCTTCATGATCTCTTGATTTCCCCTCTAATTTTTCCTCTGCATTAGAACCCCCATCTTCTATGAATATCCAAAACTTATTTCTCATGGACATCATGAGGATATTTACATTATGATTTATATCCATGACTTGTTGTTCCAACCATGAAAACCTCTCCTCTACATGATCATGAGGGTTATTCACAAATTCGTTAGACATGATTAGGGTTTTAGTAATTTTGACCCAGCTGATATAGATCCCCTACAAATATCAACAATATACCCAAACAAACCTACTTTGATACCAATGTGATCCATAAATTGTCATGGATATTCCACTAGACAATTCATCACATTATATCTGAGAAAAATATACTTAAAAATCCAAAATCTACACTATTACAATTTTATTTCTCTTTAGATTTATAGATATGTAGATTTCCATTAATAGTGTATGCATGTGAATTAAAATTATGAGGAAAATAGAGAATAATGAAATAAAATCTCACACACACATTTGACGCGAGATATGACCCAGGAAACCCTTTTGGGAGAAACATCCAATTGGAAGGTGAGGTCACTCTACTCTCTTTCTCTAAATAGAAATTTTTTGTGAGTATAAAGAAGTATGCCTTGTGGCCTATGGGCTACTACAATGCAGGAACCTTGTCTATGTTCTCTATCTCCTATCCCTCTCAGGTACCTTTTTTCAGCTATGAAATTAATGCACTTGAAAGAATGGAACCTCTTTTCCTCATATTGGCTTGATTATAACACTACCTAATAGCCTACTAGTGGTTAGGTTTAATTACCTAAACCCTTAACCAGAGTTAAAATATAGACTCTTCTAGAATATTATTCATCATATTCACCTGGATAGCCCGTTTTCCATGAATTATGGGGCCTAACGTGACATCCTCTTGAATTATGGTGTTGAAAATAAGAAAGTCAACTTTTGAGTGGCATAACTTTCACATACAAACTCTATTTGAAAATATTTTTGCACTATTGGAAAGGCCTATGTGTGTAGAATTGGAAAACAAGGTGCAAAACTAAAGAGAAAAATTTTTACCTCCAAAAAATGTCATTTGATGTCTCAAAATTCTCCCAGAAGGTTTCAGACCCCAATTTGCCAAACTGGGTCCCACCAATAGAAATGGTCATGTCAGTTGATGCCTACACCTTTTCCACTCTAAAAACATCGAGATGGATGAAAAAAGAATATAATTATCCAATTTGGGTCATGACCCAAGGGGGCGTCACTTTGATCTATGATAGACCTTGAGGGTGAAATTTTGAGTTGTAACAGATTCTACCTAATCTATGAGATTAGGAGAGAAGCTAATGGTTGAAATAAATTATAATAATCTTAGTGAGAAAGTAATATGGAGGAATCAAAGGACACAAAACTTGTAAATGGATGCAAATTCATAGTAAAATACATATAAGATACATCCCCGAGGTAAGCATACCCATAATCAATATTGAAAGAATAGAGCATGGCCACCCACATAACATGCTATGGACTCATGTCATCAAGGATTGGTCATGATACAATGTAGATCTATGTCACAATAGATATAAATAGGGTTTCATACACTAATGAGAGTGCCCAAATTTGGCCCTCAAAGTACATAATACATTCTCTAATGCAACTTGGGGGAGGCAATATGCTTGAGTGAGGTAGCCCCATGCCCTAAGGCCTTCAACTCATCCCGATGGTATCACTCAACTATATGTGAATAAATGAGCTAATTTCGAGCATGTAGGGAGACTATTTGATTAATAGACACTCAGGGATCCCATTAATATACATGAGGGAGACATCAATAATGAAAATGGTTCCCAAGGTACCTAGCACAATCTAGTGAGTGCAAATTAATGAATTGATTTCATGATACAATTTAGATCTATGGCACAATAGATATCAATGGGGTTTAAAAAACTAATGAGAGTGCCCAAATATGGCCCTCAAAGTACATAATACATTCTCCAATTCAACTAGGGGAAGGTATTGGGCATGAGTGAGGTAGCCCCATGCCCCAAGGTCTTTAGCTCATCCTAATGGCATGACTCAACTATATGTGAATGAATGAGCTAATGCTGAGCATGCAAGGAGACTATATGATTAGCAAACATTGAGGGATACCATTAATAAAAATGAGGGAGACATAAATAATGAAAATGGTTCCCAAGATACCTATCACAATCTAGTGAGTGTGAATGAATGAATTTATGTCAAGCACTCATAGAATCAGTCAACACGAGCCAATGAGAAAAACCCACTATCAACCATGAGGAATATTTCCACTGAGGATTCCAAGCTCCAAGGTACTATATAATTTCTAGATCTGTATCCCAAATAAGGCATTGGCATTGATGGAAAGAGATTCATCAAAGGAGGGCTTTGATATATACCCCATCATTTGACACTAAATTGACGCCAAAATGTGGTCATTGATGATATAATATAAATAATTTATGCACAACTGACACAAAGAAGCCTAACACAAAATGTTGAACAATACTGCATATGGTTGACTTTGACTAAGATGTCCCTTGAACATATAACAACACGACACAAATGTTAAATTTTCATCTTGGACTAAAGAATACCATATAGAAATAATCATGACATAGGAAGCATCACCAACACCCACAAACTAGAAGGGTAACCAGTTGGGTGAGATAGTGACTTAATAGCAGAGTGTCACAACTCATGCTGATGGTGTGGTTCTAAAGTTAGGAAAAGACCAACTATAAGAGGAAAACCTAAACAAGTTCCATGTTCAAGGGTGATTGATTACTACCATGATGGGATGAAGAAAATAATAACCCCCCACCTTTTCGTTTTTGTATAAATGACCCCCTTAATAGTTTAACAAGAACAAAGGAGAATATAAGTGAGCTCAATAGTGTATTTTCCATTTAGTTTTAACAAGCACGAAAATAATTTAATATAATACTAGGATTTGTGTTATTTTTGTGAGTTTTATGGAGAGTCTAAAAAGAGTTAAAGTGCACTCATGTATTTTCCATTGTTTAATAAGCATGAGAATAGAGATGAGGTTTCTCACCAACTTTCACCTTGACTAATGAGTAGGAAAATATGGAAAGAACTTCACTTTTTTAAGTAGTTTAACAAGAGAATATTGAAAAATAATCTTGGGATTTTCATTGGTTTATTAGAATGAAAAGATAACCAAAATAAAGCTCATTGTGGAGAGACGAGTGGTATAATGATATGCATCTAGTTCTAAGGTTGACAAAATTGGCCTAAGTAAAGCAAGATGCAGTGGAAAAGTATTTGGAAAGGGAAGTCCACTCATCAAAATAATCCCTCTTAAAGGGTGTGATGGGTTGTAATATGGAAGCAATATTGCTATGAGGGCAAGAGGTCAATAATAACTACAATGTTGGAAAGTGTGATGAAGGAAAAAAACATTACGAAAACATATATTGAGGCATTGAAGACTATAGGCATAAGTGACCAAAAAGAAACAAAAAGAGAGTGGGAACCCCCTCTCTAAGGACTATATATGGCAAAAAATAATGGACAAAGAGAGACACGGGGCTTAATTTTAGTGTCATGGTAGGCTCTAAAGAGGGTCCCTATACCTACAAACGAACACAACATGGGCACAAAAACAACAATTGGGTGCTACTCTATGGCGTCCAAAAAGGGTGGGCTCTCCCACGCAAGTTATGATGGGAAAGCAGGCATGGTTAATATTGTAGCCTTACAGGGTGGGGCCTTATTATTAGTGAAATGGTATGGGGAAGGTCAAATATGCAATGTAAATATTGATATGGATCCTAACACTATATGCCAATTACAAAAGTATGCCTCAAGTCACCATGGCATGAGTTGCAAACTCCATGTTCATGACCAATAGAGAATCAAAAGTTCCTTATGGAATCATTAGTAGCATGATATTATGAAAAAATTTCATTAAAAATAACAATATGAATGAAATATCTAAAAAAAGAGGCATAGCCAATGTGAAAAGATATATCTTCAAGCCATTTCCCCCATACAAAAAGAGGAAATTTTGACCATTGTGTTCATCTGCTACCCAAAAGGAGACAAATTGTGGAGAAAGAATCTTACTGTCATATATTTTTTTCAAATCATAGGAGGTAAAGCCATGAAATAGGTTTCTTCCACCACTAGGTTAAATCTCCTAACCTGCTCTTTCATTTGATATGAATTTTATCTTGGTTTACCCTGAAAAATACGTGCTAGGGAGACCCTGTCCAAGTTGATTGTGATCCAATCCTCTATCATAGAGCAAAGGGAGAGTTGTTAGACACTTCAACACTCCCCTATGAAGAGAAAAAAGTGTTACAATTCTCCCTTAATCCTACAACATTACATTAAAGGCCTTCTTTTCTATATCTACATCAATGGAAGTAGGGTTTGATTCAAATTTTTGGTTTATGGATAGGCATTGATGTTTTCTACATGGATTTTCAAGGTTTTTCAAGATGATTGAGTGGATTGAAAGAGAACATGAGGTTGGAAATGTTACGACCATGGAAGACCCAGGGAGACTAGCTACCTTGTGTAATTGTGGTCTCCTTAAGTTCTTTAGGATGTTGATCTTGGTGGCCAATCACCTATTCCACTTGGACCCTGTTGTAGCTGTTGCAACACCCTCCAAAATTTTGGCTTATGCTTAATTTTGGATCCTTCCTTGGCCTTTTACATTGTTGTTGCAAACACTAGAGCTCATTTCATGAGCTTTCTTGCAGTGCTTTGGTCCCTTTTGCATGTTGGGTTAATTGTCGTATTTTAGTTGTCATGCAATGTTTGCAAGCCTATTCTAATGGTTTCAAAGGTTGATATTTATGTATATGATTTGTACTAACCATGTAAACATATGTCGCACCCACACACAAAGTCTTAAGCACTATCGCACCCACACACAAAGTCTTAAGCATTGTCATACAAGTATCGTCATGGTCGTCCCAAAGTTTATCTTAAGTGTCACACTTGTCGTATATTGTTGTAAGGCACTCATATGAAGGGAAATACTTTGTTCATGTATTTAGATGATCTATTTTTTCATGTCATTAAAGTATGCTAAGTGTGTGATCACATTTAAGGTTCATCACCTATCCCACACTTAGCCATATTTGGAAAATCTTCCCGACCGAGAAACTTAGCTTCACCAGGCCCCAAATGAAATGTGCACTACGTAGTCTTAGCCCTCTAAGATATGACCTTATTTCTTGATACTATGCAATGTTCAGATCGTATTCCTTGGGGCTTCTACACTATGCAATTCTTGTGCCCAACTCTCGACCTTGACCACCAGAATTGTGCAGTTATGTCCACCATCTTGGCTTTAATTGCGCACTTCTCATCTTCAAGCCTAAATATCTTCCCCTAGTAGATGGAACTGCACAATGTGAAGAATCCAAACCTTACTTGACATCCAAAACTACGCAGTTGGCTTTCCCAGTGTCCATTCCCTTAGCCTGACCCCACTATCTCTAGAAACTGCATAATCTTGTCTTTTAGGCCTCCCTAAGCTGTGCACTATGCAGTCTTAGAGCTCAAAATATTCCCCTTAACTATTGGAACTGTGAATTAGGTAGTCAATGAGCCCCTCTTCCCATCCTATCACCTGTCCCGGGCTTAGTTGATGGGTCACAATGCATCACCTTAGACTGGGGGGATTTTAGTTTGATGTCATCTCTTCATGAGTGAATTGCAGGAACATCTACACTATCATGTCATGGAAAGATTATGGAGAAGGATAAGAAGGAGGGAAGCATAGCTAAAGACTCTCTTATAGCTAAATTCACAAGTTGATCAATCGAGAGAAAGCAAAGGGACACAAGTTTGCGACCACCATTGAAGACTAAATATAATTGAAGATTCTACATCACCAAGCCATGCAAAGGTGAAGAGAAAGCATATTCAATAAGAAATCCAACATTTAGCATCAACATTTGATGAGGCTCATCAATAGGTAAACTATATGGGTCACAATGCCACTCTCCATCTTATTAAAATTAACTTTTCTCACATTTATTTACATATTTTGTTATAATTTTCTTAGTGAGAAGGGTGAAGGTGAGTTACTATATCATGTGGCCTAATATATATTAAATGTAGGAATTGGAGTATTTTTGGGTTGACTTAAGTGCAGGAACTCAAAGTGGGAAAGCAAGAGATATTTTAGGAGATTGTTCTCCCTCCTTAACTCCTCAAATCATTCAAAGA
This sequence comes from Pinus tabuliformis, assembly GCA_031772625.1. NCBI lineage: Eukaryota > Viridiplantae > Streptophyta > Pinopsida > Pinales > Pinaceae > Pinus > Pinus tabuliformis. The sequence goes on along the minus strand of CM062818.1, from coordinate 1,632,793,176 downwards.
TTCCAACACCATATCTCATCAGCTCGGAGTTACTAGCAGCCAAGCAAGCCGAGTCCAATGGCAACCAAGCCAGTGAGAGTTAAGAAAGAGTCATTCTCGAGTTAGGGAGACAAGTCTCCATATTTTATAGGGAGATTTTAGGATCTCCAATTTTGTATAAATAAGACAGCCAAGGGACTCATTAGGATTCGATTTTTTGATGTAGCCAAGAGGCAATTTGAACTGAAACATTGTGACTATTATTATATTGTTATATTTGAAATTTTGATGATAATGAGAAACTTTACCTTGATCCAACACTAAGTTGACTCAGAGGGTTGAAGCCCTTCGGTTAGGACCCAACCCTAGCAGTAGAAGTTCCTCTTTTTGTATCTCTATTCTTAGATTAAAATGATAATTAGTTGTTGAAGTTATTTATGTTTTGTTTAGCTTAACAAGTGTTTGAATGATTGCTTAATTTTTTTCCATTAGTTTGAAGAAGTCGATCAGAGGTGCAGTAGTGAAGGAAGGTACTCCAAAAAATCTTGTGAGAGTGGCCTCTTCCTCATCTCTCTCATGCGGTCGTGATTAGAGGGTCTCATTCTCACAGCCCCAAAAACAGAGTTGTCATTTGGTCATTGCATAGATCAGGGCTCATTTTTAGATAGATCGTTGTTTGTGATTTCTTGGAAACACCTGCAGTTGTTATTTTGTTTCTTGAGTTTACTATAGCTTAAAAAGTCATTCCATTTCATAGATCTAGTCCTTAGAAATAGATAGATCATCTTTCTCAAATTCAATTAATTGTTTTCATGTTGATATGTAGCAATGCATAAATGAAGAGAAAAATAGGTTTTGTTGCAAGGATTGTTGATCTGCAGGGAGGAACTCATCCAACCAGCTTCACCTAAGCATTCTCCACCTTCTACCAAGGCATACCAGCCCATAGTCCAAATCTTTGTTTTGCAACCACTGTGAGCAGCCACCTTAGGCAAATCCAACCTCTTTGAACTATTGGGCTTAGCCTCGGGCAATGTGCACCTTCCCTCACTGTCATACATCTCTCCAGCACCTCATTCCACTATTCTTTCCCTCCTAAAGCTTTCAACTAACTTCTTGTAGAAAACTAGGACATCCTGTAGCAAACTAGGACATCTTGTAGCAGCTACAGGATCTCCTGTAGCAGCCTGTTTGACCCTGTTTTGACCAGAAATGCTAGTATGAGAGTAGGTTAGGCCCTCATATTGGATTCCATGCCTATCATTTCCACTTGAGATTAGCTCTCCCATACCTTTCCCCCCTACAAGATCAAACAGAATAAGCATAGTATTTACATTTCTGAATTTAGAAATTAAAAGACTCTTTTTCTACAAATACAAAATGAAATAGTTAGTGCATGCATATATAAATCATAGAATGATAGAACAAATTCCCATGTCCAAATAGTCCAAATAGCTAGATAATCAATTGCACATTTAACCTAGTTCTTTTCTACAAGTAATTTGTGTTATTTCCTAGCTAAATGATTTATGGCATTTGATAGAATCTATCATTCAACAACTCTCATTTCCTAAATAGGCAAGCATTTAATTTCCTACATTAGAACTAGCTTTACATTCATTGTGAGTGGTCGGACTCCTTCTAGTCAATATAATACTAGTCTGGGACCCTAGTGGTCTAGCGTCCTAGTTGAGAAGTGACATGAGTAGAAAGTTGCATCTTCTGTGTATATAGCAGTGTCACCTCCATGTTTGTATGAAACCCCAGGTTGATAAAGTAAAGTTAGTAGCCCTAGGAGTTATAAAATCCTTGCTGCAATACTGATGCTCATCAATAGTGACTTGACATTTCCACATCATCAAAACGTCCATGTCAGCAGTGTCATTTCATGATTGGTCATATGCCACATCACTATTGTGGATCATGTATATTATATTCAAATGTATTGTAAAGTGGAATTCCAAAGGACACACATGGAATGTAAAGAGTCATGTAAGTTGGAAAGTCATAGGAATTCAAACAGTCATGATAGTAGTCAAAGACTCACCCTTGGTTATGTTATGGCCTAAATCTACCTCAGGCTGAGAATGGCAGGATCTAGGGTAACATCAAACCACGCTTAACTTGGTAGCTAGCCCTACCAGGTCGGGAGAGGGCTCTCTCCTTGTTAATCTCAAGAAAATATGATCAATGAGGTTTGAGATGACTAATGTAAAGACTAATTTTAGGCTAGGTATATGCTCAAAGGAGTTTGATTGAATTTAATGTTGGTTGTTGGCTCAAATGTGAAAGGCAGATTTGGGTCCGAGGAATGGACAGAGTCTTGCAGAGATTTCTGTGGGGAGAGGTAGGAAAATGGTTTAGTACTTTGAAATGAGTGAGATGGAGATTCTTAAGACTGATGAGGAGTTGGAGAGGGCATGAAAGTCTCAGGGATCCTCTTCAAACAGTTGAAAACATAAATAACTAAACAAACCCTAGGTAGAGCACTGCAACATCAATGAATTCTACCTTTATCCTTGTTTCATTTAGTTAAGCTGAACAGAAAGAGATGATGGCATACATAAACACATGTAAACTTGAATTACAGAAGAAAAAACAATACCAAATCAAGTTTCCACAAGAATCCCACAAAATGCTGCAAACCCTGGTCTATTCCTTTGCCAAACTGCAGAGATGAATGTACAATAATGCTCAAAGCATTCACAAGAGTCCAACCTTTACCAATGACTAAAAAACTACTAGATATAGGCAACAAACAACTCATGCTAGGATTTAGGGGTCGAATTCATGAGTTTAGGAGCTGTTTCAACAAGATCTAAACTAAGAACTGAAAAGTAGGCAGTGGAACAGCTTGCCTCTAAAACCTAGGAAACTGATTCATTCAGTTTCAAACTACCTTTTTATGATGTATCTACCTCCATGAGTGAAATTTTAGCATATTTACATCAAATTCCATCAAGTTACATCAAATTACATCATGAGTTTGACTATGAGAGAGAGAAATGTAAAACTGAGAAAAAAATAGGAAAAAAAACAGAGTTTTCTTTGGCAAAGAAGTCAATTTTCCATCCTGTGTGTCGCGCCTCTGTCCCTGTGAGCCGTGCCTTTTTGCAGCTGACTTTGGAGGCCTTCCCGTGCACCAAATTTTCTCCAAGTGGGCTTGTTGGAAAGGTCTATCTATCTACATTCCATAACAGGTGGAATTTCTGAATTTGGTGTCCATTTTCCCCTCCAAAAGTGAGTTCTCCCAACACTGCTTCCTGTGTGGCCAAAAAGGGGCAGAAAGGGCATTTTTGAGGTGTTTTTGACCCTTTTGGAAGCTCAAAACAAAATTTCTTGGCCATTTGTTGGGTCCCTATAATACTAGTGATTACCCCATTACTATTGTAGTTATACCCCTTATTAATATTGTTGTGCCCCTATTGCCCCCATATTGTTATTACTATGCCCATAGAATCCCTCTATTGTTATTTTTGTGGCTTTATATTATTATTGTTAGGTCGGCTGGATTATATTGTGACTCCTTAGACTCCTATATATAGAAAGGAGGTTTTGTCATTTGAATCATCCAAGAATTGTTCATTTATGTAATGTAAAGGAGGTTGCCCCCTCGAAGAGGCTGAATTCTAAGACATTGATCTATCTTTTCTATCTTTTCTTGAGCTGGTTTCATAACATTTCATATCAGAGCTTTGGATTCTAGGGTTTCGCTGCTCCAAACAGGTCATCGTGGCATTTTCGCTATAACTTTTTTTCTGTGACGTTTCAGAAGTTGCAAAAAAACCCGTTTGAGAAGAAATCACGCCGAACCTTGGGTCCGAATTTCAGATCTTTTCGTGCGATATTTGCAGAGATATGATCTGAGGAAGTTGGTCTTTTTGCAGACTCCTGAATTACATTCAAAACATGTGACCTGGGGAAAATCGTCATAACTTTCTCTCTGGGGATCAGATTGAAATTTCGTAAGAAGGTACAGAAAGAGGACAGACTACAGTTTCTCGTATGCATTTTTCAGATCCAAAGGTCGAAACAGTGACTCGTGGCATGTTGTACAAGTTCGCTCTACTGAACTAGTCTATAAGAAAGTCACTGTGGGAGATTTCACATAACTCTTCCTTGGAGAATCCAATTTGGGTCAGACTTGTGGCATTGGAAAGAGGACATAGATGGCTACTACAACTCACAAATTCAGAACTAGATGATTGGAAAGTACAGAGATACATCAGAGGCAATATCGAGCTCCTACAAAGTGAAAAAAGGTGTGTAGATTTTCTTAAATTTTTGCTTAAGCTTGGTTTGAAAATTTATTTTGAAGGAATTCAAAGGGCATAGTAGAGCATTATTATTGGTAACTGATGCCCTGAGGAAAGAAAATGCAAACACCTAGTAAGGAACCTGAAAGCTCTAGCATGACTCATGAAGAAGAGGAAGAAATGCAACATGATATATCAAAATTACAAGACCAAGTGCAACAACTGTCCCTTGCACAAAAAGGAACAGGATCTAAGATGGATGGTTTAAAGAAAGATGTAGAATCTAAGATGGATGGTTTAAAGAAAGGTGTAGAAGCTAAGATGGACTGTTTAAAGAAAGGTGTAGAAGCTAAGATGATTGACGTGGAAGCTAAGATGGATGATTTGAAGATAGATTTGAAGACAGACATGGACGAATTGAAGATAAATATGAATAAGTTGCTACAAGAAATGGTCCCTAAGGGTGAAAGGGTACTAAAGGAAACTCATGATGAGAACAAAAGAAATGTTAATCATAATTCCATAAACGCTAATGTTGGATCAAAGACTCACCATATTCCAAAAATCGATATGAGGAAGTTTGATGGCAAGGATCCTGCCACATGGATATTACAGATGGAGCAATTCTTCGATCTCAATAATGTGCAAAACACACAAAAGGTACATATGGAAACTTTATATTTGGAACCAAATCAGTTTGTATGGTATCAATGGCTTTGCTCTCGTAAACCATTTATCACTTGGGCAATTTTTACAGAAGAATTGATAGCACATTATGAGGATACAAAAAGCAACACTTTTTTTAGCCAATTGATAAGTCTCAAACAAAAGGGTTCAATAATGGAGCATATTGAGGAGTTCCAAAAATGGAACATAAGGGTAAAAGATATTCCAGAGGAGCATAGGATTGATGTGTTCATAGGGTCTTTAAAGGATAATATCCAACATGATGTTCGCCTTTGGGAACCTGATTCATTAGAGAAGGCATTCAGGTTAGCAAGAAAAATGGAAAGCAAAATTATGGCAACCAGGAAGCATACCACTCACAACTATAAAGACGGAAGTGTTGTTGCCCCTAGTCTTCCACAACCTATAAGGTTGACACCACAAAAATTGGAAGAAAAAAGAGCAAAAGGGATTTGTTACAGTTGTGATAGCAAATACACTAAAGGTCATAAGTGTGCTGAGAAGAAATTATTTTACATAGATTGTGAAGAGGAAGAAGAAAAGGAGCAAGAAAGGTCAAAAGAAGAGGATATACTCCAGGAACAAAGCCTAGATGAAGAACAAATAAATCCGACCATATCTTGTAATGCATTGGCGGGAATTACCACTCCTCAAACCATCAAGATAGAAGGAAAAATCAAGAAGAAACAGGTAATAGTGTTGATTGATTCAGGAAGCACCCACAATTTTATTCATTGTAAGGTAGCAAAAGAATTGAATTGCTTCCTATATCCAGCACCAGAGTGTCAAGTGATGATTGCAAATGGAGGAACAATAAATTGCTCTCGAAAGTGCCATAATATCAAGCTATCCATGGGAGAATATGTATTGACTAGCCCAATGCTTTCCATTCCAATGGGAGGTGCTGATGTTGTACTAGGAGTCCAATGGCTACAATCCTGGGTACAATAGCTTTTAATTTTCAAGAACTTTTCATCAAATTTTCTACGGAAGGAAAGGAAGTTGAATTAAGGGGTATTGCAGGGAAACCAGGAAAGATAATCAGCTCTAATGGTATGACAAAGCTTCTAAAAAAGGAGCAAAGAGGTGTAATTGCACAATTATGCTCGCTAGATGTTTCCACATTGGAATCATCTATTTCTCCAGATCTCCAAAAAGTCCTGGACAATCATTCCAAGGTATTTGAGACTCCCAAAGGTCTCCCACCTATGCGTGATCATGATCATGCTATTCATCTGATTCCAGGAAGTGTTCCTCCAAACATCAGGCCGTACAGATATCCCTATGTCCAAAAGAGTGAAATTGAACGTATGGTTGCAGAAATGCTAGAGGCTGGTATAATTCAACCGAGTCAAAGTTCTTTCTCTACTCCAGTAGTATTGGTGCACAAGAAGGATGGATCATGGCGCATGTGTCCGGATTATAGGGAGCTCAACAAGCTCACTATTAAAGATAAGTTCCCCATTCCTGTCATTGATGAATTACTGGATGAATTGCATGGATCAATTTACTTCACCAAGTTGGATCTTCATTCAGGATATCATCAAATCAGAATGAAGACTGAAGACATTCCGAAAACAACATTTAGAACTCATGAGGGTCATTATGAATTTTTGGTCATGCCTTTTGGCCTTACCAATGCACCTTCAACATTTCAAGGTTTGATGAATTCAATTTTCAAACCATTCCTTAGAAAATTTGTGTTAGTATTTTTTGATGATATACTAATCTACAACAAGTCTTGGAAGGATCATGTTGAACATGTTGACAAGGTGCTACAACTATTGAAGGAGAAACAATTATATGCAAAAAGATCCAAATGTTTCTTTGGAGTCCAGGAGGTGGAATATTTGGGTCATATTGTATCTCATGAAGGAGTTAAGGTAGACCCTAGCAAAATTAAAGCCATTAAGGAATGGAAAATCCCCACATCCATAAAGTATCTGCGAGGATTTCTCGGGTTGACAGGGTATTATCGCAAGTTTGTTAAGAATTATGGGAGAATAGCAGCACCTCTAACAACATTATTGAAGAAAGATGCATTTTCATGGACTCCGGAAGCAACAAAGGCCTTTGAACATCTTAAAGAGGCAATGTGCCAAGCACCGGTCTTAGCTACACCGGACTTCACAAAAACCTTTATTGTGGAATGTGATGCTTCAGGAAATGGAATTGGTGCTGTTCTAATGCAAGATGAAAGACCCATTGCTTTTGAAAGTCGTCCAATCAAGGGAAATTTTTTAAGCAAAGCTATTTATGAGAAGGAAATGTTGGCAATACTCCATGCACTTAAGAAATGGCGACCCTACCTAATGGGAAGACACTTCAAGGTAAAAACGGATCATGATAGCCTTAAATACTTTTTAGAACAAAGATTATCCTCTGAAGAGCAACAAAAGTGGGTCACAAAGATGTTGGGTTATGACTTTGAAATCATCTACAAAAAAGGGAAGCAAAATGTGGTGGCAGATGCACTCTCAAGAAAGGATGAGGATGTGGAAGCATTGTTGTGCGCCATTTCTATTATCCAACCAGATTGGATAAGTGAAGCAAGGGAGGAATGGAAGAATGACGAAGAAGTGTGGGCACTTATTCGAAAGTTACAACAAGATTCCAGTACGTCTGATACATTTAGCTGGCAAAATGATTCGTTATGGTACAAAGATCGCTTATACCTCTGTAAGAATTCCCAGCTAAAACAAAAGATTCTTATGGAATTGCACACTTCTCCCTTAGGAGGGCACTCAGGATTTTTAAAAACTTACCACAGGGTTAAGAAGGAATTTTTTTGGGATGGCCTTAAATCAGATATTCAAAAGTTTGTGGCTGAATGTTTGGTTTGCCAACAAAATAAAGTTGAAACAATTAAGACACAGGGTCTATTACAACCTTTATCCATTCCAAGCCAACGTTGGGAGGAGGTTTCAATGGATTTTATCACAGGTTTACCCAAGTCTGAGGGAAAGAGTGTCATCATGGTGGTAGTTGATAGACTTACCAAGTATGCACACTTTTGTGCATTATCACATCCATTTAAAGCCAGTACAGTTTCTACTGCATTTATGGAAACAATTCAAAAGCTACATGGAAACCCAAAGATTATTGTAAGTGACAGAGATCCCATTTTCACTGGAAATTTTTGGACAGAATTATTTTCTTGTCTTGGTACTCAGTTAGCTCATAGCTCATCTTATCATCCTCAATCTGATGGGCAAACTGAGATAGTAAACAAATGTTTGGAAGGATATCTTCGTTGCTTTGTATCTAATAAATAGACACAATGGGTCAAATGGTTGCCTCTGGCTGAATGGTGGTATAACACTTCCTTCCATACAGCAACAAAAATGACCCCATTTATGGCACTTTATGGGTATCAACCACCATCCATCACATCATATTTAAGAGAAAATTCTAAGGTTCAGGCAGTGGAACATCACATCAAACATCAACAACAAGTCCTCCAACTCTTAAAGGATAACCTCGTGTTGGCACAGAATAGAATGAAACAACAGGCAGATCAACATCGCAGTGAAAGAAGTTTTGATGTAGGTGATTGGGTATTCCTACGGCTACAAACATATAAGCAAATGTCCCTTAAGCAAGCTAATAAGGATAATAAATTATCACCAAAGTATTATGGTCCGTACAAGGTGTTGCAAAAGATTGGTACTATGGCATACAAATTGGAACTTCCTGCAGCTTCTCGATTGCACCCAGTTTTCCATGTTTCATGTTTAAAGAAGGTTATAGGCGACAAGATCCCAGTTCAAAAAATATTGCCAAAACTTGACGAGGAAGGAAAAATTATATTGGAACCAGAAGCAGTCACAGAAACAAGAAATCGACAGCTACGAAATCATTCAATTTCAGAGTATCTTATCAAGTGGAAGAACTTATCCGCTGAAGATTCCACATGGGAGGGTGAGAATTTTATGCAGAAGTATCCAGAACTACTCAAGCATTGAGGACAACACTTTTTTGAAGGAGAGGGGCATGTTGGGTCCCTATAATACTAGTGATTACCCCATTACTATTGTAGTTATACCCCTTATTAATATTGTTGTGCCCCTATTGCCCCCATATTGTTATTACTGTGCCCATAGAATCCCTCTATTGTTATTTTTGTGGCTTTATATTATTATTGTTAGGTCGGCTGGATTATATTGTGACTCCTTAGACTCCTATATATAGAAAGGAGGTTTTTTCATTTGAATCATCCAAGAATTGTTCATTTATGTAATGTAAAGGAGGTTGCCCCCTCGAAGAGGCTGAATTCTAAGGCGCTGATCTATCTTTTCTATCTTTTCTTGAGCTGGTTTCATAACACCATTTGTGGGCATTCATATTTTTTCCTGGGGAATCAAAAAATGCTGAGTTTTCCTCCAAAGGAGGTCCCTACCAAAATCACGCGCTAGGTGGTGTGGCGCACCAGGCACAAAAACCTATGTTTTTCTCCAAAAATTCAAAATTGACAAAAAGTATCCCAAATTTCTTGAAATTTGGGCTGAGTGTCCTGCATCAAGTGCTATGTTGGGCTAAGGAAGCCTCAGCCAAAATCTTGAGCTTGTCTTGCTCTTTCCTCTTCCTCAAAGCTTTCCTCAACTTGGCCTTCAAAGTCCTAATTCTTGCTTTGCAAACTTTGTTTCTTGCCAAATAGTGATAGGCCATGTGCCTCAACATATTTTTCTCTTTTTTGGCCTTCTCCAGCATCTTTTCCAAGTGCATGTTTGCCCTCTCAAGCCAAGATTCACGATCAGCTTCAATTTCTTGTTCAAGTGGTGTCAACTTGACTTTCCTCCTCTTGGCAGCTTGCCGGTTTTCTCTTATGTTTTGGAGCTCCATGATGGTTTGTTGGTCCTCTAACTGTTTGTTCCTCTACTCAAGATAGTTGATTATCCACTTGGCTCTTTCTAGGTTGAGAGACAAGTCATGAATGTCATCTTGCTGTTCCTGGATGATCTCCTTGAGCTTTGAGCTTTGGGAGCCCAAATCAGTGTCATCATCCTGAATGAGAATGAAATCTCTCTCTTGACCTTTTGAAGGCCCCTCATCATGCAATGGCTGCTTACCCTTGTCCTATACCTACTTTTTTGTTGAAGGAAACAAGACCCCTTCCACCCCGGGTGGAGATAGTACTCGTTTTGCTGCTGCAAACAATCTCCTTGTGCCCTTTTGGTAAGTGACAAACACTGGAACACTGGTGGTTTGAGTCTCATGCACCTCTTGCTGATGTGAAGGCTCTCCTACCTCATGAAAAACTGATGGGGGCACTTGAGGACCTGTGAACACCTCATGTGAAATGAAATCCTTCCATGAAACATTCAATAAACTAAGCTGATGCAAAACCACAATCTTGATCAATGCAAAGTGATAAATGTTGTTATACTATTGATGAGGAGGTTTCCTTTGCACCAATGTGGTCATTTTCTCAATATTCTAGCTTATGAAATAGGGGATGTTCATCATCCTCACCCTAGTAAAATGCATCAACAATCTGATATGATAGGTGTATAGGCGAGAAAATTTGCCTTCACAACTAAAATATTTGATTATGAGTTTCATAAGGGGAGCATATGTGTCTTGTAGGTACCTGAAAGGGAAGTGTTGGCATTATGACACAGGTTTGACGCTATGACACAGGTGTAGTCCTTGATGGCAACTCACACAGATGACAGATCATAGTGTAGCAGGTCAGAAGCAAAGAATTGATGATCAGACTACAAAGAATGAAGAAAGAAAAGTATATACGCAGGTTCACTATATACCAAGTTGCGTACATACGCAGGTTCACTATATACCAAGTCGTGTACACACACAGGTTCACTATATACCAAGTCACGTATATACACAGGTTCTCTATATACCAAGTAGTGTATACACGCAGTTTCACTATATACAAAGGCGCGTATATCGTACACACGCATTTTCATACAAGGAAAGGCGCGTACATGTCGGAAAACTAAGTTTTGGGTCCGTGGTATTTGGACCTATGGTTTTGGACCTTGGTATTGCGTCCGAAGTATTGAACCCAGGTATTGGGTCCCTAGTATTGGTTCTAAATGGTTTTGGACCATGGTATTGAGTAAGGCCTAAGACTATAAAAGGGGAAGGAGATCATTGGGCAAAAGCATTGACTCAAGCATTGAATATCTAATGAAGAGCAAGATCTAGAATACTGGTCATTGGGTAATTGTGCATAGCTGGATCTAAATCAAGGAGGAACCTGAGCGCTAGAAGAAGGATAAGTTTTGTTGAAGGGTCAAGATCTTAAGGCTTGAATAGTAGTATCTTTGTGTTATTTTGATTTGTTATATTTTGCACATGACTTGATCTATAAATATGATAATCTGGGTTTAACTGATGTCTGAATAAGTGAAAAGGGTAAATTATCTTTTATAGATTTGTACGCAGGTTCGGCACAGCAGAGGCGCGTATACACACAGGTTCATTAATTCAAAACAGCATATACGCAGGTTGGCCATAATACATCAGCGTATGCACGCAGGTTCTGCATATTGAAGTAGCGTACATCTCATGAAATATGTTTTAGCTACTTCTGTTTATTGTTGCAGTGTTTTGGGTTCAGGATTGGTTCTGGTTACTATCACTGTATTCTGGTTATAGCTTTCTGAGAAGTGATTGGTTGATTCAGTATTGTTTTGTACAAAGGAGATTGGTTGATTGCAGATATAATTGATGTTTGATTGATGTTATTCATGGATCCAGTCTGAAAATTTATAAAACGTGGTCCCTGGAAGAAAAGAGAAGGTTGTAGCCTTCTGTAGGTCAGTACCTACGTACTAGTACCTTAGCTAGTACAAGAGCTAAGGGGGTTGTAGCTCCCTTCCAGGAGAAGCTGGAGAATGAGAGAAGGTTGTAGCCTTCTACAGGTAGCAGCCTACATATTGGTATAAGACTGCACCAGTACAGAAAGATTGTAAAAAGAGGTTTCCAATTAAAAGAAGATAGAGACGAATTGCAGTAGGTAGTTTTCACCCACATTGGGTTTCCACCTTATATCTTGTGTTCTTATGTGTGACTGCCTGTTCTGTTTTATTGTTCCTGGTTACTATTTATATGGTTTGATGCACAGATTAATGATCAACATCTGAAGAATAATTTAAATTACAAGCCTATTGGTTATATGCTAGTTTCCTTAACTGTAGTTGCGTACATACGGGGTTTTCACTAAATGAAGTAGCGTATACAAATCTGATTGTGAAATAAAAAATAATTGACCTGATAATACTGATTCACGCCCCCTCTCAGTATTATTTCCAACAATTGGTATCAGAGTAGGTCCTTCAAAAGAAGCTTGATCACTTGAAGGACGATCTATCATCATGAACAACTACGAAAAAGAGGCATCGACCAGGCCACCAATTTTTTATGGGAGCAAATTCGTCTATTAGAAGGTAAGAATCACATCGTATCTTCAATCTCTTGGTATAGAAGTTTGGGATATCGTGGAAACAGGATACACATTTCCATCAACAACTCCTATAGATACGGCTGGTAAGAAGCTGTATGAAACAAATGAAAAGGCTGTCAATACTCTATTAGGGAGTTTATCTCAATCATAATTCGTCAAGGTTATGCAGCTCAAAACCACGAAAGAAATATGGGACAAGATCGTTCTAAGCTATGAAGGAGATGATCAGGTAAAACGGGCAAAACTACAAACTCTCAGAATTCAATATGAAAATCTCAGAATTCACAATGATGAAAGTGTGGCTAACTATTTCTTTTATATATATGAGATTGTTAATTGTATGAAAAACTTGGGTGAAGAAATAAAAGAAGTTACTTTGGTTGAAAAGGTTCTAAGATCTTTGTCTTCTAAGTTTGAATCAAAAGTTTCTACCATAGAAGAAAAGCAAAATCTACAGAGCATTACCATGTCACAGCTGCACGGAATCCTAACTACTTTTGAAATGAGAAAAGGGGGACCATCAGACAGGAGAGAAGCCGCATTCAAAGCCTCGGGAAAAGGAGATTACAATGAGTCGGGACATATGTCAGAAGGAGAGGAAGAATCAAACTTTGTTAAGAACCTTCAACGGGGTTCTGGAATATTTAGAGGTAAGATACCTTTTAAATGTTTTTCTTGTGGAAGAGTCGGTCACTATGCTGCCAAGTGTCCTCATAAAGATAAGCTTGACAAAGGTAAGGAACTAGTTAGATGGAACATAAAACAGAATGTAAGTTAGAAGAGTTATTATACACATGAAGACAGTGATGGATTTTCAAATAGTGATGAACATGAATAATGTAATGATTATAGACTTTTGATGGCTTTTGAAAATGATGATTTCTTGGATGCTATAGATGAAGAAGGTCTTTATGAAGAAATTTCTAAACTCAAAATTTGTTTAGAAGAAAAAAATATGATTATAGATACTCTGACATTCCAACTTGTTGAAAGGGAAAAACACAATGAAAAGTTAGAATGTGAAATTATGGGACTTAGAAAAGATATTGAGAAATCAAAAACTCTTAATCTTAGATTTGCTAAAGGATCTGAAACTTTAGATGAGATTATCAAAGTGTAGCATTCTCCTCTAATAAAGATAGGTCTTGGATATACTGAAGAAGCATCTCAAGCATAGAAGCCATCCACCTCCAAAAGTTATCTTGATGCAGCAAGGAGAAGTGAACAGGTTGACAATCGATAGCAAAGGCATAATGCAGATCACCAGGTAAATCAAGGACAATTTACTTCAAGAATGAACAGAGATCACCAAGTAAATCGGGGGCAATCTACTTCAAGGATGAACATAAGCTACAACCAACCACAGGTAAATCATTCTCAATTTGCCTCAAGAATGGATGTCAATAGAAACTACAATCATTTGGTCAGTAGGTTTGATAATCGCAGGAATTTCTTTAATGGCCAATGTTTCTCTTGTCATAACTTTGGACACAAATCTGCGCAATGTGTTTCCTACAAGACCATCATGACTAGAGAAGCACAAAAACAAAGGAGTGTGACTGGGATCATGAAAAGGACCTACAATAACTTTTCAGCTCTTGAAAATGAAACAAAATTTTCTATTTGTAACAACTTCGGTCATGAAGATTCTGAATGCAGGAGTAGGTTTCGGCAAACATCTCAGAAGGAGCAAGCTTCATTGAGTCCCAAAACATGGAGAAAGAAATAACCACAACCAGAAAGATGTGGTATAGCCTTATATGCGGAAGGGCAGGAAAATCAGTGGTACATCGACAGTGGATGCTCGAAACATATGACAGGTGATAAAGAAAAACTTCAGTCATATAGTGCCTTAGAAAAGGAAAGGAAGGTCTCATTTGGAAATGACACCCCTGCACTCATAAAAGGTAAAGGTTTTGTTCTTTTGAAAGAAAAGGTCAAAGCTGGAAATGTTATGTATGTTGATGGCTTAAAGCATAATCTATTGAGTGTCAGTCAAATGTGTGATCAAGGAAATGAGGTAATATTTCAATCAAACGGATGTATTGTTCGTGAGCTCGATATAGGAGAAACAGTGATCAAAGGCATAAGAACTCCCAATAATTTATACATACTCAAGGGAGGAAAACAACAATGCTATCTAAGCAAGAATGATGAACACTGGCTATGCCACAGAAGATTGGGGCATCTAAGCTTCTCTCAGATAAGGAAAGCATGCAAATATCAGGCAGTTCATGATCTCCCTGACATCAGAATTCCAAACAATACAATATGAAAATCATGTCAGTTTGGTAAGCAAACCAGAACTAATTTCCCTAAGAAGGAAGGATCTACTAGTAGGCCACTTGAACTTGTCCATATTGATGTATGTGGTCCTTCTAGGAAGAGGTCACCTCGAGGAGAAGAATACTTCATATTGTTCATCGACGATTTTTCTAGGATGTGTTGGATAGGACTTCTGAAGCGTAAAGACGAAGCTTTCAAAAAGTTCAAAGCATTCAAAGCCTTCGTTGAAAATGAATCAAATCTCAGAATCAAATGCCTCAGGCCTGATTGAGGAGGGGAATTTACCTCGGATGAATTTTTCGACTTTTGTGAAGAACATGGAATAAGAAGGGAATTCTCTACAGCAAGGACTCCTCAGCAAAATGGAGTAGTGGAAAGGATGAACAAAATGGTTCAACAAATGGCTCGTGCTATGCTTGATGAGTTTGGAACTCCTGCAACCTTCTGGGGTGAAGCTGCATTTGCTGCAATTACTATTCTCAACAAGACAAACGTCTGGGTGAATAGCACTCAAACTCCTCATGAACTTTGGTATGGTAAGACTCCTACAATAAAATACTTCAAAATTTTTGGAAGCAAATGTTACATCAAAAGGACTGATGAAAACCTTGGCAAGTTTGAACCTAGAGCAGATGAAGGCATTCTCCTTGGTTACTCTCCCCATAGCAAAGGATATAAGTGTTACAATAAAAGACTTGGAAAAATTGTTGAAAGTATTGATGTAGTGGTTGATGAAGAAGGAAACATTCCTAGGCAGGTAAAATCCGAAGATTTCGAAGATGATGAGGACTATCCTTCAACATCAAATCAAACTTATGATGAAGAAGAAACCCATGAGGCTCCAGAAGAATAGATAAGGTTAGAAGAAAAGACTCCTTCTAGGTACGTTCAGAAGAATCATCCAAAAACTCAAATTTTGGGGCAGAAAGAGGCAGGTGTACAAACAAGAAGAACTATTTCAGAAGCTTCAAGCTATCTAGCATTGCTCTCATCCACTGAACCACAAAATGTAAGTGAAGCATGCAAAGATGAATGCTGGGTCAAGGCCATGAATGAAGAACTTAAGCATATTGAAAAGAATAACACTTGGGAGTTGGTTCCTAGACCAAATGATAAGAATGTCATAGGGACAAAATGGATATTCAAAAATAAATTGAATGAAAATGGAGATGTTATTAGAAACAAGGCCAGACTTGTTTGTAAAGGGTATGCTCAACAAGAAGGTATAGACTTTGAAGAAATTTTTGCACCGGTTTCTATACTTGAAGCCATAAGAATGTTCCTTGCTCTTTCTAGTTTTCAGAAGTTCAAAGTATTTCAAATGGATGTGAAATTTGCCTTTTTAAATGGAGACTTGGAAGAAGAAGTGTATATTGAGCAACCAGATGGATTCATCCTTGGAAATGATCCAAAACTTGTATGCAGACTTAAGAAGGCACTCTATGGTCTTAAATAGGCTCCAAGGGCTTGGTATTATCGTCTGGACAAATACCTCCATCAACAAGGTTTTTCAAAAGGATCAGCAGATAGAAATTTATATGTAAAAATTGATAATGATAAATTGCTAATACTTGTCGTGTATGTTGATGATATCATCTTTGGTAGCAATGAAGAAGCCATGAGTCAAAAATTTGCTTTGGTGATGCAGAAAGAATTTGAAATGTCCTTGCTTGGTGAGCTGACATATTTTCTTGGTTTACAAGTCCAACAAAATAAAGATGGTATCTTTTTATCACAAACCAAGTACCTCAAGGAGATCTTGAAGAAATATGGAATGGAAGATTCGAAACCAGTATGTACCCCTATGGTAACAGGATGCAGCCTCAGCGCAAATGATGATTCAGTAGCAGTACATCAACCAACCTATAGATCCATGATTGGTAGTCTGCTCTATCTGATAGGTACCTGACCAGATATCATGCATGCAATAGGAATAGTTGGAAGATTCCAGGAAAATCCAAAAGAAGCACACCTTCAGGCGGTTAAAAGAATTTTCAAATATCTTCAAGGAACACAAAACTATGGCTTATGGTATCCTAGAGATACAGATCTCACACTTCATGCATATACAGATGCAGATTGGGCAGGAAGCGTGGATGACAGAAAAATCACTAGTGGTGGTGCATTCTTTATGGGTTCCAGATTAGTATCTTGGTTCAACAAGAAACAAAGTTCAATTGCTTTATCTACAGCTGAAGCGGAATATGTGGTTGCTGCATCTTGCTGCACACAACTCCTTTGGATGATGCAAATTTTGCAAGATTTTCAAATCACTTGTACTCCACCTATCTCTATTTTATGTGATAATACAAGTGCAATTAGCATTTCAAAAAATCCAGTCATGCATTCAAAGACCAAGCACATACCTATCAAATATCATTTTCTCCGAGAACAAGTTCTTGAACAAAAGGTCAAATTGGAGTATGTTCCCTCCAAGGAACAGGTTGCTGATATACTCACCAAACCACTGCCCAGGGAGACATTTGAATACCTCAGACAGAAGTTGGGAGTATTTGATGCATCATCTTGCTGTTGAAACTTGTCTGTTTCAGAGAAAAGTGGTTGTATGCGAGTTTAATGAGGAGAATCCGCGTACGTACGCTAGTTTATGTGGATATAGTCGCATATATGTTGGTTTGAAGACAAATAGTGGGCCAAGCTCAGGATGAAAAGAGTCTGATATGGGTCTGATAGAGACCATTTGGCACAGGTTCAGGGGGAGCATATATATTCTTCTAATAATGCATTGTTAGCATTATCTTAGAAGATCTTGGTTCAAGTTCACAGTGTTTTAGGTTTCAGGTGAAACAGTTGCAGAAGGAGATCATGATTGCTGGTATGAATGATGATTGACAGATGCTGCTGATGATAGTTGTTGATAACTATCATAGTCTTGTTGTAGATATTTTATCTCTATGTCATGTATTTCTTTTCTTATCAAGGTCATGTAACGGCCTACTTTTGTTTCCACACTATGCCTGGGATGGATGATGTAATGTTCTTGTGTAAACTTTTGGTGTATCCTCACTTGGTTGGGTGGATGAGTCAATATTGGTATATCCCCACTTGGTTGGGAAATGGTTGTATGTATGAGTCTTTGGTGATAGGAAGGTCATGTATGATGTATAAAGTCATGTTTCTTCTTGTAGAACATCTTTTTGCAGACCTTGCCTATTGTCAGGGGGAGCATGGACAACACAGCAGAGCAGAGATTTCAACATGTACTCAGGGGGAGCATAACCCTTTGCCCTTGATAACAAAGGGCAAGAATGACTTTGAGGAATTTGGGGTTGCCATCAAGTCCAAAGGGGGAGATCGTTGGCATTATGACACAGGTTTGGCGCTATGACACAGGTGTTGTCCTTGATGGCAACTCACATAGATGACAGATCATAGTGCAGCAGGTCAGAAGCAAAGAATTGATGATCAAACTACAAAGAATGAAGAACGAAAAGTATATACGCAGGTTCACTATATACCAAGTCGCGTACATACGCAAGTTCACTATATACCAAGACGTGTACACACGCAAGTTCACTATATACCAAGTCGCGTATATACGCAGGTTCACTATATACCAATTCATGTACATACGCAAGTTCACTATATACCAAGTCGTGTACACACGCAGGTTCACTATATACCAAGTCGCGTATATACGCAGGTTCACTATATACCAAGTAGTGTATACACGGAGTTTCACTATATACAAAGGCACATATATCTTACACACGCATTTTCACACAAGGAAAGGCATGTATATGTCAGAAAACTAAGTTTTGGGTCCGTGGTATTTGGACCTATGGTTTTGGACCTTGGTATTGCATCTGAAGTATTGAACCCAGGTATTGGGTCCCTAGTATTGGTTCTAAATGGTTTTGGACCATGGTATTGAGTAAGGCCTAAGACTATAAAAGGGGAAGGAGATCATTGGGCAAAAGCATTGACTCAAGCATTGAATATCTAATGAAGAGCAAGATCTAGAATACTGGTCATTGGGTAATTGTGCATAGCTGGCTCTGAATCAAGGAGGAACCTGAGCGCTAGAAGTTATATTGA
The DNA here is from genome assembly GCA_031772625.1 of Pinus tabuliformis. NCBI lineage: Eukaryota > Viridiplantae > Streptophyta > Pinopsida > Pinales > Pinaceae > Pinus > Pinus tabuliformis. The sequence continues at coordinate 1,632,774,477 of CM062818.1, read as the reverse complement.
TGGGTCAAGATCTTAAGGCTTGAATAGTAGTATCTTTGTGTTATTTTGATCTGTTATATTTGGCGCATGACTTGATCTATAAATCTGATAATCTGGGTTTAACTGATGTCTGAATAAGTGAAAAGGGTAAATTATCTTTTATAGATCTGTATGCAGGTTCGACACAGCAGAGGTGCGTATACACGCAGGTTCATTAATTCAAAACAGTGTATATGCAGGTTGGCCATAATACATCAACGTATGCACGTAGGTTCTGCATATTGAAGTAGCGTACGTCTCATGAAATATTTTTTAGCTACTTTTGTTTATTGTTGCAGTGTTCTAGGTTCAGGATTGGTTCTAGTTACTGTCACTGTATTCTGGTTATAACTTTCTGAGAAGTGATTGGTTGATTCAGTATTGGTTTGTACAAAGGAGATTGGTTTGATGCATATATAATTGATGATAGATTGATGTTATTCATGGATCTAGTGTGAAAATTTATGAAACGTGGTCCCTGGAAGAAAAGAGAAGGTTGTAGCCTTCTGTAGGTTAGCACCTACGTACTAGTACCTTAGCTAGTACAAGAGCTAAGGGGGTTGTAGCTCCCTTCCAGGAGAAGTTGGAGAATGAGAGAAGGTTGTAGCCTTCTGCAGGTAGCAGCCTGCGTACTGGTATAAGACTGCACCAGTACAAAAACATTGTAAAAAGAAGTTTCTAATTAAAAGAAGATAGAGACGAATTGCAGTAGGTGGTTTTCACCCACATTGGGTTTCCACCTTATATCTTTTGTTCTTATGTGTGACTGCCTATTCTGTTTTACTATTCCTAGTTACTGTTTATATGGTTTTATGCACAAATTAATGATCAACATCTAAAGAACAATTTAAATTACAAGTCTGCTGGTTATACGCTGGTTTCCTTAACTATAGTTGTGTACATACGCGATTTTCACTAAATGAAGTAGCATATACAAATCTGATTGTGAAATAAAAAATAGTTGACCTGATAATACTGATTCACCCCCCCCCCCCCCCCTCAGTATTATTTCCAATAGGAAGACCCTACTAATATGCCTCTGAAAACTAGCCTTGATATAAGGCTCATAATGATCTCTGTCCACCAGTTGTCCCTTGTTCCACTGTTCACCTACATTCGAAATATCGGTTGCTTGAGCTATAGTCTCAGGTGTCAAAGTGAATGTCACACCTGCCAAATTGACCTGGCTATTGTGAAGATGGAGCACAAAAAGTCTGGCAAGTTCATGGTGGTATTTGACTCTTTCCACCATCTCACAAAATTGGTAGCAAGATTGATGTTTGAAGCATGTTACAGCAAGAGGGCAAGCCAACAACTCAGTAAGTGTAGTGGGCTCCTCCCAGATATGTTTTCCACTCTTGTGAGGTCTCCTTGGTGCATGAATTTCTTTGGAGGAGTCACTTATTGTTTCCTCATTTCTGTCATAAGATGAATCTGACTCCAAGTTTGCCATTGTTTGATGTTTCTTAGATGAGTATGAAGAGATTTTATAGAGACAATAGGTATTTGCTGCTAAATGACAGGGATTTGATGATGGGGGACAGTGAATGAGGGGTTGGGATGTTGCTTGTAGGGTTTTTGGGAATGGAAGGGTTTGGGGAATGATGTTTAGGGTTTTGGGATATCAATTAGGGTTTGGGAGTAGTGGGATTAGGGATTAGGGTTTTTAGTTTTGGGGATAGGGGGATAGGTAAGTGTAAGTGAAAGATGGAAGGAGAAAAGAGGTGAATGAAATTGTAGTGAGGGGATGTGAAAATGGTAGGATGGGAATTAGACAGCAAAAACTGTAATTTTGCAAACCCTAGGCAGTTTTCTCAATACAATTGTGCAAGGAACTAGGGTTTTGTTTTTTACCTATTGAAACACCATAAACACTAATGAAAACCCTTACAATGGCAATATGGAGATGTTAACTTATTTGTGGAATGAGGAATTTGCAAGTTTGGAGCTTGGAGGAGGTGATTTGAATGAGTTCAACCTTTGGAGGTAAGTGTGTCGTGCCCACTAACAGGTGCATTGCGCCTCACTGGTGTGTCGTGCCAATTATAAATTTAATGTAAAACATGCATTGTATACGCCGCGCTGGCCAGGTGCGCCGTGCCTTGACCCAGGTGCGTCGCGCCTAAAAAATTCTCACTGTTTGCAGCAAACTCACTCCTTTGGCTCAAAAACACAATTTAGCACTTGTTCTCATTAACTCTTCGGACACAAATGAGCTCTTTGACATGAAAAATACTTTATATACAAATGATTTTAATTTTTCACTTATGAAAACCCACTTTGTAATGTTTGGATTTCACTTGCTTTTTAAAACTCTGTTTTGGCAGTTTGACTTGCTTTTTGCCTTTTATGGACTAAATGCTTTGAAATTTTGACCCTTTTGCAGGAGCTGGAATGCAGGAGCTTGGCAAGGTGACTAGGGCTACATCTCAGAATTATTACATATAGAGAAAATGAAATTACATGAAATTTTGTACATAAAACATAAAAAAACTATGTTTTCCTCAAAACAGGGTTTTGCAGAAAATCAATCACTGAGCATGTGATTATTGAAATTTTTGCTACTGAGACTTTATTTGACCTCCTCATGTGCTTGCTAACCATTATTGAGCTTTTACAAGACTTTATTGACAAAACCCTAGACCTAATGAGACCTAAAACCCTAAAAATGACTTTTGCAAGTGTAAAGACAAAATGACTGCAAATGACCTAAATGTATGAAAATGGCCCAGCAGGTAAATATCATGAGGGAAAATTGATAATATGCCACTACCATCAGATGATCCATGATCCTAATGGAATGCAGCTAATTAGATGAGACACCTAAAATGCAATGCAACAAGAGAATTTTGATCACTAATGGAGGGATGAAGATACTGACACTAATAGGTTATATATACTCCCTGATTGTATAAGAAAAGGACTTTTCACCTTGGCTCCTCCCGCAAGGCATTAATGAGATCAGCTAGTTCTTTGAGGAGTGAGTGGCTCCAATGTCCCACTATTGGGGTTAGTGATGTACATTGTAAACATGTGTCTTGGAACTTTTACTTTATAACAGAAGCCTTCAAGGCCATCACATTCTTCATGCATGAACTATGAATGTTTGTAAGACTATTTTACGAATGTTTGTATTTCATGTTAACTTTCACATGTGCTAAGATAGTCGAACTATTTCGGTTATTTTAGTACTATCTTATTGAGAATGTGTTGTAATGGTTGTTATCATTGTCCCATCCTTATGGACTATTCCATGGGATATTCAACAAATTTTTCTCTATTTTTTGGTTGTAATGATCTTCGCATTCACTGTGGACTATTCCAATCGATTTTAGACAAACCTTTTTAGTTCATGTGTGTCTCTTCTTGGGTGGTACTATTACCTCTTACTTAGAGGTTCACTTTTATCCCCTCTCCTTAGTAGAATAACCTTGAAACAATTGTAACTGAACACTCACTAGACACACCTCCCTTTATTTTCAAAGACACCATTGCATCCGCCTCTCGTGCTGACAGCTAGAGCCAAGGAAAATCTTTAAGGATTCGGCAACTGAGCCTTTATACCGGATGGGACTCTTAGACAAAATAGTGTGAGGTCTAATTGGGACTTCATACTGGGGAGATCCCCCTGAATGTTGGTGGGTCTAGCACCATCAACAGACCCCTAACAGTATTTCCTATTAGTTTCATGTTTTTTAGTACAATTTCCTATTTCAACAATTTTCTATTTTTGGCAGCTTTTCGAGTCTTGAACTTCTGAAGCCCTTTTGAGGCCCTAAATGATGTTTTTTGGGTAAATGGGAAAATGCATATCAAAGACTACATTTTTAGTCAAAATTTGTTTTCCTCAAATAGACCTTTCTAATGGGCTATCATGCACACCAAACAGAGATTGTGTGCCAAAGTTACGACCCCAAGAAGTTGACATTCCAACTAACCCCATCGGGGCCCATAAGTTTTTGACACTTCAACTCCTATGGTTTTGGTTTTGGAAGTTTAGGGTTTCTCATTGTTCCTTCATGGTAAAGAGGCCTCGAGACTCATTATAACACATTTCAGAAAGCATGTAGCTATCACATCTATTCTCATAGATAAGCTACTACCATTCGAGCTAGCTTTCATTCTACATGTAAACAATTTTTAGTATTTGATATTTATTAATTGAAGTTCATTTTCGTTGTATCTTTGTGTTTTTTGTTTAAATATTTCATTTCTTTCCTTCATAAATTTGGATCAGTGGTATCGTAGCAGCTTGTTACTTTTTTGTGCATGTCACCAATGAGGTTGGGGTATAAGGAGTTGGGACATGAACTACTTGAACTCTTACAAGACCATCCTCACCAATCCTAATGACCTCCCTTGGAAGAATAAAAAACAGGCGAGGGAGTAGGAGACCCTATTGAATTGTTGCTCTAAGAAGCCCTTGAGAAATAAAGGAAAAAAGTCATGGATAACTTTTCCCATATCCTTCAGCGACTACCAATATGCGAAACATTGTCATCCAACGGTCACTTTTGAGGCACTACTCCATTTAAGGTACAAGTTATGTTTGATATTCCTCTATTCAAAGGCTAGATAAATGCATATGTTGTAGATAAATTGTTAAGTCTACTGGAATAATATTTTTCGGTCCATGATTTTTCTGATAGAGAGAAGATTATTTTTGCACTACTTAAATCCACCCCCCATGTCAAAGACTAGTGGGAAACTTGTTGTGAGAAAAATGCCATGGAGGAGTTTGCACTATTTTTTTATTTTCTTAGTGTAATTAGGGTTAGCACAATACTTTTGAAATTCTAATAATTAATTTTTACGTTGATCTTATTTAAAATTGTTCCAATATATCATTCAACAATTATACTTCAAAAATTCAACCATAAAGAATCGTAGAACAAGAGATATCACAACGCACAAAGGAAGAAAATATTTACCCTAGGAAATCCCATAAAAGGAAAAAACCCCATCAACCTTTTTCAATAGAGAAATTATTCTTGTTCAATGAGAGACACACCTAGACCTATGGCCAAACCTGGTCTTCTCCTCCAAGTCAAGTCACCTAATCTAATCCAACAATTCATTATGACTATCTGACCTAGAATTTTGGCCTTTTCTAATATCTAATTTCCCCATAAATTTCCCCCCTGCAACAATTTCTCCAGTTACCTAGAAATTTTGGCCCCTTGCAATAGTTGCCCCAGAAAAATGCAAACCATAGAAAGAATAACCAATCCACACGTGCGAGTTGCAAGAGAGAGAAGAGATAGAACATTTGTCCTTATATTCATCCTTCTTGTCCTTCTCTTGCTTGCTAAGAATTTGTCTTGTGTGAGAGAGATCGAATGCCCAAGTGGAGGAGGAGGTGTTGCCATCATATAATGATCTGTCTAGGTAGAATGGGTGTCTTTTGGAGACAAGGTTGACATGACTTGGAGAGAATTTGACGTGTCACTTTTGGAGCCAAAAATTACATTTCAAAAATTCAAATTTTCATCTTTAAAAAGTCTCAATGGTACTTTGACTAAAAATAAATTTTCCATTGAATCAAGTTGTAACAGCCCTGCTCCAAATCCATGTAATAAATTTAATAAAGGAAATATAATAACCAAGGTCATGGGACATGTATTCCGAGTTGAATTCTGAGAAAGACATCCTAGTGTGGGTGTTCGTTTGGTTTGTTATGGCTAAGGAAATTGGAAAAGGCAATGGCAAAGGATTTGGAAAGGCAAAGTGGCATTAACTGACATTTTATTTATGAAAATAATGGGAATTAGGAGAAAATGAAGGTGAAAGGTCACAGGTTGCATGTGAGGATGAAAAAGAAAGAAAATAATGGAAAATTGAAGAAAATAGAGGACTCATCAATAAAAAGGCTTATGAGGATCAGTTGGTACCTTTTTCTCAATTTAGTTTTAGATCTCTCTCTTTCTACACTCTCTCTCTCACTCTTGGACACTTGAGAATTATTGGAGAACTTTAGCATTGGATCAAGGAAAGCAAAGGAAGGACAAAGAAGTAATGGGGAAGAAAAGTGCAAGATCAAGCAACTACAACGGGATTACTTCTAGGTATTTATTTTCATGTGTGACTTCCTTGCTAGATGTAGCATGCATGGTACATGCATGTGTATTCTTGATTCTCTTGTTGTCATTGGCATGGGTTTTTCTAGGTGTGACAATGTTCTTCAGCCTTGCCTTTCCATTTTCGGATAGCCATGGTGTTGTGTGTTATCTTGTATTTGGTTGAGCTGGATTACTGGATGGATTTAAAGGTGAGTGGGGTGGTCTCTGGATTATTCAAAAGGCCTAAGAATCTTGGGATGGGATACACGGTAAATATTGGTTGTGAACACCTCGAATGAGCCTAGGAATCTCAGGATGGGATACATGGTAAAGCTCAAAAGTGAATACCCTTGATTGGGCCTAGGAATCCCTTAACTTGTAATGGTGGTATACATGGTAAATCCCAGAGCTTGGAGGCCTTATAGGCTTAGGAATCCCTTGACTAGTAATGGTGGGATACATGGTAAAGCCAAGAGGTTGAGATGGACAAATCCCTCATGGTTTAGGTGGAGCGATCCGGAGGCATCCATGTTTGTTTAGGGCCTAGTGATCCAGTGGGGATTGTGGAAAAGCATGGTTATATTGATGAGGTTTTGGACCTAGGAATCCATTGGTGGGATATATGGTAAAGCCTGAGGAAGCCCTGGTTGGTTTTGTTGTAAGTTCCACTTTGTTGCTTGGAATATGCCACAGGGGTTATTGGATGAAAGAAAGATTTGGTTCAACCCCGTCTATGGTCAGGTGGTTCGTGGAATTCCTAGACCTAGTTGGCTTATGAATTCATTAATAAGAGCTCTTTCACTTTGGTATTTCATGTGTAAATTTACTGGTTCATATGTGTTTTTTTATGGTTGTTATATCGATGTTATTTATGTTGGTTATATGTTGGTTATGAGTATGTTTTATGACAGACCTGATGTATGGCTCTCATCATGTTTCGATTAGAAAATGAATGTACAATGAATATATGACCTAATATATGATAATACAACTATTTTGATAAGGAATATATTCTTCTTTACAAATCTCAAATAAGTATGAGAGCCCTATTCTTAGATATGTTATTATGACTTGTAGATTACATATTTGTGACATGTTTGACGAAATTCTTGTCATGGCTAGTAGGGGTCACATCAATTACTTGTATCAATGATTACATTAATAGCCTTATTCCATTGTTATTTACCATTTCTGAAAGTTTCATGAATTTCTTGGAAGTGGCTTGAGACCTAGCCCTGAAAAAGTGTCTCAGAATTCGAGGTCACTAGCTCATAACTGGCTCAAAAAGTCCACAGTCATTGGCATGCCTTGCTATGGGAGCAACTAGAAGGCCTTAGTCACATGCATGGCTTGTGATGGGAGTCGATGAGGGTCCATATCAGTCAAATGTCAAGTTATCTTAGGGGTTGGTCACCTGGAAGGGTTGGTGGCTCCTGAAGATTTTGTAGCATGTGTGGAAGGTCAAAATGGTTTTATGTTGTTGGTTCTACTTCCTTAATTGTACATGGGGAGTTGAATCACATCATCATAGCCTTTAGTTGCATCTTTACACCATTGGACCGGTTAATTTGGGTAAATGTGGGAGGAGGTTGTTACAGAGTGGTATCATAGCATGGTTCACCCCTTGGACTAGATCGGCGGTGTGCTTTGGACATGCATACATATCGGTTGCATATGTGTTCCTTATGTTTGTGGTTTATGTGTTTGTTGTTTATGCATGGTGGTGGTCATAGTTGCAGTTGTGTTGCCATGTGAAAGTTCATGGTGTTTTTTTTGGATTTGTTCGTCATGAGTGTATGCCGGTTATTCATTGGTTATGCATGTTAGTGCTTATATGTTTTTATACATACATTTTGACATGGTGATAGTTGTCATGCATGAGGTCCTCGTGTGTGATCGGTATGGTCATGCATTGATAATTGTATAATGGTTGAAATGATGTCTATGTATTATTATTATTATGTTTATACATGTATTTTTCTAATCTGGTTGATCTTGCAGATGAGATATCCTCCCTTGAACCATACTGAGGTATGTTGATTATGTTATGTTTTGGTTTAAGTTGAAATGGTATTTTTGTAGGAAGAAGATCAAAGATGACTAGCAAGATGATAGACCACAATTTATGAGACTCTCCTTATGGATCAAATGAGTAGCGTGGTGTTGGGATCTCTTCCAACATAACAGACACATTGAGAAGTTTGAAGGCGGAAATAAGAATTCGAAAGGAAGATAATGATAGAATCATGCAAGCAAAAGAGAAACAAGAAAAAATCAATGTAGTAATCCTTCAAATTTTGTTAGAATTCCATAGAGAAGGACCACTTCATATCATCCATGGGAGGAGGACATGACTAATGGGTCATATGGAAGTAGATATCATGGTGGGAATAGGTCAGATAGGGATGACACAATCAGAGATGACAGCCTATTGGATACTCTTGATAGGAGAGGCGATGGACACAAGTTCTATTCTAGTTATGGTTGTGACAGAAACTATGATCTTCATCATTATCATCCTTAAAGGAGGAGTGACAAGGGATATTTTCCATATGAGTTCAAGAAATCAAATCCACCTACCTTTGATGGATATTTGAGGAAGTCGGAGGATGTAGAAGCAATACTACTTGGGATGAATAAATTCTTGGAGCTGCATGAGTACACAGAGAATATGAAGGCCAAAATAACTATATTCAACCTCAAAGGAAAGAAGACATGTGATCAGAATATGTGAAGCATGTCAGAGAAATCAGGATAGAAAACTTGAGTTAGAATGAAAACAAGAGACTTTTCATGAAGAAATACTTGTCAGAAAGGTACTATGATAGCAAAGCTAAGGAATTCTATGAACTAAAGATGGGATTGATGAAAGATGAGGAGTATACGACCAAGTTTATGGAGATATTGAGGTATGTACCATATCTTAAACATGTGAAGGCCAAAGTTCAAATATTTGTCAGTGGATTACCATTAGCATTTAGAGATCAGATTGAGTATGATGAGCCTCAGCCAATTGAAGAATTTATTGGGAAATTGAAGCACTGTTATGAGCAGTCAAAGCGTAAGATAGAATCATAGTAGGGAAAGACAAAGCTAAAGGTAAATGGCAGCTGAAAAGAACAAGGCCTCAAGATGTAGTTGAGAAAGAAAATGTTGCACCTTATAAGAAGTTCAACGTGGCTAGATAGGGACATGGGTCACAGCCTGGAGGGCGGAAGACTAGAGGTGATGGTATGGGACTGTTGCAGTGTTGGATATGTGGCAAGGAGCATCTCAAGAGAGATTGGCTATAGTATCAGGGCAGTATGCTTCAGATCTATAGTGCACAAGAGGCACAGACTGTTGGGGATGTTGGGAAAAGAATTCCTATGCAGCATTGGATAATAAGCAAGTGGATCACCAAGCATCCATTATCGCGATGGATGGTAAGATTTGTGATGAAGTTGGTTCTATTTTAATTGAACCTGGATCAAATTATAGTTATGTTAACCCTGACTTGGTGGATAAGTGTGGTTTGAATAAAGAAGTGCATGTAGAATCCTGGTTGGTGCAGTTGGCTATAGGTAAAAGTAAGCGAGTTCATCATTGGGTAAGAACTTGTGCATTCTAGTTGAATGGTATGCCTACCTCAACACATTTGAATGTATTGTCGTTGGGATCATATAGTATTCTTTTGGGTATGGACTGGTTGTAACTTCATGGGACTAAAGTGGAATGTTATAATAAGGCGATTGAGTGCTTGGATGACAACGGATAACAAAAAGTCTTGCAGGGTAAGAAGGAAACATCATTTATAATCATCATAGGTATGCAGGCAAAGCATAGTCACAAAAAATGGTGTGTGTTATTCACAATGCATATTTCTAGCGATAAAAGTAAGGGTGTCGAGGATGCATAGGTATTGAGTAGGTACCCGATCTTGCAACATTTTCAAGATGTATTTCTCGTAGAGATCTCAGAGTTTCCAACTCACAAAGAAGTGGAATTTTCCATTGATTTGCTACCAGGGACAACACCAACATTGAAGACACCATATAGGATGAGCACACCAAAGTTAGTAGAGTTGAAGTTGCAGTTCAAGGAAATGCTTGACAAGGGATACATTAGGCAAAGTGTATCGTCATGGGGTGCACCAGTGTTGTTTGTGAAGAAGAAGGATGGTACTCTCAGGCTATTCATTGATTAAAAACAATTGAACAAGGTAACCAGGAAGAACAGGTACCCGTTGTCGAGGACTGATTACTTGTTTGATGAGTTGAAGGAAGAAACAATGTTCTCAAAGATTGACTTAAGATCAAGATACCATCAGATACAAATTAAAGAAGAGGAAATTTACAAGACATCTTTTCAAAAAAAGTATGGGCATTATGATCTTGGTGTAGTTCCATTTGGTTTGACTATGCTCCAACTACTTTTTATTCTTGATTAATAGTGTTTTGCGTCCTTATCTAGACAAGTTTGTCATTGTATTCATTAATGACATCTTGATATATTCTAAAAATGAGGAAGAGCATTCCGAGCACCTAGTAATAATATTGAGATTATTGAGAGAGCATCATTTGTATTCCAAGCTTAGTGAATGAAGTTTATTTTAGGCAGAAGTACATTACATGGGACTTGTTGTTTCCAAGGAAGGCATAATAGTGGATCCAGAAAAGATAAAGGCTATCATGGAGTGGGCAGCTCCTAGAAATTTGGATGAGGTAAGATCATTCATGGGGTTAGAAGGTTATTATAGGAGTTTCATCGAGAAATTCTCTCACAATGCATATCTTATTATGTCACTATAGAGGCAAGGTAAGAAATTTGAATGGACAGAAGAATGTGTGGCAAGTTTTGAGCAATTGAAGTAGTTGTTGATGAATTAAGAAGAATGTGTGGCAAGTTTTGAGCAATTGAAGTAGTTGTTGATGAATTATCCAATGTTAAAGATTGCATATCTAAACAAAGAGTTTTTGGTGTGTATAGATGCTTGCAAGAGAGGAATTTGTGGATTCCTTATGTAGGAAGGAAAGATAGTGTGTTATGAGTCACAGAAACTGAATGAGCATGAGAAGAATTATCTAACACGTGATCTTGAGTTGGTAGTGATCATCCATGCATTGAAGATGTGGAGGCACTATCTTCTTGGAAGGAGGTTCATATTGATCAGTGATCATAATGGATTGAGATACTTATTTGACCAACCAAGTATAAATTCCATGCAAGCTAGATGGTTCGACACAATCAACGAGTTTGATTTTGAGATCATGTACATTAAGGGAAAGGAAAACAAGTTTGCAGATTCTCTTAGCAAAAGAGTGTAGGTGAATCTTATAGCATCTATGAGTTCATATGAGATAGATGAACAAGATTGCATCTTACAGGCAAGACAACAGGATAGCAAGTACGTGGATCTTATGCATAGGTTACAGCAGGATACAGGTGAGCAATATGTGGACTATCATCTTAGTATAGATGGTTTGATCAGATTTAGGGATGGGATATATGTGCTAGACAATAATGAGCTCAAGAATACTATCTTGTGAGATTTTCATGCAAAACTATATTCAGGTCACCCACGATACCATAATACATTGAGAACAGTGAAGAATTTTTATCATTGGCTGAATATGAAGAAGGATGTGGCAGAGTTTGTGGCTAGATGTTTGGATTGTCAGTAAGTGAAAACAAAATGTAAGCATCCAGGTGGACTACTGCAACTGATTCTGATTCTAGAGTGGAAATGGGAGGTCATTTCCATGGATTTCATTAGAGGTTTGTTGAGGACATCTAGACAACATGATTCGATCATGGTTGTGGTGGACAAGTTGACTAAAGTAGTGCTCTTCATTCCAGTGAAGTCTACTTATTCAGTTAGTGATGTGGCACAAGTATTCATCAAAAAGGTAGTGAGGTTGCATGGTGTTACAAGAAATATTGTGTCAGACAAGGATGCTAAGTTCACTTCCAAGTTTTGGGAGGAGTTGTTTGCAGGTTTGCGGATAGAGTTGGCCTTCAACACAACTTATCATCCCCAGACAGATGGACAAATGGAGAGGGTCAATAGGATATTGGAGGACATATTGATTACATATGTGATGCATCAACAAAGGATATGGGGGGAGTACCTTCCATTGGTTGATTTTTCTTACAATAATGGTTATGAGTCACTGAGGATGATTTCGTTCGATTCACTCTATGGGAAAAGTTGTAATACTCGCATCAATTGGTGTGATCTAGTTAACAGGGTGTTGATTGGACCGAATTGTTGGCACAGATGGAACAGGAAATGCAGGTAATCAAGAAAAATCTAAAGGAAGCACATGATAGACATAAAACTTATGCATATTGCAATATGTTGTTTAGGGAGTTTTAGGTTGGGGAACACGTGTGTTTGCGCATCAATCCCAAGAATAGCTCCTTGAGGATTGGATCATGTGCCAAGCTGGCATCTCAGTTTTGTGGACCTTTCAAGATTCTTAAAAGGATTGGACCAGTAGCCATTTGACTTGCACTTCCTCTAATAGTGGAAGTCCATTTTATTTTCTATGTGTACTTTCTTAAGAAGTATGTTAAAGATGTTGATCATGTGATTGAATGGTCAGTATTGTAGGTGGAGCCAAATGGATAATTCCAGCTGGAACCTCAACGTATATTGCATAAAAATATACTCACGCTCCAAAACTGAGAAATCAAGTAGGTTAAAGTGTAGTAGAAGCACTTTGGGCCTAAAGAAGCTACATGGGAGATGGTAGATCATATGTGAGATATGTATCATTCTCTATTTGTTGGTTGAGAGAATATTTTTGGTATATGCTTTGGTGTGATGTTTTAGTAAATGTACATATGTATATGGATGTAAATATCGCCATGAGTTGTGTTATAAAGCTCCAATAAGCAGTATGGGTGTCAAATTTTTATGGTTGTCATGTTGCTATGTTTTCATGTTGGTTTACTTCTTAGCAGGTTGATCATTGTAAATACTTCATCGAGCTAAGTTATAAAGCTCCATGGGCAGTATGTTTTTCTTCTCAACAGTCTTGTTGGTTGTAGGTGTCCTTGAACACCGAGGACGACATTCCCCCAAAGGGGAGGGTTCTATAATAGCCATGGTGAAAATCCATGTAATAAAGTTAATAAAGGAAATATAATAACCAAGGTCATGGGACACATCTTTCGAGCTTAATGTTGGGCAAAAATCCTAGTGTGGGTGTTCATTTGGTTTATTATGGATAAGGAAATTGGAAAAGGAAATGGAAAAGGCTTTGGAAAGGCAAAGTGGCATTAATTGGCATTTTATTTATCAAAATAACAGAAATTGGGAGAAAAGGAAGGTGAAAGGTCATATGTTGCATCTAACGAGGAAAATGAAGGAAAATAATGGGAAATTAAAGAAAATATAGGCATCATTAATAAAAGGAATTTTGAGGATCAGTTGGTACATTTTTGTCAATTCAGTTTTGGAGCTCTCTCTTTCTACTCTCTCTCACACACTCTTGGAAATTTAGAGCATTCTTGGATCACTCTATCATTGGATCAAGGAAAGAAAAGGAAGGACAAAGAAGGCATAGGGAACCAAAGATTTAAGCAAGGAAGAGAAAGATCAAGCAGCTACAACGGGATCACTTGTAGGTATCAATTTGCAAGTGTGATTTCCTTGCTAGATGTGGCATGCATGGTAAATGCATGTGTGTTCTTGGTTCTCTTGTTGTCTTTTTCATGGGTTTTTCTAGGTGTGACGGTGTTCTTAAACCTTTCCTTTACATTTCTAGATAGCCATGGTGTGGTGGGTTCTCTTGTATTTGGTTGAGCTGTATTTCTGGATTGATTCGAAGCTGAGTGGGGTGGTCTCAAGATTATTCACAAGTCTTAGGAATCCTAGGATGGGATACACTGTAAATCCTGGTTGTAAACATCTCGATTTAGCCTATGAATATCAAGATGGAATATACGGTTAAGCTTAGAGGTGAACAACCTTGGTTGGGCCTAAGATTCCCTTGACCAATAATGGAGGGATACATGGTAAAGCCCAAAGGGTGGACACCTCGTAGGCCTAGGAATCCCTTGACTAGTAGTGGTGAGATACATGGTAAAGTCGAGAGGTTGAGACAGACAAATTCCTCATGGTTTAGGTGGAGATATCTGGGGGCATCCATGCTTGTTTATCGCCTAATGATCTGGTGGTGTGGTAAAGCTTGGTTGTATTGATGGGTGTTCGGGCCTAAGAATCCCTTGGTGGGATATACATTAAAGCCTGAGGAATCCCTGATTGTTTTTGTTGCCAGTCCCACATTCAGGCTTAGAATATGGCACCGGGATGATTGGCTGAAAGAAAGATTTGGTTCAGCCAAAGCTATGGTTAGGTGGTTCATGGAAGTCCCAGACCTAGTTGGCTTATGCATTCATTAATAAGACCTCTTTCACTTTGGTATTTCAAGTGTAAATGTATTGGTTCATATGTGTTTTTATGGCTGGTATATCCCCATTATTTATGTTGGTTATAAGTATGTTTTTTGACAAACTTGATGTATGGCTCTCATCATGTTTTGATTAGTGAATGAATTTACAATCAATATATGACCTAATAGATGATAATGCGGCTATTGTGATAAGGCATCAATGCTTCTTTACAAATATCAAATAAGTATGAGACCCCTATGCTCATATCTATTGTTATGACCTGTAGATTACTTATTTGTGACATGTTTGATGAAATTCCTGTAATTTCTAGTAGGTGTCATATCAAGTAATTGTACCAATGACTGCATTAGTAGCCTTATTCCATTTTTATTTACCATTTATGAAAGTTTCATGAAGTTTTGGGTAGTGGCTTGAGACCTAGAACTGAACACGTGGCTCATAATCCGGGGCCACTAGCACAAAATTGGCTGAAAAAGTCCATAGTCACTGGCATGCCTTGTGGTGGGAGTGACTGAAAGGCCTCAGTCGCCTGCATGGCTTGTCATGGGAGTGATTGAGGGTCCAAATCAGTCAAATTTCAAGTTGTCTCAGGGGTTGGTCACCTTGAAGGGTTGGTTGGTTCCCTAAGGTTTTGTAACATTTGTGTGATGAGCCTCATCATTAGGTAATTATAGGGGCATTAATTAACCTCCTATCTTAGTCAAACCAAATTTTTTCACAATTTATTACATGTTTTTTATTATATTCTATTTATGAGATGAGTTAGAGTTGGATATTATGCCTAGTGGACTGATATGCATTAAATGCAGGACTGAAGGAGAAAATCAAGGAATTTTGGCAAAGACTAAGGTTAAAACTCAAATGGGACAAGGGAGAGGGATTGTAGGAGGTAAATCCTCCTCATTTACTTCTCCCCCATTCGAATATTCCTCCATCCATCACACTAGCTCGGAGTGCAAGAAACCAAGTCATGAGGATTAGAAGGCATCCAAGCAAGTGAGAGACAAAGAGCTAGTTTATCTCGAGTCTGGGATCTGAGCCTCCCTAATTTTAAGGAATTCATTGGGGACTTCAGTTGTATAACTAGATAGGCCTAGATACTCATTATGATTCGAATTTTTTTGTAAAACTCTATGATATTTTCGAGCTCCAGACTTGTGGAAGTTTTATTGATGTAATTTTTTATTTTGGTAATAAGAATGAGTTTTCTTTTGAGCCAGCACTTAGTTAACTCGGAGGGATGAAGATATTGGGTTAGTGCCCAACCCTAGCAGCCAAGGCTCCTCTTTCTTGTATCTGTATGTTTCTATTAGTCTAATAGCTTCCTCGTTAATTTGTCTTTAGATGTATTTTCATTGTAAGTAGTGTAGATTGGATTGGTTGTTTATTAGTTTGCTTCCACTTGTGCCTTACTTCAGGAGAAAATTAGCAGGGATAAAAGGAGCACCACAAGGCTGTTAGTAGGTTTCTTGGCCTCATTTCCTCCCCTTGGGATCATGATTTGAGGAAGGGACCCTTATGCAGCCCCAAAAACACAAATTTCTATTTATTGTATGAGCTTTAGAGTTTACTGTATTTAAGTTAGCATTTGATCAATTTTGCAAAGTAGGATTTCCTTTCCATCTCTTCTATATTCATTCTTGCAGTAGATCTCATCCATGCTTTCATTCCTTTCAGCAATTTTCCTCATGCACAAGGTAGACAATTAGTCATTAATTCTGTTTTTCTGGCTTATGAGAATGCTTCTTGTTTACATAGCTTTTTGGAAATTACACATGTTTTATGTAGAGGAAGTACTTCAAGAGTAGACAAAGACTTCATAACCAACAACCACCCTCAACTTTATCCACTAGAGCCATTCCTTTTTTTCACCATTGCCTTCACTAGTTTTCATCATTTTTCATTGAAATTCTTCCAAGCACATTGAGCAAATCCAACCATATTCTATCCTTGATGTTGACTTCTGAGTAATCCTAGACCTTTTCTCACTCCATTCCACCCATAAACCACCTTCCCTAAGCCTTCCATCACCTCCAACACCTCCCATTTTTCTCTCAGATGTTTCCTGTAGGTTTACAGGGAATCATGTAGGTTTCTAGTACATCTTGTAGGTTTTCCTGCAATGGCTTGTTTTGAGGCCGAATTGAGGGAAAACCTCTAGGGATCCACCAAAGGTCACCCAAGGGTCTCCCACACCATCCAACCATCTCCTAACCCTTCCAACCTGTTGGCATTATGATTCAAGTGTTGTCCTTGATGGCAACTCACTCAGAGGATGGTACAGGTGCTCAGAGGTTGGTACAAGTGATGGCATCTTAATCAGAAGACAGATCTCAGTACAGCATGCCAAGGAAGCTCATACACGCCGTTTCGTTAAGCCCAAGTCGCGTGTACACGCTAGTTCGATTCATAAAAAGCGCGTGTATGTGGAAAGGTTCCTTTGGTCCATGGTGGTTAGTCCTTGGAAGTTGTGCCTATGATTTCGGACCATTGTGTCTCGACGGGCGTGTCGATCCCTAGTTTTGAAGTTGATGGTATTGTGTTACTATGGTTTTGGCTCTTGGTATTGAGCTAGGCCTAAGACTATATAAGGAGAAGAAGATCATTAGGCAATATCATCTTTTGACAAGGGCTTGAATATCTAAGAGTGAAAGAGATCTGATTTGCAGGTGCTGGGTGGCTTGATCTAAGCCAAGGAGAGATCACATTGGTTGATGGAAGACTAGATCTAAGGATAGATCGGGATCTAATGGTTTGAAATGCACTATCATGATATGGTTGATTATGCTTATTTCTAGATCTGGATATTGTCGCAATGCTATGTTCTGGGTCTAACTAATGTCTGGTACAGCTGCAAATTGAGAAAGTTTATTTTTAGATCTGTACGCAGGTTGGCTTCGGTAAAAGAGCGTGTATACGCGGGTTTGGCTCCTTGAAGTAGCGTATATCTTTTGAAGATTGTTTTTGGGTTTACAGTGGGGTCTGACAGTTATTGCAGAGTTCTGTAGTCTGCTCTGTGTTCTGATAACTGGTGATTGACAGGGTTCAGTGGTTCAGTGATTCAGAGTTTGGTTGTTTTATGCTTCAATGATCTGTTGTGGAAATTGAATGAATTGTGGTCTTCAGATTGTAATGTTGTGCTTCAGGAATATTCAAGTCTGAAAATGTATGAAAGGTGATACCTGAAGAAAAGAAGATTGTAGGTCAGCACCTATGTACTAGTATCTTGGCTAGTACAAGAACAAAGGGGGTTGGAGCTCCCTTCCAAGGAAGTTTGGAGAACGAGAGAAGGTTGTAGCCTTCTGCAGGTTGTAGCCTGCGTACTGGTATAAGGCTACACCAGTACAAAAGATTGTAAACTGAAGTTTCTTAAAGAAAGATAGAGATAACTTGCAGCAGGTGGTTTTAACCCACATTGGGTTTCCACCTTATATCTTGGTGTTCATGTGTGTGGCTTTTGATCCGTTCTGTTATACTGCATCTGCTTACTGTTAATGTGCTGAATAATGTCCTGATGAACTTAACTGAAGAATAAGCTAACTAAGTTATGAGTTTTCTGCTTATACGCTGTTTTATTTAGTCACAGTAGCGTGTACACGCTGTTTTACTTAACTGAAGTAGCGTATATGTTTCTGAGCATTGAAAAGGTTTGATTGATCTGATAATACTGATTCACCCCCCCTCTCAGTATTATTTCCAACAATTGGTATCAGAGCAGGTCCTTCAGGGAAGCTTGATCGCTTGAAGGTAGATCATTCATCATGAGCAACTATGAGAAAGAAGCATCAATCAGGCCACCGGTTTTTGATGGAACAAATTTCAATTATTGGAAGGTAAGAGTTACTGCATATCTTCAATCTCTTGGTACAGAAGTTTGGAACATTGTAGAAACAGGCTATGCTTTTCCTTCAGTTACTCCTACAGATCCAGCTGAGAAAAAGACATATGAAACAAATGCAAAAGCAGTCAGTACTCTATTAGGAAGTATATCCCAAACAGAATTCATGAAGGTCATGCACTTCAAATCAGCAAAAGAGATATGGGACAAAATGATCACTAGCTATGAAGGAGATGAACAGGTAAAGGAAGCTAAACTTCAAACTCTCAGGATTCAATATGAGACTCTCAAGATGTATAATGATGAAAGTGTGGCAAATTATTTTCTTCGGGTAGACGAGATTGTTAATTGTATGAAAAATTTGGGTGAAGAAATAAAAGAGACTATAGTAGTTTCAAAGATTCTAAGATCATTATCCCCCAAGTTTGAATCTAAAGTATCTACAATAGAAGAAAAGGAAAATCTCAAAGTTCTCACTATGTCTCAGTTACATGGAATTCTAACTGCTTATGAAATGAGAAAGGGAGGTCCATCAGACAGAAGGGAAGCTGCTTTTAAGGCATCAGGAAAAGAAGATTACTATGAGGCAAGCCATGTTCCAGAAGAAGAGGAAGAAGAATCAAATTTTGTCAGAAATCTTCAAAGGGGTGCTGGAAGGTTCAGAGGTAAGCTACCTTTCAAATGCTTTGCTTGTGGAAGAGTAGGTCATTATGCTGCAAAATGTCCTAATAAAGATAAAGGAAAAGAACCTGCTAGATGGAATAAGAAACAAAGTGCAAATAAGAAAAGCTACTACACCCATGAAGATAGTGATGGCTTATCAAACAGTGATGAAGATGAACAAGGTAATAAATATAAGCTATTAATGGCATTTGAAGATGATGATTATGAGGATGCTGTAGATGTGGATAATCTCTATAATGAAATTACTAGACTCAAGAGATGCATAGAAGAAAAGAGTGTGATCATTGATACTTTGCAATTTCAAATTGATGAAAAGGAAAAACATCTTGAAAAACTAGAAGGTGAAATTGTTGGTCTCAGAAAAGAAATTGAGAAAACAAAAGCTATTAATCTTAAGTTTGTCAAAGGATCTGAAACTTTGGATGAGATTATCAATGTGCAGTGGTCTCCTCTAAACAAGACAGGTTTGGGCTATAATGGAGAAACCTCTAAAGCATCCACCTCAAAGAGTTATCTTGATGCAGCAAGAAGAAATGAGCAGAAGAACAATGAAGATAATCAGGTAAAGCAGGGACGAATTACAAACAGAAACTATCAGGGACAATCCTTCTTAAGGGTGAACAAAAGCTACAACCAACCACAGGTAAAATCTTCTCAGTTTGGCACAAGAATAGATGAAAATAGAAATTACAATCAGTTGGCTGGTAGATTCAATAACCGCAGAAGCTTCTTCAATGGACAATGCTTTTCTTGCCATAACTTTGGTCACAAAGCAGCTCAATGTGTTGCATATAAAACAATCATGACTAGGGAAGCTCAAAAACAAAGAAGTATGACAGGGATTACAAAGAGGACCTATAACAACTTTTCGGTTCTTGAAAATGAAGTTGAATGTTCTATTTGCAATAATTTTGGTCATAAAGAATCTGAATGCAGGAGCAGGTTTCAGGAGAAAAAGGAACAAGCCACGAGCACCAAAAAATGGAGAATAAAAGAACCTCAGACAGAAAGATGTGGGATAGCGTTTTATGCAGAAGGACAGGAAAATCTATGGTACATTGACAGTGGATGTTCGAAACATATGACAGGTGATAAAGAAAAACTTGAATCTTATTCTACTTTAGAAAAGGGAAAGAAAGTTTCTTTTGGAAATGATACTCCTGCAACTATAAAAGGAAAAGGTATTGCTCCTTTGAAAGAAAAGGTCAAGGCTGGAAATGTTTTGTATGTTGATGGATTGAAGCATAATCTTCTAAGTGTCAGTCAGATGTGTGATCAAAAAACCGAGGTTATTTTCAGATCGAATGGATGTCTTGTTCGTGATCTTGATACAGGTAAAACATTCTCAAAGGCAAAAGAACTCCAAATAATCTGTACATATTTGAAGAAGGACAACAACAATGCTATCTTAGCAAGGATGAAGAGCACTGGCTATGGCATCGAAGGTTGGGACATCTAAGCTTCTCACAAATAAGAAAAGCATGCAAATATCAGGCAGTTCGCGATCTTCCAGATATCAAAATTCCAGACAACACTATATGCAAATCTTGTCAGTTTGGAAAGCAAACCAGAACTAACTTTCCAGAAAAGGAAGGATCAGCTAGCTTGCCTCTTGAGCTAGTCCATACAGATGTATGTGGTCCATTTAGGAAAAGGACACCTCGAGGAGAAGAATATCTGATATTATTCATTGATGATTTCTCAAGGTTTGTTTGGTTAGGGCTTATGAAGCACAAAGATGAAGCATTCGAAAAATTCAAATCCTTCAAAGCATTGGCTGAAAATGAATCAGGACACAAAATTAAGTGCCTCAGATCTGACAGAGGTGGGGAGTTCACATCAAATGAATTTTTCGATTTCTGCGATGAACATGGGATAAGAAGAGAATTCTCTACAGCTAGAACTCCTCAGCAAAATGGGGTTGTGGAAAGAATGAACAGAACTATCCAACAAATGGCTCGTGCTATGCTCGATGAATCAGGTACTCCTGCAACCTTCTGGGGTGAAGCTGCACATGCTGCTGTTATTATTCTTAACAAAACAAATGTCCGAGTAAACAGCACTCAAACACCTCATGAGCTTTGGAGTGGTAAAACTCCTTCCGTGAAGCACTTCAAAATCTTTGGGAGAAAATGTTATATCAAGAATACTGATGAGCAACTTGGCAAACTTGAACCTAGAGCAGATGAGGGCATTCTTCTTGGTTATTCTCCACATAGCAAAGCATACAAGTGCTACAATAAAAGACTTGGCAGAATTGTTGACAGTATTGATATAGTGGTTGATGAGAAGGGATATATTCCTAGGCAAGTTCATCATGAAGACATTGAAGAAGATGAAGGTTACTCTCAAAGGCGAAATAATGAAGAAGAAGAACCTCAAGAAGAAGAAGAATCTCAAGAAGAACCAGAGGAGCAGACAAGA
This sequence comes from Pinus tabuliformis, assembly GCA_031772625.1. Taxonomy (NCBI): domain Eukaryota; kingdom Viridiplantae; phylum Streptophyta; class Pinopsida; order Pinales; family Pinaceae; genus Pinus; species Pinus tabuliformis. Next base: position 1,632,753,051 of record CM062818.1, on the reverse strand, counting down.
ACGGAAGAGAAGACTCCATCCAGATATGTCCAAAAGAATCATCCAGAAACTCAGATTGTGGGGCAGAAAGAAGCAGGAGTACAAACAAGAAGGACACTTGCAGAAGCTTCAAGCTACTTGGCACTACTCTCCTCCATTGAACCACAAAATGTGAAAGAGGCATGCAAAGATGAATGTTGGGTCAAAGCAATGGATGAAGAACTTGAGCAAATCGAAAAGAACAACACTTGGGAATTAGTTCCTAGACCAAAAGATAAGAATGTAATAGGAACAAAATGGGTCTTCAAGAATAAATTAAATGAAAATGGAGAAGTAATTAGAAACAAGGCCAGACTTGTTTGTAAAGGGTATGCACAGCAAGAAGGAATAGATTTTGAAGAGACCTTTGCTCCTGTGGCAAGACTAGAGGCCATCCGAATGTTCCTTGCTCTCTCAAGCTTTCAAAATTTCAAGGTATTTCAAATGGACGTGAAATCAGCCTTCCTGAATGGAGACTTAGAAGAAGAAGTATATATTGAGCAGCCAGATGGTTTCATTCTTGGGAATGACCCAAACCTTGTATGTAGATTGAAAAAGGCACTCTATGGACTCAAACAAGCTCCAAGAGCTTGGTACTATCGGTTGGACAAATATCTTCACCAACAAGGCTTTTCAAAAGGATCAGCAGATAGCAATCTCTATATAAAAGTTGAAAATAACAAATTGCTAATTCTTGTTGTTTATGTAGATGATATTATTTTTGGCAGCAATGAAGAGACCATGAGTCAAAACTTTGCCTTGGTTATGCAGAAAGAATTCGAAATGTCACTTCTTGGAGAATTGACATATTTTCTTGGATTGCAAATCCAACAAAATGAAGGAGGTATCTTCTTGTCTCAAACCAAATACCTCAAGCAGATCTTGAAGAAGTATGGCATGGAAGAGTCAAAGCCAGTATGTACACCCATGGTTACAGGATGCAGCCTCAGTGCAAATGATGAATCAGCAGCAGTTCACCAACCCACTTATAGATCCATGATTGGGAGTTTGCTTTATTTGACAGGTACTCGACCAGATATTACACATGCAGTAGGAATGGTTGGAAGATTTCAAGCCAACCCAAAGGAAACTCATCTTCAGGCAGTCAAAAGAATCTTCAAATATCTTCAAGGGACCCAAAACTATGGCTTATGGTATCCTAGAAATACAAATCTCACTCTTCATGCTTACACAGATGCAGATTGGGCTGGAAGTGTGGATGATAGGAAAAGCACAAGTGGAGGTGCTTTCTTCATGGGTCCCAGATTAGTATCTTGGTTCAGCAAGAAACAAAGTTCGATTGCCTTATCTACAGCTGAAGCAGAATATGTGGCTGCAGCATCTTGTTGCACACAACTTCTTTGGATGATGCAGACCTTGCAGGACTTTCAAATCACTTGCACTCCACCTGTCTCTATCTTATGTGATAATACAAGTGCAATCAGCATTTCAAAGAATCCAGTCATGCACTCAAAGACCAAGCACATACCAATCAAGTACCATTTTCTTCGGGAACAAGTGCTTGAGCAGAAGGTCAAGTTGGAGTATGTTCCTTCTAAGGAGCAAGTTGCTGATATTCTCACAAAACCACTGCCCAGGGAAACTTTTGAATATCTCAGACAAAAGCTGGGAGTAGTTGATGCTTCATCCTGTTATTGAAGTTTGTTTGTTCTACAGAAAAGTTGGTATACGCAGGTTACGGAAGGGATATGCGCGTATACACGCGGTTTCATGATGGGTAAGTCGCGTATATGTTGGACGCTTGTTGCAGAAAGTATATCCGCGTACATACGCTGTTTTATACAGGAAAAATCGCGTATATGAAGTTCTGAACAGCAAGGGAAAACTCTGAAGTTCTGAACAGCAAGGGAAAACTCTGGAGTTCTGAACAGCAATGGGAATGTCAGAATTCTTCAGGCACAGTTTCAGGGAGTACAACAGGCACAGGTTCAGGGGAGCAGCTCAAAAGTCTCATAAAGCATTGTTGGCATTCAGATGTTTTGGTTGATTGGTTTCAGGAGAAGGAGCTCAGAAAGAAATTCTGGTTGCTGATCTAACAAGATGTTTATCAGATGCTGCTAGTGTCTTTCCTAAGTCTTGGTCTAGATCTGTTGTCTCTATGTCATGTATCTCTCTTGTCATATCTCTTTTATGGTGTCAAGGTCATGTAACGGCCTATGTTGGTTTCCCCACTATGCCTGGGATGAATGCTGTAATATAATTGGTTGTTTCTGATATGTCCCCTCTTGGTAGGGAGTATGGATGTATGTATTGAGTCTTTTGGTGATAGGAAGGTCCCTTATGGTGTATAAATCTTGGTTCTTGTTGAAGAACATCTTTTTCAGATCTGGCCTACTGTCAGGGGGAGCACGAGTCAGCACAGCCAAGCAGAGCTATCAGCATGTACTCAGGGGGAGCACAGCCCTTTGCTCTTGATGTCAAAGGGGGAGAGTGACTTGGTGTGGTGGTTGCCATCAAGTCCAAAGGGGGAGATTGTTGGCATTATGATTCAAGTGTTGTCCTTGATGGCAACTCACTCGGAGGATGGTACAGGTGCTCAGAGGTTGGTACAAGTGATGGCATCTTAATCAGAAGACAGATCTCAGTACAGCATGCCAAGGAAGCTCATACACGCCGTTTCGTTAAGCCCAAGTCGCGTGTACACGCTAGTTCGATTCATAAAAAGCGCGTGTATGTGGAAAGGTTCCTTTGGTCCATGGTGGTTAGTCCTTGGAAGTTGTGCCTATGATTTCGGACCATTGTGTCTCGACGGGCGTGTCGATCCCTAGTTTTGAAGTTGATGGTATTGTGTTACTATGGTTTTGGCTCTTGGTATTGAGCTAGGCCTAAGACTATATAAGGAGAAGAAGATCATTAGGCAATATCATCTTTTGACAAGGGCTTGAATATCTAAGAGTGAAAGAGATCTGATTTGCAGGTGCTGGGTGGCTTGATCTAAGCCAAGGAGAGATCACATTGGTTGATGGAAGACTAGATCTAAGGATAGATCGGGATCTAATGGTTTGAAATGCACTATCATGATATGGTTGATTATGCTTATTTCTAGATCTGGATATTGTCGCAATGCTATGTTCTGGGTCTAACTAATGTCTGGTACAGCTGCAAATTGAGAAAGTTTATTTTTAGATCTGTACGCAGGTTGGCTTCGGTAAAAGAGCGTGTATACGCGGGTTTGGCTCCTTGAAGTAGCGTATATCTTTTGAAGCTTGTTTTTGGGTTTACAGTGGGGTCTGACAGTTATTGCAGAGTTCTGTAGTCTGCTCTGTGTTCTGATAACTGGTGATTGACAGGGTTCAGTGGTTCAGTGATTCAGAGTTTGGTTGTTTTATGCTTCAATGATCTGTTGTGGAAATTGAATGAATTGTGGTCTTCAGATTGTAATGTTGTGCTTCAGGAATATTCAAGTCTGAAAATGTATGAAAGGTGATACCTGAAGAAAAGAAGATTGTAGGTCAGCACCTATGTACTAGTATCTTGGCTAGTACAAGAACAAAGGGGGTTGGAGCTCCCTTCCAAGGAAGTTTGGAGAACGAGAGAAGGTTGTAGCCTTCTGCAGGTTGTAGCCTGCGTACTGGTATAAGGCTGCACCAGTACAAAAGATTGTAAACTGAAGTTTCTTAAAGAAAGATAGAGATAACTTGCAGCAGGTGGTTTTCACCCACATTGGGTTTCCACCTTATATCTTGGTGTTCATGTGTGTGGCTTTTGATCCGTTCTGTTATACTGCATCTGCTTACTGTTAATGTGCTGAATAATGTCCTGATGAACTTAACTGAAGAATAAGCTAACTAAGTTATGAGTTTTCTGCTTATACGCTGTTTTATTTAGTCACAGTAGCGTGTACACGCTGTTTTACTTAACTGAAGTAGCGTATATGTTTCTGAGCATTGAAAAGGTTTGATTGATCTGATAATACTGATTCACCCCCCCTCTCAGTATTATTTCCAACACAACCATCCTTCAACATCCTTAATTCACTGCCACATCACCAAAAGAAATTAGTTTGCATACTTGATTTTGCATGAAAAGACAAAAAAAAAACAGATTTATTTCAGTCCCTTTACTTGCACATTAGTGATGTTTGATGCTTTTTACTTCTATTCTTAGATAGCATCATTTGTTTCATGTTAATTTAGCATTATTGCAAAGCATAGTTTCTTGGTAGTTAATTAGGACATAGTGTGATTTAGCATTGAATTTCGGTCTTTTTCACTATTGTAGTAGAGCAGCTCTCCCTTAGAGTAGATTTCCCTTTCTTCCTTCAAGAAACCAAGCTTCTTATGACTCCATAGAAGTCTGGCTTGAAAATCCTAGTGGTCTCTCGCCTGCTGAACAGTGACAAAAGGCAAAACCATCACTTTTACTTGTGTATACAGCACTGCCACCTCCAAGTTTGTACAAACCCCAGGTTGATAAAGTAAAGCTGGTAACCCAGGAGTTGTAGCTTTCTTGCTGCAATATTAGTGCTCATCACTTTTTGGTGCCATTTCCAGGGAGGTGTCTGAGTAATATGTGATTACTGCTTCTTTCTTCTATTTCTTGTCTCTAATATTTTTCCATTAGTTTATTTCTGCAAAAGTAATTTAGTTGCTTCCTTTTTCATTTTACATTTTCTGCTTTCCTTTCCATTTTGCAAGCAAGATTTCAATTCAGCAAGTATTTTTTCCATTCAGTCAGTAGCTTTCATTTAATCATCAATTTCAATTCTGGAAAGTACTTACCAAGTTTGAAAAAAGCACAAAACCAAACCAAATATATTTCCTTTCATGCCTTGTAGGAATAGGGATAATTTAGGGAAATTTTTGCCAAATACCCCCACTGCATCAAACATCCAACCTTCCATCTTCTTCGGTGGTTGTGAACTGGAGGAACCCTTAGGTGAGAAACCTCACATATTTGAAGAACCTAAAAGGGAAGAAGAAGAAGAAGAACCCATTCCTACTGAACCAATGGCTAAAAACAGAAATGACAGAGGGAATAGAGAGAGAGTTGAGGGTGAATTCCCCATCAAGGAGACCAATGGGGACACTAAGATGAAAAATATAAGCCGTTCTGACCTACCTCATTTCCATTGCTTGACTACACAAGATCCCAACACTTACCTATTTGAGTTTGTTGTTATATGCCGAACCCATGACTATACAAATGATGAGCAGAAGTTAAAACTATTTCCATCTACCCTCAAGGATGCAACATTGCACTGGTTCATGGGTTTACCTGGAGATAGCATCAAAACTTGGGCTCAGATGTAGAAAACCTTTAACAACAAGTATTGAGACTACTATAAGTCAAAGGATACTAAAGAGGAAATTTTAGGATGACCATAGGCAATGATGAGTCCTTGCAGGATTATGAAGAAAGATTCCAGCTTAGTTACAAAAGGGCCAGGTTTACACTTGACCCTAAGTCACTAAAGTTGGTCCTACTTAGGGGAGTAAGGGAAGATCTTCTGGATACCCTACACTTGTTAGTAGGAGGAGATATCTACCAATGACCCTATGAGGATATCAAGACTGTCTTTAGAAACCATTCAAAGGAAGCTAGGAAAAAGGGTAGGCATAGTCAACCTATGGTCAGTACATCCTCTTCCAACTCATCCATGAAGGGTGAAATTGGAAGCATGCTGGAAGATTTCAAGAGTGATATACTGAAAACCCTTTCCTTACAAATGGAAACTATACACATTAAGAGAAAGCAGTAGGAAGCAGAGAGAGCCTTGGCCATTTTCTATCCTAGATGCACCAGTAGGCACCCTAGGAATGAATGTCCATTGAATTCTATTGAAATTTGCTCAGTATGTGAAGAACACCACTCCATAGACAAGTTCCCTTCTTTGCCTGGACTCAAAGTTGTATATCAAGGAGCTGAAGGGGTCATTGATCAGCTCTGCTACATAAACCAAAGGAGACCTCATGGGCATAGACCTTACCAGCAGGGAATGCAAGGTTCATCCCATGCATATTACAACCCCAACCAGACCACATCCATACCTTCTTAGGGACCCCCTACTCATCCTTCTTGGTCTACACCTCCTCCTTAGTCCTTTGCATCTCAGTATCACACCCAACCAACTGGCTAGTCATTTCAACCATATGCTTCGCCATAACCTCAGTGGAATGCACCACCCCAGGGTGGAGGCCCCAATACAACAATGTTCCAGCTTTATTGCCTCCACCACCTACCCAACCACAACTGTTACACTCTACTCCACCCAAGCAACCTCAGATGCCTGCCCAACCAAATCCAAACCCAAACAACAGAGAGGCTCAACAAGTATACAGTGGGGGGACATCATATCTAGCTTATGCTATGAAAATACAGGAGATTAACCTAAGATCTGGGAGAGTTCTCCCAAATAACCAACCTCCACCTCCACCTAGGGAGGTTGAGAAAGAAAGAGAGGAAAGAATTCTTAAAGTAAATCCACCCTTTCCTGAGAGATTAACCCAACCACTCCAGCCTACCCCATAAGAGACTGAACTTCTGGGAGAATTGAAAAATCTATGTGTAAATATTCCACTTCTCCAAGCAATAGAAGATGTGTCTATTTATAATAAGTTGATTAAGGAGAAGTGCTTCAAGCATCCAAGGAGGTGAAGAAGAGATGCCCCTACCATTAATGTCATTGGACAGTTATCCGACTTAGTTCTGGGGTAGGTAATCTATCCAAAGTATTTGGACCCTGGAAGCCCAGTAGTAGATGTGCACATCAATGAAACCATTGTCCCACACACTTTGATCGATCTTGGGGCTGCCATTAATGTGATGACCAAGGGCACTAGGCTCAAGCTCAACCTCCAAGGTTCATTGAGGAAGACCACAACAGTTCTGCAACTTGCAGACCGCTCCACAGTGACCCCTGAGAGGATTGTGGAGGATGTGATGGTGTCCATTGACTCTTGGGAGTACCCTGCATATTTTCTAGTTCTCCAGCCTAAGGCTAAGCTTACTGGTTACCCTCTCATCCTTGGGAGACCCTGCTTGGCCATTGTCGATGCTTACATCAGCTGCAGAGATGGGAATATGACCATAAAGAATGGGCATATGTCCAAGCAGTTAGTCCTATACCCTCCTGCTCAGCCATCTCTAGAGCATGATTTACCTTTATGGCTGGAGAAGGAGGAAGAAGATGAATTTTATTCCGCCCAACTTTATACTTTAGAAACAACCATGGGAGGAGGACAGCAGGATGAAGATGATTTGATTGAACACCTACTCCAAAGTCCAACTCCCAGTACATTGTCCTTAGAAGATGTAGTAAAGGAAACCCAGAACAATCATCCAATTGACCTATGCTTGGCCGATTCCAACCCTCTCCGTGTCAAAACCATAGAATTCGGCCCTGAGAGAACCTTGAAAATCAATCCATCTCTTTCTAATCTCCAAGAAGAGAAGTTATGCAACATACTAAAGGAACATCTAGATGCCTTCACTTGGAGTTACAAAGAAATGAAGGGAGTGCACCCCTCAGTGTGTACTCACCACATATACATCGAAGAAGGTAGCAAGCCAGTCCAACAACCCCAAAGGAGGATGTATCCATCTCTTAAAGCTATAGTCAAAGAAGAAATGCAAAAACTACTTGATGCAGGATTCATTTACCCTATCTCCGACAGTGAGTGGCTCTCTCCTTTGGTGTTAGTTCCAAAGATAAATGGCAAGTGGAGGATTTTTATCGATTACAGGGAGTTGAACAAAGCCACAAAGAAGGACCATTTTCATCTACCTCTCATTGACCAAGTTTTAATGGCCTAGCAGGGAAACAGTTTTCCTCTTTCCTAGATGGATTCAGTGGGTACAACCAAATCCAGATCACCCCAAAAGATGAGGATAAAACCACCTTCACTTGTCCTTGGGGTACTTTTTCCTATAGGATCCTTCCTTTTGGCCTATGCAATGCTTCTACCACTTTCCAAAGAGCAGTCCCGAGTATTTTTTCTGAGTTAGTCCATGATGCGTAGAAATTTATATGGATGATTTTACACCTTATGGATGTGATTTTGAAGAGGCTCTGTCCAACCTAGGCAAAGTACTGCACAAATGCATTGAAATGAACCTGTCTCTTAGTCCCAAAAAATGTGAATTCTTGATGACTGCAGGGACCATGCTAGGTCATTCAATATCTCAACAAGGACTGCAGGTGGACCCAAACAAAATAGCTATCATCCAAAGGGTCCCACCTCCTCAAAAGCAGAGAGATTTCAAAATTTTCCTAGGGTTAGCTGGATACTACTGAAGGTTCATAAAGGACTTCAGCAAGTTGGCCTCTCCTTTATTTGGTTTGTTGGCCAAGGACTCTGAGTTTATATGGTCAAAAAGCTGTCAAGAGGCCTTAGACACCCTAAAGAACAAGTTAACTACTACACCAATTCTCTGAGGCCCAAATTGGGCCCTTCCTTTTTATATTCATGTTGATGCCTCACACAAAGCCATAGGAGTAGCCCTAGGTCAGATAGATGAAAAATTTCCTTATGCTATCTACTTTATCAGTAAGAATCTGTCAAAGGCTAAACTGAACTACACAGTGACCAAAAAGGAACTCTTGGCTATTGTGCATTCATTGAAAAAATTTAGGCATTATATTATAGGCTATTAAACATTTGTACATACTGACCATGCTGCAATCACATATTTAATGAATAACCCAGATGTGAATGCTCAGATTATAAGATGGTTACTTTTATTACAGCAGTTTGATCTAACTATTTTTTATAAGCCTGGTAAGGAAAATGTTGTTGTAGAATTTTTGTCCAGATTATATTTTCCTGCAGGTGAAGAAGGAATGGTTGATGACTAGTTACCAGATGGTCACTTATTTTCTATTTCAGTTCTCTCTCCATGGTTTGTTGATATAGCAAACTATTTTGTATCTACACAATATCCACCAAACTTTTCCTCCAAAGAGAAAAGCAAGATAGTAAGGAAGAGCACCCCCTTCACTTGGATTGGGGGAAATCTATTCAAACTTGGCCTAGATAAAATCTTGAGATGGTGTGTCAGGGAGGAGGAATTCTTTGACATCCTTCTGACCTGTCATAATGGGCCTTGTGGAGGTCACTTTGCAGCAAAGAGGAAAACATTCAAAGTGTTGCAAGCAGGCTATTATTGGCCCATTCTTCATCAGGATATGAAAAGATATACTATTCAATGTGATCGGTGCCAAAGGATGGGAAGGCCTACCCCAAGAGATGAAATTCCTATCTGGCCTCAAGTAACTTTTGAGATATTTGACAAGTGGGACATGGACTTCATTGAACCTATTGACCCTCCTTCTAAGCAAAAATAGTACATCATTATGTACACTAACTATCTGACAAAGTGGGTTGAAACCAAGGCAATTAAGGCAGCAACAAAAGAGAAGGTAGTTGATTTCCTAAGGGAAAATGTATTTTACAAGTTTGGGTACCCTAGAGAGCTGGTCACAAACCAAGGCAGCCAGTTTACCTCCAACATGATTGAATACTTGCTCAGCTAGCACAAGATGAAGCACAGAACTGCCACTCCCTATCATCCACAAGCTAATGGGCAAGTGGAGGCGACTAATAGAGTGTTGGAGGGAATCTTGACCTAAGTGGTAAGCAACAACAGGAAAGATTGGGTAGATAGACTAGTTGAGGCCACCTAAGCCTATAATACCACCTGGAAGACCACCACTGGATTCACACCCTATGAGCTGGTCTATGGGAAAAAGGCCCTGTTGTCCATTGAATTTGAGTATAACACATTAAGGATGGCAGACCAACTAGACCTAGAGCTCAGCAGTGCACAAAAAGAGAGATTTCTCCAGTTGAATGGTTTAGCTGAGTTCAGAATGCAAGTCGTCCTACATACATAGGTAATTAAACTTCAAAGGAAGATCTGGCATGATAAGAACATCAAGGAAAAGCAATTTCAAGAAGGTGATTTGGCTTTGTTATATGATTCCAGGTATAAGGACTTCAAGGGCAAGTTAAGGACAAGATGGCTAGGACCTTATGTTGTATAAAGATGCCATGATAATGGTTCAATACAGATCAGAACCATATATGAAGAGACCATTCCTTTACTTGTTAATGGATACCGATAGAAAATTTACAAGAGACCATTGTCAAAACAAGAATTCATTGATGGTATCAATAAAAAAGTGATGGTAGTGGATCAAGTTTCATCTCTTGCCTCATCAAATCACTAAGAGAAAAAAATTAATTAATTAATTAAAAAAGAAGAATAAGGACTTAGGTGAAAACCTCCATCAAGTGCCTGAGTCCACTATTGGGTTGAAAACCTCTTGGGGCAACCCAATGGTGTCAATAAAAAGAAAATGAGAATAAAAAGATCCCTGGGTGAAAACCCTCTTGAGGCGCCCAAGGCAGACAGCTAGGATGAAAACCTCTCAGAGGCAGCCTAGTTGTTTTCAAAAAACAAAAGAAAAGGAAAAAGAGAAAAAATCATGAAAATTTCTATTTGCAAGTCAGTAAGAAGGATGATCAGAGAACAAAGGAGTATCAAAAAGAGACCTATTTCACTCACATTTTTATTTTTCAACTCATTGTCATTCATCACTCCACCATTTCTTTCATTTTTTTCACTCCTTTTCTTTAGTTTACAAGGGGACTGTGTTTTCTATAGGATCCCCTGTAAACCTACAAGATCCCCTGAAAACCTACAGGATCATAGTGACCCAGAAATCCTACAGGAAGTGACCCTAGGGAAAAAAAATGACCTGCTATGTCAATAAAATAGCACCCCTACATCATCATTCCATTACCATACCTATGTCCACCTTCATCACCCCTGCATTCACCCTTTAAAAAAAAATCAGTTCCAAAAAAAAAAAAAAAAATCACAGTCTTCAAAAAAAGAAGGCAACAAAGAGCAATAAGTAGCATCACCTGAGTATTCCTCACTCTCCACACTCCTAGTCTCCCTCTCCATCGATGTCACCACCCTCAAAATCCTAGTAGAATGTATGATTAAGAGTTTTGAGGGAGAAGTAGCTACAGGACATCCTGTAGCAAATCATGTAGCAGCTTATCCCACATAATACAAATCATAAGAACATCAAGCTTCCAACATGATGATCCAAGAGGAGAAGGGAATCCAAAGTAGCAGCAGCACCATCATCCTCAACACCAAGTACCTACATAACAAAGGAATCATTAGAGAACAACAAAAAAGGGAAGAAGAATAACATGCAGCCAATACACATAGCAAGCACCTCCAATGTTCAACAACTCTAGCAAGGTATTAGCACCATAGGTAAGTATCCCGCTCACTCTCTCATGTGGATAATGTAGTCAAAATATGTAAAGGTTATGAGTAAGTTGGTTTATAAGTGAAAGGTGGCCAGTTAACTTGGCCACCTTCAATCAGTCAACAAAGACAAAACAGTTTGTCCTCTCACACGTGGTAGCAGTCAACTCAAAAACAAAAAGAAGAAGGAAAAAATCAGTTAAGGCTATGGATGCATGAAGTGGGAGTTTATTACGAGGGGTGGGGAATGATGAAGTGGTAGTGGGGACCAACAGTCCAAAAATGGAAATTGTACCTCAATTGCCAGCACACCACCTAACCCCAAATGACCATAAGAGGAAATAATCGTCGACCCCATGCATTCATGCATTCATTTCCTTGAGGCTCGCTCTAACAAGTCACTCTCATACCCAAGAAACCTACAAAAAGGAAAACTCCATTATTTTTCTGCACAAAAATTCCTAGAGGATTGCACAGGAAATCCTACAGGATTACACACAAGATACACAAAGACAGTCGACAAGATTGGCCGAGAGGAGTTCCAGAGGGGAAAACATGGGGGTTGGCCACAACAAACACTATGAAGAGGAAGGCTTTGTAATTACATCCCAGTTGTGCAATAGAATTGTCCACACAGTCATTTCAGTTTTTTTACTTCTGCATTTGAAAATTGTATCAAACATATCATCTCCAAGATTTCACCAACCAAAATGACAAGAGGTTTTAATAGAAGGAAGCCCATTAACACTATGAGAATCCAACAACACCCTCAGGTGCTAGAAATCTTCACAAGGCATAATTCGATGGGGTATTTCGAAAAATTAAGGGGGTATGATGATGAGGTGGCCTGAGATTTTTCTCTCTCCCTCATTCCAATTACCAAAGTCCATGCCACTTTTGTGGTAATAGGCCTCTCCATATAGCTCACCCCTGAACTCATCGGTAGAGTTACCACACTTCCCCTAGGAGTACCATGGAGGAAGGAAGACAAAGGAGATAGCCAGATTTCCAAAAGGAAATTCTTTTTAGAAGGTGAGGAACCCATTGCGAACAAGAATGGAATAAGCAGAGCAAGTCTGTCATATCCCTGGCATGATGTGAGATACCAACTTATCAAATACATATCATGTGAGTTTAGGTACAGTGTGGTCTATGGCTATCATTTTAGGCTTCTTGAAGAGTTGAGGTTTGGAGCAGAAACACCCCCTCACCACAGGCTCAACATACCATACTTCCTAGTGCAATCACCGATAGACACAAGCATTAAGGTGTAAGATGGAAATTTCAATAGTCAACTCACCATGGGTAAATTAGAATCCTTATAGAAGATTCCCTCCAAAACCTCAAAATTTCTATACAATGGTCAGTTTTCAGAGACATGCAAGTAGAGGAGGAAATCAAAGCTCTCACATATGATGTTAGTCCTATTGTTAGTGGAAAGGATGAGGAAGAGACTAAAGCAAAGGAAGAAGAAGTAGAGCAGGAAGAAGAAGAAGTAGAAGGAGATGAAGATGAGATGGATGAAGAAGAAGATGAAACAAAAGAAAATGAGGAAGATGAAGAAGAAGAGGAGAAAGAGAAGGAGGATGATGAAGAAACAGAGGAGGATGTTAAAAAGGAAATTGATAAAGAAGATGAGGATCTACAAGAGGAAGAAGAAAGGAAATACATAGGTGAAGAAAGAAATGGGAAAGAGGGGGCAGAAGACAAGGAGGAGTCACCTAGGGTGTCTCCAGAACCCACTGAGAGAGAGGCACTAGCTTCCCTCACTTCTCTTAGCACCCCCATCAAGCAAAAAGGAAAAAGATAGAGGTAGAGCCCCTTATATTTCAGGACAAGGAAAAGCACAAGAATAAGGTAGGGGAAACCCCAAACACCAACCAAAATTCCCATTGTGATTGAGGACTCACCTAAACAATAGGAGAAAATTCCTTATCCTAAGTCTCCTATCACCTATGTGAGAAGGCCTATGAATAGATCCACCTCCTCCGAGCGAAAAGCAATCCTACATGATACATAATAGGATCTACAGGGAGCTGAAGCAGTCCTACAGGATACTCTGTTGAACCTACAGGAGACACAAAAAATGAAAAAGGAGGGATGCCAACAACAAGAAAATAAAGAAAAGGACCTGAGTTAAAGGATCCTATGCCCCAACCTAACCCTAACTCCTATACAAGTTTATTGAAGGAGGCAAGGAAGGAGGCAAGATCATTCCTCAAAAAATTATTATTCCACTATGCTTTAAGCTCGAGAAGGAGAGAGCCAGAACTCCTCGATGGATGCAAATTTCCAAATCCAAGGTGGTGGAAGACATTGGGCACATGGAGGGGGATAAGCTCAAGGAGATGGGTAGCGAGCTAAGTAGCTTGAGAGATAGAGAAGCCATAATGAAGAATCAACTAGAAATAGAAAATGCATGGTTAAGAGGATAGCTGCAAGAAAGAGAGAATCAATTGGAATGTATGGCCAATATCTCTTTGGAAGCAATCGAGTGTAGGATTCAAACTAAATCCTATGCCCTATACCTCAAGTAACAGTAGTCGCAGTTCTAGATTAAGACCCTACCATAGAAAGGCACTATGCCATTTTAGGACTACATGCAGTTCATTGATCTTTGTGATCAGAGCACACTAGAAGATAGGGCCAAGATGTCTGAGTTTTATTTGCATAACATGGCCTTAACAAACATGAATGTATGGGACCCTAATGCCAAGCTAGGAGATTTACAGTTGATGGCTTTTGCATCATGGATGAACCATGAGGAATCAAGGGCTACAGAGATGAAGAAGATATTGGCAAGAGAAAAAATTGAACCTCTTATGATCAGAGCTGAACAGTTAGATCCAATGGCCCTCATTAGTACACATAATTTGATTTCAAATGACCCTCAGCTTGCACCCAGGTATCTTGCTACCCAAGAGAAATAAATTTCACATTTTGAGGACATGTTCATGTTGTTAGGGGATGATAGCATACATGTATGCCTGAGGAGATGGAAGACATTGCCATACAGCTTAAAGATAAGAGTGTACCACTCTCCTCAAAGATTGAGAGAAGCACTGAACAGGACACGCATGTACAAGAAATCTTGCAAAGGCTAAATGTCAATTAGATTGGCCTGAAACTTAGTCCACCACTACTCTTAAGAATGCTAGAATGAAGGAAGGAAGAAGAAGAAAAAAGGCAATGGGAGGAGGTAAAAAAGAAAGTAGGCTTCTATGAACAAGAAGAGGAAACCACAGCAGAGGCATGGGATGTCAGGGAGGCCATTAGAGCTATGAAGGATATGGATATTGATTGAGTTGCTCCGAGGATGAGCAACACTTTCAGTAGGGGGGTGATGATGAGCCTCATCATTTGGGTAACTATATGGGCCTTAATTCACCTCCTAGCCTAGTCAAACCAAATTTTCTCACAACTTATTACATGTTTTTTATTATATTTTGTTTATGAGATGAGTTAGAGTTGGATATTATGCCTAGTGGAATAATATGCATTGAATGTGGGACTGAAGGAGAAAATCAAGGAATTTTTGCAAATACTAAGGTTAAAACTTGAATGGGACAAGGGAGAGGGATTGTAGGAGGTAAATCCTCCTCATTTGCTTCTCCCCCATTTGAATATTCCTCCATCCATCACATCAAATCAGAGTGCAAGCAGCCAAGTCATGAGGATTAGAAGGTAGCCGAGCAAGTGAGAGACAAAGAGCTAGTTTATCTCGAGTCTAGGAGCTGAGCCACCCTAATTTTAAGGAATTCATTGGGGAATTCAGTTGTATAATTATAGATTCCTGAAGCCTCATTAGGATTCAAATTTTTGTTTAAAACTCTAAGTTATTTTTGAGCTCTGAACTTGTGGAAGTTGTATTGATGTAATTTTCTGTTTTGGTAATAACAATGAGTTTTGTTTTAAACCAGCACTGAGTTAACTCAAAGGGCTGAAGCTCTTGGGTTAGGGCCCAACCCTAACAGCCAAGGCTCCTCTTTCTTGTATCTGTATGTTTAGATTAGTCCCATAGCTTCATCGTTAATTTGTCTTTAGATGTATTTTCATTGCAAGTAGTGTAGATTGAATTGGTTGTTTATTAGTTTTCTTCCATTTGTTCCTTACTTCAAGAGTAGGTTAGTAGGGATAAAAGGAGCACCACAAGGCTATCAATAGTTTTATTGGCCTCATTTCCTCCCCTTGGGATCATGATTTGAGGAAGGGACGCTTATGCAGCCCCAAAACATAGATTTCTATTTCTTATATGAGCTTTAGAGTTTACTATATTTAAGTTAGCATTTGATCAGTTTTGCAAAGCAGGATTTCCTTGCCATATCTTCATCTTCATTCTTGCAATAGATCTCATCCATTCTTTCATTCCTTTCAACAATTTTCCTCATGCACAAGGTAGACAGTTAGTCATTAATTATGCTTTCTAGCTTATGAGAATGCTTCTTGTTTACATAGCTTTTTGGAAATTACACATGTTTTATGCAGAGCAGGTACTTTAGGAGTAGACAGAGACTTCATAACCAGCAACCACCCTCCACTTCATCCACCATAGTCATTCCTTGTTTTCACCATTGCCTTCACTAGTTTTCATTATTTTTCATAGAAATTCTTCCAAGCACATTGAGAAAATCCAACCATCTTCTATCCTTGTTGTTGACTTCTAAGTGATCCTAGACCTTTTATCACTCCATTCCACCCATAAACCACCTTCCCTAAGCCTTCCATCACCTCCAACACCTCCCATTTTTCTCTCGATTGTATCCTGTAGATTTACAGGGAATCTTGTAGGTTTCTAGTACATCCTGTAGGTTTTCCTGTAATGGCTTGTTTTGAGGTTGAATTGAGGGAAAACCTCTAGGAAGCCACCAAAGGTCACCCAAGGGTATCCCACCCCATCCAACCATATCATAACCCTTCCAGCCATCCTCCAACATCATTAATTCACCTACCACACCACCAAAAGAAATTAGATTGCATACTTGATTTTGCATGAAAAGACAAAAAGACAAAAACATATTTATTTCAGTCCCTTTACTTGCACATTAGTGATGTTTGATTATTTTTACTTCCCTGCTTAGATAGTAGCATTTGGTTCATGTTAATTTAGCATTATTCAAAGCATAGTTTCTTGGAAGTTAATTAGGAAATGGTGTGTTTTAGCATTGAATTTCGGTCTTCTTCATTATTACAGTAGAGTATATCTCCCTTAGAGTAGATTTCCATTTCTTCCATCAAGAAACCATGCTTCTTCTAACTCCATAGAAGTCTATCTTGAAAACTCCAGTGGTCTCTCGCCATCTGAATAGTGACAAAAGGCAGAACCATCACTTTTACTTGTGTATACAACACTGTCACCTACAAGTTTGTTCGAACCCCGAGTTTATAAAGTAAAGTTGGTAGCCCAGGAGTTGCAGCATTCTTGCTGCAATACTGGTGCTCATCAGTGTGGAAGGTCAAAATGGTTTTGTTTTATCGGTTCCACTTCTTTAACTGTACATGGGGAGTTGAGTCACATCATAGTAGCCTCTCATCACATATTTACCCTAGTGGACCGGTTAACTTGGGTTAATGTGGGAGGAGGGTTTTACACAAACATTCATAAATATTCTTTACAATGATAAATAAAAATACATCAAGTGATCCAATATACATTATGAATACCAACCATAGTGTTATAGACATATTTGGGCACTTCAACCCCAATCTTATATGTCGATAAACTAGGGCTTTTTAATCCCTAAAATTGTTGTTTCATACCCTAAAAGATCATGGTCAACTGATTACATCATTCCCCAAAAGTTCCACTTGAAAAACCATCCAGAACTGACCTGAATTGCACCATACTGAGAGCTCCACTGTTAGGGTGCCATTCATACTGACTTCTACACTAGCCAGGTGCGATGCATACTGATGAGGCCTTCTATGTGGTGCAATGAGCGAGAATGGACAAATGTCTGAGACAGTTTTCTAATTGGATGCTCATGGAATCTTCTAGAAACTTCTCATATGACACTTGTTTCTCTGAATTCACCCATAGATGAGTAAGAGATCCAAGAAATCTCCAAGTGGAACCAAAAACAACAGGTGGAATGACACTAATCAAAAACCTAGAGATGACTCACACCCTTGCAGACATCCATAAATGGATCCCTCATCTAAGAGATATGGGGGATAGAATTTTGTAATTTGTAAGGAAGTGCTGATAGTTTGTATCTGAGAAAGAGTATTGTATTGTTGGGTGATCTTGCTTTTCATGAGGTGAAGAGGACTTTGATGCTGGGAGGATGATGCTGGATCAAACAACTGGGTTGTAATTCTCCCTTCTATTTAATAAAGTTCTTTGAGTTTTCCTCCATACAATCGAGTATTTGTGAATGCCATTGTATGTTCATTGTATTTCTGATTCTACAATGCTTGTGAATAAGAGATCAAGATGCTTTGATGGTGTTTTGTTACTTTGTCTCTATAGGTATTCTCTAAGCAAGATAAGTAGGAGAGGAGTTGCAAGCTCTATCAAAGGGGAGGGAAATCAAGCAAGGAGTTAAGCGAAAGATCCAGGTTGGTTCCTTTGATTCTCTCTTATCTATCATACATAGAGGAAATCCCAAATTGCTTTGATTGTTTGTTTGCTAGGATAGCTGCCAATCCTAGAGGGCTAGCAGATCGAAAAGACACTAGTTTTCCCAGAAAAAAAATGGCGACTTCACTGGGGATCGAATAGATGTATGTTAGTTATTTTTGTTTGTTTTATAAACTATAGATGGAGCCTGAAGTTAGCCAGATATCCTTTGAACTGCTCTTGCTTTGCAATTGCATAGTAGATGAATGCTGCTTTAGTCAATCTCCGGTTTATTTTATGAATTGAACATCTGACTTACAAACATTCTAGATTCCCTTGTGGTAGCTCAGTAATCTACCAATATCATACCTCTGTACTTTGCTTTTTACTGTCTATCATAGCTCAGCTTAACTCACTGAAATCAGCTACAAATTTGAGCCAAAAACCATCTCAGTTGCGCTCCCTGGCCCATTGCACTGTCTGTCACTGTCTGCCAGTATGCATCGCTCCTCCCGAGTCTGAAAAGTGCAATGCATCCTTGTTTCTGTGAAGCCCAAGTGCAATGACTGACTGAGCCTATTTCCCTTCTTGAAATTTGGGGTTTTTGTCCTTGTTTTCAACTCTGTTTAGTTGTTTTTCTACTTATGAACAATACCTCATTACTGAAGCCTCCTTGCATCAGATAGATCAGCCTCCATTGATTAGGATTAGTAAATGTTTTTATGTATTTGTCCATCATTTACGATCCTTTGTCGAAAAGTTTCTTAAATCGAACTATCGTTTTGGTGCATAAAGTGTCGTAACTATCGTTTTGTGTCAAAAAGAGAAGTGTCATTGAGTCTTCCTTCCTTGGATAGTCGATTGAACATTTTTGTCATGTATTTGATTTGATTTGTTGATATTTGAAGTGTCGAAAGCATTTTCTATTCGAAATTAAAAAATGTCATTTAGTCTTCCTTTCTATTTTGAAAAAAGAAATTGTCGAAATGTTGCTTTGAGTAAAAATATTTCAGATCTTTACTACATTTAGTTTTCTTTTTTGGGCATTTTCACATTAAAGAGAATGAAAAACAAATACATGCATTGTCATTTGCATTTAGATTGTGTGTGGAAAATGATTTAGGAAAAGTGCATTTAGTGTGTGCTCTTTGCTCTTTGTTTGAAAGAAATCGTAATCTTCTTTCCTTAGTAGCTAGGATTTTCATTGATCAAAATAAACAACGATTGTTTATCATTGTAGACAACATATTTAGTAATTTTAAATCTACATCACACAGTGAACCATTGAAAGGCAAATTTTTAAATAAAATCAACTCTAAAATATTTCAATGAACTTAACAACGCTTTGGAACCTAACGCAACACATCTAGACATCTAGGCTACAGATGTGTTCCGGCGTCATAAAATCTAGTAACTATCGTTTTCATTAAAGGTTGGGTGATTCCTCCTCTTTGATACGGCAAGTGCTAGCACGAACTTGTGCTCCCTGTACCGTCACGTATATATTGGGAGACCACAGTAAGCTTATATCCTTTATCCATAGGAAGCCGTGTCTGCCACCCTATCGATCGCAATGCACTGAACATAGCACTCGGGAAGATTGACTACCATACATAAGCCCTTGGTAATTTCTCTTTAATTTATCACCAAGGTGTATTTTGCAGTTTTGCGATTGGTTTGGTAATCCCTCTGTCTAGATCTCCAGAGCAGTCACTTTCGTTCCTTTTCGACTCTTTAAAAGAAAAGGTCCATCTGAGCACTTGTCACTTCAGGCTCATTAAAAATCGAAGGGGACTAGAGTCATCTTTAGCTTTTTCTCGACTCTTAAAAATTGAAAAAGCAAAGTTGTGTCAAAGTGTCATTAAAATTTATTAATTTTGGAATAACATTATTTTCCCCTTAATTTTGAGTTGATCAAGTAATCCGCAATCGTGGAAGAAAGTCAATCAAAACCCCGTCGTTCATGGAGACTAGTGAGTCAACCATCTTTGACTCCAGAAACGAAGCCATTCCTGGAAAAACGGTCTCATTTAACTGAGTCCAATTCACCTAGTTTATTTGAAACTTGTGTTTCAACATCGTCAAAGACTACAGTTACTCCGATCATTTCTGGTACATCTGATTTTAGAGAAGAAGTTCCGCAGTTACAAGAGGACATTAGAATTGATCCTAGTGTAACAGTAGACACTTCTATACCTGAAACAACTCCATCTAGAGTTGATCCAGAAGCTGAAATTCACTTACCTGAACATCTGGAAGTTGAGTTTTAGAATTCAGAAGGTGTCACCCCTCCAGTATATGTCACTGCAGAAGCTATACCTTCTTCCACTCCAGAAATATTTTACATACCTGACAGTCTACCTCTTCCACCTGGTCTGATTGCTATAGAGGAGATAATATAGGATCCTCCATCTGATACCCCATTACATTTTGGGACTGAAATCCATTTGTATCCTTCTACTCCCGAGTTTGGTTCTTTTAATCATCCTTCATCGCAAGTTCCTATCGAATCACTAGAAAATCTTTTGGATAGGCTAAATATGTCTAAGCAACCATCAACATCTAGGACTGTGTCATCTGATACAACTATTTCCGGCTACCATTCCTACAATGTTCACTGGTATACCATCTATCCCACTAGTTATCAATCACTAGCTGGAGTCACTTAGGGATTGTTTCGACGAGATGGTCTGTTCCTATTTGTTCATCCGGAATCCCATCTAGTATTTCTTATGTTGAAACCCAGCAAATTGATCCTGCATGCCAATATCAATTTAGGCAGTCCATTCTTCAAAGACCAATATATCCTTTGAACACTGGACTGCCACCATATGGAGGGTAGTATGCTTTTTCATTGTTCCCTCCTGGAGAACAACCATATGAGAGTTTATAACAAAATTCAGGTCAAACTGGAATTACATCTAGCGGTTGGGTACTAATACTGCCTCAACAACTAAGGGTTGTATATTCAATGAAACCGACCCAACCTGTGTCGAATATTCCCACTACAACTGCTATTGTGACTGTGTTGCAAGTACAAGCACTACCTGTTGTATGTCAACCTCAAGTCTCTCAGGTTGCAATACAACAGCCTCTTGTCTCTACGGCTCAATCAACACCTTAGGTTAGTGCTTCCTTACTTGGAACGACTCAAGCTCAAATGGGTATAATCACTCCGCATCTTGGTCAATCTTCTAGTATTTGTCAATAGAAAATGGTCTAGAAACCATGGCTGGTACAATACCAACAACCGTAATTCCAGCAAACCTACTGAGGACCTGAGCAACAAGGCTTTGTAGGTAATGGACAACCGCATTTTCAAAACGGTTATAATCAGCCATACTATAATGGTTATGTCCAGCAACCTTATCAAAGTTACCAGTATCAGATACATTATGCTGGTATGCAAAGACCTACTGCTCAAGCGATTCCATCTTATCTTGGGTATGCTTTGCCTAACCTGAATCAACAGTTGCCTTTTGTAGCGACTCTAGAATTACTGGATTTGAACCGGCTGACTAATGATCCAATTGCATACACCCATTGGTGGCCAGCTATTCCTCATAAACTTCCCTCTGATATTCTTAAATTCAATGGAAATCCAGGTGAAGATCCATCGAATCACATAATGACTTTTCATTTGTGGTGTTCATCTAACACCCTGAATGATGATTCGATTAGGCTTCGCCTTTTCCAAATAACGCTTACTGGTCCGGCAGCAAAATGGTATATTGAATTTCCTAGAGCTTCATTCGATAAGTTCAACACCCTTGCCACAATGTTTCTAACCCACTTTTAGTTACCCATAAGGTACGAAACAGGAACAGAACTCCTTACAAATTTTAAATAGACCACGGCCACTCACATATCCGATCATATTCATGAATGGCGGCGTCGTTGTCGAATGGTAAAGACATATGTTCCTGATTAGCTTTTAGCTGAGTGGTTTATTAAGTCCTTATTGCCTTTGATAACTGAGGACGTGGCAAAAGGAGGAGTTGTCACTAAAGAGCAAGTCATTGCTCATGCCCAATAATTAGACTTGATCTATACTCAGTCTGTCACACTCTACGAAAAAATTCCTTAGGCTCCTAGACCAGAATTTTCCATTCCACCCCCTCCTAAATCAAACAAGGACTCTCACGTCGGTGATGGTGTGATCGGTACCACAAGCACGAAAACCGCAAAGGCTCCATCTAAAAAAGCCCTTGCAGTTTCTAGTCAAAAAGAAAATGACAAACCTCTTTCCTCAGAGATTAATGTCGTGTCATCTAACAAGGGAAAGAATCCAAAGCAACCAGGGGGCAAGAAGAAAGGGAAAAATAATAAGAAGAAACAGGAAAATTCACCTCCTGAAAAATCTTCTGAGAACCCTACTGGGCAAAAGAAACCTCGTCAACCATGTTACATATGTAACGAGGACCATTGGATGAAGAATTGTCCACATCGAGCTGAGGTTATGAAACTTTTAAAGACTTCAAGTACCTCAGCGGTGTTGACTGATCCGTTTCTGACCCCAAAAACCGATCTGGTTGCTATCGATCATGCTTCTCCATCCCAAGTACAAAATGATGCTTTGATATGGACAAGGAATAAAGATTATGGGAATCCACCGTCGTCGAACAACAAGGCTACAGATCAACCCAATAGTTCGACAACGACTTCACCTGAAGTTGTTCCGCCCATCATTCCTGAATTAACTATAAAGCCGCTAAAGGGAGTAGTACATAAATCGAAATTTAATCCTCGTGCTCGAGCTGCATAAAATTATAATATAGCGGAGGATCTGGCATAATCGCCATCCGCTATGTCAACACTTGAAGTCCTGCAAAATTGACCCTCCCAAAAGCAGGCTTTGTTATCAGCAATATGTGGGATTGACCCATTGGATTCCAATCTTGTGGCGTTTAACCATAAAGGATATACACCTCAGTTACCAGCCCAACTTGCTTCATTATACAGGTAAAAGCCCTCAATAAAACTGTTCATCGAACAACCATTGATGAGGGGGCATCTACCTGTATTATGTCAATGAGTTGCTGGAAAACTTTAGGTTCTGTTGTGGCCACCAAAAACCCCCCTCCTTATTTAGTATTAGCAATAACACTAGGTAAGTGGGGACCCTTAGTAAAAAATTCAATTGAAACTCATGTATTATACTCCTTAAGAAAATATCGCATCGCGCGAAGAAGATAAGACATTTCCTTGTGAGTAAATGATAAATTGCGAGAAGTGCGACGCAAAATCCATCGCATCGCATGCATTAAGAAACGCTCATAAACGAAAACTTTAAGAAATCGCCGATGGCCGATATGCGACATCGCATATCGCAACATCGCAAAAACAACACATAACTATTTAACAAATTGTAACAATCTGCGATCCTGCGATACTGCGATCGGCGATCTTGCGATCGCGCGAAACAGCAATCTGCAATTCTGCGATAAACGTGATCGGTCAACCCTGCGATAACACATCTTGATGAAAATGCGATAATGCGATAACGCGATGATGCGATGCTGCGATGCGAATCGCAGAGATCGTCCATCGCAAATTTTCCCCGGCTCAACATTCAAGAAAAATTGAATACGCGCGTTAATGAAAATTAATGAATGTACGCCAAGTGTTAATGAAAGACAGTTTTGTGTTTTTCGAAGAGTTAGTTCACATTAGGTGGCATGTTTTTGTACATCCGTAGAGCTCAGAGCTTTCTTGTCAATTTTTATTATCATTACTCTCTCCTTATGTGTGAACTGCAGGAATGAAAAACAGAAACAATATGAAGCAATGTGCAGGGAGCGATTAAGGAAAAAGGTAAAGCTCCAATTCTTGGAAGTAGAGAAGAAATGCCCTCATGAACGGATACCGCATGCAACAGAGCCGCAAATTCCAGAGCACTGCTGAGCTATCCATTACAGATCTATCAGTCAGAGCCATGGTTCAATGAATAGTTGAACAATGCTGATATCAACAGGAGATTTAACGCTCAAGGTTAGAAGCTCACGAAAGTAGTATGTTTGCAAAATTTTAAAGCTTATACCCAGTGAAGGAAAGGCGCTAAAGGCGAAAAACGCACCAGAAAGGCCCGGATCAAAGAACGGAGGCAGTTTTTGATGCGCGATTATCACGCATCGCTGAGAAAATTGCTCAAAAAGCAAAGTCCCTAACTGCTCAGTCATTCATAAGCCCGGAAGCGCAAGAAAGCAAAGGCAGAGGCAATTTGAGGGTTAACCAAGTGGAATTTGGGTTATTACTGAGCATACACAGTAAATCCACATAGCCAGAGATGATTCTCAAGTATATCTGCTATTTTGCTGGAAAAAATGGTGCCAACGCTTGCCATTTCTATTTGCTTAGCTCAACCAAAAGCGGAAGATAGTCAGCTGACTCTACCCAGGAAAATATTGAATGCTCGCAACATTAAGGAGCAAATGCAGAAATAGTTAGATATTAGATTTAATTTTTAGAAATAATTTCGCTTAGAAAAAGGGCGGTCATTTAAACTGTATCCTGAATCTGTGTAATTAAGTTATTTAGTTAGTAGTATTTAAACCATTCTCATGCATTTAGAGAAGGGTCTAGAAATTTATCAAAAACTTGTCCTCAGAACATGCACTTTTGCACCCTCAGAGGAGGTTTTGGTGAATGAATGGATCAATATTTGTTGATGTTTGCATTTGATATCTGCTACTGATGTTGCACTTCTATACTCTTAGTAGATGTTAGAGCAAGGAGAGATAAATCATTGTTGCTTGAAGCTTATGAGTAGGACCAGTCATAAATGGTACTTTTATCTCTTGACCATTTCTGCTTATATGTTAAAGTGATATACAGTTTTAGTTGTTTATATGTTATTGCATGAATGCTTGAGTCACCATTTGGCACTTTTGTACAGTGGTAGCTATTTATTTATGTTTAATGTATGAATAGCTTATTATGCGATATGTTGTTCACAACTGTTTTGCCTAACTTTTTATGTGAAATAGTTCATCTTAATTGATTTCCTTTCTTATAATTGCTGAATGATCTTTATTACCAATTTTTTTATGAAATCTCTTTAGATCGCATAATAGAATAATTACATCTCGGGTTAGCAT
The DNA here is from genome assembly GCA_031772625.1 of Pinus tabuliformis. Taxonomy (NCBI): domain Eukaryota; kingdom Viridiplantae; phylum Streptophyta; class Pinopsida; order Pinales; family Pinaceae; genus Pinus; species Pinus tabuliformis. The sequence goes on along the minus strand of CM062818.1, from coordinate 1,632,728,124 downwards.
AGATTAGATGTGTTGTTTTTATTAGAATACATTAGAATAGAATTAGATTAAAGTTTGAATTAGAATAGCTTAGATAGGAACTGTTAGATCAGCAACATCCAGTTCTACACACACACACCCATAGATTGGGAAACTGGTCCCATTATCCCCAGTCAGACCCACTATACCAAACAGATAAGGAGCTGCCAACCAAGGTCCGGACCGGGCGGGTATCCCCCTTGTTGTCGACCCGATTTTCGGGGCTTCAACATATTTGGCGCTAGAAGGAGGGCCTGAACTATGAATGGCAAGTAAATCCAAATCTGAATACCATTCTAAGAGTAAATCGCCCTCATCATCTCCCCCGACTTCCCCATTACATTTAAATCCAGAGTCAGAAGTCGCTCGAGTATCAACCGCTGCTACACACCCTGATATTTCAGACCAATCTACCATTGAACCTCCTGAAGTCGAATCCCTGATTCACAAACTTCAACGATTTTCCATCTCCCCTCAGAGGTCTGATAAATCTCAAGGCAGCGTGACTTCGCAGTACAACCCTGCTCATCCCCTGACCAGGCTAAAGAGTGAAAAGTTTGGCATTCAGCCAACCGAATTACCTCTTCCCACCAGGAAAAGAGCAAGGAAATCACCACAAGAGTCTGACAGTGAGACTCTTTCGTCTGCATCATCCATCTCAACTACTTCACCGCGAATTCAACCATCCACACCTCCACTCCAGATCATCATCCATCCATCCAATGGAACCCGCACAACCCCTCTTCAATCATCTACGATCATAGTATCCTCATCCTCCCAGCCACAGGGATCATCTTCTGCACTTTCCTTTGTTAGCAGCTCAACAATGGCCCAGTCTCCATGGAACAACCCTGGGGCAGTCTTAATGCCTGCACCCTTGAGTCAAATACCGGCCCATCCTGAGAAATGGCTGCCCAAATTCAATCCCGAGGAAGGCATGCTAGCAGAAGAGCACATAAATAACTTCATTCTTTCCATCAATCTCAATGGGGTTACTAATGAAGATGTTGTTGTTCGGTTTTTTCCCTATACACTGCAAGGGACAGCCGGGTCATGGTACTTCTCATTACCCTCCGGATCCATCACAAGTTGGGAAATCTTCCAGGACCAATTCCTAACCAAGTTTGGTGATGACAGATCAACGGCAACGTTAATCAATGACCTATCCAATGTTAAAGCCGAAGCTAGAGAACCTATTAAGGATTTTAATTTACGATTCAACAAAATTTTCAACAAAATTCCTACTGCTTTTCAGCCCAGCGAAGAAGTACGATGTGAATGGTATATTACCGCTCTGCCATCGAACATAGCCATCTTCGTGGACAGGGAAAATAAAACAACCTTAGCTGAAAACATGAAAGAGGTGATAGCAGTAGAAAAACGAATAATAGCCCTGGAAAAGAGATCCGCGATAGAGGAACGTAAGTCCAAAAAAGTCACCTTCAAGGAAGACTCCAAGAAGAAACAAGCAAAAGATCCTTTTGATTTGGAAGGATTGCAGAAAGTTCTAAAGACCATGTCCAATGAGATGGTTGACATAAAAAAGCAAGTAGCGGAAACTTCTTCGAAAAATCCCTACAGAGCTTTTAAAAGAGGTCCTTCAACGGATGCAAAGCCACCCAATGCCATTTCAAATGCTGAATCCGAGGAAGAGGAAGAGGAAATTGCCACTGAAGGGCAGACCGACGACGAAGAAGTTGTGGAATTACAAGCAATGTGGGATTTCATCCTCCCACAAGAGGAAGATCAAGAAGTATTTCCAGTTAGCACACGAAGTAAAAATCAGCTTGATCCTCCCCAAACTACCCCTAAACAGAAGAGCGCAAGCTCTGCAACAAAAGATAAAGTCGCGCGACATCTAAAGCGACTCAAGCTAGCCCAGTCCAAATAGATGAAACGACTCCATCAAAAAAACTGATAGTGTCGGATGAAATGGAGTACAATATTATTGATGACATGAAAAAGACTAGGGATAATATCACCCTTTACGAACTGAGCAAGTTGAAACATCAACAGAAGATAATGATGAAAGAATTACATGCCGTGCCAGTTGCGCCTTTTCCTGCCGCTGTACTTTCTCAAGCTTCCCACAACATGGGAAGACCTCCAACTAACGCGATCAGTAAGATTGATCCAAATGACATCGCCTTGATTGGAGGAAGATCAAGATCTCACACTCCCCCGTTTCTCCTCACTTATGAAATCTTCAATAAAAATGTGCACAATTGTTTAGTAGATTCTGGTGCTTCATTGAATATTTTACCCAAATCTATATGTGCCAAATTAAATGTTCAACCACAGAAATCCGCAGTGCATATAGTTCAGCTCGATCGATCTCAAGTCGAAGTGATCGGAGAACTAAATCAAGTAACCATAAGATTTTCATCCAACCCGAAGGTATGTCAGGTTATTGACATCCTAGTTGCTGACATCCCAGAATTATATGGCTTAATTCTTAGCAGGGATTGGTCAGAGAAACTCCATGGATACTTCGCAACTGATTGGTCGCACATGTGGCTGCCCTACAATGGCAAACCAAATCAAATAAAAGTTGAACGAGAGCTACACCAGAAGTACATAGTAACGGAGTTAGAGGGAGAAAATGAACCGGTAGCTTATAACAATAGTATCATTGACAATTACTCGGTAGATTCTTTCCTCGGCAATTTCAATGCTCATGCGTCACCTTATTTAGAAAATTCTGTTTTGTCCCAAGTTGAAAATTTTTCTCGAACTGATAGTTCGAAGTGTATTAATTTTTTATAAACCTGTAAATACATCTTTGTTTTTGAAATTATTTTTTGATGGCTCTAGATCTAACGAAGGAGCAGGAGCAGGATGCATTCTGATTAGTCCAGAAGGAGAAAAGATCATGCTCACATGCAGACTCGAATTTGATTGCACAAACAATACAGCAGAATACGAGGCTTTGGTTCAAGGCGTGTATAAGGCAATCGGGTTAGAGGTCAAGTATCTTCAAGTCTTTGGAGACTCTGAGATTTTGGTTAAGCAGGTACGTAACACTATACATTGCTTATCAGGTCACTTAAAACACTATCAATCTTTAGTACAAGATCTAACTTAGCATTTCATAGCGTTTAATACTTCTTCAATCCCCAGACTCCAAAACGCTAGTGCAGACCTTTTGGCTAACGTAGCTTCTAAGCTTATTCCCTCCGAAGATTTTAGTCCAGATAGATTCTCAATAGAATTAATCTTTAGACCGTCCATTCCTGACAACATCACAAATTGGAGAGTATTCAATGATGATCCAGATATCGTAAATTTCCTCACATCTGAAGGATCCTACTCCAATCAAATAATTGATGAAGACCAGCACGATCAACAATTGCAACAAAATAGCACTAATAATGCTATACCGAAGTCGGTGGTTAAGTTAGAAGACTTATACGATTTGAAAGATCGGTTTAAGAGGTCTACCAATTCAAAACTCTACAGTTCAACCTTGAACTACGAATTAGTAAACCTAGGGACTGATACTAAACCACAAAACATTAATCTAGGCCTCGGCCTAGCCCCTGAAGAGAAACTAGCGTATATTCGTCTTTTGAGACAATATAAAAATGTTTTTGCCTGGAATTATGATGAGCTGAAAACATACGACACTTCTATCATCCAGCATACTATTCCCATGATCGATAACAAAAAACCTGTCCAATAAAAGCTAAGAAAAATCCACCCCAATTTAGAAAATCAGATAAAAACCGAGCTCAATAAGTTACTGAAATCCAGGATAATCTTTCCAGTCAAACATTCCAAATGGGTCTCCAATATGGTACCCGTTAGAAAGAAAAACGGAGATATTAGGATTTGCATTGACTTTCGGAATCTTAACAAAGCCTGTCAAAAAGACAATTTTCCTCTTCCACCTATGGAGCAAATACTGCAGGTAGTGGCAGGCTCAGAACTAATGTCTTTCTTGGATGGGTTTTCAGGGTACAATCAAGTGTTGGTGCATCCTGATGATCAGTTGAAAACCACGTTCAGAACCAAATGGGGCACATATGCATATCGGAAGATGCCATTTGGTTTGATTAATGCTGGTGCTACATTTCAGAGAGCCATGGACATCGCATTCAAAGGTTTAGTCAATAAATCTGTAGTAATTTATTTGGATGATATAACAGTGTACTCCAAGAAGCGAAGCGACCATCTCAAAGACCTTAAACAAATCTTTCAACGGTGTTTAAGGTATGGAATTTCACTTAACCCAAAGAAATCTTTTTTCGCATTAAGTGAAGGGAAACTTCTAGGATTCATAGTGTCAAAGTCCGGTATTCACATTGATCCCGACAAAATCAAAGAAATTTCTGAAATATCCCTACCTCATAACAAAAAAGCCATGCAATCTTTCCTTGGTCAAATCAATTTTGTAAAGAGATTCGTTCCAGATTTTTCGCGAATCGTATCTCCTTTGCAAACCATGATTAAAAAGAATTCAAATTTTAAATGGGGTCAAGATGAACATGAAGCATTCAACCTGATCAAGCAAGCCATTATTAATGCTCCATCTTTAGCAACCCCAAATTTTTCAGAATCTTTTATTTTATACACATTTGCCTCAGATAAATCATATGCCGTGATACTAACTCAAGCGAATCAAGAAAAAGCGGAAGCTCCAATTGCGTTTTTTAGCTCAAATTTACAAGGTGTTGAACTCAATTATTCAGACGTGGAGAAACAGGCTTATGTTGTTTTCAAAGCGGTCAAATACTTCAGACCTTTCTTACTTAAAACCCATACTAAGATCATAGTACCATTTCCAGCGGTAAGGAATCTTCTAGTACAGAAGGATGTGGGTGAGAAAAGGGCCAATTGGGTTACTGCCTTACAGGAATACGACCTTGAGATCAAACCAGCAAACATTGTAAGAGGTCAAGGCTTCTGCAAAATGCTGGCCGGAGCATCGCAAATTTCTAAAACTCCATCTGAAGAGGTACAAATGGGTGAGGTAAGCCTAAACGATGCAGAATCATTATATGCTGATATCATTTATTATCTTAAGAACGGGTATGCTCCTTCACACCTTGATCATACTAAGAAAAGAGCTCTAAGATTGAAAGCTAAACAATATCAGCTCATAAATGATATTCTTTTCAGAAAAAATTATGATTCTGTTCTTCTTAGGTGTCTTGAGAAAACTGAAGCTGAAAAAGTTTTGCAGGAACTCCACGATGGGCCAGCAGGCGGACACTATGCTGGAGATTCTACTGCACATAAGATATTACGCACAGGATATTACTGGCCCACGCCGTTCAAAGACTCACACAGTTACGTGAGGAGATGTCAAGTCTGCCAAACTACTGCCAGAGGACAAAAGAAGCCGTCCCTGCCACTACAGCCGGTAAACATCGAGCAACCTTTCAGTCAGTGGGGCTTGGACATAATAGGTGAGATCATTCCTCACTCTTCTAAGCAGCATAGATACATCCTCACGGCAACAGATTATTTCACAAAATAGGTAGAAGCAGTTCCGCTCAAGACAACTAATTCTGAAAATATTATTGAGTTCATAGATCAGTTTATAATCACTAGGTTTGGATTGCCATCTGCTTTAATGTTTGATAATGCATCATACTTTTCTGGAAATGCAATGACTGAATTTGCACTTAAAAGGGGATTCAAACTTAAATATTCGGCTAATTACTATCCGCAAGGTAATGGGTTAGCTGAGTCAACAAATAAAAACCTAATCAGGATTATTAAAAGAACAGTTGACCAGAATCAAAAGAATTGGCACAAAGCTTTGGTATATGATTTATGGGCAGATAGGATAACGCAAAAAGCTTCCATCGGCACTTCTCCCTTTAATTTAGTTTATGGGAAAGAAGTGGTTCTTCCAACTCACTTAGCCATTCCCTCTTTGTCTTTAGTACAATACATTGATGAAGTAACCACTTCCTCCTTACAGCTGAGACAATTAGAAATAATTAAATTAGAAGAACAACGAGAACAAGCTAAGAAAATGCATGCTCATCATCAAGCGCTAGTAAAATCCTCTTTTGATTCAAATATAATGACCAGAAAAGATTTTCAGATGGGAGATTTAGTTTTAAAGTGGGATAAGGCTCTTGAGGAAAAGGGCAAACATACAAAATTTCAAAGGATGTGGCTTGGTCCTTTTCAGATTGTTGAAGTCATAGGTCCATCAACATTTGTGTTACAGGATTTAGCAGGTAGGAGGGATCCTTTGCCTGTTAATGGACAAATTCTCAAGAAATATTTTCCATAGAAGATTATTCTTCTATTTTTGTAGAATAGTTTTTCTTTTCATAATAAAACCAGTTGTGAGTGGTTACATTAGGTATTTACGAAAAGGACACCAATTCTCTTTTATATTTTGAGCTTTTTGCTTGTATAAATAGCAAATATTTTGGAAAATTGGTCTTTATTATTGACAGATACAGTTAAAACTTTAGCCTAGATATGATACGACTTTCAACTTCAAGGAATTTGATGAAAGCAACCTTTAGTGAAGAAATTGTTTTATATCAGCACAATGAAAGGTATCAATAACAAAATGAAGATTCTCTGTAGAACAGTTGTTTCCAAAAACTCTATTATTGTCGTCCAGAGCTATCTTAAGGAAACAATGACTTCCTCCCTGCTAAGGAAAATTGCATCTTTCAGAGGGATAATCCAATGATACACTATATCTTGAAGAATAAGAGGTCTCATCACGAGCCAGCTTATCATGATCACAGATATTATAACTTGCTAACTTTGCCAATACTGTCTACCACAACAGGGCAATGACTCAAGATTGTTGCAATCAAAAGACAAGGGGTCTCATCACGAGCTAGCTTGTTCAGCAAAGTTATGAATCAAGTGAGTGACTGTGTCATAATTTGGCTACCAAACCAAGACATTGTTCTTTAAGAATAAAAAGAAAATCAAAGCAATAAGTGTGAATATGGATTTTTATTTGAAAGTTGTAGGTCACCTTAAGTAGGATACAGGATCACTGCTGGGTAACAGGTAACCCTGTCGAGGCTATAAACGCCTGCTGGCAGCAGAGGCTCTACCTACGACAAACGAGAATATTTAAAACTGGTTTATAGAGGAGACTTTATTTTATCTTTACAAGACCAAGTAATGGCTGATGTAAATACAAGGACTAGCCTAAGGAAGCAAATAATTAGAATAGAAAGAGGTTGAAACAAAATATCATTGACAGTTTAAAGCATAATGTACTCTATCTGTCCATAACAAAGTTTAATTTTCTGAAAAAAAATTCTGTTTTGGAAGTTTGAAAAATTCAATAGGAAAACAGAGATAACTGGTTCTTCCAAGTGAATCGCCAATTGTTGTGGCCACCAACAACCCCCCTCCTTATTTAGTATTAGCAATAACACTAGGTAAGTGGGGACCCTTAGTAAAAAATTCAAAAAATTCAATTAAAACTCATGTATTATACTCCTTAAGAAAATATCGCATCGCGCGAAGAAGATAAGACATTTCCTTGTGAGTAAAATGATAAATTGCGAGAAGTGCGACGCGAAATCCATCGCATCGCATGCATTAAGAAACGCTCATAAACGAAAACTTTAAGAAATCGCCGATGGCCGATATGCGACATCGCATATCGCAACATCGTAAAAACAGCACATAACTATTTAACGAATTGTAACAATCTGTGATCCTGCGATAATGTGATACTGCGATCGGCGATCTTGCGATCGCGCGAAACAACAATCTGCGATTCTGCGATAAACGTGATCGGTCAACCCTGCGATAACACATCTTGATGAAAATGCGATAATGCGATAATGCGATAATGCGATGATGCGATGCTGCGATGCGAATCGCAGAGATCGTCCATCGCAGATTTTCCCCGGCTCAACATTCAAGAAAAATTGAATACGCGCGTTAATGAAAATTAATGAATGTACGCCAAGTGTTAATGAAAGACAGTTTTGTGTTTTTCGAAGAGTTAGTTCACGTCAGGTGGCATGTTTTTGTACATCCGTAGAGCTCAGAGCTTTCTTGTCAATTTTTATTATCATTACTCTCTCCTTATGTGTGAACTGCAGGAATGAAAAACAGAAACAATATGAAGCAATGTGCAGGGAGCGATTAAGGAAAAAGGTAAAGCTCCAATGCTCGGAAGCAGAGAAGAAATGCCCTCATGAACGGATACCGCATGCAACAGAGCCGCAAATTCCAGAGCACTGCTGAGCTATCCATTACAGATCTATCAGTCAGAGCCATGGTTCAATGAATAGTTGAACAATGCTGATATCAACAGGCGATTTAACGCTCAAGGTTAGAAGCTCACGAAAGCAGTATGTTTGCAAAATTTTAAAGCTTATACCCGGTGAAGGAAAGGTGCTAAAGGCGAAAAACGCACCAGAAAGGCCCGGATCAAAGAACGGAGGCAGTTTTCAATGCGCGATTATCGTGCATCGCTGAGAAAATTGCTCAAAAAAGCAAAGTCCCTAACTGTTCAGTCATTCATAAGCCTGGAAGCGCAAGAAAGCAAAGGTAGAGGCAATTTGAGGGTTAACCAAGTGGAATTTGGGTTATTACTAAGCATACACAGTAAATCCATATAGCCAGAGATGATTCTCAAGTATATCTTCTATTTTGCTGGAAAAAATGGTGCCAACACTTGCCATTTCTGTTTGCTTAGCTCAACCAAAAGCGGAAGACAGTCAGCCGACTCTACCTAGGCAAATATTGAATGCTCGCAACATTAAGGAGAAAATGCAGAAATAGTTAGATATTAGATTTAATTTTGAGAAATAATTTCGCTTAGAAAAAGGGCGGTCATTTAAACCGTATCCTGAATCTGTGTAATTAAGTTATTTAGTTAGTAGTATTTAAACCCTTCTCATGCATTTAGAGAAGGGTCCAGAAATTTATCAAAAACTTGTCCTCAAAACATGCACTTTTGCACCCTCAGAGGATGTTTTGGTGAATGAATGGATCAAGATTTGTTGATGTTTTCATTTGATATCTGCTACTGATGTTGCACTTTTGTACTCTTAGTAGATGTTAGAGCAAGGAGAGATAAATCATTGTTGCTTGAAGCTTATGAGTAGGACCAGTCATAAATGGTACTTTTATCTCTTGACCATTTCTGCTTATATGTTAAAGTGATATATAGTTTTAGTTGTTTATATGTTATTGCATGAATGCTTGAGTTACCATTTGGCACTTTTGTACGGTGGTAGCTATTTATTTATGTTTAATGTATGAATAGCTTATTATGCAATATGTTGTTCACAACTGTTTTGCCTAACTTTTTATGCGAAATAGTTCATCTTAATTTATTTCCTTTCTTATAATCGCTGAATGATCTTTATTACCAGTTGCTATATGAAATCTCTTTAGATCGCATAATAGAAGAATTACAACCCGGGTTAGCATAGATTAGATGTGCTGTTTTTATTAGATTACATTAGAATAGAATTAGATTAAAGTTTGAACTAGAATAGCTTAGATAGGAACTGTTAGATTAGCAACATCCAATTCTACACACACACACCCATAGATTGGGAAACATGTCCCATTATCCCCAGTCGGACCCGCTATACCAAACAGATAAGGAGCTGTCAACCAAGGTCTGGACCGGGCGGGTATCCCCATTGTTGTCAACCCGATTTTCGGGGCTTCAACAGGTTCACCACCCTTGCCATGATCATCAACAACATTAAAAGCATTCGATGGAAGAACATACACGCCGTATGGAATTTTGAGTAACTTGCAAGTTGAATTGGGGGGCAAGACAATAGAAATTGAAGTCGAGGTCATTGATGGAAACCTTGATTACAATATCCTACTTGGAAGGCCCGGGATTTATGATATGGTTGCCATTGTGTCTACATATTTTAGAAAGATTGCATTTCCCTTCCAAGGCAGAATTACAGTTGTTGACCAACTAGCCTTTTTTCCTAACAGTTTGCAAGCTACTGGGAGCTTTCCATTGATCCACGGAAATTCCCAATCACTTCAAAATGTCGGAGTAGGTATCCTAAAAGACCCTTCCTTAATGGGTACTTTTTCCCTCCCACCTCCACCTAGACTTGCAGAAGTGGAAACAATGGAAACTTGTCATATGATCTCGTCTACGTCATCTAAGAATGAGAAGAACTCTGACCATTTTGATAGTGTGGATCATTGCGAGGTGTTGCCCCCAAGCACCATAGAATCTTTGTAGCAATCAATTTTCTGGGCCTGGGCGGCGAACCCAAATCAACACTCAACGAGTGTTTGGATAGATAGGTCTCTAGAGTATGGCACCTCTTCCAATCCTTGGTCTCATGTACATTCTATAGACGAAGAAATCATCCGTTCAATGATGATAGGAGAGACGTCGTGGGAAGATTACCACCATCATTCCCACCTTCAAGATAACAACGAAGATTATTCAAGTGACCTTAATCATCCTTTATTTTTTTATTTTCTATCAAATACTGTAAATATAGTGGATTCCGAGCGAAATCTATCCAATATTGAAGAAACTATCGCCACTAATATCTCGACCAAACCTAATGTTGTAGAGAATATTCATATTGGCAAATCATGTTCTTCATCAGAATTGGAAATTTACCGCGCTCTCTTTCGTGAATTCAGAGATGCCTTTGCATGGTCATATGAAGAAATGTCAGGAATTGACTCAAGAATCGTTGAACATGAAATCAAGATGTATCCAAATGTCAAACTGGTATGACAATGGCTTCAGCCTATTCACCCGAAAAAGCCGCTACCATTAAGGAAGAAGTTGAAAAACTTTTGCATGCTGGTTTCATTTACCCTGTTCCTATCACTAATTGGGTATCAAACATTATTCCCCTAATGAAAAAGCAAGGAACCATTAGTGTGCGTCAATTATAGGGATGTGAATCAAGCGTGTCCAAAGGAAAACTACCCTACACCCTTCATCGACCAAATAATTGATGAATGTGCCGGATGCAAAATATTTTCATTCATGGATGGATTTTCCGGATACAATCAAATCAATATCCACCCACAGGACCAGTCGAAGACTGCATATATATGTCCGTGGGGCACATTTTCATATCGTAAATTACCTTTCGGTTTGAAGAAGGTAGGGGAAACTTTTCAGAGGGCAATGAACTACGTCTTCCATGACATCAAACACATCGTTCAACCATATCTCGACGATCTACCAGCTCATTCGTGAAAGTGGACTGATCATCTGCAGCATTTGAGAGCCATATTTCTACGTTGCCAACACTACAAGATACGACTCAATCCACACAAGTGTGTGTTTTGTGTTGGTTCCGGTCAATTACTTGGTTTTGTAGTTTCTAAAGACGGAATTCGACTCGACCCATTTAAGGTTCAGGCAATCCTTGACATGCCTCCACCTTCAAATTTGCTTCAAATTCAGAAACTCTAAGGGAAAGCTAACTTTCTGAGGAGGTTCATTCCACATTATGCCAAACTTGCTAAAGGTTATACGTGTCTTTTGAAAAAAGAAGTACCCTTCAACTGGGATCAGGTTGCGCAAGCTTCCTTTGATGCTTTAAAAGGTTCCCTGATAAAAGCATCATTAATGTATGCTCCTGACTATCAAAAAGACTTTAACCTGTATCTCGTTGCCACGGATACAACCATCACTATGGTTTTAGTGCAAGAAAATGATGGAATAGAACATCCTATATATTATTTAAGTCGAAACTTAAATGATATAGAAAGAAAATACTCCTATGTTGAAAAGCTGGCTTTAGCAGCTGTTCAAGCAGTACAGAGATTTTGACACTATATACTCTTTCGCAAAACTACCATTGTGTCAGATTGCAACCCTATGACCTACATTCTGTCACGTCAATTACTGGGGGGCAAATATTCCAAATGGATAGCCATTTTTCAAGAGTTTGATCTGGAATTCACCAAATCCAAATCAAAGAAGTCTCCCATCTTCGCGGAGTTACTTTGTGACCTTCCATCGTCATCCAATGATTTAGCATCTAAAACATCAATCGTGGATGAGACTCTATTTCTGATATCAACAAGCAAGCTGTGGTATGGAGATATACTAATCTATCTCCAAACCCAAACTTTTAGGCCAAACACCTCTCACTCGAAACAACGGCGTATTCGATACCAAGCCAAAGACTACATGATCGTCGGTGATACACTTTACCGTCGTGGTGTCGATATAGTTCTGCGAAGGTGCCTCACGCATGAGGAGGCCGAAAAAGCTCTGAATGACTATCATTCAGGTGCATGTGGGGGGCATTTATCTGGTTACGCTACTGCACAAAATATCTTACAAGCTGGTTACTTCTGGCCCACTATATTCAAAGATTGCATAATTGCAGTCAGAAGTTGCCATGCTTGTCAAATTTTTTATCGCAAAACCAGATTACCACCTGCACCACTGCATCCAATAGTTGTTATTGGGCCCTTCACTACATGGGGAATTAATTTCATGAAATGTAACCCCACCTTGGCCGGGGGCATGGGTATATTATAGTCGCTGTCGACTATTTTACAAAATGGGTCGAGGCGATGCCTACATTAAACAATAGTGGCGAAACGGCTGCTCTTTTCTTTTTCAATCATGTAGTCTCTAGATTTGGTGTTCCATAAGCTATAGTCACAGATCATGGGTCGCATTTTCGCAATCACATGATGATTGAATTAAGTGCCAAATTAGGACTGTCCCACGACAGTTCTACTCCATATTATCCGCAAGCTAACAGACAGGTTGAGGCAATCAACAAGGTCCTAAAGCGTATGTTACAGAGAATGATTGGAGTCCACAAATGGAATTTTCATTTAATCCTGTACTCATCTCTGTGGGCATATAGGACTTCGGTGAGAAATGCGACCGGATTTATGCCTTTTCAGTTGGTGTATGGTCTAGAAGTTGTCTTACCAATTCAGTGTGAAATTTCGTCTCTCAAGCTCACAATTGATCTACTTCCCGAAACTTCTGAGGAAGAGGCTCGTTTCTTGGAACTAATCCACCTGGATGAAACCCATCGTGATGCCACATTGGCTAACGAAGCGCATAAGAAATGTGTCAAGGCGCAATTTGACAAAAATGTCAAGCCTCGTGTCTTCTCAGAAGGTGACCTAGTCTTGCTTTACGATCAAGACTCTGACAAATTAGGAGTAGGTAAATTCAAACCATTATGAATGTACCCCTACATTGTTAAATGGGTATTGACAAAAGGAGCCTATGAGCTGGTCGATTATGATGGGATTCCACTGTCGCAGCCCCGAAACGTGTTGTATCTTAAACATTACTATGCTTGATTAAGTGTAGTAAGCTCATTGTAAATATGCTTTTATTGCATATTTTGTGTTTTCAGTTAGAGTTGTCATTTTGGTTAGGTAATCCACTTCGCATTTGTTGCATATTTCAAACTTTTTGGAACCATTCTTTGGGTACGCCGATGGAGCTAGTCGTAGAACGCAGAACCTATCTTCTGCAGCCTGGGCCATTTTCGCTCCAAGTGGCGACTTAGTGAGTTTTAGGGGGATATGTATTGGTTAGTCGATGAACAACATCGTTGAATATAGCGCGTTGATTGAACTTCTCTTTGATGCCATTTCACGTGGCATACGCCGACTTATTGTCAAGCTAGACTCACATCTCATCATTCTACAGCTTACTGGTGTTTATTCTGTTTGGAACCCAGCTATTTATCGCATGTTCCTAAGAGTCAAGATTTTGGAAATATAGTTTGATTCTATTCAATATCAACACATTTCCAAAAATTTAAATACATTGACTGATTCATTAGCAAACTATGTGTTAGATAGACATTTGCAACATTTGTAAAGAAAGCATTTTACATTAACATTTGCATCAAGATTGCATAACTTAACCAAAATAAAACTCTGAAAATCAAAAATATATAACTGTTTATAGTTTTTACAAAATGTTTTGTGTCCAAGACAAAATCGGTCACGTGACCAAGAAACTCAAAAATGAATGCAGGGAAGCATCCTAGACTAATGATGCTAGTGATAACATGTCACTGCCTATGCGATCATGCGCAAGAGCCTGGTCCATTGACTCAGCACACCAGTAGTATGGCGTTGTAACCTCAAAGGTAACTCATCGGTCCTGACATCCTGAATACCAAGAGTGAGGCCCTCGACCTGATCCTGCAGCACTGCTAGGGTCTCCGATATGTCTAAATCCTGAAGGACGACCCTGCCTACAACATCTCCTGCTGGGCCATCAGCTGCCGCTGGTCGCACTGGTCCAATATCTGCACACACATATGAGTTTGATTAGTCTTGATAACATTAAAAAACACAAAAACATTATAAAACTGATAAACAAAGATGTGGTCGAATCATTTTACCTATAGCACTCCACTGCTCACCAACTGGTAATGCCAAATCCGGGTCACCTCGAAAATCCATCCTGACGTATGGATACTCCACAAAGACCATCTCCTGATGGTCAAACCACTCGAAAAAGGCATTGGAGAAGGAAATCTATGACTGACCGGCATGTCTGGCCATGAGATCAACCCATCTCTACATCCATGGTTCCCTCGGTGCTGGCAATCCCAGTGAAATGTTCTGAGGCTGCATTAGTGGAATCCTCTCCAAAGAAAAAGTAGTCAATATGGAACTATAGCCGAAATTATTGGATCTTCCATTCTTTACTTTGGAGAGTTGTTCTTTTATGACAAGAAGTACTGCCTCGCACCAGTTGAACACCTTCAGTTCTAGGCATTCCAGGGCGTACTGCATGTAAGATCCATTTACCAAGTGTAAAGCCGCACTGCCAGCCAATCTAGCAAAGGTAAATAAAATGGTCCTCAAGGGCTGATCAGTGACATCCCGGATATTGATATTTCCATCTTTGCTGGGCTGAGATCCATCTCTACAAAAATGACGAATGTAATCTTTCAGAGATTCACCCCCACAAGTGGATCCTGATAGTGAAAGAGAGGCACCGCACCTCGATAACCCCGTCAGAAAGTAAATATCCTCAACTATCAATGGAATAGATTTACCTCTGATCTGGAATATGTGGTCGATCGGATCCCAAGAATCAAGAAAATATTGCAACAAACTGATTTGTTGCCTCATGCTGGATATGCGGAAGAACTTTAGCAAGCCACAGTTTTGTAATGCATCAACTGTGCCTTGGTCATGTAAGGAAATCATGTCCTCTTCTTCATGTTCGCGTTCATGCCATGTGACAACCATCTTGATCCAAAAAAAATCTGAAATGTAAACAAAAGATGAGTTAGGATCCAAATTTGAGCAAAAACAGGCAAAAATTACATGAAAAATCACTGTATAAAGTTTCCCTTCTGCACCCATCGCACCCTGCCTTTGAGCAAGGTGAGATGCATACTAACTGGCCAGTGTACAACTCAATATGCATCGCTCCTTTCGATATAGGCTAGGTGCGATGGATGGAGAACGAATTCTTCAAAACCCAAGGGCCTAGAAAAATGGGAACACTTGCTCAAAATTAAGAAAAGATGGAATGAAAATGAAGAGCTCTGGGTTAGCTCCTACTTGGTTCTGACGGCGCTAAGAATAGTCCATCGGATCTCCCGAAATTAACTGATGAAATTTGAGGGGGAAACCACTCTAGAGCTCCAAAATCCCAAATTTGAAATGAAATAATGAAAATGAAAGGTAAAAGCTACTTTTTATGTTTACTATTCACGTACTTCAAGTAAAATGTTAGTTTTCATTCATTTTTCGTACATATATATGTATTTCTAATCAATTTGATGGAGTGATTGAGCAGGTTAAATGATCGTCGAAAGAATCTCATGTGCTAAAATAGTAAATTGAACATATTTGACCACTTCACTAAGCATAGTTTCCACAAGGTTCAAGATCATTGAAAGATGAACCCGCCTCTAACTCTGAGCATAGTTTCCACAAGGTTCAAGCTCGTTAAAAAATGAACCCACACCCACACTGAGCATAGTTTCCGTAATGTTCAAGCTCGTTAAAAAATGAACCTACCTTCGGTAAATAACCTTTGTGATTGCCATTACATCAGCCTTTTGAGCCTTGGTTGTGTTCCTGCCATCACCTCCATTCTTTTGGCCGATCATACGCTTCCACTTGATTGTTTACCCTTTTGAGGAACAACTACGACGAGTGGTCCTATTAGCCACCCTCTTCACATCAACATGTTTTAAGAAGTTCCAAGATTACCCGGAACCAGTTGCTACTCCAGATAACACTCGTTCCTCAAAAACGAGTCCCCTTTAAACCCTTTTTAGAATCGTTAAATATGAAAATATTGCCGAGCAATTAGCCTCTCCAGCTCGTTAAAGTGCTTAGAAGCGCCATCCCTCATGTATATTTTAATCTTTTTCAGACCTGACGGATTATCTCACGAAAATGTTCGAGTGCTTGTCTTTGTCAGCTTGCTAAAGTGATCAGAAAAGTCATCCCTTTTGTATTATTTTTTTTTTTCGGACTCAAGGGATTATGCTACGAAAAAGAACTACTGGAGTTTCCTTTTTCGTCCCTTTCCAAACTCTTTAAACATGAAAAGGACCGAGTTGTCTTTGTTGTTAAACTCACTAAAACAATAGCGAAAAACTTGTCCACCCAAACAAGAACGAGTTTCACTGTCGCTAGACTCGCTAAAACATAGCGACAGGTTTGCCTGAAGAGCAAATTATAGAACAAGCATATGTTATCCTCCTCAAGCTTGACAAAAATAAAGAGGTATTGGTCAGCAATGACTAGGAAAAAAAGGGAAGCAAACTTGAAGAATTTTATGGTGGTCGCTCTTGAACATGACACTTTCACTCCATCACCATGATTGAGTCGGGTTGGGTTATTCCATTCACCGGTCATTTCACCATTGGTCTTTCACACTATCCATTTTTAGGGTTAACACTACCAATCCATCTCAGTGTCCCTGATATGTTCAAGAGAAGTCATTTAGTTGAGAATTCACCATCCAGTTAATGCCTCATCCACTGCAATACTTTCAACCTCCATTTTTCATGACCGACATTCTTGAACCTTGTCTCGTCAATCATTTTCACCTCCAGAAAATCATTTGCTTCATTTTGTGTTGTAGATGTGGGATACATTAAGGCCCTCCTATGACGGGTCACTTCTTGTCGACATCAACTCATTATCCAAGAATTTGCCTTAAAAACAACCCTTTTAGTACTTTGAAGCTTGCATGCCTTAATGGCAAGTTTCTCACTTCCAGCGACAGGTTGACATCAATGGCCTTCAACCGAAAGATTTCACGTGGTGTTTGACATCGGATCATATATTCACACCATGTGAATTGTAATGTAGTACCTTGAGGGTCATTATCATTATCAGTGATTCCTCTTGCATCTGTTAACAGCTCACATTATTGGTTGGTAATCAGGCAATGTCTTTCCATGTACAACTTCAAAACATCTTTTCACATGGATCGATTTGTACATTGGGCGAAGATTGAACGAGTTTGAAGACCCCAGATCTAGTTTCATCCATTTGGGCTGTGATATATTTAGGAATATAAAGACATCAAATGTACACAGAAGCTGCACAAATGGTCATCCAAGCCAGGGATGATGACCCTTCATATGAAGAATCACCAGTCTGCAACTGCAGACGATTATCTATTCTATGGATGTGAAATGAATTTATAATGCTGAGCATGGGAATGCCCGCCTTAGCTAGATCATGAAAATTATATGACGATGATGGATTGTATTGTATCTTATACATGTCACCTTCCAGTTTCAAAAACCTCGGATCCTCATGTTAAAGCATTTCACCCAACATCAAAGATTTACGACTTCATGCTTTAGGGGGCAACTGTTATAGACATATTTGGGAACTTTAACCCCAGTCTTATATGTCGATAAAATAGGGCTCTTTAATCCCTAAAAGTGTTGTTTCATACCCTAAAATATCATGGTCAACTGATTACATCATTCCCCAAAAGTTCCACTTGAAAAACCATCCAGAACTGGCCTGAATTGGACTATACTGAGAGCTCAACTATCAGGGTGCCATGCATACTGACATCTACACTAGCCAGGTGCGATGCATACTAATGAGGCCTTCTGTGGGGTGCGATGAGCGAGAATGTACAAATGTCCGAGACAGTTTTCTAAGTGGATGCTCATGGAATCTTCTAGAAACTTCTCATATGATACTTGTTTCTCTGAATTTGCCCGCGAATGAGTAAGAGATCCAAGAAATCTCCAAGTGGAACCAAAAACAACAAGTCGAATGACACTAATCAAAAACCCAGAGATAACTCACACCCTTGCAGACATCTATAAATGGATACCTCATCTAAGAGATCTGGGGGCTGGAATTTTGTAATTTGTAAGGAAGTGCTGATATTTTGTATCTGAGAAAGAGTATTGTATTGTTGGGTGATCTTGCTTTTCATGAGGTGAAGAAGGCTTTGATGCTGGGAGGATGATGCTAGATCAGACAACTGGGTTGTAATTCTCCCTTCTATTTAATAAATTTCTTTGAGTTTTCCTCCATAAAATCGTGTATTTGTGAATGTTGTTATTTGTGAATGCCATTGTATGTTCATTGTATTTTTTATTTTGCAATGCTTGTGATATAATAGATCAAGATGCTTTGATGGTGTTTTGTTATTTTGTCTCTACAGGTATTCTCTAAGCGGGATAAGTAGGAGAGGAGTTGCAAGCTCTATCAAAGGGGAGGGAAATCAAGCAAGGAGTTAAGCGAAAGATCCAGGTTGGTTCCTTTGCTTCTCTCTTATCTATCATACATAGAGGAAATCCCAAAATACATTGATTGTTTGTTTGCTAGGATAGCTGCGAATCCTAGAGGGCTAGCAGATCGAAAAGACACTAGTTTTCCCAGAAACACATAGTTACAAATTCAACACTCCTTTTAACTAGGTAGGTATTCATAATCACTACCATATGTGTTCTCAAATTGAACAAATTTCTCTAAATAAAAAGGGTATCCATCATCACCAACATCATCATCTATCATTAACATTGTTATAGACATATTTGGGCACTGCAACCCCAATCACATATGTCCATAAACTAAGGGCTTCTAAACCCCTAAAAGTGTTGTTTCATACCCTAAAGGAACAAGGTAAGTTGATTACATCTCCCAGAAGTTCTCCCTGAAAAACTGCTCAAAACTGGTCAAAACTGGACCATACTGACTTCTCCATGCAAAGGGTGCGATGCATCTCACCTATTACACACTGGGGGGCGATGCATACTGAAAATCCCTTCTGTAGGGTGCGATGAGCAAGAGTAGACAAATGGAAGAAGCAGTTTGCTAGGTGGAAACTCAAATAATCTTCTAGAAACTACTCATATGACACTTGCCTCTCTAAATTCGCCCAGGGATGAGTAAGAGATCATGAAATCTCCAAGTGGAACCAAGAACTATCAGTGAAATGACACTAATCAAAATCCCAGAAGCTGACTCACTCTCCTGCAAACATCTATATATGGATCCCTCATCCTAGAGATCCAAAGGCTAGAATTTTGTAATTTGCAAGGAAGTGTTGTTGGTTTCGCTCTAAAGACATTGTTGGGTGATCTTGCTTTGTATGAGGTGAAGAGGGCTTTCATGCTGGGAGGATGATGCTGGATCAGACAGCTTGGTTGTAATCCTCTCTTCTACTACTTCTATCAATAAAGCTATTTGAGTTTTCCTCCATATGCTTGTATGTCTCTGAATCTTGTATTTGTATATTCATTTATATGGTTAATGTACATCTAATCCTACATTGTTTATGGTTATAGATCTCTATACTTTGATGGTATTTTGTTGCCTTGACTCTATAGGTGTTCTTTGAAGCGGGACAAGTGAGAAAGGAGTGGCGAAAGCTCTATCACGGGAGAGAGGAAACGAGCAAGGAGACTATCAAAAGACTGAGGTTGGTACTATCGGCTTCTCTCTCATCTATCTCTCATAAAGGAAAACACAAGTAACTTTAGTTTGTTTGTTTCTAAGATAGCTACCCGTCTTAGTGGGACTAGCAGCTCTGAATGGACATTAGTTTTCCCGATAACAAAATGGCGACTCCACTAGGGAACAAATAGTTTGTTTGTTTTGTTACTGTTGTTTGCTTTATAAACCATAGACGGAGCTTGAAGTTAAGCCAACTAGCCTTCGAACTGCTTTTGCTATGAAACTGAAAGGTAGATCAATGCTGCTTCAGTCAATCTCCGGGTTGGTTTATGAACTGAACATCTAGCTTGCAAACATCGTAAGTGCCCTGGTGGTGGCTCAAATAACCTCATTAGATCAGCCCCTATACTTTGTGTTTACTAACTATCATTAGCTCAGCCTAAATCCCTGAACTTAGCTACAAACTATGAGTAAAAACCACGCTCATCTCGTCCCTGGTCCATCACACTGTCTCTTCTTGGCAACCTGGATGCATCGCACCTCCTGTGTGTTGTAGGTGAGATGCATCCCTATTTCCCTGTGTTACAGGTGCGATGATTGAATGAGATTGTTTCTGCCTCCATATTTTTGTTTTTTCTTCATTGTCTTCAGCTTTATTCAATAGTTTTGTTGTCTATGGTCAGTATATCTCTATTGAAACCATCTTCCTTTGCATTATTCAGCCTCCATTATAAATAATTGTGAATGTTTTTTAATGTATTTTTCATCATTTACAGTTCTCCTTTGCAAATAGTAGCTTAATCGAACTGTCGTCTTTTGATTTGAAAGTGTTGCATGTGTCGTTTTCAGTCAAGAAGAAGAGTGTCGCAAAGCATTCCTCTTTTAGATAGTCAATTACACTTTTGCCATTGTATTTGATTTGAAATTATTAGTATTTCAAGTGTTGAAAGCAGTTTTAATTCAAAATCGCAAAGTGTCGTCTTAGCCTTCCTTTCGTTTTTTGAAGAGAAAATTGTTAGTACTGTCGCTTTGAAAGAAGATAGTTCAGATCTATACTTAGTTTTCTCTTAGTCATTCTCACATTAAGGAAACTAAAAAACAATACATGCATGTGCATTTTCATTTAGGTTGCATGCTGAAATTGATTTACGAAAAGTGCATCTAGTGTGTGCTCTCTGCTCTATGTTGAAAGAATTTCATCTCTCTTTCCTTAGTAGCTAGGATTTTCATTGCAAAAAGAAAGTAAACAACTGTTTATCATCTTAGATTGCACATTTAGGAATTGTATATTTACATCACGTGGTGAACCTTAAAGGAAAACTTCTTAAGAAAGATAAACTATAAAATAAACCTCATTGAACATAAAAATGCTTTGGAACCTAACGCACAACATCTAGAAGTCTAGGTAGAGACGTATTCCAGTGTCGTAAATCCTGGTAACTATCGCTTTCATCGTAGGTTGGGTGATTCCTCCTCTTTGAGACGACAAGTGCCAGTATGGACTTATGCTCCCACATACCGTTGACTATATATTGGGAGACCAAATAGGCTACATCCTTTATCCTTAGGAAGCCGTGTCTGCCGCCCTATCAATCGCAATGCACTGAACACAGCATTCGGGAAGATTGACTACTGTACCGTAAAAAGTATTCTGCAGTTTTGCGATTGATTTGGTAATCCCTCTGTCTAGATTTCCAGAGTATTCATTTCCATTCCTTTTAAGCCTCCTCAAAAGAAAAGGTCCATCTGATCACTTGTCACTTCAGGATCATTAAAAATCGAATGAAACTAGAGTCATCTTTAGCTTTTTCTTGACTCTTAAAAATTGAAAAAGCAAGTTGTGTCAAAGCATCATAAAATTTATTTTAATCAGAATAACATCACTATTCCCTTGTTGGTCTTAGGGTGAGAAAATGGAGTCTACCAATCAAGGATTTCCCCTTGGGGGGAATCCTTGTCCCTTTTCCTTTTAGGGAGATGTTGGTGCTCCACACATGGCTACATTGTCCCTTCCAGGACTCACAATTGGCCTGTCGGTATGGCTTTTCTCAACCTCTATCGTTCAAAACACCATAATTCCTGAGCAATCAAAACATCGACTAGATGATACTAGAGTTACCTCCCAACCTTCTACTTCGTTTGTTTATCTCTCTCCTTCTTCCTCTTTGCTTGGTGAAGCTAGCAACCAAGTAACTGAGAAGAAGAAGAAAGGGAAGGAGAAGAAGAAGAAGAAGCAAACGGCGAAAGGGGGAAACATGCATCGTTTGGTGAAAATCCACACACTGCACCATCCAAGCCTAAATCTCCATGTGTCATTTGCAAGGGAGACCACTATCATCGAGATTGTCCCTGCATCCCATGGATCCTGAGGCACTGGTCTCCTCGCTTGCAAAATCCGGTGTCTTCAACCTCTAACAATCATGTTGAGAGCACACCATCAACTAGTGAAAATGAAGTCAATGGACAAAAAGGAAGATCTAAATTTCCATGTATAATGTGTAAAGGCTATCATGCCCTCCACCATTGTCCTTTTCTGGACGAAGCTAAAAGAGTCTTAGATAATCGTCCTGCTTCATCGCAGCAACTTCCTCCTGGATATAAGAAACTCTTTCCGAGTCCATCGCTAGTTGAAAATCTGACTGACACACCGTTGTTGTCAGTCGAAGCACCTGTCATTGAAGATAGACCCTTTGAGTCCACACTGGACCAAAGTCAATAGGTTGAGATGGCAGCCGACCTAGTCTTGTCTTCAGAAGGTCCACCTTCAGATGATACAATCACCAAAGAGGATGAGAACGACATAGGTCAAATTCTTTTCGTTAACACAGAATCCGATGAACATGGGGGCAATCTACCCGTTCCTTTACCGTAGGAAGGAAGTTCATCAGAGATTTATCCGGCCGTTTATTCGGTCCCTACTCCAAGCAATCTAGTCGTTTCCTTCTATTGGAATCTTCTAGGGAGACCTCGCCTACCATCTAATGTACCATTCTGAATCATAGTACAAGCTTACAGAATGATCATGGTTGGTACTATCATAGATGAAGGGGCCTCTGTGAGTATTCTTTCCTCAACTGCTTGGAAATCACTTGGCTCGCCATCGCTCCTGCCTAAGATTCGAAATCTGACAGGCTTCAACAAAGGAACCAGTCGACCGTTAGGGATCCTTCCGAATTTGCTTATAAATTTGAGAAGGAAAACCATTCTTCTAAACGTGATGGTAGTCCAAGGGCCTCTAGATTACAATCTACTCCTTGGGCATTACTACATTTATAACATGGGAGCTATTGTCTCCTCACTCTTTCGAGTGATGTGTTTTCCACATGAAGGTAGAGTGGTCCAGCTCGCAGACCAACTTTCATTCCCTGGTTCAAACACAACTATTAGTCAAATTCCATCCCTAACTGGTATTTTTGCACAAGGAATGTCTCATTAATCTCTAGTCCATCCACCTGATGAGTGCGAGTGATTCGATGATTGTGACTGAAACCCAGGAGGCATGCGCCCTAGTCTGCTTCGGTAGAAAACCCCAGATATGAGGTAGGTTTCCACGTAGGAATATGACTAGTCTGATACCCCTGTCCGTTTAGGAAAATGGATTTAGACTGGAAAAGGATTCCCCCGTCAAAGGTTATGTGACTGGCATTGACAACAGTCACCTTTGTCCATTTCGATGGACAACGCCAAGGAAGTGTTTCGTCTGCAAATGCGAATGAAACAATCTTGCTAATGCAAGAACTTCCGTATGGTAACCTGGAAACTCTACTTATACCTGGGGGCATGCAAACCTTTTTGCATGCAAGTGAAAAGTGGCCTTTTATTTTCTTAGTTTGTAGACTCTCAACCCTTTAAACTCGTAGGTTGGTCATTCCTAGCTTGCATACAAAAGGCTCCGGAGCAAAGTTTCGAATGGGACAAGCTCCCTAAAAAATGAACCTATCGATGAGACATCCTTATTATACAACTGGCATGAGCAGTTTTACGCGAAGTTCAAGCTCGTTAAAAAATAAACCTAGCAATGAGCATATGTTCCACCAGAGTTTAAGCTCATTAAAAAATGAACCCACTTTCAGTAAATAACCATTGCGATCGCATAATTATCAGCTTTTGAACCTTGGTCGTGTTCTTACCATCACCTCCACTCTTTTTTAGCCGATCATACGCCTCCATTTGATTGTTTACCCTTTTGAGGAACAGCTGCGACGAGTGATTAGCCACCTTCTTTACACTGCTATGATTGAAAAGTTCCAAACCTTACCTGGAACCAGCTGCTATCCGAAAACATCACTCGTTCCTCAAAAAACGAGCCTCCTTTAAGCTCTTTTCATTTGACTCGTAAAATATGAAAAGGTTGCCAAGCAATTGGCCTCTCCAGCCCCTTAAAGTGATTGGAAGTGCCATCCCTCCTCTAGATTTTAATCTTTTTGGACCTGAGGGATCATTACACAAAAAGATCGAGCAATTGTCTTGTTCGGCTCGTTAAAACTATCGAAAAGTCATCTCTTTTGTATTATTTTATACTTTTTTGGACTTAAGGGATTATATTACGAAAAAGGACTACTGGAGTTTCCTTTACATCTCTTTTTAGACTCTCTAAAATTCAAAAGGACCGAGTTATCTTTGTCGTTAAACTCGTTAAAACAATAGCGACAAACGTGTCCATGCAGACAAGAGCGAGTTTCACTGTCGCTAGGCTCGTTAAAACATAGTGACAGCTTTGCCCAAAGGGAAAATTAGAGAAAAATCATATGTTATCCTCCTCAAGCTTTACAAAAATAAAGACGTACTGGTCAGCAATGACTGCGGAAAAAAGGAAGAAAACTTGAATAACTTCATTGGTAGCAGGTCGCTCTTGAACATGACACTTTCACTCTGTCACCATGATTGTGTTGGGTTGGCTTATTCCGTTCACCAGTAATACCACCATTGGTCCGCTGTACCATCCATTTTGGGGTTAACGCTACCAATCCATTTCAATGTCCCCGATATGTTCAAGAGAAGTTGCTCAGAGAATTCACCAACCTAGCTAACGCCTCATCTGCTGCAATACCTTCACTGTCCATTTTTCATGACCGCCACACTAAACCTTGTATCATCAGATCGTTTTCACCTCCACAAAATCATTTGCTCCATTCCATGTCGTAGATGTGGGATTCATTAAGGCCCTCCTACAACGGGTCACTTCTTGTTGACATCAGCTCATTATCTAAGAAGTTGACTTAGGAACAACCCTTTCAGTACTTTGAACCTTGCATGCCTCAATGGCAAGTTTCTCACTTCCGACGACAGGTTTACATCAATGGCCTTCGACCGAAATATTTTGCGTGGTGTTCGACATCAACTCATGTATTCACACCATGTGAATTGTATTGTAGTACCTTGAGGGTCATTATCATTATCAGTGATTCCTCTCGCACCTGTTAACAGCTTACATCATTGGCTAGTAATCAAGCGATGTCTTTCCATGTTCAACATCAGAACATCTTTTCACATGGATCGACTTGTACTTCAGGCGAATATTGAACGAGTTTGAAGACCCTGGATCTAGTTTCATCCATCCGGGCTGCAATATATATTTCTGAAAATAAAAACATCAAATGTGCATCACAGCTGCACAGACAATCATCCAAACTAAGGGATGATGGCTCTACCAGAATCATCAGTCTGCCACACAGACGATTGTCTGTCTTATGTACATAAAAATGAATTTATAAAGTTGAGCATGGGAATACCCGCCTCAGCTAGATCATGAAAATATTATGAAGATAATGTATTTTAATGTATCTTATTACAGGTCACATTCCAGTTTGAAAAACCTCAGATCCTTATTATAAAGCACTTCACCTAACATCAGAAGATTTACGACCTCATGCTTTAGGGGGAAACTGTTATAGACATATTTTGGCACTGTAACCCAAATCACATATGTCCATAAACCAAGGGCTTCTAAACCCCTAAAATTGTTGTTTCATACCCTAAAGGAACAAGGTCAGCTGATTACATTATTTCCCAGAAGTTCTCCCTGAAAAAATGCTCAGAACGGGTCAAAACAGGACCATACAGACTGTTCCATGCTAAGGGTGAGATGCATCTCACCTATTGCACTTGGGGGGTGCGATGCATACTAAAAATCCCTTCTGTAGGGTGCGATGAGTGAGAGCAGACAAATGGCAGAAGCAGTTTGCTAGGTGGAAACTCAAAGAATCTTCTAGAAATTGCTCATATGACACTTGCCTCTCTGAATTCGCCCAGGGATGAGTAAGAGATCATGAAATCTCCAAGTGGAACCAAGAACTATCAGTGAAATGACACTAATCAAAATCCCAGAAGCTGACTCACTCTCCTGCAAACATCTATATATGGATCCCTCATCCTAGAGATCCAAAGGCTGGAATTTTGTAATTTGCAAGGAAGTGTTGTTGGTTTCTCTTTGAATACATTGTTGGGTGATCTTGCTTTGTATGAGGTGAAGAGGGCTTTCATGCTGGGAGGATGATGCTGGATCAGACAGCTTGGTTGTAATCCTCTCTTCTACTACTTCTATCAATAAAGCTATTTGAGTTTTCCTCCATATGCTTGTATATCTCTGAATCTTGTATTTGTATATGCATTTATATGGTTAATGTACATCTGATCCTACATTGTTCATGGTTATAGATCTCTATAATTTGATGGTATTTTGCTGCCTTGACTCTACAAGTGTTCTTTGAAGCGGGACAAGTGAGAAAGGGGTCATGAAAGCTCTATCAAGGGAGAGAGGAAACGAGCAAGGAGACTAGCAAAAGACTGATGTTGGTACTCTCTACTTCTTTCACATCTATCTCTCATAAAGGAAAACACAAGTAACTTTAGTTTGTTTGTTTCTAAGATAGATACCCATCTTAGTAGGACTAATAGCTCTGAATGGACACATATGCAGTGATACTTAATCTCAATATGCTTCAACCTATCTTCGAACACATGATTCTCTTAAAGCTCCACACAGCTTTGATTGTTGTAGTGTATCACTGTCAGTTCCAACTCTTGGTTGAACAATCCTGAAAACAACTACTAGAGCCATATTGCTTCAGTACAAGCCTCATTAGTCGTGATGTACTCTACTTTAGCTATGTCGATTGTAATTGATCTATGCTTCTTGCTCGTCCACAATATCATAGTGCATCCAAAACTGAAGAATACTTCTGAGGTATTCTTTCTATATTCAACACTTCCTACCCAATCAACATCTGTATATCCCTGAACCTGTATATCCTTGTTTGCAAAAAATATCAAGCCATAATTCATTGTACCACACAAATATCTCAAAATGTGTTTTACTACAATCCAATACTCATGTCATGGTTAAACTTGGAATTGGATCAATGTGTTAAAAAAAAGCATATGTCTGGCTTGGTTTTAACCAAATATATCAACAAACCAATCAACCACTGTTACATGGATGGATTTACCAATCTAGAGCTAGAGCCTCTTAACTTCTTCAAGTTAGTCGCCATGGATTTGCAATCCATCAAACCAAATATTTGAAGGATCTCTAATACATGCTTTCCTTGACCAATGAAGACTTCGCTAGGTTTCTGTCATTCTTCTAATCCCAAGTAATAGTGCATTAACCCAAGGTCCTTTATATTGAACTCAGAAGCCAAATGCTTCTTTCAATGAATAACACAAGGCTCAACACCTATTAGAAACAAGTCATCAACATATAATAACAAGATCACATGTGTGTTCATCAAAACCTTAAATTAAAGGTCTCGGTCGACATTGCTCTTGGTAAATCTCAGTCTCATTAGATAGTTTTCAATACGAGCATACTAAGCTCTTGGAGCTTTCTTGAGTCTAAACAAGGCCTTTTTTAACCTACAAACATGATTTTCCTTTCCATAGGCCTCAAAGTCTTGAGTTTTCTCTATGTGAACCTATTCCTCAATCACACCATTGAGGAAAGTAGTCTTCACATCCAGCTGGTGCAATTTCCATCCCAACGAATCAACAACAGAAATGATGGATCTAATAGAGGTGTGCCTAAAAACTGGAGAAAAGGTCTCATTGTAGTCTTCTCCCTCTTGCTAGGATAACCCTCTAGCCATGAACCACACCTTGTATTTATCAATACTACCATCTACAACATTATTTATCTTGTATATCCACTTGGAAATCACCATTGACTTCCC
This sequence comes from Pinus tabuliformis, assembly GCA_031772625.1. Lineage (NCBI taxonomy): Eukaryota > Viridiplantae > Streptophyta > Pinopsida > Pinales > Pinaceae > Pinus > Pinus tabuliformis. The sequence goes on along the minus strand of CM062818.1, from coordinate 1,632,700,108 downwards.
TTCAAGTCTTACACAACCTCATAGACATTATTCTTCATGATTGATTAGTACTCTTCATTCATCGCTTCCTTCCACCCTGTTGGATAATTTCTTCTTCATATGTGGAAGGTTCCACATCAATGAGTTTTGTCATGAGAGCTCCATAGCTAGAAAACCTCTTGGGTTTCTTAACTTCTCTAGATGTGCCAATAGGAGATGCATGTGAGTCTACCTCTTCTAATGTAGTTCTAATACATGATGGTCTATTCTTGACTTCTCGAATTATGACTAGTTTTGCTAGATCTTGAGGCTCTTTCGGCTTTCTGATACATTCTATAGAACTCGAATGATCCTCCCTTGAGGACTCCTATTTTAATTCATCCAAGGAATCTATGGAGACTTCCTTAGACTTCTAATATGCCACTTTATCATCAAAGGTGACATGTAGGTTGTCCTCAATCCATTGCTACTCTAGAATTTATATTTTGTAGGCCTTCAATGATTCACTATATCAAAAAAATATGTCTTTCTTTCCTGAAATCTCAAGTTTGTTCCTCTTATCCTTAGGAACATGAATATATACAAGATAACGAAATATTCTCATGTGTCCAACCTTTGACTTCCTTTTAGATAATGCTTCTTCAAGACTGAAACCTTCCAGAATTTTACGAGGACTTATATTTTGAATGTACATAGTTGTTTATGATTCCTCTACCCATAAGAACAACGACAAGTCAAAATCATGCATCATGGCCTTGAAAAATTATTCAATGGACCCATTCTTTCATTCTCCTACACCATTTTGTTGTGGATTATAGGGGACAATTAGCTTCCTCTTAATCCCAACCTGCTTATGGAAAGCAACAAGCTCCTCCATTACCAAATCTCAATATCTTGATCTGCCTTTCTATCAAGTTTTCCACTTCAACTTTTAATTCCTAGAACTTTTCGAATACCTCATCCTTAGCCTTCAATATATATATATCGATGTATTACAGGAGATGCCAATAAATGTCACATAGTAAAACTAGCCACCAAGATATTTCATAGTCATCAAGCCACATACATCAAAATGAATCAATTCCAAAGCTTCCTTAGATCTGCTATCGCTGTTTCGAAATGGTTTCTTAATTTTCAAAAATTGTTAACACTATTTGACTTAACTCAAGCAGTTATCTGAAATGAAGATGTCCATACCTTCTATTCCATATCTCACTTGGATTTATCACATAATGTACTAGTGCTTGATCCAGTTGACTCACAAGTCTATACAAGCTTCCAACATGAATCCCAATAACCCTAGCATCATCTATACTATAGCCCTTGGACCAAACAAGTAATTTCACATCCACAAAAGCTACTCCTTTATCTTCCAAGCAAGAATTAGAGACAATATTCTTTTTCAAACGTGGTACATAAATAAATTTTTGAGATGTACATTGTTACCAAATTATAGCTCTATGGATGCCTTTCCAACTCCTTTGACTACATAGCTATTATTGTCTCCCAATTCAACCCTTTGAGATAACTTATTTTCTATCATGCTTGAAATATTCCCACGTTCTTTGGTCATGTGTCTTGATGCTCCACTATATACCAACCATGTGGCATCATCATCTACAAAGGAACCTATAAAAGTAGAATAGTAAAATAAATTCTTATCACTTTTTGTTTTGTTTGAATTTTCAGCTTCAACATCTGTTGTGGAAGCATGTTGTTTTCCTTCCCTCTTATTTTTATTAGCCATATTAGGACAATCTCTTTTGAAATGTCCATATTCCTAACAACCATAACATTAGATCTTTGATAAGTCTTTCTTCTTCTTATGGGAGGAAGAATATCCCTTTCCTAACTTCTTGTGTTGAGATCCAAACATCTCCTTTCCCTTGTTCTTGAAGCAAGCTATAAGGGCTTGAACTTGTTCATCTTGACAATCTCTAGTCATCAATATTACTTCTTCTTGAGAACAAAATGTCCATAGTTGTTCAAATGTAAGAGCTTCCTTCCAATTGCTTATACCTACTACAAAAGTGTCCCATGATCTAGGAAGACAATTGAGTGTTGTAATTACTAATGCTATATTAGGTATGGATTCACCAATTGCTTGAATCTAATCTCTTATTTGTGAAATCCTTATAAAGTAAAAAGCCATGGTGTCATCATTAGTCATCCTTTTATTTCAAAGTTCATTCTTCAAGCTCATTGATTGACTAACATTCTTGATAGTGTAGAGATTGATTAGGGCGTCGTAAACCTTTTTTGAAGTATAAAGTTTTACAATGTAGGGAACCAAATGATCCCTAATGGAGTCTACTATAAGACTCATAGTAGTGATGTCAGCCTCCTTGAACTTTTATTTTCCTGCTTCATATTCTAGTTCAACGAACTTCCCTTTCACAATGTCCAAAACTTTGTACTGGGAAAGAATAATATCTATTCTAACTTTCCAAGATTTGAAATTTGATGCTCCCTCTAGCTTGTCTTCATATTTCACAGAGGAAGCCATAGAAACCAATATACAAGGACTTGGATAAAATTTTATCTAGGATTTCTTCTAGGTGATCTCAATGTTCCTTTCTTCCTTCACCCAAGCTCTGATCCCATGTTGATTTTCTTAGTGCAACCAGGGTTAGCACAATATTTCTGAAATTATGATAATTAATTTTGATGTAGATCTTCTTTTAACTTATTACAACATTATTCAATAATTATACTTTATAAGTTTAACCATAAAGAATAGTAGATTAATAGATATGAAAAAACACAAAAGAAAACAATATTTACCATGGGAAAACCCACAAAAGGGAAAAACACAACAACATTTTTCAATAGATAAATTCTTCTTGTTAAATGAGAAACACACCTAGACCTATAGTCAAACCTGGTCTTCTCCTCCATTTCAAGTCACCCAATCTGACCCAGAAATTTGTTTTGTCTTTCTGACCCATAATTTTGGCCCTCCCGCAATAACTGATTTCCCTAGAAATTTTGTCCCTGCAACAATTGCCCTTATTACCCAAAAAATTCAACCCCCTGCAATAGTTTCCCCAGAAAAATGCCAATCACAGAGATGATGGCCAATCCACACATGCAAGTTACAAGAGAGAGAAGAGAGAGAGAGAGAGAAATTGTCCTTATATTCATCTGATTCATCTTTCTTGTCCTTCACTTGCTTGCCCATAAATTGTCTTGTGTGAGAGAGATTGAATTCCCAAGTGGAGGAGGATGTGTTGCCTTTATATAGTGATCTGTCTAGGTTGAATGGGTTTCCTTTGGATCTAGGGATGACTTGACTTGGAGGGAAGCTAACTTGTCACTTTTGGAGGAAAAAATTACATTTCAAAAATTAAAATTTTCATCTTTAAAATGTCTCAATGAGACTTTGACTCAAAATAAATTTTCCTTTGAATCGGGCATTTATAAATATGATTTACAGCGATAAATACAAATAAATAAAGTGACCCAATATACATTATGAATACCAACCATAGTTATAATATTGGGAATCACAATTGTCATTAAACCGAAACCTGCGAGTGTTAGTCAACGATCACATCGCCAGAGATAAGCATCCATGAGATGTGATCCGTCCATGTCAAGAAACACATGGGGAGCATTGGTTTATCCAATGTCCAACAATCTCCCCCCCAATGTGAGTCAAGTATGTATCGAACACAAGACGTAAACTCTGATACCACTTGTTGGGAATCACAATTGTCATTAAACCAAAACCCATACGTGTTAGTCAATGGTCACATCACTACAGATAAGGATCCATGAGAGGCGGTTAGTCCATGTCGCAAAACATACAAGGAGCATTGGTTTATCTAATGTCCAAGAAAAAATTCAACAGTTTTCAATCGCGCCCTCTTGGAATTATTTTAAGGATGTTTTTAATTAACAATATTACCTTATCGAAAGATACGAAGACAAATATATAAAATGGACCACACTACAGTAGTAAAAGGAGCAAGATGTACCATATTTCACGAATATATTTCATACTTTGCGCATGAAATTGGGTATCAAGGGATATGAGTGTCATTTAGTGCTCTAGTATCATGGCTATCTGCACAAATACATCCAAAAAAAGATGGATTTCCTAGACATATCCTCACTTGGTTCATCACACCAATATGCTACCGCAATCAAGCAAAAAATTAAATAGAAGAAGTGAGACTTTGATACTACAAATCCAAAACCAGGCAAGGGAACCCCCAAACCACAAAAAAAATTACAGAGCTAAGGTGGAACAACCTAGGACAGTTGATCAAAGCTACAAGCAAATAATAATAATGGGAATATGAAGAAGGAAATTGATAAGCGGTGTGAGTTGCATAAGAACCCAACTCATAACACAAGTGGGTGTTGCAAAAAGTAGTCGGTGGTGGATGAGATAAAAGATTCAGAGTCATATGAAAGTTTTGACTCTAAGCCAGACCCCGTAAAGGGGAAAAAATCATTGACATAGGACCTAGTGCCACTATTGCTACCACCAAGGTCCCACACAAGGAGGTCGAAGATCCGAAGGAAGGTGAGAATCTCTTCCACTCACATATGTGAGTAAACAGTAATTCTCTACATTTCATCATCGATAGTGGGAGTCATGGTTGGGCCTGCCGAAAAAACCACACCCTCAACCATACACCATCAGGTGGCTCCACCAAGGGAAATATATTTGTGTCACCTAACAATGTCACCATCCCTACATCATCAAGCCTTTCATAGATAAGGTATTTTATGATGTTGCTCCCCTTGAAGTTTGTGATGTGTTTTTGGGCCAACTGTACTTGTGGAAGTGTCATGTTGTGTATGAGTCTAAACCTCATACTATTATTATTAATTTGGGAAGAAAATTGTATAGGATACCACAGGTAGCCCTGCCTACTGCTATTTCTTTGATCTCTACTAAGCAATGTAGTAAGATCATCTCCCAAACTTTGAAATTTGTCTTCCTCCTAATTCGCTCTCAAAGTAAGGTGAAGATTTTGGTCACATCCATAACCTCCACACAACGCTCCTATTTTCCCCAAAATAAAATGGATAAGGTTGTGGAAGAGTATAAATATGTCTTTTCCTCGCTCACAGCAATACCTTTGCACCGTTAGGTCAAGCATTCCATCGATATGATCCCCAGCGCACCTCTACCCAATGGGTTAATATATCAATGCTCTCTTATAGAAAATGAGGAAATCAAGTGGAATATTTAGGAGTCTCTACAAAAATTTCACGTCATACCAAGTTCTTCACCTTCTGGGAGCCCAATTGTACTTGTGTAGAAAAAGGATGGGACCTAGAGGCTCTGTATTTATTATCGAGCCTTGTAAAAATATATAGTCAGGAACAGGTACCCGATTCGATGGATTGATGACCTTCTTCGTCATCTCAAGGGGGAAAAATACTTTAGCAAGATTGATTTGAGGTCCAACTATCACCAAGTTCCGATAGAACCCACAAATGTGTGGAGGACTGCTATCAAGTCTAGAAGGTCTTTTCGAGTGGTTGGTCATGCCCTTTGGCTTGATGAATTCCCTTGCAAATTTCAAGAGGTTGATGGATGACATCTTGAACCCTTTCATCAACTCTTTCATGGTTGCATATCTCGATGATATCCTCATCTTCAACAAGAATTGGGAAGAGAACTTGAAACACATTCAACAAGTACTTGATACTCTGTGGTGGCAAAAGCTATGTGCGAACTTGGAAAAATGCTCCTTTGGCATGGACAAGGTCCAGTATCTAGGTTACATTATTGATCAGCAAGGTGTGCATGTGGATCCAGCTACGATCTAAGTCATTTGGTATTGGAAAAACTTGATGAGTCTCATAGAGCTTCGCAATTTCTTGGGCCTTACTAATTTCTACCACAAATTCCTATTGCGAGTCTCTCATATCACTTGGCCCTTAAGTCAAGTTACCAAACGTGGACAAAAAGAAAAAAAAAATTGGTCTGGGTCACAACAAAAGGAATTCATTGAGATGAAACACCTCCTTTTCTCTGCACCAGTCCTCATGTTTCCAAATCTGCAAGAACCATTTGAGATTGAGATAGATGCCTCCGACTATGTTATTGGTGCAGTGCTCACTCATAAAGGGAATCTTGTGGCCTATCATAGTGAGACAATCTATGATACTATTTGTAGATACCGCACCTATGATAAAAATATGCATTCCATCATACAAGACTGCCAGTAGTGGAAGCATTACATTTTGGGGAAGGATACGATCATCCACACAAATCATTGACCTCTTTAATTCATGTAGACATAGGGAAAGTTATAGATGTAGGTTTTAACCCTATACAAAAATTACTGCAAATGAATTCTTAAAACAAAAAAATAAACAATATCTAGAACATAAAACAAATATACATAGATATTCTCCCATGGATCCCAAAACCAAGACTACCAGATTGATTTTTCATTATATTCCTTTCAATGTTACAATACATATATATACATGCCAAAGCATTCATAAAACCCAATCCAAAATCCTAGATTAGAACATAATTTTAGTTCCCTTGACAGGATCTACAAAATACCATGGGAAGAAAACCATCATGCCAAAAACCATGTGCAAAACCCATGCACGAAACCATGGGTAGGTTCGCCCACCATCTGTGGGTCTGACCCCCATCCTTGGGTCCGCCCAATTATTATTGGATTTGTATCCTATCCTTGGGTCTTAATTAAAAAATAAAAAAAATAAAAATATCAGGTTGTTGCCCCAAACCCCATGTAAAGGGGATACCATCCCCTTGCAAACCCCCTAACAAAGGGGTTTGTCGACCCCCCCCCCCCCCCCACCTTGTGACCCCCCTGCTTTGCTCGATGCAATGTACACTGCGTGGAGCTAGTTGTGGAAAGAATATAACAACACATGCCCAACAACAGAATTATCACCATTAGAAACGGTCCACATATTTGTAACAATTCCATTTGAACATTAAATACAAGAAGGATAGTTCCAATCACGGTGAAAAATCCTCAGTTGGCCCCCAATTGTGGCACTGATCATTGTTCTCAATTATTATGGGAATGATACTTATGGATGGTTGAAACTATACAAAAATGATCCAGAATTCGCCACCACATACCAGATACTAATGGAAGGTAAGCAAGTTCCAGAATTGCACCTCGAGGATGGATTGTTGTGCTACCTGGGACACCTCTATGTTCCTTCAAGTGAGAATGCCAAGCTGATTTGAGAGGCACATTACCATCGGGTAGGAGGGAAATTTAGCATGAAGAAATCAATGGTGGTACTATAGAATTATTTTTATTGGACAAAACTACAAAAAGATATTTCCAATATATCAAATATTGCATTGCCTGTGCCATTGTTAAGCCAACCATTAAAATCAAGGCCTACCAACCCCTCTACCTAATCTTATTTGACCTTGGGAATCCATCTCCATGGACTCTATGCACGACCTTCCTTCTACCAAGCATGGTAATGACTATGTGTTTGTGGTCATTGATATATTTTCTAAGATGGCCATATTAGTTGTTTGCAACAAGAGTATGACAACAGAAGCCACTGTCAAGCTCTTCTTCAAATAGGTGTGGGTACATTTTGGGATACCATAGACCATCATATTAGATTTGGATAGGAGTTTCCTAAGCACATTTTGGTTTAACCTCTAGCCATTGTTGGATACCAAGCTCACCAATTCGAATGCATTTCACCCCAAGAAAGATGGCTAGACAAAGGTTATCAGGAGGATGATAATGCATATACTATGTGGTGAGCCCTGGTATTGTACCAAGTGTTGAAACTCCCAGGGGCTCCTCAACTCTATTTATCAGCCCAGGGTTCGTACAAACTTTCAGGTGACAGTGTTATATTCATAGTAGATGGAATTCTACTCATGCCACCCTCAACTAGGTCATTTGATCATTAGAGCTTCAAGACCATTCTTCTACTGAACTAGGGGGAAATTAACTACTAAAAGTGCAATTCAAAAACTAGCTCTAATGTAGAAAAAGTAAATGCTTTTCAAATCTAACATGTAGATGCTACCAACTTGTAAATTCTACTAAATAAATTCATGAAAGAACACCAGAGTTATGCTACCTGCAGAAAAGAAACTACACTAATTGCAATCAACCATCTAGCTATCAAATTCACTTGTAAATAGGAAATTATTCTACCAACTCATAACTCAATATTTCATGCATCATCTATCTAATTCAGGCTTTCATATAAAGTAATGTTATACTTGTTCCAAATCTGAGATAAAGAAACAAATACTCTTCTCTCTTACAGTGATGGAAAAAGGATGGTTGGAATGGCCTAGGTGTTGCCTTTGATCATGGAGTCCAAGATGCGGGGTCAACCTACTTCTAACCTAAGTCAATCTTTCATTGTAGGTCAAAACAAGGGAAAAATAGGCTGCTACAGGCATGCTACAGGAAGATTCTACAAGATCCTGGTATTGCCACAGAAATACCTATAATGCTACAAGAAGACTGTTGAGAGGGTTTGGAAGGTAAGAACGATGAGATCAAGGAATGGAAAGGTGGATGTAGGTTTTGGTAGATGGATTAAAGGTTAACATCACCCCTAGCCAAGATCAACACTTAAATAAGGCTAGTTTTGGACTAAGAGCGCTGCTCATGGTGACCTAAGAGACAGAGCTTAAGAACAATGTTTGAGATTCATCAAAAGAAGGTGGAGAAATCCTAGATGGAGATGGCAAAAATGCCCCTTGCCTATAGATCCAACTGTCCTGCAACATCACATGCACATGCTCTATTACCATTCACAAAATATCATAAGCAATGGTGGAAAATATGAGTTGAATTTAGAAACTATCTAACTTATGCCAAAAACTTTGATCTATGCAATGAATCAACTTCTAAGCTACAACAATTATATGCAAAACAAGATAACTAATGTAGAAATTTTTCCAAGAAATCATCAACATAGTGTTTTTGGGTTGTGATTGTAGACTCTTCTAGTCAGGCTCCCATGAGAGAGATGAGATAGAGGCAACAGTCACAGGATTTTTGAGGAATTATATTCTAATAAAATGCAGTAATTAACAAACATTCTAAGCTAAAAAGGAATATCAATACACAAGAGGGACCTAAGCTATCAGGGTTGGGCCCAGACCCAAGAGCCTCAGTCGTCTGAAGCTAACTCAATGATGGATCAATAAGAAACTTTTCATTATCATTGCATAAATGTCAAGCACATCACATAACAAGTCAAAAATAGTAGTAAAAAGTGCTTGAGCTCAATATCTTCTTAGCTACAAACAAAGTTCCAATCCTAATGAGCTCCTTGGCATGTTTATTTATACAAAAGGGTAGCTACCAACATCTCCCTAGAAAATAGAGATGTTTTTCTCCCAAAACTCGAGAAAGGTGGATATAGATCTTCCTTGAACTGCACTCGCTTGGTTGTCAATGACCTCGTCCTACTTAGCTACCAATGATTTCGAGTTGATGAGAGATGAAGTAGTGATATTGGTTGATTGAAGGAGTTAAGGAGGTGGATAACCTCCTAGAATCTATCCATGTTGCCTAGTCTAAGCTCATGCATTGAAATTATCTCAAAATTTCTCCAATTATTGCATTTAAACCATATCAGGCCACATGACATAGAAACACATCTTTCACCCCTCAAACTAAGAATAATATAACAAAAATTGTAAATAAATGTGAGAAAGAGATAATTTTAAAGCTGGAGGATGGCATTTTGATCCTTATGATATACATGTTGATGAGCCCCTTCATCACCCTTCCTACTGAAGTTATTTCCTTCATGGCCCTGGTGGCCTCTTTGACATCCCAAGGCTCCTCAGATGGTGTACCTTCTTGAGGATAGAAGCCTGCAATCTTTTCTATTTTTGTCCACTGCTTCCTCTCCTCTTCTTCATTTCTTCCTTTCTGTAGGCCTAACAGCAAAGGTGGACTGAGCTTGAGTCCAATCCAATTTATTTTTAATATTTGCATGAGTCTTTTGTACAGGGGTGTCCTTTCGAATGAATTCCTCAACCTTTCATTAGAGTGATACTTCCTGTTGTGCCCTACAACAACCCCCCATTTCATATCATATTTATTTACTAAATCAATATATGAAATGGGTCCCTTTAGAAGTTAGTTGGTATCAATACTTCATTATTTGAAAAAGGTCCGCAAACCAAATGAAGACATTATATAAAACCTTTTAAAAACCCATTTTTGATCAAATAAAACAATCTTTTATCATTGCGATAAAGCGATTGCAAGATCGCATATCGCAATGGCATAGAAAACACAAATAAGTGGCACATTGGTCTCCGCCGATGCGATATCGCTATCGGCTATCGGCAATACTCCATGCACATTTTAAAGCACCCCATGCCATTAGCCCCGACGCGATGGAATATCACAATCGGCAATCGGCAGTATCCCATGCACAATAATAAGGTGCCCAAGTCATACCCCCGATGCGATGCGATATCGCAATCGGCAATCGGTGATACGCTATTTATGCACATTATGATGCCCATTCACCCTGATGCGATGCAATTTCACTATCGGCGATCGGGATTTCAAAATTGTCAACGTAAGGATTTAAGTGTTCCCGACGCCCAATATAGCACGGATTTCAAAAAAGCCGTTAAATGGAGGAATATTGTCATTCATTCATATTTAAAGCTTGATATTTTAAGCAATCATTCACCTGCGCTCAACCGCCAAAACGTCCACAGCACGCTTAAACGGACCATTCGGCCGAATAATGGTATAATGAGCATTTAAGGGGTGGCAGGTCTTAAACAGCCTTTTAATGTAATTGTAAGATCCTCCCATGGATTGTGTCTGCGCCCATTTTTAAAGCTAATCCCTTATCACGCATTTCTCAATATTTCTCGTCACTTGCAAGTTTTCATTGCTATTTCTCTGTGTTACGTATATTTGTGCCTCTGTGCAGAATTCATCCAAAGGAGAAAGCTCAAGCAAGATGGGGAAGAAATCCAAGAAGACCACAGGCGCTTCCGCTACACCAGCTGCAGGACAAGCTCTCGTGGACAAAAAGAAGGGCTTGATATCTGATACTACATGTACAGGTCTTGTCAGAGTTACTTGGCAAGGGACCTATAACCTAATTGAAGCCGAAGAACCAACAAGGACAATAGTTGAAGCTACTGCAGATCCTACTCGGAAGTCTGAATGTACTCTCAAGGATTTAGCCGACTCTTTCCTTCACAGAATAGCGGCCAGGGAGCAAATTCTCCCATACACAGACGTAGTGCGGTGGGCGATTCAAGAAATCCCAATCTTGGATAGAACTTTCAGCACTAGAAACGGAAGAATATTCGGATCGTTCAGGGCGGATGATCTAAGGCAAATGTATCATTTGCCCGAGCCAGAGAAGATATATAATAAGGCGTTCCTGGAGAAATTCGCAAATGAAAATGAAGTTGAATCCGAACCCATCCGGGATTGGAGACAAAATCCGGCCAAGCACAAACACGAATCTTCCGGTAAGTACTCGGTTGATTCTCTGGCTTCTCCTTATTGCTATGCTGGAATAATGATGTGTAGATTATGGGGATTGCATGACTCTGCTAATTTTACCATAGAAATGGTTCCTCTAATGGAAGCAGCATGCAACAGTATAATCATGGATTGGGCCACCATCCTTTCTGACAAATTAGCACAAGCTGTGCGTGATTTTAGAAATCAGACTGTCGTCTCTGAAAGGAAAATTCCCCCATTCTATTACAGTGCATATATCTTAGATACATTATGTTTCAATTCTGAATTTCCCGTGCTCGGCTGGAGGTGGACGCCACAAGATCCCACGGCTATCCACATATACCATCAGAAATTATGGAAGTCCTCTTACAAGCACCATCTGTACCAAATCTGCAATGGCTTTATGGTGCCTATTAATTATTCTATTTTTGATAAACCCATTCCCAAGATTTCTTATCAAGCTTCGTTTGATATAACAGCGGTATGGAGTTGGTTTGGAGAGGAGAGATTTACCTACATAAGAGTTTTCGGCAGCCAAGCCAACCCACATGTTCTCCCTTTGTACATACCAGATAAACTGCTAGCAAGAGAAATCGCTTATCAGATTACGGCTGAGAGTGTTACACAGACTCTCAAGAAAGAAAAGAAGAGGGGCTGGCCCTCTTTTCCCTTGAGGTGTGGTGTCTATACTCTGCATGATCTCAAACATGAAGAAAAGGAAGCCACAAAGATTCAATCCTTAACTCTGGTGACTATCCCAAATAGGCCATATGATCCAAAGAAAGTTGCCTACAATGCACTAGAACAGGCCAAATTGACAAAATTTGAGCACAAAGAAGATATGTTCGAATGAAATATAAGGATGAAGGGTTGACTGAGTTTAATAAGCTTAGAGAACAGAGGTTGCAAACTCTGCCTCTAGATTTACTAGCAACAACCCCGACAACATCATCAAGCGAGCCTGGTCGGCAACAGTGAAAGGAACCTCCGGTTGTAACAAAGGATCATAAGAAAGAGCAAGAGGAAAGGGAAAAGAAAGAAAAAGAAGAACAGCAGAAGAGAGCACAGGAGGAGAAACAGAGGAAAGAGAAAGAGGAACAGCAAAAGAAAGAACAAGAGGAACAACAGAAGAGGGAGCAGGAAAAAGTGCGGAAGGAGTCCCAAGCTGAAAAGGAAAAACAAACCACCATTGATGTCAATATAGATACTCATATTGACCCTAAATTGCTTCAGGAGTGGAAGCAATTTGACTCTATCATCAGTGGGTTGGAATGTTCCAAAGATACAGACACTTCCAAGATAAACGATACACAGGACATCACTTCACCTCAGGTTCTAAGTGGAACCAGCGGCCCACCCATTTCCAAGGATGTTGAGGTAATACCAAAAGACCCCTCCGACCAAATCATTCTCCAGGTAGAAGATATTCCTCCCCTGGATGTTTTCTACAGCCCGAGGCATAAAGCAGTGGTAAAAAGACAAAGGAAAAGGAGGAAGATTGATCAACCTCCCCTTTTTCCAGAACAAACTGTAACGGGCAGCGTGGTTTGGAAGGAGGAATTCAACCCCTCCGATGACCTGACAAAACTGTCGCAGTATGCGGGAGCCTATTCGGCAGCGACAATCGATAAGGCATCAGAGGTAAGTCTTCTACTGAAAACCAAGGATCAAGAAATTTTCGCGCTACAGGCAGAATTGGCTGAAACAAAGCAGAAGGCAGAGCAGCAATTGTTGACACAACAGTAAGTGAACAGTCAACTAACCCAACAATTGCAGGCAGAAAAGCAAAGGGTCGACCAAAGCGCGATCCAGAAACAGAAGGAATTATCAGAGGCATTGGCACAACTAAGAGCAGCAAACAAGCAAATGATGAAAACAAAGGATGATCAAATCGCTCAATTGTCATCGCAGCTCGAAAAGATAAAGGGCGCTCCACAAGTGGCTGAGTTTAGAGCAGAAGCATTACAAATAAACACTGCATTGATATCTCAAATTAGGCTTCTATGTCAACAAATCGCTCAGGCAGAGCCACTCTGTGAATTAACGACATCCATAAATTAGCAGGTAGAAAAGGCCAGAAATGAATTAGATCAAGCCGAAGAGATCATAACTGCATTTCTTGACTGGCAAGATTCTGATCAAGGGAGAGAAGCAAATTTGCCCAAGATTTCAGAAACACATAAAGATATACTTTTCACAGAATGGCACTCTCAGATGATGAAAGCAGAAAGGGCAGCTTCAAGATGTAAATCAACTTCCAGCAATTTGGTTGAACTAGTCAACAACACTCTCTACTTATCAAATATGATTTCCCAATGTACACCAGGAAAGATGACAACAACAAACACATTGGAGCAATCATGCTATCCTGATTTAGAGGAAAAGGGGAGATTAATCGTTGGGATTAATAGTTTAACTATGGAAGCATATTGGTTATTGTTGGTAAAGCCGCATACACAGAGAGCCGCCCTTAAGTGCCTAACAGATGCGATCGGGTATATAATTCCCGATATTCAGGATGCCACCTATGCCGTCCAGCTCAGTTCGCGCCTCAACAAACCCCCTGAAGTAGAGCCAATGCTTGCGATAAGTCAGCTCAGATTTAAAGGCAAGCAGCCTACCTAATGAATCATGTCGCCGATTGCCAGATCGCTGAGAAAAATAGGATCAAAATTTATTGATACCGATTTAGTTGCATTTCAGTTTATTAGATATTTAGATTAATTTAGTATTTATAGACCCTTTCATTGCTTTGGAAAGGGTCGTAAAGTTTTGTACCAGACTTAAAGACTGAAGTTTGCACTATTGTGCTTCAGTCAATATTCTTTTATGAAACTAGACCAGTTGTTCTTAATTCAACAAGGAGGCTTTTTATGCAATTGTGCACTATTGTCTTTGTTGAGAATGTTTCTGCGTTGAAGAAAGAATTACAAGTAGCGATTGATATCGGGAGTGTCAAAGCAGCTCATATGGTATTTCTATCTATGTCTGAATTCATTCCTGTTATGTGAATTGTTATTTGATTATCCTTGCTATTGTTGATTATATGCATGCGCTGTAACAGCAGATCTACATTCATACCACTATTGGATGTTTTATGATATGCTTTCCTTTTAATCATGTATATGTCGATAATATAAATGATGAGTGTGGTAATATCGCATTAATCGCTGGGCTTAACTATTTAGGCACAGTAATCTTAAATGAATTAATATCTATGTCTGATCGATGGAGTCATCTATATGCCTGTCTTTAGACACAGACCATTAAACGCTGCACCTTAAAGTTCAATAGATTCCCGGGATAGGTTATAGTTCTTGTATTCTTGTTAATAGTTTAGTTATTCGCTTACCGCTAGCTTAGTTTATAAATCATACATTCATCCCGTTTATCCACTTTTGGGAAACTCGTCCCATTATCCCCAGTCGGAGCCACTATTCCAAACGGAAAAGGATCTGTACTAAGGTCTGGACCGGGTGGTTATCCCCGATGTTGTTGCAGCGATTTTCGAGGCATCAACACTCCCTAATCTGGAGACTGTGGGGTAAGGCATTCCATATTCTCTAGAAGGATTGCTAGCTTTCTGTCCCTAACAACCTGAGTGTGTCTTCAAAATGTGAGATGGCTTTCTCCTGGGTGGCAAGGTATTTGGGTGCTATATCAACATCATTGGAGATGATGTTATGATTGCTAATGACATCCATTGGGCTTATCTTCTCTGCCCTAATATATAGTGGTTCTTTTTCTTCCTTTCCCGTTACTTTCTTTACCTCCTCAGCTTTGACCTCTTCATGAGTCATCCAAGATGCTAGGACCATCAATTTCATGTACCCCAACTTTGCATTGGGATCCCAAATATTCATATCAGTTAAGGTGAGGTTATGCATGTATAACCCAACCAACTTTGCTCTGTCTTCGATGCTACTTTGGTCACATAATTCAATGAATTGTTTGTAGTCTTGAAATGGAATCGATCCATGTTGTTCTAGGGTCTTGATTTGGAATTGCATCCAATTATCTTTGAGAAATAATTCATAAGCCTTGGATGGTTGTCTGCACTATAATTCCTCCATGGAGAGGCTTGCCATTGTAGCCAGTTGGGTTTCCTTCTCCCTAAACCATCTATTTTGTGCTTATAGTTGTTCCCTCATTGTGGACACTTTCTCTCTTAGCTCACTTAATTCTTTGCCTTAGTAATTTGCATCCATCTGTGGGTTCTTCCTCTTTCTGCTTCTAGTTCAAAGAAAAGTGGAATTACAAATTTTTAGGGAATAACTCTCCCTCCTTCAATGAATTTATAATAGGAGATCAAACTAGGCTATGGACTACGCGCCTAGAGCTTTGCGAAGTCTTTATCAAATGTTTTTGGGGAAGATTCCCCCTCCTATAGCTATTGTGCTACCTTTTCCCTTCATTTTGCTCATTTTTCCCTTCCTGTAGCACCCTTTGTTCTTCCTGTAGCACACGCTGTTTTTCCTATAGCGTGCTCTATTTTTCCTGTAGCTCTCACTTTCCTTTTTTTTGGAGGGTTCTAGGTGTCTTGGGTTGTTTAAAGGAGTTTGATCTAATGGTTGGCCTCCTTACATGTGCTATAAGATTCTCTTATATGTTTTATGGAGAGGTGACTTCTTCAAATTTTCTTTCAGTGGGTCCCACCTCCTCTTTCTTACTTCGAGACTCTTCAATTGTGATAGGGGCCTTTGTGAGAGTTTGAGTCCTTCCTTGCTTGATCCTAGTGCTTTTCCTAATCTTAAAGTAGATGGGATCTTTCCTTTTCCTCTTCTTTTTGGGTTTGCTGTGGTGCTCAAGGTAGCTAAGGTGGCAGCTACCTCTTTTTATTGGGTCCTGCAGACAAACGTTTTTTCCCTGGGGATACCCATGCTTCTCTAGATTTGATAGTTTTCTCAGGGCTTGGTTTTTTCTATTGCTTCCCCTCTTCCTCTTCATCTTTCTCTTTTTCTACCTTTGCCTTTAGTTCTTCCTTTGTCCTCCCTCCATTTGTCTCTCTTTCCTCTTCTACCTTTTCCCCCTCTTCTTCTTCTTCCTTCCCCTCTCTTTCTCCAACACTAGAGGTTGGGATATCACCTGGTGCGAGGGTCTATATGTCAATGAATGTCTCTTTATCCATAAATTTGGACCAAAGGATAGGGATCCTTAGTTTGTTCAAGGCATACACCACTATAATTTTAATGAAGCCCTGGTGGCCTAGGTGTTGGTGTTTTCCCTCTCTCACTTTTTGACTCATCTCCCTGATGGACTGTAGGAGGAAGTATGGTACACTAGGTCTTTGAGCCAGTGGCAATTCTGCTTGAAACCTTAGTTCATAAAGTAATTTAAAATGGTATCCATAGACCACACTCATCCTTCCTTCACAAGAGATGTATTTTAGGATATGGTAGGGCACCTCATCCCAGGGATAGGACAGGGTTTCCCTCCTAACTCCATTCTTGTCTTTGATAGGTTTTTCATTGGCAGTGAAGAAGTTCTTTTTAGCAGTGGCACTAGTGGATTTGTCTTCTCTTTTCCATTTGATCCCTAGGGGTAGGGTTGTCACCCTGCTAATTAGTGTAGAAAATCCTCTAGATTCACAAGCTCATGTAATCTATTAAAACAAGAGACAAGAATCTACTTCTACTCTTTACAGTGGAAGTGCATAAATATCGGGCAAACAATAATCGACAAGAGGAAGAAAAATCAATGGAACATAACACAATAAGTGTCCGCGGAAAGCCACAGCTCAAAACCCCACTATATGTATCGTATTAATCCAGAAAAGCAAGATGAAATTACAATGCTTGTTCTCACAAGAACAATCCAAGCACTCAGCAAATTCAATCTCCAACTCATAAGCAAGATCAAGGCCAAATCTTAGCCTCTTCATAATCTCTCCAATTCTCTATTCCAATGTGTAATTCCTATGGAGGATAGATTGTATTTAAAGGGAAATAAAGCCTCTAAAAACTGTGCAATCCCTTAAGGATCAATTCCTGAAGGCATGCACTATCAATGCAACTTAGAAAAATTTAAAACAAATAGTACATTCTCCCTGCACTCTATTCTCAACTGGGTCTTTCTTAGAATCGACATGCATGAGTTTATGATGAGTAAATATTTAGTTAACTAGAGTAGCACTAGTTGAGTGCACTAATGCATCAACTGACTGTTAACTCACTATTAGTTCCTCAAATAGTTTGGAACTAATTTAACTTGACTTAACTCAGTAAAATGAGTTAACTAATTACAACTCATAATTAACTCAACCTGGACCACTATAATATAGGGAGAACATATACATGACTTCATAAATACTTTCAACTCGAAATTCCTAAGTTAACTAAGTCAACTCACTCTAGTTAACTATTACAATTTACTATGAGAATAAAATTCGATTTTAATTCTCAGTTTAATTCAAGGACAAATTAAACTAGAATTTTTGGATTCTCTTTTTATCATTTCTTGTTTCTATTTTCAACACTCCCTCTCAAAAGGAAAGTAATTCAACTCGATCCTGATCCTGAACCTTTGGAATGTTCTGCATGCAACACTTCTCTTGAGTGTTGTTGCTCCAGCAACTTTAGAAACAAAAAAACATCCAACTTGAATTAGAATGATGCCTCTGTCATCAAAGTCTCTGACTACTATTTCCTCTGTCGATGGAAAACTATGCCTTTCTAAACTGTTCTCAACCCTCTCTAAGTTTATTCAGTATCTGACTGCTCTAGCCTTTGTCACATGGATCTCTGACTACATCAATCCCACTGATTCCTCCGGCTAGTATGTACTTTGGGCTCTCGTAGCAAGGTACGATCCATGAGATAAAACCTCTCATTGGACCCTGCCCAATTTCATCCCTCTTGGGACTATCACTTCAATTCGCCCCACCTCACACCTAGAGGTATGGCTGCATGTGATCCCTCTACCCACTTGGCTCGAAATTTCCCCCTACTGGAGGTCTCTACATGAGTGGATGCCTCCACTCGGTGTACTCTTGGATTCTCCAATTGTGGCTGCTCCACAATTGTTTGAGACTGCTTCTGAGACTACTTCTTTTCTGCTTGAGTGGATCTATCCACTCGGGCTCCTCTCAACTTCTCTAGTTGTGGCTAATCCACAACTTCTTGAAGCTTCTTCTGAGGCTTCTTCTGGGGTTGCATTTTGAGAGGTAATTTACTCTCTCTCTCAACCACCGAGTCTCTAACCTTTGCCTTGCTCCACAAGGCTTTGGATGCATCTTGAACCTCAAGAGCATACAGGTTCTTGACCCGTGCACCGATCTATTTCACCTATCTCGTGGTGATGTGTCTAAGGAAAACCTTTCCCTTACTAAAAAAACACATCATAGACACAGTCTTCCAATACTGCGATTGAAACAAGATTCTTCTTTAGTCCTGGAACATACATCACATCTATGATCCTGAGAGGGGAGCCAAACTCCCTCTGAAAGGTAACCGTACCGATCTCGGTAGCTCTATACCTCTCATCATCTCCAAACTCTATGCTCTACTTGAGGTCTTTCTCCTCAAAATCACTAAAGAGATCTCTATTCCCCGTCATATGGAATGAGGCACCACTATCAAGATACCACATGCCTCCCATGGCAGTGTTGGCCATGCATGCAATGAGAGAGAAATCAAGTTTGAATTGTGAAGCTAGAGCTTCACCTGCTGCCGCTACTGTCGGCTCCTTCTTGCTTGCTTTCTTCTGTGGGAAATTCTTGGCATAGTGCCCATGCTTGTGACAGTGAAAACACTTGACTTTCATCAAGTCCATCTTCTTTCCACCCTCCTCACCTTGGGACTTCTTTCCCTTGGCCCACTTTTCCTTACTCGCTAAGGCAAAATCCTCTTCCACTTCCTTGGAAGAGGTCCCATCTCTGGTGTTCCTCCTGATCTCATCTTGCATCAAATCCGACCATAGTCATTCTGAATTTGGCAGCTTCTCCCGATCATTGAAAAAATCTTGATAACTATGCCAACTCTTTGGGAGTCCAAGAAAAGCAAGACCCACCATATTCTCCTCTCTTCCGCCGTCACGGAATTTTCTAGAAAAAGCGCTGATTTTAAATCAGCGATATACCCCTCATTCGAACTCCGATTCGGCCAATTTTTTTTTGAATTTGGGTATTTTTTCACAAGGAATCCAGATATTCTATTTGTTTCTAAGAATTTTCCACAAATTTTTTAGATCTTCTCTGCAAATGCGCGGCCCAAAAAACAATCCACCTCTGACACCATGTAGAAAATCCAGTAGATTCACAAGCTCATGTAATCTACTAAAACAAGAGACAAGAATCTACTTCTACTCTTTATAGTGGAAGCCCATAAATATTGAGCAAACAATAATCGACAAGAGGAAGAAAAATGAATGGCACATAACACAATAAGTATCCGGGGAAAACCACAACTCAAAACCCCATTATCTGTATTGTATTAATATGGAAAATCAAGATGAAATTACAATACTTGTTCTCACAAGAACAATCTCGGCACTCATCAAATTCAATCACCTACTCATAAGAAATCTCAAGGCCAAATCCTAGCCTCTTCACAAGCTCTCCAAGTCTCTATTCCAATGCGTAATTCCTATGGAGGATAGCCTGTATTTAAAGGGAAAGAAAGCCTCTAAAAATTGTGCAATCCCTTAAGGATCAGTTCTTGAATACATGCACTATCAGTGAAACTTAGAGAAATATAAAACAAATAGTACACTGTCCCTGCACTCTAGTCTCAACTGGGTCTTTCTTAGAATCAACATGCATGAGTTTCTGATGAGTAAATATTCAATTAACTAGAGTAGCACTAGTTGAGTGCACTAATGCATCAATTGATTGTTAACTCACTATTAGTTCCTCAAACAATTTGGAACTAATTTAACTAGACTTAACTCAGTAAACTGAGTTAACTAATTACAACTCATACTTAACTCATCATGGACCCCTATAATATAGGGAGAACATATACATGACTTCAGAAACACTTCCAACTTGAAATTCCTAAGTTAACTAAGTCAACTCACTCTAATTAACTATTACAAGTTGCTATGAGAATAAAATTTGATTTTAATTCTTACTTTAATTCAAGGACAAATTAAACTAGAATTTTTGGATTCTATTTTTATCATTTCTTGTTGCTATTTTCAACAATTATCTCAGGACTGATTGAAATAGCTAATCCCCTCACCACAATGGTGGCACTGGCTTTTGTCTGAGAGTTTAGGGCCATGGAAAATTCATTTGAAATGGCATCACCATATCCCTTCAACAATTCAAAGAATCCTCTCCATTGATGTCTTCTAAATATGTCTAACACGGGAAGGTGGAGATGGATTCTTTTAGTGTCTGAGGGCTCCCTTCTATTAAATCCTCCCCCGATCTCTTTTCTATGTTTTAAACTAAGTGAAGGAGAGATGCTTCCTACAATATCTCTGATGTGTAATTCAATGGTAGTAGAGGGTTGAAATCTCTGGTTGATGATAATTGCCTATATTTCCTCTAATTTACAGTCAGAAATGTTTTTCCATTTCATAGTTTAACTGATATTTCTAGTAGAATTTAGAGTGCACCAGCATACAAGTTATGTGTAGATGAAGGAGAGTGTGCACCTAGTTTTTACCACATGTTCTAGGATAGAGATAACAAATTGGAGACCAATTCAACCATTAGTAGTGTTCCTTCACCGTTTTAGTCTTTTTGTAGTAGTCTCTCGAGCTTCTTGTAGCATTTGCAGGCTTCGTATAGCTTCCTATTGTAGAAATCGCAGAATAGGGTTCGACTCTCCTCAATGGCACCTCAAGCTTGTCCTCACCTTAATTTTTTTTGAAATTAGAGTAAATGCAAGAGAATTCAAGCCCTAGTACACAATATTCCATTTTTGGCTTAGCCTTATAGCGTTGTGATGACCTGGCTGATACACGAGGTTTCCTCTTTTGAACCGATGTCCCCACTTGGAGTAAGCATTCCCTTGTCCCTCGTAATCAACACCCACTCTATGCGATCCTAACTTGACTGATGTGGCATCTCCACGTTACATGAGTTCTCACCCTTACTTTTTATTTACTGGTCGAGGGTGGCCAAGTTAGCTGGCCACCTCTAACTTATTAAAATACCTCCTCTCAACATTTACACATTTTTAATTAGTTACACATAGGGAGGAGATGAGAGTTTTCCATGCCTATGCCTACTTCATGATCGAATAATGTAGGGGTGTGCATACTGGAGGTGGACCTTTTTATTTTCACCAAGGGAGTTGACTTGTTGTGTTCTTTTCTTTCCTATGTATATCTTATTTTCTCTTTATGGTATTTGACTGTTGTTGTTTCTATGTGTGTAGGTACCTTGTTGACGTCCAATCTACTTCTGTTGGTGGAGAGTCCTGTTATCGGCAAATCTAGTGTCTATGCAGAGTTGCTAGTCCCACTAAGGCTGGTAGCTACCTTAGAAACAAAAAAACTAAAACCACTTTCTTTTTCCTTTATGAGCAGTAGATAAGAGGGGAAAGAAGGAGACCAACCTTTGTCTTGCGCTTGGTTCCTTGCTTGATTCCTCTCCCTTCTGATAGATCTTTGCCACTCGCTTCCTCGTCTACCCAGCTTCAAAGAGCACCTGTAGAATCAAAGCAGCATAACACTATCCAAGAACATAGATCTACTATCATAAACAATATCGGACCAGATATATATTGACCACACAAATGCATATATCATCAATCGTACAAGAATGTGGAGGAAAACTTGAATAGCTTTATTAATAATCAAGAATAGCAAAGAGGATTACAACCAATTGTTCTGACCCAGCATCATCCTCTCAGCAAGAAATCCCTTCTTCACCTCATGAAAAGCTTAGATCACCCAACACTATGATGTTACACCAAGAAACCAGCAGCACTTCCTTACAAGATACAAAATTCCAGCCTCTGGATCTCTGGGATGAGGGATCCATATAGATGTTTGCAAGGGGGGTGAGTCAGCTTTTGAGGTTTGATTAGTGTCCTCTCTCTGATAGTTCTTGATTCCACTTGGAGATTGATGATCTCTTACTCATTCCTGGGCGAATGCAAAGAGGCAACTGTCACAGGAGAAGTTTCTAGAAGATTCCATGATCCTCCACCTTGCAGATTAACCTTGCCATTTGTTCACTCTCACCGATTGCACCCCATAGAAGGGCTTTTTAGTATGCATCACACCTCCCGTGTGTATTTAGGTGGGATGCAGCGCACTTTGACCATGGAGCAGGTGAGATGGTCCAGTTCTGAGTAGTTTTTCATGGAGAACTTCTGGGAGAAGATGTAATCAGTTTACCTTGTTCTTTTAGAGGTTGGAACAACACTTTTAGGGACTTAAGAGCCCTTGGTTTATGGACATTTATGATTGGGGTTGCAGTGCCCAAAAATGTCTATAACAGTTGCCCCCTAAAGCATGAGGTCGTTAATCTGTTGATGTCGGGTGAAATGCTTTATCATGAGGATCTGAAGTTTTTTCGAGCTGGAAGGTGACCTGTAATAAGATACAATACAATACATTATCTTCATAATATTTTCATGATCTAGCTGAGGCGGGCATTCCCATGCTCAGCTTTATAAATTCATTTTCATGTACATAAGACAGACAATCGTCTGAGTGTAGACTGATGATTCTGGTAGAGCCATCATCCTTTGGATTGGATGATTATCTGTGCAGTAATGATGCACATTTGATGTCTTTATTTTCCTGAATATATATCACAGCCCGAATGGATCCGGGGTCTTCAATCTCATTCGATCTTCACTCAAAGTACAAGTCGATCCATGTGAGAGATGTTCTAGAGTCGAACATGGAAAGACATCGCATGATTACCAACCAATGATGTAAGTTGTTAACAAGCGCGAGAGGAATCACCGATAATGATGATGACCCTCAAGGTACTACAGTACAATTCACGTGGTGTGAATAAAGGACTTGGCGTCGAATGTCACGCAAAATCTTTCGGTCGAAGGCCATTGATGTAAACCTGTCACCGAAAGTGAGAAACTTGTCATTGAGGCATGCAAGCTTCAAAGTACTGAAAGGGTTGTTCCTAGATCGACTTCCTGGATAATGAGCTGATGTCGACAAGAAGCGATCCGTCATAGGAGGGCTTTATTGAATCCCACATCAATGACACGGAACGGAGCAAATGATTTTAATGGAGGTGAAAACGATCTGATGATATAAGGTTCAGGGTGGCGGTCATGAAAGAATGAAGTGTAAATGTATTGCAGTGGATGAGACACAGGTGAATTCCCTGAGCGACTTCTCTTGAACATATCGGCGACACTGACATGATGGATTGGTAGCATTAACCCCAAATACGGATTGTGTGATGGACCCATGGTGATATGACCAGTGAACGGAACAACCCAACTCGACTCGGATGCGGAGTGAAAGTATCATGTTCAAGAGCGACTTGCTACCAATAAAGTTTCTTCAAGTTTTCTTCCCAATTTTTCCCCAGTAATTGCTGACCAGTACCTCTTTATTTTTGTCAAGCTTGAGGGGGATAACATATGCTTGTTCTATAATTTTCCCTCCGGGCAAACCCATCGCTATGTTTTAACGAGCCTTGTGATAGTGAAACTCGTTCTTGTCTGTATGGACAAGTTTGTCGCTATTCGGTTTTAACGAGTTTAATGAAAAGGATAACTCGGTCGTTTTCAATTTTAGAGAATCTGAAAAAAGGGATGTAAAGAAAACTCCAATAATCCTTTTTCGTCATATAATCCCTTGAGTCCGAAAAAGTATAAAACAATACAAAAAGGGATCAATTTTCGGTACTTTTAACAAGCCGAACAAAACAAACGCTCGATCTTTTTGTGTAATAATCCCTCAAGTCCAAAAAGATTAAAATCTAAAGGAGGGATAGCACTTCCGGTCACTTTAACAAGCTGGAGAGGCCAATTGCTCGGCAATATTTTGATATTTTACGAGTTAGTTGAAAAGAGCTTAAAGGAGACTCATTTTTTGAGGAACGAGTGATAAATTCGGGTAGCAGCTAATTCCAGGTAAGGTTTGGAATTTTCCAATCATGGCAGTGTCACAAGGATGGCTAATAGGATCACTCTTCGCAGCTGTTCCTCAAAAAGGGTAAAAAATCAAATGGAGGTGAATGATCAGCCAATACAGAGTGGAGGTGATGATGAGAACACGACCAAGGCTTCAAAGGCTGATGATAATGCATTCACGATGGTTATTTACCGAAAATAGGTTCATTTTTTAATGAGCTTAAACTCTGGGGGAACATTTGCTCATTGCTTATGTTTATTTTTTAACGAGCTTGAATTCCGCATTAAAACTACTCGATATAACGGTCATTGATTACCTTGATTTTACCATTGACAACTTTGTTCTTTCAAAGGTTGTACTACCTGCTCAATTGCTTCATCAAACTAGTTAGAAATGCACAATATATGTTTGAAAAATGAGTTAAAACACCAATATTTTACTTGAATTACGTGAAAAGTAATTTAAAAGTGATTTTTACCTCTCATTTTACCATTTCATTTGAACTTTGGTTTGTTGGAGCTTTGGAGGTGCTTTCCCCCTTGATTTTCACCAGCTGATTCCGGGAGATTCTGTGGATGATTCTTGGCGCTGTCTGGACCAGGTAGGAGCTAAACCTGAGCTCTTCAATTTCATCCTTTCCTTTTTGAATTCTGAGCATGTTTTCTGGTTTTTCTGAGCCTCTGGGGTTTGAAAAACTCGCCATGGCTCCATCGCACCTCTCCTATATCGAAAGGTGTGATGCATGCTGGCTTGGCCATTGGCTAGTCAGCATGCATCCCACCTAGAACACTGCTGGGGGTGCGATAGGCGCAAAGAGGGAAATTTATGCACAGTTTTTCATGGAAATTTTTACCTGTTTTTCACCAAATCAGAATCCTGACTCTTCTCTTGTTTGTTTCAGAGATTCATTGGAGCAAAATTCTTGTTACATGGCAAGAACATGAGCATGAAGAAGAGGACATGCTTGCTTTACATGATCCGGTTACGGTAAATGCACTGCGGAACTATGGCTTGTTCAAGTTTTTCTGCATCTCTAGCATGAGGCAACAAATCAACTTGTTGCAATATTTTCTCGATGCATGGGATCCTACCACCCATGTGTTCTAGATTAGGGGCAAGCCCATCCCCTTGACTGTCGTGGACATCTATTTTTTGACCGACTTATCGAGGCAGGGTGCCCCTATCTCATTATCAGGTTCGGCCCGTGGGGGTGAATCTGTGAGAGATTACATTCGCAGGTATTGCAAAGAGGGATCTCGGCCGAGTAAGGACGGTAAGATCGATATCTGAGATGTCACTGACAGGTCTCTGAGGACCATTCTGTTCACTTTTGCTAGACTGGCTGGTAGTGCGACACTTCACGTGGCCAACAGGTCTTATATGCAGTATGCCTTGGAATGCCTTGAACCAAAGGTGTTCAACTGGTGTGATGCAGTACTCTCTGTGATGAAATAACAACTGACCAAGGTGAAAAATGGAAGATTGAAGAACTTTGGGTATGGTTCTATCTTGACAGCTTTCGCCTTGGAAAAGATCCCGCTGATGCAGCCGCAGTATGTTTCACTTGGTTTACCTCCACCGACTGAGCCATGGATGCAGAGATGGGTCGACCTTATGGCTAGGCATGCTGGTCAGTCCCAGGTTTCCTTTTCTGATACCTTTTTTGAGTGGTTCAACCATCAGGAGATGGTTTTTTCTGAGTATCCATATGCCGGTATGGATTTCTGAGGTGACCCAGATTTGGTACTGTCGGCTGGCGAGCAGTGGGGTGTCATCGGTAAATTCTCTGACCATATCTATGTTTATCGTTTCTCTTTATAATGTTCTTGTGCTTTCTTCTATTAGGACTAATCAAAACTCATGTGCTCATGCAGATGTTGGACCAGTCCGGCCAGTAGTACGCCTGAGAGTGCCAGTTGCCGCTCCAGCAGGAGAGGCTGTGGGAAGGGCTATCCTTCGCGACCTTGATTTGGTCGAGACTCTTTCAGCATTGCGGGATTAGGTCTAAGGCCTCACTCTTGGTATTCTGGACGTGAGGACTGACGAGCTGCCTCTGAGGTTGCAGCGACATACTACTGGCGTGCCGAGTCGATGGACTAGGCTTTTACGCATGATTGCACAGGCGGTGACTTGTTATCACCAGCATCATTAGACTAGGGTGCCCCCTAGCATTTTGAGTTTTGAGTCATTTGAACAATTTTGTCTTGGTTACAGAACATTATGTGTAAACCATAAAAAGTTATATATATATTTTTTATTTTTGGAGTTTTATTTAGGTTAAGTTACATGATCCTGATGCAAATACTGATGAAATGCTTCTTTTTATAAATGTTGCAAATGTCTATCTAACACATAATTTTCCAATGAATCCGTTAATGTGTTTAAGTTTTTGGAAATATGCTGATATTGAATAAAATCAAATTGCCTTTCCAAAATCTTGACCCTTAGGAACATGCGATAGATAGCTGGATTTCGGACGGAGTAGATACCAGTGAGTTGTAGTATGACGAGCTGTGAGTCTAGCCTAATGACAAGTCAGCTTATGCCATGTGTGATGGCATCAGAGAGAAGTTCTATCAATGCGCTATATTCAGCGATGTTATTTGTTGACCGACCAATACATACCCCTCTGAAACTTACTAACTCGTCGCTTGGATCAAAAATGGCCCAGGCCGCAGAAGATAGGTTCCGCGAACTACGACTCGCTCCGTCGGCATATCCAAAAAAAGATTCCAATAGGTTCAACATCTGCGACAAATGTAAAAATTGGATTACTTGACCAAAACAATTACCCTTAGCGAAAACAAAAATGTAACAAAAGCATATGGGTTACCACACTGAATCACGCATAGTAACGCTTAAGGTACAACCCGTTACGAGGTTGCGCCAGTGGAATCCCGTCATAATCCATTAACTTGTAGGCTCCTTTTGTTAATACACGCTTAACAATATAGGGGCCCATCCATAAAGACTTGAAATTATCTGCTCCCAATTTATCGAATTCCTGGTTGTAAAGTAAGACCAAGTCACCTTCTGAGAAGACACGAGGTTTGACATTTTTTTCGAACTGTGCCTTGACTCGTTTCTTATGGGCTTCGTTAGCCAAAGCGGCATCACGACAGGTTTCATCCAATTGGATTAGTTCCAAGAAATAAGCCTCCTCTTATGAAGTTCTGGGGAGAAGGTCGACTGCGAGTTTTAGGGACGAGATTTCACACTGAACTGGTAAGATTGCTTCTAGGCCATACACCAGTTGAAAAGGTGTAAACCCGGTTGCATTCCTTACCGATGTTCGATATGCCCAAAAGGCTGAGTACAGGATCAGGTGCCAACTCCTTTTTTAGACTCCAATCATCCTTTGTAGCATCCGCTTCAGGACTTTGTTGATTGCTTCAACCTATCCATTGGCCTGCGGGTAATATGGAGTAGAGCTGTCGTGGGACAACCCCAATTTGGCAGCCAATTCGACCATCATGTGATTGTGAAAATGCGATCCATGATCTGTGACTATAGCCTGTGGAACGCCGAATCTAGCGACTACATGATTGAAAAAGAAAAGGGCAGTTGTTTCACCAGTGTTATCTAATGTAGGCATCGCCTCAGCCCATTTGGTAAAATAGTCTGCTGCGACTATGATATACCCATGCCCCCCGGTCGAGGTGGGGTTACATGTCATGAAATCAATGCCCCATTTGGCGAAATACCCAACAGCAACTATCGATTGCAGGGGTGAGGGTGGTTTTCTGGTTTTGCTATTGAAAATTTGACATGCATGGCAACTTCTGATCACAGTTATGTAATCTTTGAACATTGTTGGCCAGAAGTATCCTGCTCGTAAAAATTTTTGCACCGTAGCGTAACCAAATTGATGCCCCCCACACGCGCCTAAATGGCAATCATTCAGGACTTTTTCAGCCTCCTCATGGGTGAGGCACCTCCTCAGAACTGTATCGACACCACGACGGTAAAGTGTATCACCGACGATCATGTAGTCTTTTGATTGGTATCGAATACGTTTTTGTTCTGAGCGAGAGGTATTAGACCTATATTTTTGGGTTTGGAGATAGATGATTATATCTCCATACCACGGATTGCTTGAAGATATTAGAAACAAAGATTCATCCACGATGGTTTCTTCGGATGTTTCATCATTGGACGACGATGGGAAATCGCATAGTAATTCTGCGAAAACCGGGGATTTCTTTGATTTGGATTTTACGAATTCCAGATCAAACTCTTGAAGAATTGCTATCCATTTTGAATATTTTCCCCCCAGCAACTGTCGCGACAATATATAAGTCATGGGGTTGCAATCTGACAAAATGGTAGTTTTCCGAAAGAGGACATAGTGTCGAAATCGCTGTATCGCTTGAACAGCTGCGAGAGCCAGCTTTTCAACCTGGTAATACTTGCTTTCTGTATCATTTAAGTTTCTACTCAAATAATATATAGGATGTTCAATTCCGTTGTCTTCTTGAACTAAAACCATTGCGATGGTTGTATCCGTTGCAGCCAGATACAGGTTAAAGTCTTTTTGATAATCAAGAGCGTACATTAATGATTCTTTCATTAGGGATTCTTTTAAAGCATCAAAGGAAGCTTGCGCGACCTGATCCCAGATGAAGGGCACTTCCTTTTTCAATAGACGCGTATAACCTTTAGCAAGTTCAGCGTAATTTGGAATGAACCTCCTTAGAAAGTTTGCTTTCCCTTGGAGTTTCTGAATCTGAAGCAAATTTGAAGGTGGAGGCAAATTTATGATTGCCTGAACCTTACAGGGGTCGAGATGGATCCCGTCCTTCGAGACTACAAAGCCAAGCAAACGACCAGAACTGACACAAAACACACATTTGTGTGGATTGAGTCGTATCTTGTAGTGTCGACAACGTAGAAATATTACTCTCAAATGCTGTGGATGATCGATCCACTTTCGCGAATGAGCCAGAAGATCATCGAGATATGGTTGAACGATGTTTATGATGTCATGGAAGGCATAATTCATTGCCCTCTGAAATGTTGCTCCTGCGTTTTTTAAACCAAAGGGTAACTTGCGGTATGCGAATGTGCCCCATGGACAAATAAATGTTGTCTTTGACTGGTCCTGTGGGCGGATATTTATTTGATTATACCCGGAGAATCCATCCATAAATGAAAAGATTTCACATCCGGCGCATTCATCAATTATCTGGTCAATAAAGGGTGTAGAATAGTTGTCTTTTGGACAAGCTTGATTTACATCCCTATAATCGACGCACACTCTAATCGTTCCTTGTTTTTTCATTACAGGAACAATGTTCGATACCCAATCGGTTAGAGGAACTGGGTAAATAAAACCAACATGGAGAAGTTTTTCAACTTCTGCCTTGATGGCAGCGGCTTTCTTGGGTGCACCTGCCGTAGCCGTTGTCGTACTGGTTTGACATCTGGATACATCTTTATTTCGTGTTCAACTATACTCGAGTCAATGCCTGGCATTTCATCATATGACCAAGCAAAGACATCTCTGAATTCGCGAAAAAGAGCGTTATATATTTCCAGTTCTGAAGGAGAACAACATTTACCAACATAAATATTCTCTACAACATCCGTTTTGGTCGAGATATTTATGGCGATAGTCTCTTCAATATTGGACAAGTTTCGCTCAGAATCCACCGTGTTTACAATATTTTATAGGAAATCAAAAACTGAAGGATGATGAAGGTCATCAGGAGTATCTTCTTGACAATCCGGAAGATGAGAAAGATGGTGGTAATCTTCCCATGGCGCCCCTTCAATTATCATTGACTGAACAATTCCTTCGTCAGTGTGATGCACTTACGACCAAGGATCTGAAGGGGTGCCATATTCCTTAGACCTATCTATCCAAACGCTTGATGAGCGTTGATTCGGGTCTGCCTCCCATGCCAAAAACATTGATTACTACAATATTTCTATTGGGCTTTGTTAACAGGAAAAGTGTCTATTCAAAACGACCCTATCCCACTAAGGTGTGACAGTGACCTTAGAAACAAACAGAGAAAACTACTTTCGTATTCTTCTTTATGAACTATAAATGAAGAGGAATAGGATGAACCAACTTGTGTCTTGCGCTAGTCCTTTGATCCAATCTCTCTCCTCTTTGACAGATTCTAGCTACCTGCTCCCTTACTTGCCCAGCTTCACCAAGTTCCTGTAAGATCACAGAAGAAGAAAAATACACAAAGACATGGATTTATATTCATAAATAGCTTAGGATCAGATTTAAGCTAAACATGCAAATATAACAAACATCAATGATACACAAGCATGTAGGAGAAACTCAAATAGTTTTATTGATATAACAAGAAGATCCAGGAGGAGTTACAACCGATGATTCCTGATCCAGCATCAACCTCCCAGCAAAGGAGTCCCCTCTTCACCTCCAACAAAGCATAAATCACCCAATACTCTGATATCTATCTCAAAACCAACAGCAATTCTCTGCAATGTACAAAATTCCAGCCCCTGGATCTCTGGGATGAGGGATCCATATATAGATGTATGCAAAGAGGATGAGTCAGCTTATGATCTGACTAGTGTCTTCTCTCTGTCAAATCTTGCTTCCACTTGGAGACTGAGAGCCTGTTACTCATCCTTGGTTGAACTCAGTGAGGCAAGTGTCATTGGGGAAGATTCTGGAAGCTTCCATTGTATGTCCACCTCGCAGAATGACACTGCCATTTGTCATTTCCCGCTCAACGCACCCTGGTAGTGCATTTAGGTGCATTGCAACGCACCTAGATAGTGTACTTGGGTGCTATGCAACGCAGCTAGCTAATGGAGCAGCTGAAATGATCCTGATTTGACTGATTCTGAGCAGTTTCTGGTGGAGAACTTCTGGGAGAAGCTGTAATTTGTTGACCTTGTTCCTTTAGGGGCCGGAACAACACTTTTAGGGACTTATGATCCCTTGGTTTATGGACTTTTCATGCTTAGAGCTGTAAGGCACAAAAATGTCTATAACAGTTGCCCCCTAAAGTATGAGGCAGTTTATCGGGTGAAATGCTTTATTAGGAGGATCGGAAGTTCTTTCAATGCTAGGAGGAGACCTGTAATAAGATACAATACAATACATTATCTTCATACTGTTTTCATGATCTAGCTGAGGCGGGCATTCCCATGCTTAGCTTTATAAATTCATTTTCATGTACATAGGACAGACAATCGTCTGATGGTAGACTGATGATTTTGATAGAGCCATCATCCTTTTGGTAGGATGATTATCTGTGCTGCAACGTTGTACATTTCAATGTCTTTATTTTCCTGAATATATATCGCAGCCCGGTTGGATGAAACTAGATCCGGGTCTTCAATCTCGTCCGATCTTCACTCGAAGTACAAGTCGATCCATGTGATAAATGTTTTGAAGTCGAACATGGAAAGACATCGCTTGATTACCAGTCAATGATGTAAACTGTTAACAAGCCCAAGAGGAATCACCGATAATGATGATGACCCTCAAGGTACTGCAGTACAATTCACGTGGTGTGAATAAAGGATTTGGTGTCGAACACCACGCAAAATCTTTCGGTCAAAGGTCATTGATGTATACCTGTCGCCGGAAGTGAGAAACTTGCCATTGAGGCATGCAAGCTTCAAAGTACTGAAGGGGGGGTTCCTAGATCAACTTCTTGGATAATGAGCTAATGTCGACAAGAAGTGACCCGTCAAAGGAGGGCCTTAATGAATCCCACATCAATGACACGGAACGGAGCAAATGATTTTGATGGAGGTGAAAAAGATCTGATGATATATGGTTCAGGATGGCGGTCATGAAAGAATGAAGTATAATGTATGGTAGTGGATGGGACACTGGTGACTTCTCTGGATGACTTCTCTTGAACATGTCGGCGACACTTATGTGATGGATTGGTAGCATTTACCCCAAATGTGGATGGTATGGTGTGACCATGGTGATGTGACCGGTGAATGAAACAACCCAACCCGACTTAGGCACGGAGTGGAAGTGTCATGTTCAAGAGCGACTTGCTACCAATAAAGATTCTTTGAGTTTTCTTCCCAATTTTTCCCCAGTCACTGCTGACCAGTACCTCTTTATTTTTGTCAAGCTTGAGGAGGATAACATATTCTTGTTCTATAATTTTCCCTTCGGGCAAACCTATCGCTATGTTTTAACGAGCCTAGCGACAGTGAAACTTGTTCTCGTCTAAAGACAAGTTTGTCGCTATTAATCTTTTTAACGAGTTTAACGACAAAGATAACTCGGTCCTTTTCATTTTTAGAGAGTCTAAAAAGGTACGTAAAGGTAACTCCAAAATTCCTTTTTCGTCATCTAATCCCTTAAGTCCGAAAAAGTATAAAACGATACAGAAGGGATGAATTTTCGATAGTTTTAACGAGCCGAACAAAACAAGCGCTCGATCTTTTTGTGCAATAATCCCTCAGGTCCAAAAAGATTAAAATCTAGAGGAGGGATAGTGCTTCCGGTCGCTTTAATGAGCTGGAAGGCCAAAACTCGGCAATCTTTTCATATTTTACGAGTCAGTTGAAAATAGCTTAAAGAAGACTCGTCTTTTGAGGAACGAGTGATAAAATGGGTAGCAGCTGATTCCAGGTAAGGTTTGGAATTTTCCAATCACGGCAGTGTCACAAGGATGGCTAGTGAAATCACTCTTCGCAGCTATTCTTCAAAATGGGTAAACAATCAAATGGAGGTGAATGATCGGCCAATGAAAAAGTGGAGGTGATGGTGCAAACACGACCAAGTCTTTAATGGCTGAAATGTTACATTCACGGTGGTTATTTACCGGGGAATAGTTCATTTTTTAACGAGCTTAAACGCGGGTGTGAAACATTTTCTCATGTCTTATGTTTATTTTTTAACGAGCTTGAACTATGTGCTAAAATTGCTCGATTAATCCATTCATATGATAAGAATGTCTCATATAAAAATTCGGCAATCTTTCGAGTGTTGCCCCATATCCTTTCTTTATGTGAGTTAGGAAACGACTAATCCTACAAGTTTAAAGGGTTAGAGGTCCTAAAAATTTAAAAAATAAATAGCCGCCCCTCGCTTGCACTCCAAAAGGTTTGCATGCCCCCAGGTATAAAATATGGTTTCAAGGTTACCCCTCAATTTGCAGACAAAACATTTGTTCTATCAGGAAAGGCCTACCTCTTACAGGTTACCCAAAGATTGTTCTATTCGCGGTGCAAACAAAACACTTCTTCGGCGATGTTGCTCGAAATAAACAAAGGTGAGTGACGATGCCCGCCAACTCACATAACTTTGACAAGAGAATCTTATTCTAGAATAACCCCTCTTCCACCGACGGACGGGGTATAGACTAGTCATATTCTCCCGCGGAAACCTACCCTATACCCGAAGTTTTCCTGCCGAAGCAGACCAGGATGCATGCCCCCTGGGTTTCAGTCATATCCCTCTGAATTACTCGCGCTCATCGGGAGGACGGACTGGAGATTGAGACATTTCTTGCGTGAAGAGACCATTTAGGGATGGTATATGACTATTTGCTATGCGTGATCCGAGAAATGAAAGCTGGTCCACGAGCTTGACCACTCTTCCTTCGTGCGGAAAACACATTACTCTAAAGAGTGAGGAGACGATGGCTCCCATGCAATAAATATTTTCTCGTCCAAGGAGTAGGTTATAATCCAAGGGTCCTTGAACAACCATTACGTTCATTTGAACTGTCTTCATTTGAAGGGTCCTTGTTAACGGGAAAAGTGTCTATTCAGAATGACCCTATCCCACTAAGGTGTGACAGTGACCTTAGAAACAAACAGAGAAAACTACTTTCGTATTCTTCTTTATGAACTATAAATGAAGAGGAATAGGATGAACCAACCTGTGTCTTGCGCTAGTCCTTTGATCCAATATCTCTCCTCTTTGACAGCTTCCAGCTACCTGCTCCCTTACTTTCCCAGCTTCACCAAGTTCCTGTAAGATCACAGAAGAAGAAAACTACACAAAGACATGGATTTATATTCATAAATAGCTTAGGATCAGATTTAAGCTAAACATGCAAATATAACAAACATCAATGATACACAAGCATGTAGGAGAAACTCAAATAGTTTTACTGATATAACAAGAAGATCCAGGAGGAGTTACAACCGATGATTCCTGATCCAGCATCAACCTCCCAGCAAAGGAGTCCCCTCTTCACCTCCAACAAAGCATAAATCACCCAATACTCTGATATCTATCTCAAAACCAACAGCAATTCTCTGCAATGTACAAAATTCTAGCCCCTGGATCTCTGGGATGAGGGATCCATATATAGATGTATGCAAAGAGGATGAGTCAGCTTATGATCTGACTAGTGTCTTCTCTATATCAGTTCTTGCTTCCACTTGGAGACTGAGAGCCTCTTAATCATCCTTGGTCGAACTCAGTGAGGCAAGTGTCATTGGGGAAGATTCTAGAAGCTTCCATTGTTTGTCCACCTTGCAGAATGACACTGCCATTTTTCATTTCCCGCTCAACGCACCCTGGTAGTGCATTTAGGTGCGTTGCAACGGACCTAGATAGTGTACTTGGGTGCTATGCAACGCAGCTAGCTAGTGGAGCAGCTGAAATGATCCTGATTTGACTGATTCTGAGCAGTTTCTGGTGGAGAACTTCTGGGAGAAGCTGTAATTTGTTGACCTTGTTCCTTTAGGGGCCGGAACAACACTTTTAGGGACTTAGGATCCCTTGGTTTATGGACATTTCATGCTTAGAGCTGTAAGGCACAAAAATGTCTATAACAGGCTTGGAGGCAATACCTGCAAATGATCCATGTTAATATCGTTTTCTGAGATCTTTTGAATGGAAGATATCATATTGTAGGTTCCTACCGTCGCCACTTCCGCCAGATTGATTGGAGGCGGGAGGGAAAAAGTCCCCATTAATATAGGGTCTTTTAGTAGGCCTACTCCGATATTTTGAAGCGAATGGGGGCTTCCATGGATCATCGAAATGCTTCCCGTAACTTGGGAACTATTGGGGAGAAATGTTTGTTGGTCGACGATTGTAATTCCTCCTTGAAAAGGAAATGCAATCTTCCTAAAGTAGGTCGACACAACCGCAGCCATAGCATATATCCAGGGCCTTCCCAGTAGGATGTTGTAATCGAGGTTTCCGTCGATTACTTCAACATCTATTTCTACTGTTTTCCCCCCCAGTTCAACTTGCAAGTTACTTAGAATCCCATATGGGGTATATGTTCGTCCATCAAATGCTTTTAATGTCGTCGAAGATCGCGACAAGGTTGGAGATCCTAAAGTTTTCCAGCAACTCATCGACATAATACATGTAGATGCCCCCTCATCAATAATTGTTCGATGAACAGTTTTGTTGAGGGCTTTCACTTGAATGAGGAAAGCTAGTTGAGCTGGTAACTGAGGATCATATCCTTTGTGATTAAAGGACACAAGATTAGAATCCGTGTGTTCAATCCCACCTATTGCTGATAATAAATCCTATTTTTGGGAGGGGCAATTTTGCAGTACCTCAAGTGTCGACATAGCCGATGGCGATTTGGCCAGATCTTCCACTATATTATAATGTTGTGCTGCTCTGGCACGCGGATTAAATGTCGACTTGTGTACTACTCCCTTTGGCGGTTTTATTGTTAGCTCTAGAATGATGGGCAGTGCAACTTCTCTCGAAGTTGTTGTCGAACTACTGGGTTGATCTTTATCCTTATTGTTCGACAGCTGTGGATTCTCGTAATCTTTATTCCTTGTCGTTATCAAAGCATCATTTTGTTGTTTCGAAACCGACAACATCAGCACCTGGGATGGGGAAGCATTGTCACTAGCAACCAGATTTGTTCTTGGATTTTGAAACGGATCAGTCAATACCGCCGAGGTTTTTGAATTCTTGAAGAATTTTCTAAGCTCAGCTTTATATGGACAATCTCTTGTCCAATGATCCTCATCACATATAAGACATGGACGATTTGGTTTCTTATCTCCAGTAGGTTTATAGAAGATTTTTCAGGTGATGATTCCTCCTGTTTTTTCTACTTCCCTTTGTTTTTCTTCTTGCCTCCTGGTTGCTTGGTTTCGTTGCCTTTGTCAGTTGAGACGGCATTTACTTCCGAGGCGAGAAGTTCTTCTTTTGCATTTTGACTAGAAATCTTATGGGCCTTTTTAGATGTAGCCTTTGTCGATTTTGTGTCTGTCGTACCAATCACGCCATCGCCGGCATGAGAGTCATTGTTCGATTTAGGAGGGGGAGGAACGGAAAATTCCAGCCTGGGAGCGTCAGGGATTTTATCGTAGAGCGTGCCAGACTGAGTATAAATCAAGTCTAAATATTGCACACGAGCAATAACTTGCTCTTCAGTGATGACTCCTTTTGCCACATCTTCTGTAATGGAAGGTAATAATGACTTAATAAACCATTCAGCTAAAAGCTGATCAGGAACATATGTTTTTACCATTCTACGACGACATCGCCACTCATGAATATGATCGGATATGTGAGTGGTCGTCGTTTGCTTGAAATTGGTAAGAAGTTCTGTCCCTGTTTTGTACCTTATGGGTAACTGGAAATGGGTTAAAAAGGTTGTGGCTAGGGCACTGAAGTTATCAAATGAAGCTCTAGGTAATTCGATATACCATTTTGCTGCCAGACCAGTTAACGCTCTCTGAAAAAGGTGAAGCCTAATCGAATCATCGTTTAGGGTGTTTGATGAACACCACAGATGAAAGGTCATCACATGATTCGACCGGTATTCACCCAGATTTCCATTAAATTTAGGAATACCTGATGGAAGTTTATGCGGAATCGCTGGCCACCAAGGGGCGTAAGCAATTGGATCGTCCGTTAGCCGATTTAGATCCGGTAACTCTAAAGTTGCCACAAAGGGTAACTGTTGATTCAGGTTTGGCGAAGCATACCCAATATAAGATGGAATCGCCTAGGGAGTTGGTCTTTGGATACCAGCGTAATGCATTTGATGCTAGTAACTCTGATAAGGTTGATGGGCATAACCATTGTAGAATGGTTGATTTTGACCATTTTGAATATACGGCTGCCCATTATTTGCAAAGATTTGTTGCTCAGATCCTTGGTAAACTTGTTGGAATTGCGGTTGTTGATATTGCACCAGCCATGGTTGTGAAGCCATGTGTTGTTGTCCAATACTGGCTGTTTGACCAAGATGAGGGGCAATTGTACCCATTTGGGTCTGTGTCATTCCACTAGTTGG
Source organism: Pinus tabuliformis (assembly GCA_031772625.1). NCBI lineage: Eukaryota > Viridiplantae > Streptophyta > Pinopsida > Pinales > Pinaceae > Pinus > Pinus tabuliformis. The sequence goes on along the minus strand of CM062818.1, from coordinate 1,632,662,439 downwards.
CGATTGTGGTTGAGTCACAGGGACAAGAGGTTGTTGCATTACAACCTAAGAAACCTGAGGTTGGCATACAACAGGCAATGCTTGTACCTGCGACACCGTCACAATAGCTGGTGTAGTTGGTATACTTGACATAGGTAAACATTGTTGCATCGAATATACAACTCTTGGTTGTTGAGGCAGTATTGGCACCCAACCGCTAGATGTAATTCCAGCATAACCTGAATTTTGTTGTGAACTCTCGTATGGTTGTCCTCCCAGAGGAGACAATGAAAGGGTATATTGCCCCCCATACGACGGTAATCCGGTACTCAAAGGAATTGTTTGTCCTTGGGGACCGGACTGCCCAAATTGACACCGTGAAGGATCAATTTGCTGAGACTCAACATAAGAGTTCCCAGATATTATTCCGGATGAACAAACGGGAACGGACCATACTGTCGAAATAGCCCCTGAGTGGGCCCCTTCTAGCGATTGAGAGCTAGTTGGGACAGATGGTATGCCGGTGAACATTGTTGGAGTGACAGCAGGAAGTTCTGCCGTTGCTGTGTCGGATGACATAGTCCTAGATGTCGACAGTTGTTCAGACATTTCTAGTCTATCCAAAAGATTTCCTAGCGATTCTACAGGAGCTTCCAATAATGGTAGAATAATTTCTGATGAAGAACGATATAGGGTGATCCCAACTCCAAATTTCGATGGAGTACTAGATGGAGGACCTCCACAATCTCTTCTATAGCAATCAGACCAGATGGAAGAGGTAGACCGTCAGGTCCATGAAATATTTCTGGTGCCGAAGAAGGTATAGAATCTATAGCGACAGATGTTTGGGGAATAACACCTTCCGAATCAGCTGTAGATGGAGTCGGTTCAGTAATACAAGTGTTTACCTTCACACTAGGATCAGTTCTACTATCCTTTGGTGGCTGCGGAACTTCTTCTGTAAAGGCAGGGATACTAGAAATGTTTGGAGTAGCCGGAGTCTCCGATGGTGTTGGAACACTTGTTCTAACTTTACCAGGGGATTTGGAACCGGTTAAACGAGTTCGCTTTGTCCGTAACAATTTTGATTCTGGAGACAAAGACGGTTGACTCGTAAGCCTCCACGAACGACAGGGTTTCAATTGACTTTCTTCCACGATTGCAGATTACTCGATCAACTGAAAATCAAGGGGAAATATGTTTCCGAATTAAATGAATTTTAGACACTTTGACACAACTTGTTTTTTCAATTTTTAAGAGTCGAGAAAAAACAAAAGATGACTATAGTCGCCTTCGATTTTTAATGAGCCTGAAGTGACAAGTACTCAGATGGAACTTTTCCTTTAAGGAGTCTGAAAAGGAACGAAAGAGACTGCTCTGGAAATCTAGACAAAGGGATTACCAAACCAATTGCAAAACTGCAGAATACTTTTTACGGTATGCCAGTCAATCTTCCCGAATGCTGTGTTTAGTGCATTGCGATCGATAGGGCGGTAGACACATCTTCCTATGGATCAAGGATAAAACCTATTGTGGTCTCCCAATATATACTCGACGGTACGTGGGAGCACAAGTCTGTACTAGCACTTATCGTCTCAAAGTGGAGGAATCACCCAACCAGCAATGAAAACAACAGTTACCAGGCTTTACGACGCCGGAATATGTCTCTAGCCTAGACTTCTAAATGTTGTGCGTTAGGTTCCAAAGCGTTTTTAGATTCATTAAATTTATTTTACAGTTGATCTTGCTTAAGAAATTTTCCTTTCAGGTTCACCACATGATGTAGATATACAATTCCTAAAATGCAATCTAAGATGATAAACAATCATTTAATCTTCTTTTTGCAATGAAAATCCTAGCTACTAAGGAAAGAGAGACGAAATTCTTTCAACATAGAGCAGAGAGCACACACTATATGCATTATCCTAAATCAAACCAACAAACAGTATAAATGCAAATGCACATGCATGTATTTTTTTTCAGCCTTCTTAATGTGTGAATGATAAAAAGAAAGCTAAGCGCAAATCTGAATTATTTTTCAAAGCGACATTACTAACAAGTTTCTTTTCAAGACAAAATGAAGACAATGACGACACTTTGCGATTTGGAATTGAAAACTTGCTTTCAACACTTGAAAAAATACTAATTCAAATCAAATACAAGAGTAACAGTGTAATCGACTATCAAGAACAATCGGATTCTCTTCTATGACTGAAAACGACACTTGCGACACTTTCAAATCAAGAAACGACAGTTCAATTACGCTACTTCTTTGTAAAAGAGAACTAAAAATGGATCACAATACATAAAAACATTTACAGTTCTTTGCACAATGGAGGCGGACTAATGGTAAGGAAGGGGTTTCAACAGAGGTATACTAACTACAGACAGCAAAACTCCTGAATAGAGCTGAAAAGAGTGAACACAGAAAGCAAAATCTAAGAGCTGAAGAGGTCTTGTCTGATCAGCACACTTGTAACACAGGGAAAGTGAGATGCAGCGCACCTACTAGACTCAGGAAGTGCGATGCATCCAGATTCCAAAGAAGAGACAGTGCGATGGTCCAGGGATGGGACTTCAACTGGGTTCCGGGTCATAGTTTGCAGCTCAGTTCAGGGATTTAGGCCGAGCAAGTGGTAATCAGTAAATAAATCACAGGGGTAGATCTAAGGAGGTTACTAGAGCCACCACAAGGGCAATTAGAGAGCTTGTAAATCGATTGTTCAGCTTATAAACAAAACCCGAAGATAGATGAAGCAGCATTGATCTACTTTGCACTTGCATAGCAAATGCAGTTTGAAGGCTAGCTGGCTTGACTTCAGGCTCTGTCTGTAAGTTTATAAAGTAAACAAATATAGACAAACAAACAATCTATTCGTTCCCCACTGGAGTCTCCATTTTGTTATCGGGAAATCTAGTGTCTATACAGAGCTGCTAGTCCCACTAAGGCTGGTAGCTACCTTAGAAACAAACAAACTAAAACCACTTTCATTTTCCTTTATGAGAAGTAGATAAGAGGGGAAAGAAGGAGACCAAACTCTTTCTTGTGCTTGGTTCCTTGCTTGATTCCTCTCCCTTCTGATAGATCTTTTCCATTCGCTTCCTCATCTACCCAGCTTCAAAGAGCACCTGTAGTATCAAAGCAGCATAACACTATCCAAGAACATAGATCTACTATCATAAACAATATAGGACCAGATATATATTGACCACACAAATGCATATATCATCAATCGTACAAGAATGTGGAGGAAAACTTGAATAGCTTTATTAATAATCAAGAATAGCAAAGAGGATTACAACCAATTGTTCTGACCCAACATCATCCTCTCAGCAAGAAAGCCCTTCTTCACCTCATGAAAAGCTTAGATCACCCAACACTATGATGTTACACCAAGAAACCAGCAACACTTCCTTACAAGATACAAAATTCCAGCCTCTGGATCTCTGGGATGAGGGATCCATATATAGATGTTTGCAAGGGGGGTGAGTCAGCTTTTGAGATTTGATTAGTGTCCTCTCTCTGATATTTCTTGATTCCACTTGGAGATTGATGATCTCTTACTCATCCCTGGGCGAATGCAGAGAGGCAAGTGTCACAGGAGAAGTTTCTGGAAGATTCCATGATCCTCCACCTTGTAGATTGACCCTGCCATTTGTTCACTCTCGCCCATCGCACCGCATAGAAGGGCTTTTCAGTATGCATCTCACCTCCCGTGTGTATTTAGGTGGGATGCAGTGCACTTTGACCATGGAGCAGGTGAGATGGTCCAGTTTTGACCAGTTCTGAGTAGTTTTTCATGGAGAACTTCTGGGAGAAGGTGTAATCAGTTGACCTTGTTCTTTTAGAGGTTGGAACAACACTTTTAGGGACTTAAGAGCCCTTGGTTTATGGACATTTATGATTGGGGTTGCAATGCCCAAAAATGTCTATAACAAGTCCTGTTGGGAGTGGTATGACTACTGCAAAGGGCCTCATGAGTTGGTATCACCGCCCCTACTGATGAGAAAAACATATTATGGCTTCCTGTGATGTTTGAATAGACTGCTACAGGAGGAGGTTCTCTTCATGTACCAGTCATTTTCTTCTCTTCTAGGGTCTTCAAACTGCATGGGGGTGATGAGAAAGGATGTAAAGGGTCTGGAGGATGATGTTGACTCTGAAGGAGTGGTGTAGATATGTGAAAATGGAGAGGATGTTCTATGTGTGTTTCTCAAGAAAATTTTCGAGTGTAATATAGAGTGGAGGTATTTTAACGAAAAATGTCATTTTTTCTGTGAACTGGGATGGATGAGTGATGGATACATGGTGGACCATGGTAGGAGAACCTTATTTATCCTTGGCAAGGTCGTGATTGGTGGTCCTTTCATTCATATTTCCCTCATGTATCTTTCAAGTGTAGCACTACGGGACCTTGTAGCAATCCATAGAGGGGGTAAAATTTTAATTTTAAGCTAATGGGATGATGGGGAGTGGTGAGCACATGAGTTTGGATGGTAGATATGAAGTGGATGGAGGGAGAAGTGGAGAGAATATTGAGTATGTTGGCTCTGTAGCTATGGAATCTTCCATTGTCTTCAAACCTGCAAACTAACAAAATTAACAGACATGATGTGGATCCATGTCCTGGGATTTTTTTTTGTTTTCTTTTTAGGCACACGGGCTTCCTCAGGATAGGTTTTCAACCTGTATGCTTGCCCTCAGTGCCTCAAGGGAGGTTTTAACCCAGGGATCTTTATTTTTTTCTTCTTTTTCTTTACTCATGGGCTGCCTCGGAGAGGTTTTCAACCCAAGAGTTGGCCTCAGATACCTCATAAAGGTTTTCATCTAGGCCTTTTATTTTCATTTTTTTTTTTTTTCAACACAATATCTAAATGTTGTGGACTAGAATCTATGACATTTCCAATCACATTGACCTCTCTGCTGATGGTGCTGATGAATTCTTCCTTAGACATAGATTTTCTGTATACCTTCAGTCTGTAGCCATTGACAAGCAAGGGAATCCCTTCCTCATCGATGGTTTTGATTTTAATAGCTCCATATTTTCATGACATTTCTCTATCAGGTATGGGCCTAACCATATTGTCATCATTTTTCCTTTGAAATCCTTGAACCTAGAGTCATATAATAAGGCCCAATCCCCTTCTTGAAATTTTTTCTCCATGATATGCCTATAATGCAAGACCTTCCTCTGCAATTGTATTACTTCAGTGTGTAGCAGGACCTGCATTCTGAACTTATCCAAGCCATTCAACTGGAGCAACCTCTTCTTTTTTTCTTTGGTGACATCCAACTCTAATTGGGTTGTCATTCTCAAAGTATTATACTCAAACTCAATAGAGAGCAAAGATTTCTTTCCATAAACTAGATCATATGGAGTAAAACCAGAAGTTGTTTTCCAAGTTGTGTTATAGGCCCAAGTGTCCTCCACTAATATGTCTGCCCAATCCCTCCTGCCGCTTCTCACAACCTTGGTGAGGATGCTCTCCAATGCCCTATTTGTAACATCTACTTGTCCATTTGCCTGAGTGTGATATGTAGTAGATTTTCTGTCTAATATGATGCTACCTTAACAGATTCTCGATCAGATGTGATTTTAATTGAGCTCCCTAATCGGTGACTATCTCTTTGGGGTACCCAAATTTGTAGAACATGTGCTCCCTTAAGAAATCAAACACTTTCTCCTCTATTGTTGCCTTGACAACCTTTGTCTCAATGCACTTTGTCAAATAATCAGTGTACACAATGATGTACTTTTTCTGCCTTGATCGTGGACCAATTGGCTGAATGAATTTCATGCCCCACTTGTCAAATGGATCTAAGGCCACCTGGGGTTGTAGGGGAATTTCATCCTTTGGTGTGGGTTTCCCCATCCTCTGGAACCGGTCACGTCTCTTAGTATACGTTCCTGCATCTTGGTGGAAAGTGGGCCAATAATAGCCAGCTTATAGAGCTTTCAAAGTTGTTCTCTTGGCAGCAAAATGATCTCCACAGGGCCCATCATGACAGGCGAAGAGGATTTCAAAGAATTCCTCTTCCCAGAAACATCTCCTTAAGATCTGATCTTGTCCCAGCTTGAAGAGATTTTCCCCAATCCAAGTGAAAGGAGCGCTCTTCCTTACAATTCTGCTCTTCTCCCTAAATGACAAATTTGGAGCAAATCTTGTAGTAAATAGGTACTTGGATATGTAAGAAAACCATGGAGAGAGTGTTGAGATAGAAAATAAGTGTTCATTTGGAAGCTGATCATCAACCATCCTTTCGTCACCTACAGGAAAAGAAAGTCTAGACAGAAAATAACCAACTATATTTTCTTTTCCTGGCTTGCCAATGATAGTTAAATCAAACTGTTGTAACAATAGAAACCATATAATGATTTTAACATTCACATCAGGCTTATTCATCAAGTATTTGATACCTGCATGGTCAGTATGCACAAAATTTTGGTATCCAGTGATGTAGTGTCTGAATTTGTTCCAGGAGTATAAACAATTAGGAATTCTTTCACAATTGCAGTGTAGTTCAATTCATCCTTAAACATATTTTTACTAATGAATTAAATGGCATAAGGTAACTTACCATCTATTTGTCCTAAGGCTTCCCCCACATCTTTTTCAGATGCATCAACATGGATATGTAAAGGTAGAGCCCAATTTGGGCCCCTAAGTATGGATGCAATGGTTAATTTTTCTTTCAAGATTCAATGGCATCTTGGCAGCTATTTATCCAGCACAATTATGAGTCCTTGGCAAGTAATCCAAACAATGGTGAGGCCACTTTGCTAAATTCCTTGATAAACCTCCTATAGTATCTAGATAAGCCCAAGAAACTCCTAACATCCCTCTTCTTTTGAGGAGTAGGAACCCTTTTTATGACGGAAATTTTGTTCGGGTCCACTTGTATTCCCTCCTAAGATATTGAATGGTCAAGGATAGTCCTTGCATTCATTAAGAATTCATACTTATCAAGACTAAGCGAGAGGATCATTTCAATGAACTTCCTCGGGACTTTCCCAAGGTTAGAGAGAGCCTTAAGGAAGTCGCACCACAGGGAGTTAAATCATCCATGTATATCTCTACAGAGTCATGGACCATCTCAGCAAAGATGCTCAAAACTTCCCTTTGAAAAGTGGCAGAGGAATTACATAAACTGAAAGAAAGGACCCTATAAGAAAAGTTACCCCAAGGACATGTGAATGTAGTTTTGTCATGATCCTCGGGGCTAATCTGGATCTGATTATAACCACTGAATCCATCTAGAAAAGAGAAGAACTTCTTCCCTGCAAGACCATCTAAAAATTGATCAATGAAAGGCAAAGGGAAATGGTCTTTCTTGGTGGCTTTGTTCATCTCTCTATAATCCACACAGATCCTCCACTTCCCATTCTTCTTTGGGACCAAAACTAGAGGGGACACCCACTCACTATCTAAGATGGGGTATATGAACCCTACATCCAGCAACTTTTGCAACTCTTCCTTTACTATGTCCTTGAGGGTTGGGTTCATTCTCCTCTGAGGTTGGTGCATAGGTTTGCATCCCTCCTTGATGTATATGTGATGATTACAAACCAAAGGATTCACCCCTTTCATTTCTTTATAGTTCCAAGAAAAATCATCTAAGTGCACTCTCAGCATTTTGCACAGCTTCTCTTCTTGCTTGGATGAGAGAAAGGGGATAATCTTCAAGGTGCTAGATGGACCAAATTCTACAAACTTGACTGTGCGGGACTTGGGTCAACTAGGCATAACTTGTTCCAAGGATTAGCCTTAGATTCCTTCACAAGCTCAACAAGAGGCATGGTATTAGGGTTTGGTTCCGGAGGATTTGGTCAATGAGGTCATGTTCATCAGGTTGGGCCCCTCCTATAATAGCATATAAGGTACATATTGGATGGTACTTTGTATGATACACTTCATCTTCCTCCTCCTCTTCTAACCATAGTGGTAATTCATGCTCGATGGGTTCCTAAGCAAGAGGGTACAATACCAATTATTTGGACAAATGCCCATTCTTAATGGTTATGTTCTTGGCCCTACAACTAATGTAAGCATCATCAGTGGCTAAACATGGCCTTCCCAAGATGAGAGGATAACCATTGAATTTAGTTTTCGGCTAAGAACCAAGAAGTCAATAGGATACTCCCAGTAGTCAATAAAGACCATTACATCCTCAAAAACTCCCTCAGGAACCACTATGCATCTACCTGCACGTTGCAACACTATAGTGGTGTTTCTCAAATATCCTTGGAGGCTTAGTTTTAACAAGGTTTCTTCAGTCATCGCATTGATGGCAGCCCCAACATCAATCAGGGTGTGAGGGACAACGATACCATCAATGTGCACATCTACCACTGTACTTCTAGGGTCTAGATATTTTGGACAAATCACTCTCCTTAGCATAAAATCAGATAATTGACTAATAACATTGATGGTGGGGGTGTCTCTTTTCCTCCTCCTAGGGTGTTTGAAACATTTCCCTTTGATAAGATTATTGTAGATGGGAACATCCTTAATAGCTTGGAGGAGGGGTATTTTAACACATAGATTCTCGAATTCTCCCAGAAGTTCAGTCTCTTCTGGTGTGTGCTCGTTAGAATGGATCATTCTCTCAGGAAAAGGAGGTCGATGTGCTTGAGGGCTACTCTCTTCCTTTTCCTGTTCAAGCTCCTAATGTTGAGATGGAGGTTGGTTATTTGGGAGAACTCTTCTAGACCTGAGGTTGATTTCTTGAATCTCCACAGCATAGGCAGGGTAAGAAGTCTCTCCACTGCATACCTGTTGTGATTTCTTATTATTCAGGTTTGGATTGGGTTGAGCAGGCATATGAGGTTCCTTTCATGGAGCAGGGTGAGTGAGTTGTGGTTGAGATGGAGGTGGAGGCAGTAAATCAAGAGGTTGGCTGAATTTAGGCATCCACCCTTGTGATGGGTTATTCCACCAAGGATGTGGAGAAGAATATGGCTAAAATGGTTGATTGACGAGTTGGGGAGGATATTAATGTGCATAAGGCCAAGAAGGAGGTGTGGACCATGATGGATGAGTGGAAGAGTACCAAGGTGGAAAGGGTGCATTCTCGTTTGGATGGCAATAAGAGTAGGATGCGCCTTGCATGCCTGTTACAGGTCTATTTGGGCACATCACTCCTGACATTCAGATCAGTACAATTAGGGCTCATCAAACCCTAATTCAGTTGTTATATGCCCTACAAAAGTCATCTCATTGAATGATTCCATCCATGAAATTTTACTAGCCTGAGACCTTGCTGAAATGCCTCCTTGGGACACCAGTGCAGCCTTGGTCAGGGGTAACTACATTACAGAGTAGGCAGGCCCATTCAGGCCTGCACTGTAGTGCACTTAGGCCCTCTTTGACCTATGCTGGGCAAGATTGAGTGAAATTCACATTGGATTCTTGGAATATTCCTTGATTCTAGATCATTCTAAAAGGATTAGAATTAAATTGTAATCTAAAGGGCCTGGGACTACCATCACATTGAGATAAACAATTTTTCCTCCCAAAGTAATGGCAACTGAGGAAGGATCCCTAATGGTTGATAGGTTCCTTTGTTAAAAGCCAACAGATTCTAGGTAACAAGCACAAGTAGTAGCGAACCAAGCGCCTGCCAAGCAATGATGGAAAGGATACTCACAGATGCACCTTCATCTATAATAGTGCCAGATACAATCATATTATAAACCTATACTATGATTTACAAAGGCACATAAGAAGGAAGATGGCATCCTGCCAGTCAATTCCAATCAAAGGAAGTGACCCGAATACTTGGACGGGGTATCGTAAGAACAGGATAATTACCTCCTTGAGTTACAAGAACGAGAGGATTTTCCTTCTGTCTTGATGGAACAGGAGGGTTGCCTCCAAGCTCATTGAAATATGAATAAATGAAAAGAACCTGAGTGGTATCATACTCACTCTCTACGAGAAAGGTACCATTAACTAAAGGTGAAATCGGGTGAACTGTTTCCTCGACCTATGATTGGTCAAGTATAGACTCATGGGATTCACATTCAGAGAGAGTGGGTTTGACTGACGGTTGATTTGGGTCAGTCACTTCATCAACTAGTGAAGGATTAAGGGAGAGTCTCCTGTAACTAGATGGAAGTCGCTGCGGAGAAGCAGGATGGTTATCCAACACTTTTTGGGCTTCATCCAGATAGGGACAAAGGTGAATGGGGTGATTCCCTTCGCATAACCTACAAGGAAACTTAACTTTACCCTTCTTTCCATGAACTTTACTACCACTAGTTGATGGTGTGTCACCAGCATGATCTCTAGAAGTTGATGACACAGGATGATGTGAACAAGAATACCATTCTTGTAATATTTGAGCAATACTAGAACAATTTTGAAGAAGATGGTCTCCTGTACAAATTTTGCAAGGATATCAAAGTTTGTGAGGCTTATCGGATGGTTTCTCATCAGAAGTTGCATTCAAAGCAATGGTTGCTTGGTTGCCCCCTGCTGAATTTCTTCTTCTTCTTCTTCCTCCCTTTCTTCTTCTTCTTATCCACCTGGTTACTAGTGTCAATACTTTCACCAGGCGAAGAGGAAGAAGGGGAGGAAGAAACAACTGATGAATAAGGTAAAAGGTCAACTTTAGGATCAACTGGAGGTTGATTTTGTCTAGGTGGAGGAGTACTTGATTGTGGAGAAATCATGACATTTTGAACAGGGGAGGTTGAAAATAACCATACTGGCAAGCCAATGGTAAATCCTGGAAGGGAAAATGTAGCCATATATGGAGGACCAATATTTCCGAAAGGAGGAAAAGGAAAAGGATTCCCATCAAAAGGAATTCCTTGATCGGTGGACTTCAGAGTTGTTGCCATATGTATCAACCTAAGGTCAACTAAGGAGTGATGTGGAGGATGTTATTTGTGGTCAATTAATTTTATTTTAATCAAAATAACATAATAAAACAACATAGGGATAATCTAGGCAAAGGGATTACCAAGTAATTATGAAGTGCAATATACTATCTCAATAAACCAAGGACTTAACATACGTGCAGGCAATCTACTCGAATGTTGTTTTCAGTGTATCACAATATACAAGGTAGCCGACTCGGTTACCTATAGATGGATAGCAACCTAACGTAGTCCTCCAAAATATACCTGAAAGTACGTGAAGGCCCAATCCATGTTAGCGTTGTCTAATGCGAAACTGCTCAGTGAGAGAATTCCTTTATACTTTTATTACTATAACACCTCCCTATATACCCGAAGGTACGTGGAAGAGCTATGATATACTTGCGTACGTGGAATGTGGTATCACACTCGGAAAGTATCACAAACAATTTGCGACAGCTACTATGTTTAACGATGCTGAAACACGTCTCTAGCCTAGACCTCTAAATGTTATGCGTTAAGTTATAATGCTCCATTAGGTTAATTGAGATAACTTCTAAGTTGATCTTCTTAAGAATTTTCCTTTCAAGGTTCAGCACGTGATTTATGTTTGCAATTCCTAGAATGCAACTAACATGAGAAACATTCTTTCATTCAATTAACAATGAAAACCGTAGCTAGTAAGGGATAGAGCAATCAGATCTTTGACAAAGAGCAAAAAGCACACCTAATGCAATTTCCCTAGCTTTTCCTATCAAGCATTCACAAAATACAATATACACAATGCAAGTTTTTCTTTTCAATCCATTTAGTTGTTGAATTGAGACTTCTGTGATCCATAATAGTTATAAGAAGAGCTTCGGCGTAAATCACATATAGAAAGACCTTTGTCGACACGTTTTGAGCCAGCAAGTGTGGCTCATCGTCAGGACAAAGGTCTCGATGAGCCACACTTGTTGGCTCGAAACGCATCGACAAAGGTCTTTCTATATGTGATTTACGCCGAAGCTCTTCTTATAATCCATTTAGTGTTTAGATGAACAAAAAGTAACTAGATGCACGAATGATCAATCAATGCTTTTCACAAGAAACGAAGACTTTATGACAGTTTCTTTTTCAAAGAAATGAAGACTTTACGAAAATTCATTTTCAAAAAAGACTAATCGACTATAAGAAAACTTTGACAATGAATTGATAATGATAAAGAAATCACTTAAGAAACACTAAACAATCAAGGCCAAAGTAGGTCTAGGAGAAGAAATACATATTGATTTTAGAACCATAGAAAACATTGATCTTTCAGCAAACAAAAACAGAATAAACTTTGGAAAAATCAAGCCAATGGTGGGTTTTTTAGCCTAAGATGGATCAGCCCAGGGTAGAGTGGGAGACAGTGTGTTGTAGTGCACTGTCTCTAAGCTAAGGCTACTCTGTAACGCACTGTGTCAAGACCAACACTGTGTTGGTGCCAGAGAGTCAAATCAAGAGACATTCAAGCACACTTTTTGACCAAAAACACTTCAAAATGACTGAAATAAGATCAATGAAATCAAGCAAAGTCTACTAGGATGTAATATGATGAGGGTAAGCTACCAAGAATGACAGTCGTTCCCCAGAATGGTCGCCAATTTGTTATATGGAATTTGCATTTATGGATAAACACATTTTACCTAAGTGGGTAGCTACACTTAGAACAACAAAAAGAAAGTAGTTTAACCTTTTCCTATAGTAGAGAGATGAGATGAAGGAATTTACTTATAGTCTTTCGCTTCCTTGATCCCCTTTGAATTGCCTTTGTCGCTCCCACTTGGACTAAATCCGCTCAATAGGTACTTGTGTCAATAGAAACAGAAACAACCACAATCAAAGCATACATGATCTATCTAATATAAACCAATGGAATTGAAGACATTGAAACACATAATAATCATATATATGAACAAGAATATGAGAAAAGGAATAAACACTTTATTAATGTAGAAGGAAGAGTTTCACCCAATGCGGTTTGATCCCATGTCACTCCTCCAACTTCAGTCCAACCCTCGCCCCATCAAAAGAACACCAATCCAGCAACATAACATTGCTTGACATGGACTCAAATCTCAAACCAACAGAATTTTTCTACAATATTCAACTTCTAGCTGCATGATCACTATGATGAGTGGTAAATTTATAGTGAAATGGAGGTGGTTTTGTCATAAATGAGGGTAGTGAATGGCCTTCCAAACTTCGAGTTAGTTTCCATGGAGCAAGGGACGAGAGGATAGGAGGTTAATTGTTCAAGTTAGTTTCCATGGAGCAAGGGATGAGAGGATAGGAGGTTAATTGTTCCTTAGCCTATCCAAATTTGAGCTCATAGGAGGACATACAAGATGGGATCCTTCTAGAGTGATCTAGAATCAAGGAATATTCCCAAAATCCAATGTGAATTTCACTCAATCTCCCCTAGCACAGGTCAAAGAGGGCCTAAGTGCACTGTTGTAGGCCTGAATGGGCCTGCCTACGCTGCAGCGCAGTTACCCCTAACCAAGGCAACGCTGGTGTCCCAAGGAGGAATTTCAGTAAGATCTCAGGCTAGGAAACTTTCATGGATGGAATCATTCAATGAGATGACTTGTCTAGGGCATGCAACAACTGAATTAGGGTTTGATGAGCCCTAATTGTATTAATCTGAATGTCGAGAGTGATGTGCCCAAATAGACCTGTAACAGTTGCCCCCTAAAGCATGAAATCAAAAGTGATAATGTTGAGTGATATGCCTTACGATGTGATGGGGAATATCTAAAGCGGACGATGACCTACATTGATTACAATACATAACATCATGATATTTTGAACTTTTCATGAATTGCTGAGGGAAGGCATACCCATACTCAGCATATAAACTTTTCATTACAGTACATAAATCAGATAGTCATCTACAGATATAGACCCATAATAGGATGACCATCTGTGTAAAGCCATCATACAGATGATTGAGTACTCTCCCAAAATCGCAGCCTAGATGGATGAAACTAGATCCAGGGTCTTCTATCTCATCCAATCGTTCGCTCAAGTACGAGTCTAACCATATGAATATGTGATCTAAAGTCAAACATGGAAAGACACCGTCTGATTACCAGCCAATGATGTAAGTCGTTAACAAACGCAAGAGAGATCACTCAGAATGATAGTGATTCTCAAGGTACTACAGTACATTCTTCATGTTGTGAATATATATTTTGATGTCGAACACCATACAAAGTCTTTCGGTCGAAGGCCAGTGATGTCAACCTGTCATCGAAAGCAAGAATCTTGCCATTGATGTATGCAAGCCTCAAGGTACTGGAAGGGTGTTTCTAAGTCAACTTCTTGGATAATGTGGTGATGTCAACAAGAAGCCACTCATCGCAACAGGGCCTTGATGTATCCCCCATTAACGACACGAAATGAATGTAATGATTTTGAAGACAGAATTTGACTGACGACACAAGGTTCAGGAATGGCGGTCATGAAAATGAAGGTTTATAAGTATTGCAAAGGATGAAGTTTACTGAGTGACTTCTCTTGAACATGTCGGCGACAGTGAATGAATTGGAAGCATTGACCCAAAACCAAAGTGATGGATGGTGTGATATACCATAGGTATTATAACCATCAAGAAGATAACCCAACCCAAATAGTCATCGAGATGAAGTGAAAGTGTCATGTTCAAGAGCGACTTGCTACCAAAAAGTGATTTATCACTTTTCCCATTTTCCCGAGTCATTACTGACCAGTGCCTCTTTATTTTTTAACAAGCTTGAGGAGGATAACATATGCTTGTAGTATAATTCCACCCTTCGTGTGAATCCATTGCTATGTGATATTTTAATGAGCCTAGCGAAGGTGAAACTCAGTCTTTTCATGATGGACAAGTTTATCGCTATTTGATGTTTTAACGAGTTTAACTGTTGGCTTGCTGGGGCCTGACCCAGGTTCGGAGTTAATTAGCCAAACAAATCCATGTACTACTGGCCCTTTTGACAATAGTCCGTGGAGCGCAGATTGAGGTCTCACTCGAAGCATTATGAGGGGATGCTGGAACCAGGTTTCTGCACCCTTGAGATGTTTGAGGGGTTGATTTAGTCCAACTGTGAATACCTTCACGCAAGTTACTTTGTGCACTTTCCTAGCCTGTGAGGCCTTTGCGTCCTTGTTATATTCGTCTTCGTGTAGCCCTAACTAGGGGCCGTGGGGCTTTTATGCTACTAGAGCAGCGATTTGCACTATCTCCCCAAGTCACACCGTGGATCTTACTTATCTTCTTATAACAATTAGTTATCTTCACATAAATAGATACCTTATATTATATTCACTTATTCAGCACATTCATATAATTTCACACAACAAATAAACAATAAACTTGCAATTCATACCCAATATACTTCAATGCATAAAACAGGAAAAGATACACAGAAATATTGTAAAACTTCTCTTTATTAATGCTTCAATCAGTTACAGACTCAACTTGCCCTATACACTCAGCTGCGGACTACTAGGCCTCTGCGCACTCAGCTGCAGAGCCTTCTCCTACTCTACGACCCAAAGACACGACTCTACACTTAGACTCAATGCTTCCTTATTAGATCTTCCATTGATTGATCTCTCTACTATATCATTTTACACTTAGAGCCTCACTCTATTTATACAATCCCATGGTCCGCGGACCATGGGTAGATCTCTCAAACTGACATTACATTACAAAAATGAGGGTGGACAACCCTCTAACTCATTTACCATCTTCGTGCTCCGTGCCCACAAATCACGGAGTCTTTACATCGGACTTAGTCAAAACTTGGGCTTTAAGCCCCAAAACTTGCCTTGGGGGGATCCCACACCCAACAGGCCCCCAACACAAACATCATGACTGGCCCTCAAGTCACTCTATCGGTGCAGACATCTTCGCGAGGAGACCTCTCAACCCTGCTTAGACTGCCACAAGGTTGGCAGCGCACTGAGCGGTGGCCTGTTGTATCTCCTGTACGCATTGTTCCGAGACCGCGGTGTCGGAACTGCTCCCCTATATTTGTTCCTGCGTCCCCTACATATGTTTATAGTCCCGTGCCTTCTTTCAGCTACCTAGAGTGCGAAGACTATGTATCTATCGGCTAGTCAAATAGTTGGGCCACTCGTGTATGGCTTCAAGTGACTGCCATTCACTTTTCCTGGGAAAGGTTCTCCATTTAGCTTTGCCAGCTGCACTTCGCCTCCATCTGTGACCTCCTTAACAACATACGGTCCCAGCCAATGCATTCTGAATTTTCCCAAGAATTTATCAAACTTACTATCATATAGTAACACTAAATCGTTTACCTTGAAGGTGCACAACTTAATATGTCGATCATGCCAGGCCTTTTCCCGCTAATTTTGTACCTGCTGATGGAATCCAGCCAGAAACCGTTCCTCTTCGAGTTCCTCCAACTACACAAGCCTCTCCTCCAGGGCTCCCTGGTCCATCATATCTGTGAGCACTATTATGCGTAGACTAAGCACAATATACTCCATTGGCATTATGGCTTCCACTCCATAGACCAGTTAGAAAGGTGTTTGTCCCGTCAATTTCTTGCATGTTGTCCTATAAGCCCATAAGACTACAGGTACGCACAGGTCCCAATCACTCCATTACGCATTATATACCATGTTCAGTGCTTCGCACACTTCGTCAAAGGCTTATGTGTGGGTGACCTTCTGCACACTCGTTCCTTCCACACTTCGTCATCCCAACTGGATGGATCATTCACGCAATTTCCTTACCAAAACATGCTTATTGGCCATGTTCCTGAACGCGAATTCCATGTGCATCCGCGCAGGTTGTTTACCATATGCCTATACCCACTTGGACAGATGCACGCACAGATCATCCCATCCGTCATTCTTATCTGTTAGTTGCATCTGAGGCTTCCCAAAATGCATGTGCATCATTCTCCTGCATTCGCGCCAGTCCTCAAAGCTTCCTTAGTGCGTACCCCACCACCTCGCAGGCATAGTGCATAGTACCCATTTCAAAGCCTCAAAATGTTGTTGTTCCAACACCTCTCTTTCAAATCTGTTCAGGAAAGCATCTACCTCACTTAACCCATCATAAGTAGGCAGATCCCTCACTTCTGTCGATACGTAGCGCAACGATCTTGTCATCATATTTCAATTCAACTTGGTCACCTCGTGCAACCGGTTCTGCCATCGGTTTATTTCCTCATCAAAATCCGATGTACAGGAGATTTCACGCTCCCATGAGATTTTTCCATCCACAGTGGGATTTACCCAATCTTTCTCTCGCGCGGTTATCTTGTAGATGTAGTCCAAGTCATTGTTGCTTTCATAGTCACGCACTAGCTCAGTGTAGCGCGATCCCTCAGTATGGTCCAAAGGTACGACTATGCACAGAGACATTTTCTCAAAAATCATCTTACGCTTCTTCAGATTTATCTCCTCGTTCATGTCAGTGGCCTAATCGATTCCTAATAGTGCAGGATAGGGATTGTTGTCATCAACAATCTCTATCACTTCAAAGTCTGCTAGCACACTTGCCCCTTTAAGATCCACGGTGATTCCCTGCAATCTCCCCATGGGTATTATCTTTTGCTGGTTTGTCATTCGCAGCTGGATAGGATACCATTGCAGTGTAGGCCTTCCCATGTGCTCCCATGTCTGCTTCGGCAAAACGTTCGCGTCCGACCCTAGGTCCAGAATTACTTGGTCCATCTCATTTTCTAACAATGTAAACTTTGAAACGGGAACTGATACTGTTACCTGTTTCGTAGAGATAGCAAAAAAGTGACCCGATTTTGAAAAGGGGTGATGCAGAGCACACGTTTTTTTTTTAGCATAGTTTTTGGCACTTTAAATTTTTTTATGTATATTACTTTTTAAAATGGTAGTGATTTTCATGCTGATTTAAAAAAGTGGTAATTCTGCATCAGGCACTTTTTTTAAAAGACCTCTTTTTTTACTTTAAATTTTCTAATGTATGAAATGTAAATAATTATTTTCTAAATTTAATAATTTTTGAAGTGGTCTTCTTCTTCATATTTTCTTGTTTTTATTTTTATTTTATTTTTGTAGTGAGCTTTTTATTGTTTTGCATATTTAAAGAAGAAGGTCAATATTTTAAATTTTCGATATTCTACATATTTATACATTGTTAATTAATATTTCAATCCACATGAAATAATTGTCTCTAAAAAACAATAATTTTTAACAATTGACAAAAAAATAACCATTTTTAACATAAATATAACTAAAAAACTACACGTTTTGATAATTTTTTGTAATTTTTTGCCAGAGATGACATGTCAAAATCACAATTTTTATAGGAAAATTTTAACTAAGAATGGTTAAATAATATTTTGAATTTCATGTCAAAAAATAATAATAATCACTATTTTTTTTCAAAAAATAATGATTAACATAAAAATTAATGTGAAAATCACATAATACAAATATTGAATGCATAACAACCTTAATTGAGTGCTTATTCTTCTCATAAAATGTCAAAGTCAAAACATTACAAGTATAACTAATTAATAGTTACAAAAAATGAGCTTGATTTCCAAGCATAACTTAAATTTAATCAACAATGTCACGTAATCCAAACTATTCATCCTCTCGAGTTTCATCATTGTCTTCTTCCACAATATTTTCTGCTTCATTTTGCTCGTTTTCCTCCTCTAATGGATCTTTGATGTCTATGAATCTCCCAATGTATGCCTTTCCAATAATTTTGTGTGATGGTGGTTGGGGTTCCTTTGCCTTTTTTGCCACATGTGATTCACTAAAGTCCCCTTTCTTCAACCCAATTTCTTGCATTGCATGTGGAAGTAATTGAAGAGCATTAATTTTTTGCTGAATAAAATTGCATTGTATTAGATCTTTTTCAATGGCAATGAAAGTTCTTCCTTTTTGAAGGCAACATGCTAGTGTTGTACCTAATTATCAAGCACAAAATAAATAATGAAGTAAATTAGTACGGTGACATATAAATTAATAAATAACATATTGAAATTCAATTCCATATAATAAAACTTACCTGAGCCAGAAAATAAATCCAAAACCCAATATCCTTCATTTGAACATATGTCTATAAGATAGTTAATCAATAATTGTGGATTTTGATAAATGTTAACTATCTCTCCTTTTGCTTCTTTGTCTTCATATGTTAGTTTTCTCACAACAGCATCATAAGTCAGTATTTGGCTATGACTCTTTCCATCTACCCGATTAAAAATCATAGACATATAGCTATCATCTTTTGTCCAACTATCAATATGGATGAACTCACAATCATTTATAAATGGTTGATCTTCACGGTTAAGAAGATTTGACTTTTGTCTGTAACATCAAATATTAAAAGTTCAATTAACTAGTACATAAATGAATTTTTTAACATTAATCAAATATAAATTTTAAACGTCTTACCATGTAAGCTGCATCCTTGAATTTGTTTTCCCCCTAAAGCTTGACAATAACATTGCCAATTGTGTGTCTGAATGAAATTTCACAAATCTCCATAATGGTGATGACGTGACTTCTAGAAATTCCGCAACCACTTTACTAACAGCTTGATATAGTCAATGTTTGGAATATTGAAACCAAGGGGAATATCTGCAATAACTAGGGCATAATCCCTTTTAGGTATGAGTTTAGAAATGTCTTCACAGTTGCCTTGTATTACTTGATATTGAATAGTGTCTACCCCATTCCAAATGAAATGAGTAATAGTTGGATCAAGTTCAACATTCTTAAGACATTGCTTCTTCAGTCTTTCGATCTTTATGTTTTCAATAAAGGTTTTGAAACTATCTCATGCTCCATTATTATCCTTCTTCATCTTTTATAAAATAAACAAATATATGTGTAAGTTATAAATTAAAAATAGTATACATATGAATAAAAATGAATGTATAAATCAGCATACCTTTTTAAATGCAAGATAAAAAATAAAAAATAAAATAAAATAAAATGAAATAAAATAATATAAATAAATAAATAAATATGTTGATGTAGAACTTGAATCTGGATAGTTGCGTGCAACATCATCCCAACTATCTTCATTCAACAATTTAACCATTTGTTCTTGAATTTTCACCTAAACTTTGTGACTGCATAGATAAAGTAAAAAAAGTTAATGTAATGATATGTATAAAAAAATAATACCAAGAACAATATGTTATATTTAAAAGAAAATTATAAACTAGAAATAAATAAAAATAATTCAACAAACTTACTTTTGAAATTCCTCAAACATTTCCTCCAATGATAATTCCCCTAACCTCACACGAGATAATATTACTTTGACAGGTTTTTCATCCTTCATTCATTGCAATGCTCTCCAAGGTGTGACAGTCATATCTTCTGGAAGCTGCTTCATTTCAGGACCTGATTTATTGTTGCTACATATCAATGGCTTAAACTTTTTAACCTTCTAGTTTTTAATGCCAATGTTCTCCCACATGCTAAAAATCTCATTAATCAACTCCCATATCTCTCCAGTTCTAAAAGCCAACTAGAAAATGTTATCAACACCTCTCAATAAATCACTAAATTTATCGCCTTTTCCGCCTTTTGAATTCATTTTCTCTTCAATTTGATAGCATATTTCCATACAACATTCATTTCGGAAATCTATAGTAACATTTATCATATCCCCACCACATTTTTCTTCAAATTCACTATGAATAAATCTAACCCTTTGGATGAAAGTCATAGACATCCTATATTCATCATCTGAATTATGATCCCATACCACTAACTTTTCTTCTGTATCTAATAAACCAACATAAATGATACATTTCATTGTTTCAAAATGTGGGTTATTGGGATATTCATCCATCAATTGTCTTTGAACTTCTACAAAATGGTTTCCCCCAAGCACATAATAATTGTATTCAAAACATTTTGACTTATCAAATGCTTCTTTATTGGGAACTTGAACTGAATCAACAAGAAGCACATAATTAACCACATGAGCATATGGATTGTGCCTCATCAATGTCTTCAAGTTGTGAACATGCAGATGGTGTGGCTTTTTGATTTGATATTGACATTGTCCTTCACTTGCCTTATAGATTTGTCTAACATTAAGCTGAAACGTATGACTACCCTCAATTAAGTTTCCCTTTGTCAAGTTCTGTCGAATGGAATTTTGTTTTGTTTTGATAATGACATCCTCTAAATCAGCTCCTGGTGTAATGATTTCTCTGCATTCTTTTGAAGTTTCACTAGGTTCTTAACTGTTGGTAATGACTACTCAAACTGTTCAACTTTACTTTTCTTCTTCATAACATTCTCATCATTAACTGTAATAGATTTATTCTTGGGCATTGTTACTTTTGGTATTTTACAGCTCTTCTCAGTTCCAATGTCATCCTCAGTAATGACAACATATTCTTCATTGCCAGTTTCAACTTCCTCATCTTCAAAAGTAACTTGTCTACCCTTGGTAGATTTATCCATTAGAGGCTTTTTTTCTGATCCCTTGGATGTAGTTTTATAGCAACATGAATTACTACATTTTGCTTGTTTGTCATATCTTCTTCTGACACTGAGTAGAAATTTCTGACAACTTTCATAATATCATGCTCTATGAAATGAATGCCTACCAACCTAATTGAACAACTTTCAACAAAATTCTGCCAAACAAAATATCATATGTCAATAAAAACAAAGTTAAAAAATATAGTGAGACAGTTACAAGAACACAAAACACAAATATAAATAACAAGACCTATGATATTTTGTTTCATCTCATTTACGATTTGTTTACACAACTTTGTAGATACCTCTCTCGTGTCATACAATGAATATGATAACTGGCATTTAATCCTTTCATGTGACTTGGGATGTTTTGTAAGTATGTAAACAACTTCACTGTCCGGTACCGAACACATGTCTATGACACTTCTCATCACATCATAAATTCCATTATCATTAGGTATATCAACATACAGATATATATGTACATTTTGGCTTTCTCTTTCTTTCACATAGCAGACTTTTGATGGAAGTTTCACTTCTTTTGATTTCTTCCAGTATGAAATCATCTTCTTATCATTTGAGGCACTTGAAAGATTTGTAGCCATCAACTCAGGTGGTGTTCCTTCAACAATGTTTTTTGAAGATCCACCTTTAAGGGTCTTTGGTCCAGAAAGATTCACAGAAATCTTCTTTGATACCATTTTCCTAAAAAAAAGATGCACATAAATCAGTAAATGACAAAAACATAGTAACTTAAATTAACAAAGAAAATGATAAATGATAATTCATTTTATAAACAATTAAAAAAAAAAAAAAAATTAAAATAAATCGCCCTGTCACTGCACCCTGAAAATCGGCTAGCCAAACAAGCCGGTCGATGGGTCTAGCCCCCTAGCCCACCTTGGCAGCCCAACCACGGAGGCCCCACCACCCTGCGGACCGTCGGGCCGCCAGGGTGGGGCGGAGGGGCTGCCCATGAGCTGTCGGGGTGGCCAACTCCCCCGCGCCACCACGACGGCCCGCACGCCCGCGAGGTGGCGGGGTGATTTTGAGAATCACCCTGCCACCCCGATGGTCTGCCCACCACCCCGAGAATCATCATCGGGGTGGTGCAGGGGGGAGCTACCGTAGCTCCCCCCACACCACCCTGGCAGCCCGCCACCCCGTGGGCGGGCAGGCCGTCGGGGTGGCGCGGGGGGGAGATGTCATAGCTCCATGCCCCCACCCCAGCCCAGCGGCCTGCCACAGGGGTGGCGTAGGGGGGAGCTGCCACAGCTCCCCTCGCGCCACCCCGGCGGCCCGCCCACCACCCCGCGGGCCGGGGGGGTGGGGCAAAGGGCCAGGTAGCCATCCCCATCGCCCCTAACCTACGAGCCCGTTTGGACGCCGTGAGCATTACTGGTCCGCAGTGGGTAAATTTGGTCCACAAAAAGTTTTAATTTAAAAAAAAAAAATCAAACTTCATTAAACTTATTTAATTTTAAAATTTGCAAAGAAAAAAAATTAACTAACCTTTCAAATGTGAGAATCCTCTGTTGAATATGTTGTTGATAGCAATGTAGCTACTCCACAAATTCGCTCCAAGTCTTTTAACGAACCTTGGAAAACCTTGATGTGATGTGAGTAATAGTGATAATGAAATTTATTATATAGGTGAAATTACGGAGATGTTTTACCGTACGGTTAATGTGGGATTAATTTGTTTTAAAAAAAATTAACATGTTAATTTTTTTATGGCGATATAGGAAACTATGATAAAGCGAATATTATGGAATTGTTTTACAGCGCGGTGAATGTGGGATTAATTTGTTTTAGAAGGTATTATAAAAATTAAAAAAACATTCAATTGTTTAGTAAATATTATATAGTTTAACTATTAAAATAATTTAGGTAAAAGTTTTAGTTTACAATTTTAAATTTAAAGATTTATTTCATAAAAAAATTTAGTTAAAATTTTTCAATAAATTGTAGAATAAAATAATGAAGGGAAATACATGAAACGAAATTTTTGGAGGGAAATATTTTGGTGAAACGTTTTGGAGGGAAAAATTTTGGAGGGAAAATTTCATTCTCTAAGCTATATAATATCTTTAGGAGAGTCTGCATTTGTATCATTCAACCTCTTCTATTTGAAAGGGATGGATTCTTCTGATAGTGAAGTTTCACTTTGTAAAGCATCAACATCTTCATCGCGTAACAACTCTAATCATATTGATGAATATAACGGAAATTCTTCCACTATGAATAGAAATTCAATTCTTCCACTTAGTCCTAGTCCTAAGGACTATGAGAGCAGCGGTGATAAAAGAGAGGATGAAGAATTTCAAATAAATAAAGAGTCACGGATTCCACTTAGTCCAAATCCTAAGGCTTATGAGAGCAACAGTGATGAGGAGCATGATGAAGAATTTCAAAAGAATGGAGTGTCACGATGTCCAATTAATCATAATCCTATGGACTATGAGAGCAGCAGTGATGAAGAGCATGATGACGAATTTCAAAAGAATGGAGTGTCACGGTGTCCATTTAGTCCTAATCCTATGGACTATGAGAGCAACAATGGTGAAGAGCATGATAACGAATTTCAAAAGAATGGAGTGTCACAGTGTCCACTTAGTCCTAATCCTAAGGACTATGAGAGCAATAGTGATGAAGAGCATGATGAAAAATTTCAAAATAATGGAGTGTCACGGTGTCGTCTTAGTCCTAATCCTATGGACTATAAGAGTAGTAGTGATGAAGAGCATGAGGACGAATTTCAAAAGAATGGAGTGTCATGGTGTCCACTTAGTCCTAATCTTAATGACTATGAGAGCAATAGTGATGAAGAGCATGATGAAATTTTTCAAAAGAATGGAGTGTCACGGTGTCCTCTTAGTCCTAATCCTATGGGTTATGAGAGTAGCAGTGATGAAGTGCATGATGACAAATTTCAAAAGAATGGAGTGTCACGGTCTCCTCTTAGTCCTAATCCTATGGACTATGAGAGCAGCAGTGATGAAGAGCATGATGATGAATTTCAAAAGAATGGAGTGCCACGGCGTCCACTTAGTCCCAATCCTATGGACTATGAGAGCAGCAGTGATGAAGAGCATGATGACGAATTTCAAAAGGAGTGTCATGGTGTCCACTTAGTCCTAATCCTAAGGACTATGAGAGCAGCAGTGATGAAGAGCATGATGATGAATTTCAAAAGAATGGAGTGTCACGGTGTCCTCTTAGTCCTAATCCTATGGACTATGAGAGCAGCAGTGATGAAGAGCATGATGACGAATTTCAAAAGAATGGAGTGTCATGGTGTCCTCTTAGTCCTAATCCTATGGACTATGAGAGTAGCAGTGATGAAGAATTTCAGTTGAATAGAGTGTCATAATGTCCACTTAGTCCTAACCCTATGGACTATGAAAGTAGCAGTGATGAAGAACATGATGAATAATTTCAAAAGAATGAAGTGTCACGGTGTCCACTTAGTCCTAATCCTATGGACTATGAGAGCAGCAATGATGAAGAGCGTGATGAAAAAATTCAAAAGAATGGAGTGTCACAGTGTCCTCTTAGTCCTGATCCAATGGACTATGAGAGCAGCAGTGATGAAGACCATGATGACAAATTTGAAAATAATGGAGTGTCACGGTGTCCACTTAGTCCTAATCCTATGGAAAATGAGAGCAGTAGTGATGAAGAGCATGATGAGAAATTTCAAAAGAATGGAGTTTCACAGTTTCCTCTTAATCCTGATCCTATGGACTATGAGAGCAGTAGTGATGAAGGATAGGATGAAGCACTTAGTCCTAATCCTAATGGCTATAAAGGTAGCAGTGACAAAGGACAGAATGTAGCATTTTCAGTAAGTAAACAATCACATTTTCGACGTAGTCCTAATTCTATGGACTATGAGAGAAGCACTAGCAATGCACATGAGGAAGAATATCCAATAAACATCGAGTCAAATTTTCCATTTTGTCCCAATTCGAAGGACTATGACAATAGCACCGAAGAAGGGGAAGATGAAAAATATCCTCCAAGTCAGTATTTGAAAAGCACAACTAATCATAGTGTGGATAACATTCCTCTTAATGATGATGAAAATGCTTATACAATTGATGATCCAATGATGGAGATGTTGCCAAGAAATATTGTATTGAGGAATAGGAGTAGACCTTTTCGTATCAATGCAAGATGTTCTAGTTATACAAGGGGTAGAGCAGAATATCTGACGAGAAGTAGTTCTATCAACGTTCTCATTTCAAGTGAATGTTGTCAAAAAGATTGCTTGAAACATATGGATTTCAAATTTGCATTAGAGAAAAGGAAGAGATATTTGTCAATAAATAAAAGCATGAAAAATTAATATTTAGTTGGGTGCATGCAATATACATTGTTAAGTTATGATTATCATATTGTTTCTTTATTTATTAGTAGAAAGGCTTTCAAATGTTTCATTCGATGGGGAATTTTCATCTCTCGAGAATTCAAGAAAATTTGGAAAAGGATCCCACATTTTATTCAGAAGTACGTCATAAATGACAGTTTGGGTCATTATCAAATACTGCAATGTCATGGATGAAAGATTTCTTTTCAAAGCATGGAGAGTGTATGCCAAACATAGAGACAATATGTATTCCAGATAATTTTTCAAGATGAGAAATCTACAACTTATACAAAGAATATGTAGAAGGTGCTGAGGGACACAGTTGGTTTATTACATATCAATATTTTGTGAAGGTATTGAAGAAAGAATTCAACAATGCTCATATTCCTAAGAAGACAAGGATGGGGATTTACAGTACATGTGCTTCTCTTAAATAAAAAAGGGACAAATGTGAAGGATCAGAAAGAGGTAAGCATTCATAACTTTAACTTTTAAAATTGTATAGTCATCAACTATGAAAACATATTTCTTAATGGCTTTCTTTTATGTTTTGTAGATTCAATTTTCAAAGAACTTCAGGAGCATCGCGAACAACAAACAAGTGAAAAGAAAAAGTTGTACAAGCATCGAAAGAAGTGTTATGATAATCTGAATAAATATTTGGTTTGATAGTTGATGGTATGGACCACAAGAAAACACTTTTACCACATTTTGTTCGCACACCCAAAAATTTATAGGAGGAAAATTTTATTCAGTATCACTTGGTCGGTTGTATGGTCTTCAATGGGAAACTGTTGCCAAGGGTGTACTTCACAGCTCCAAATATTCATAATGATGCAAATCTAAAAATAACCATAATTCATGATGTGCTTTCTCATTGGTTTGGTAATCTTCCTGAAGTTTTGTATCTACAATTGGACAACACTTGTCGTGAAAACAAAAATCAGGCTGTTTTTGGATATCTAAACATGCTTGTTGAATTCAGAATTTTTTAGAAGGTAAAGGTTGGTTTCCTTCTTGTTGGGCACACTCATGACCATATTGATCAGATGTTCAGTCATTTTTCAGTCACATTGAGGAGGAAGGAAGTTGGGAGCTTGCCATCATTAATTGAATGTATTAAGAAATCATACACACCAGAGCCTACTTTTGATGTGTTGGAAGAAATTGTTGACACGCGAAGGTTTATTCTAGGACCGCATGGTGAGGAGAAATGCATTGAACAACTTAATGACATTAGCTTCCAACATCAATTTCGTATCAAAAAAAATTGATGGGAAAACACTAATATGGGGCAAGAAGTATTCAACTACTGCAGAATGGGCACCATCATTAGGTTTGGAAATTTTGAAGTTCATTCCAGATCATCCAATATTTGCATCAAAAATATTATTATTACAATCAGTTGGTGAAGTTCATAATGCATGCAGACAGAATAGAGATATAAATTATTCTTATTGCCTAGAAGAAATTAAAAAATGTTTTAGATATACATATGAGTACTTTGACATTGTTGATTTAGTTTGGTGGGAGTCATTTTTCAATAATCAAAGTGATATCATTTCAACAACAACAAATGAAGATATACCTTTGAAAAATCCATTTATTTGGCCACAAAATGTGTCAAATGAACATGAGGAAATAAACATTGTTGAACAGCAACAATCTCAAGGTATTATTAATTCTTCACAGGCAGAGGAAACAGAGATGTATATTGGTTCCAGAAGATCTCATGCATTACATGAAGCCATGGAAGACCTTTACAGGGGTTCAGTACAGGATATTAAGGAGGGTTGCATGATCGTAGTGCTAGCGGATGGAGATCCCAATGGCTATCCATTTTGGGTTGCTAAGGTTATAAAGGTATTTACAGAAAATGAGGATGTTACAGGTGTTGAACTACATCGGTATGCCACAAATACACACCCATTCAATGGTATGTATAGGCCAGAGATGGTAGTTGACAAAAAAAATGGCGGAAAGAGAAAAAGAAATGGTACAAATATAAATCGTCGCCGCACAGACATCTTAAAATTGGAGGAGGTTGACATACTTGTTTATGACTTCAATTTAACAAAGAGAGGAACTCTTTGCTTCAAGACGATAGAGATTCTAAAAAGGTTGTTACCAGAAGGAACAGTGTTGAGATGGGAGTTTTCTTAAACCAGTCATAGATCTAGAAGAATTTTGAAACCTGAAATGGTGGGCATGCATGTGGACTCAGATGGGGCACTAGTTGATGAAAGAGAAGAATATGGAACATCTTCGTCAGCATCCAGTAATTCATCTGAAGATGTGAATTTTGATGGTGTGTAAGAAAATATGAGTGATTTTGAATAATTGTTTAAGATAGTTTATATAACTGATGTTTGCATCGTATCTTGAAATAAAAAATTTGATTTCCATATGGTGTTAAATCAAAAGTTATGAGTCATTTTTATGTTGTTGGATTATATGTCTTAGTTACGATAATTTTTATTGTTTAGAATGTCTACAATGCAACATTAAATTAGAAACATAATGTATGTTTTATTCAATATACAAATAATGACATTTTGATTCATTTAGTCATGTAATTTGTTCATAATGTCATGGTTTTTTAAATTTATGGTTGAAAAAATTCCAATTTTTTTTGTACCTAGCATGTTATGGTTGAAAACATGTTGAATTTATACTTAGGAAAGAAAAATGTTATTCTACCAAAAAAATTAGTGTGTTTTTTTCCTCATAAACAACTATTTTTTTTAACATAAAAATTCGGTTTTACTAGCATTTTTTAAAAATGTTGAAAATTGACCCTAAAAAAAATCATCATTCCAATATCAACACTTTTTCGTTTTCAAGGTGTTTTTTGCATGAAAATTTCGTTTTCACTGCCATTTTTAAAACACGTTCAAAATTGACCCTAAAAAAAAACCATCATTCTAGTATACACACTTTTCGTTTTTAGCATTGTTATTGATGTCTTTTTGGGGTTTTTTAGCCAGAGTTCCCGTTTTGGGTTTATAGTTCCGGTTTCAAAGTTTACATTGTTTTCTCCAATCTGAGCGGTCAACCTCATTTCCCTTCCCATCCTCATCGCATCCTTTCCAATCTTTCGGACTACGCATGGTTCTCCTAGCGCAGTCCCAGTGCATCTGTTAATGAGTTCCTGCAATCCCTTTACAGCCTTACTGTCGCACAGTAGCTTCATGCATGTTTCTAGGAATGTCGTGAGCATCGATGGGTCCATTTCTGGCTCTAGTCTATCTTTGCTTCCTGAAGTGGAGGCATCAGCAAAGCTCTTCCTAGCTTCCATGAAGGTTTCCTTAACGCGCTCCAAATCAAACTCTGGTTCTTTCGTCGGAGCCTTGCGAACCCAAGTACTATCTTCAAGCTGCTTGCCTTTATCATCTCCTGTCGTAATTCCACTTCGGAGCACAATGTTCACATTAGGGTCTTCCTCACACAGCTCAGACCTCATCATCTGCAGGTTCTGAGTTAGGGGAAGTTGGATCACTCACTTGCCGCGCAGCCTAGCTATCAGTGTGGGACAATCCTCTGTCTCATGATCAAACAAGGTACAATACATAA
The DNA here is from genome assembly GCA_031772625.1 of Pinus tabuliformis. Classification (NCBI taxonomy): domain Eukaryota; kingdom Viridiplantae; phylum Streptophyta; class Pinopsida; order Pinales; family Pinaceae; genus Pinus; species Pinus tabuliformis. Next base: position 1,632,633,156 of record CM062818.1, on the reverse strand, counting down.
ATGATGGACACGTTGGATTCGTACAATCACGGGCATAATGTCATGGCCCCCAGTAATTGTAACATATCAACTGTCTGCGACCTCTTCCAGGTCCTCCTCCACCTCGGCCTTGTCCGCGCCCCTGAAATTTGGTTTGTGCCACTCCTGTATTGTGGTCAAGGGGTCGTGTTTCGGCCTGAACCCTGTAGGTGTGAGTCCTATTCATCATCAACTCATAGCTTCTACATGTATGCTCATCATGTCCCACTAATCTACAGAAATTACAAAACAACTGTTGCGAATTCTGCATGTACTTCTGTAACAAATGGTAGTTGTCCGTAGCATGCTTTCCTCCTATTTGACAAATCGCACAACACAAAGTAGGCGCCACACTAGGTCATTCTTGTGCCTCTGGTCTTAACGGCATCGGTCCTCCTCCCACGAGGTAATTCGAAAACACTAGGTAGTGGTCCTTGTCATGACCCTGACCCTTACATTTAACACACCATACCTCTTCGCACATTTCTGGGCGAACTGTCCTACCCTATTTTAGACTCTGCATCTCAAGGCATAAGTTTTTCAACTGCGCGTGGATCTGCTAAACTCCCAGGTTAGGATCCTGTATCAGGGTCTCATGCAGCCTCATCGCGATCTCCAAGGCCTTTGCCTGGGTTTTTAACCTCTGTTGCGACAGTGCGTTCCTCAAATGCGGCGTTAGCGATGCTACAAACCATTTGCGGTGTTTTCCATCCGTCAAAGTCATATTAGCTTCGTGAATTATGCACTTTAGTCTCTGATCCAACTCCCAAGGAGTCTCGCCTGGTAGCATTGTGATCTCCTTGAACCCAATGATCAACTGTGCCTCTGACTTCGGCCTGCTAAATTCTCTATTCAACGTAATTTAGATATCCGCTATCCCCGCATTCGGATTGTCATTAGAATGCTTAATATACCAGGTCAGCGCGTGATCCTACAGAGAGCTAACCAATGTTGTTTTATTTATGTTATCATATGTAACTCCCTATGCTTCCCATATAGCCCTTATCACGAACCAAAACTGGTTCGGATCTTCATTTCCTACTCCCTTGAACACTGGCAACTTTATCGCGCTTGCGATATTGACTCGCGGTTGTGGCGAAGGTGGTACGAGAAAAGATGGGGGTGAAGATGGTGAAGCTAGTGGTGGTGTGGGTGGGGGTGGTATGCCTGGAATCCTCTGCCTTATCAAATTGATTGGACTTCTTGGTGAGACCTTCGCGAGCTATTCCCCGTCCCCTTGTGGAGGTGAAATCAAGGGGCTAGTTTCTAGTTCTACACTACCTTCGTTTCTGTGAATTCTCCCACTTCACATAGCCCCAAACATCAATGTATTCGCATAATCCACTTTTCACACAGTAGCATTTTAATCAAAGTGTTCATAGACTTAATGTACTTACCTCGCGGTCCTTTGAGAAAGCGTCGCTCGGCCTCGCTGTAGCTTACCGTAGTGTCTACTGCAAACTCAGTAATGAATCCTCCTATAATTCGATCGAGCAAGTGATCAACAATGTGCGTGATCTTATCCTCTGATGCTTCCAATTTGTGCACCAATTCTGGGGTCCAAATGACAGGACTATCAAGCTTGCACCTTCCTTGGCTATCTGCTAGTTTCGCAATCCACTCGTACAACTTAGTAGGGAAAGATGTGAAGAAACTTTCGTGGATCTCTGTGTACAGATAGCAGTCTAACCACTCTTCTTTTGGTAGTCACGGATTCCTATTCTCTTGCGCCCCAAGCTCATGAATTCTTATGTCCAACCAACCTTCAATTTATTTCTTAGTTTGATTCCAATGATATGACTTCAGACATCTCTGTGCAGATTCCAATCCTGGCAATAGAATCATTTGTTGTCTTGTTGGGGCCTAACCTAGGTTCGGAGTTAATTAGCCAAACAAATCCTTGTACTACTGGCCCTTTCAGCAACAGTCCATGGAGCACGGACTAAGGTCTCACCCGAAGCAGTATGGGGGGATGTTGGAACCAGGTTTCCGCACCCTTGAGATGTATGAGGGGTTAATTTAGTCCAACTGTGAATACCTTCGCGTAGGTTACTTCGCGCACTTTCCTGGCCTGCGAGGCCTTCACGCCCTTTTTATATTCATCTTCATGCAACCCTAACCAAGGGCTATGGGGATTTCGCGCTGCTAGAGCAGCGATCTGCGCTATTTCCCCAAGTCACACCACGGATCTTACTTATCTTCTTATAACAATTAGTTATCTTCGCGTAAACAGATACCTTATATTATATTCACTTATTCAACACATTCATATAAGTTCGTGCAGCAAATAAATAGTAAACTTGAAATTCATACCCAATATACTTCAATGCATAAAATAGGAAAAGATACACAAAAATATTGTAAAACTTCTCTTTATTAATGCTTCAATCGGTTACAGACTTAATCCACGCACTTAGCTGCGGACTACTAGGCCTCTGTGCACTCAACTGCAGAGCCTTCTCCTACTCTACAACCCAAAGATACTACTCTACACTTAGACTCAATGCTTCCTTATTAGATATTCCATTGATTGATCCCTCTACTCTATCCTTTTACACTTAGAGCCTCGCTCTATTTATACAATCCCATGGTCCGCGGACCATAGGTAGATCTCTCAAACCAACATTACATTACAAAAATGAGGGCAGACAACCCTCTGACTTATTTACCATATTCGCGCTCCACTCCCACAAATCGCAGAGTCTTTACAACGGACTTAGTCAAAACTTGGGCTTTCAGCCCCAAAACTTGCCTTGGGGGGGATCCCACGCCCAACATTAACAATAATGAGAACTCGGTCCTTTTCATGTTTAGAGAGTTTGAAAAGGGACAAAAGAAAACTCCACAAGTTCTTTTTTGTAAATTTGTCTCTCAAGTCCAAAAAAGTGTAAAATAATACAAGAGAGAACCTATTGACCATGTTCAATCAACGTATTCCTTTTTCATAAATAATCTATCTCAGTCCAGAAAAGGGGTAAACTTATACTGAGTAGATGTCATTTCCCATCCATTTACAAGCTGAAAAAGACAAGTGCCCAACAATCTTTTCATATTTAAAGAGTCGAAAAAGAGCTTGAAAGCAGACCTCCTGTTTTTATTTTCTTTTAACGAGTCAAAAAAAGGAAAATGCTCGGCGATTTTTTCATTTTTTACGAGTCAGAAAAGAGCTTAAAGGGGACTTCACTTAGAGGAATGAGTCGTGTCTAGGATAGCAACTAGTTTCGATGATGTTCGAACTTTTCAAAACATGTTGATTTATGTGAAGAGGCTGGCTAATAAGACCACTCATTTGCAACTGTTCCTAAAAAAGGGTAAAACAACCAAGTGAAACCATATGATCGGGCAAGTGTGACGATGGAAGGAGAAAAACCAAGGCTCATTTGACGGAAGAGGTTGGTAGAATGGAAATCACGAGGGTTAAAATGGATATGGGTTCATTTTTACACAAGCTTGAACCATAGGGAACTATGCTTGAATTCTGTTTCATGTTTACATAAGCTTGAAACGAAAAACTATGCTTGGATTCAGTTTCATGTTTACACAAGCTTGAAATGAAAAACTATACTTGAGATTGGTTTACATGCCCCCATCATGATGACTTGATTCTAGGTGCATGCCCCCTAAGCTTCGTTACATTCACCTAAGTAGACTACTCGTGGCTATCAGGTGGATGGAATGAAGGTTCATTTGTGAGATCAAGTGTAATATCCCATATCAGGAATATACCCCAAACACAAGCAAACTCCAACCAGAGATGGACTGGGAGGGCATTTACCATATATGTCACCTCTAAAAAGAAGACGAGATCCGGAGGCTACCTGGCCCTTTCCAGACTCTATCTAAGAGTATAATAGAAACACACAAGTGGTATAATAGCCAAGAATGCTCACAGAGATGCAAGTAACAATGATACTATATATATCAAACAAACCATCAAAAAATACACAAGAAATGCAGCGAGAAATGCTAAGCCATTTTATTATACTGAGCAATAAATGAGTACAAGAGGTGATTAGATAGATGGCACCTCTACTTGCACAAGGCAAGTGAAGAAATACTCTCAGAATGATAAGAATGGCCTCTCTGCGTGGATGTTGCTGCTGTGTTGTTGTTGCTGCTAGAAAACAAATGATGATTTGGGGATTCTCTCCTCCTCGGAAAAATCTGAAACTCTGGATTCGGGCTCTACTCAAGAAACTCAGAAAAACCCAGAAAGCTTTCCTGGAATGGCCTCACACTGATCTGTGTCCCAACTGCTAGAAAACTGTCGTGCTGTTGTTGCAAGTGTAAATCGAATGAGGATTTGGGGCTTCTCCCCTCCTCAGAAAAGGTTGAAACTCTGGAATCAGACTCTACTCAAAAGACCCAGAAAAACCCAGAAATATTTTCTAAAATGTCCGACCCCCAAAAATCACCCCTTTGGGGTTCTGCGCAGTTCCTCAAAGACGCTGATGAAACTGTTGCTGAAATGCTGATGAAACTGCTGCTGAAATGTTGATGAATCTACTGCTGGAATGCCAATGGAAATACCTTGCCCGAGCAGGCACTTGAAGTCCCCCAGGGCTAAGGGTGAGATCTCCGAACATAGACACTCAATGCACTAAATAGTGTTGCAGACTAGCTAAACAGCCAGCGTGCTCTAAGTCGAAATGACTATCGCAAATGCTCATAAGCAGAATGATCCAAAATGAGGGGGCTCCTCTCTATTTTATAGCCTCTGCCTCTCACAATCCCTAGGCTCACCTCGTCCTGCATGATTCCCCTCTTGCCATGTGTTCTTCCCTCTTGCGCAGTCCCTCCATGTGTCTGCGTGGGCCCCATTTCTGCGTCCCCCTTTGGCCCCCTTGGCTCCTCCTTAAGTCACAATGTTGTGCTACTAGGAAGTGACTTTTTATTCTTAAAGTGAGTTATGTCCCCCGTCCTCACTTTTTTATTTATAAATAACTATAGAAGGCAAAAATTGGGCAAAATTGAATATTCCAATTAGCCATGGCTAATTAGGAATATTACATCAAGTGAAAGACTTGACTGAGATTTTACGAGATCTAATCAAAAACTCGAATTGGAACTTTGCTCTAGGGGACCTTGTTTCATTTTTTAATGAGCTTGACACAAGACAAAGAACTATGCTCTGAATCCTTGTTTCATTAATTAATTATCTTGACACAAGACAAGGAACTATGCTCTTGGACCTATTTCATTTTTTTTATGACGTTGACACAGTAAAAGAACTATCCTCATATTCCTTGTTTCATTTTTTAACGAGTTTGACACAAGACAGGGAACTATGCTCTGGGACCTGTTTCATTTTTTAATGAGGTTCACACAATAAAATAACTATCCTCATATTCCTTGTTTCATTTTTTAATGAGCTTGACACAATACAAGGAACTATGCTCATATTCCTTGTTTCATTTTTTAACAATCTTGACACAAGACAAGGAACTATGCTCATGGGACCTATTTTATTTTTTAATGAGGCTGACACAGTAAAAGAACTATCCTAATATTCCTTGTTTCATTTTTTAATGATCTTGACACAAGACAAGGAACTATGCTCATATTCCTTGTTTCATTTTTTAACGAGCTTGACACAAGACAAGGAACTATGCTCATGTTCCTTGTTTCATTTTTTAACGAGCTTGATACAAGACAAGGAACTATGCTCTGGGACCTATTTCATTTTTTAATGAGGTTGACACAGTAAAAGAACTATCTTCATATTCCTTGTTTCATTTTTTAACGAGCTTGACACAAGACAAGGAAATATGCTCATATTCCTTGTTTCATTTTTTAACGAGCTTGACATAAGACAAGGAACTATGCTCATGGGACCTGTTTCATTTTTTAATGAGGTTGACAAAGTAAAAGAACTATCCTCATATTCATTGTTTCATTTTTTAATGAGCTTGACACAAGACAAGGAACTATGCTCATATTCCTTGTTTCATTTTTTAACGAGCTTGACACAAGACAAGAAATTATGCTCATGTTCCTTCTTTCATTTTTTAACGAGCTTGACACAAGACAAGGAACTATGCTCTAGGACATGTTTCATTTTTAATGAGGTTGAAACAGTAAAAGAACTATCCTCATATTCCTTGTTTCATTTTTTAATGATCTTGACACAAGACAAGAAACTATTCTCATATTCCTTGTTTCATTTTTTAACGAAATTGACACAAGACAAGGAACTATGCTCATATTCCTTGTTTCATTTTTTAACGAGATTGACACAAGACCATGAACTATCCTCTGGGACCTGTTTCATTTTTTTAACGAGGTTGAAACAGTAAAAGAACTATCCTCATACTCCTTGTTTCATTTTTTAACAAGCTTGACACAAGACAAGGAACTATGCTTTGGGACCTATTTCATTTCGTAATGAGGTTGACATAGTAAAAGAACTATTCTCATATTCCTTGTTTCATTTTTTAATGAGCTTGACACAAGACAAGGAACTATGCTCATATTCATTGTTTCATTTTTTAACGAGCTTGAAACAAGACAAGGAACTATGCTCATGGGACCTATTTCATTTTTTAGTGAGGTTGACATAGTAAAATAACTATCCTCATATTCCTTGTTTCATTTTTAATGAGCTTGACACAAGACAAGGAACTATGCTCATATTCCTTGTTTCATTTTTTAGTGAGCTTGACACAAGACAAGGAACTATGCTCATACCCTTTGAACTTCTCATGAATTTTTGAGGGAAGGCATACCCATACTCAGCATATAAACTTTTCATTACATGTACATAAATCAGATAGTCATCTGCAGATATAGACCCATAATAGGATGACCATCTGTGTAAAGCCATCATACAGATGATTTAGTACTCTCCTGAAATCGCAGCCCAGATGGATGAAACTAGATCCGGGGTATTATATCTTGTCCAATCATTCACTCAAGTACGATTCTAACCACGTGAATATGTGATCTAAAGTCGAACACGGGAAGACACCGTCTGATTACTAGCCAATGATGTAAGTTGTTAACAAACGCGAGAGAAATCACCGATAATGATAATTATTCTAAAGGTACTACAGTACATTCTGCATGGTGAGAATAGATGTTTTGATGTCGAACACCATACAAAGTTTATGGTGTTCGATCATGTATGCTTTGATCGTGGTTTCGGAAATATTGGTCCTCCATATTTGGCTACATTGCCCCTTCTAGGATTTACCATTGGCTTGCCAGTATAGTTTTTTTCAACCTCCTTTGTTCAAAATGTCGTGATTTCTCCGTAATCGAGTACTCCTCCACCTAGACAAAATCAACCTTTAGTTGATCCTAAAGTTGACCCTTTACCTTCTTTGTTGGTTGTTTCTTCCTCCCCTTCTTCCTCTTCGCCTGGTGAATGTATTGACACTAGAAACCAGGTGGATAAGAACAAGAAGAAAGGGAAGAAGAAGAAGAAAATTCATCAGGGGAAACCAAGCAACCATTTCTTCGAATGCAACTTCTAATTAGAAACCATACGATAAGCCTCACAAACTTCGATATCCTTGTAAACTTTGTACGGGAGACCATATTCTTTGAAATTGTTTTGGTATTCCTCAAATCTTAGAAGAATGGTCTTTTCATTCACATCATCCTGTGCCATCAACTTCTAGAGATAATGTTGGTGACACACCATCAACTAGTGGTAGTAAAGTTCATGGAAAGAAGGGTAAAGTTAAGTTTCCCTATAGGTTATGCGAAGGGAATCACCCCATTCATCTTTGTCCCTATCTAGATGAAGCCCAAAAAGTGTTGGATAACTGTCCTGCTTCTCCGCAGCGACTTCCATCTGGTTACATGAGACTCTCCCTTAATCCTTCACTAGTTGATGAAGTGACTGACCCAAATCAACCGTCAGTCAAACCCACTCTCTCTGAATGTGAATCCCATGAGTCTATACCTAACCAATCACAGGTCGAGGAAACAGTTGACCCGATTTCACCTTCATTTAATCGTACCTTTCCCATAGAGAGTGAGTATGATACCACTCAGGTTCTTTTTTTTTCTTCAGATTCCAATGAACTTGGAGGCAACCCTCCTGTTCCATCAAGACAGGAGGAAAACCCTCTCATTCTCGTAACTCAAGGAGGTAATTCTCCTATTCTTACAGTAACCCCTCCAAGTAGTCTGGTCACTTCCTTTGATTGGAATCGACTAGCAGGATGTCGTCTTCCTTCTTATGTGCATTTCCAGATCATAGTATAGGTTTATAATATGATTGTATCTGGCACTATTATAGAAGAAGGTGCATCTATGAGTATCCTTTCCAATACTGCTTGGCAGGCGCTCGATTCGCTGCCCCTTGTGCTTGTTACCCATAATCTGTTGGTTTTTAATAGAGGAACCAGTCAACCATTAGAGATCCTTCCTCAGTTGCCTATTACTTTGAGAGGAAAAATTGTTTATCTCAATGTGATGGTAGTCCCAGGACCTTTAGATTAAAATTTACTTCTTGGGCGTGACTATGTTTATGACATGGGAGCTATTGTTTCAAAACTCTTTTGAGTGATGTGTTTCCCGCATGAAAGTAGAATTGTCACCATTGACCAGCTTTCATTTCCCAGTCCAAATATGGCTTCCAGTCAACCATATTCCCTAAATGGTCCTTTTGTCCCAATCGTATCTTCCCTACCACGGGTCAACTATGTGGAAACCCATTCCATGCCTACATCAAAATGAAACAAGGAATATGAGGATAGTTATTTTACTGTGTCAACCTCATTAAAAAATGAAACAAGTCCCAGAGCATAGTTCCTTGTCTTATGTCAAGCTCGTTAAAAAATGAAACAAGGAATATGAGGATGGTTCTTTTACTATGTCAACCTCATCAAAAAATGAAACAGGTCCCAGAGCATATTTCCTTGTCTTGTGTCAAGCTCGTTAAAAAATGAAATAAGGAATCAGAGCATAGTTCCTTGTCTTGTGTCAAGCTCATTAAAAAATGAAACAAGGTCCCCTGGAGCAAAGTTCCAATTTGAGTCTTTGATTAGATCTCGTAAAATCCCAGTCGAGTCTTTCACTTGATCTCACAAATGAACCTTCATTCCATCCACCTAATAGCCACGAGTAGTCTACTTAGGTGAATGTAATGAATCTTGGGGGCATGCACCTAGAATCAAGTCATCATGTTGGGGGCATGTAAACCAATCTCAAGCATAGTTTTTTGTTTCAAGCTTGTGTAAAAATGAAACTGAATCCAAGCATAGTTTTTCGTTTCAAGCTTATGTAAACATGAAACTGAATTCAAGCATAGTTCCCTATGGTTCAAGCTTCTGTAAAAATTAACCCATCTCCATTTTAACCCTCGTGATTTCCATTCTATCAGCCTCTTCCATTAGATGAGCCTTGGTTTTTCTCCTTCCATCATCATGCTTGGTTGATCATACGCTTTCACTTGGTTGTTTTACCCTTTTTGAGGAATAGTTGCAATGACTGGTCGTATTAGCTAGCCTCTTCACATAAATCAACATGTTTTGAGAAGTTCCAACATCACTAGAACCAGTTTCTATCCTAGGCACCACTCGTTCCTCTAAGTGGAGTCCTCTTTAAGCTCTTTTCTGACTCGTAAAAAATGAAAAGATTGTCGAGTATTTTCCTTTTTTGACTCGTTAAAAGAAAATAAAAACAGGGGGTCTGCTTTCAAGCTCTTTCCTGACTCTTCAAACATGAAAATATTGTCATGCAAGTCTTGTCTTTTTCAGCTCGTAAATGGATGGGAAACAACATCTACTCAATATAATTTTACCCCTTTTCCGGACTGAGATAGATTATTTATGAAAAAGGAATACGTTGATCGAACATGGTCAATAGGTTCTCTCTTGTATTATTTTACGCTTTTCGGACTTGAGAGACAAATTTATGAAAAATAACTTGTGGAGTTTTCTTTTTGTCCCTTTTCAAACTCTCTAAACATGAAAAGGATCGAGTTATCATTGTCGTTAAACTCATTAAAACATCAAATAGCGACAAACTTGTCCATCATGACAAGACCGAGTTTCACCTTCGCTAGACTCATTAAAACATCACATAGCAATGGATTCACCTGAAGGGTGGAATTATACTACAAGCATATGTTATCCTCCTCAAGCTTTTTTTTTTAAATAAAGAGGTACTAGTCAACAATGACTAGGGAAAATTGGAAAAAGGATAAATCACTTTATGGTAGCAAGTCACTCTTGAACATGACACTTTCACTTTATCTCTGTGACTATTTGGGTTGGGTTATTTGCTTGATGGGTATCATACCTATGGTCTATCACACCATCCATCACTTTGGTTTTGGGTCAATGCTACCAATTCATTCACAGACATGTTCAAGAGAAGTTACTCAATAAACTTCATCCTTTGCAATACTCATAAACCTTCATTTTCATGACCTCCATTCCTGAACATTGTGTCGCCAGTCACATTCTGTCTTCAAAATCATTACACTTGTTTCGTGTCATTGATGGGGGATACATCAAGGCCCTCTTGTGACGAGTCACTTCTTTTCAACATCAGCACATTATCCAGGAAGTTGACTTAGAAACACCGTTCCAGTACCTTGAGGCTTGCATACATCAATGGAAAGTTTCTCGCTTCCAGTGAGAGGTTGACATCACAGGCCTTCGACTGAAAGACTTTGTATGGTGTTTGACATCAAAACATCTATTCACACCATGCAGAGTGTGCTATAGTGCCTTGGTAATCATTATCATTATCGGTGATTTCTCTCGCGTCTGTTAACGGCTTACATCATTGGCTGGTAATTTGACAGTGTCTTCCCATGTTCAACTTCAAATCACATATTCACATGATTAGACTCATACTTGAGCGAACGATTGGACAAGATAGAAGACCCCAGACCTAGTTTCATCCATCCAGGTTGCGATTTCAGGAGAGTACTAAATCATCTGTACGATGGCTTTACACATATGGTCATGCTATTATGGGTCTATATCTGTAGACGACTATCTGATTTATGTACATGTAATGAAAAGTTTATATGATGAGTATGGGTATGCCTTCCCTCGACAATTCATGAAAATTTCAAAATATCATGATGTTATGTATTGTAATCGATGCAGGTCATCGTCCGCTTCAGATCCTCCCTGTCACATCGTAAAGCATATCACTTGACATTATCATTTTCGACTTCATGCTTTAGGGGGCAACTATTACAGGTCTATTTGGGCACATCACTCTTGACGTTCAGATCAATACAATTAGGGCTCATCAAACCCTAATTCAGTTGTTACATGCCCTAGACAAGTCATCTCATTGAATGATTCCATCCATGAAAGTTTCCTAACCTGAGACCTTGCTGAAATGCCTCCTTGGGACACAAGCACTGCCTTGGCCAAGGGTAACTACTTTGCAGAGCAGGAAGGCCCATTTAGGCTTGCACTGCAGTGCACTTAGGCCCTCTTTGACCTTCGTTGGGCGAGATTGAGCGAAATTCACATTGGATTCTAGGAATGTTTCTTGATTCTAGATCATTCTAGAAGGATCCCATCTCTTATCTCCTCCAATGAGCTTGAATTTGGATCGGCTAAGGATCAATTAACCTCCTATCCTCTCATCCCTTTCTCCATGGAAACCAACTCCAAGTTTGGAAGGCTATTCAATACCCTCATTTATGACAAAACCACCTTCATTTCCTTATAAAGTGACCACTCATCATAGTGATCAGGGGGCTAGAAGCTGAAGATTGTAGAGAAATTATGTTGGTTTGAGATTTGAGTTCATGTCAAGCAATTTTATGCTGTTGGGTTGGTGTGCTTTTGATGCGGTGAGGGTTGGACAAGCAATTTTATGCTGTTGGGTTGGTGTGCTTTTGATGCGGTGAGGGTTGGACTGAAACTGGAGGAGTGACATGGGATCGAACTGCACTAGGTGAAACTCTTCCTTCTACATTAATAAAGTGTTTATTTATTTTCTCATATTCTTGTTCATATCTATGATGATTATGTGTTTCAATGTCTTCGATTCCATTGGTTTATAGTAGATAGATCATATATGCTTTGATCGTGGTTTTTTTTGTTTTTGTTGACACGGGTACCTATTGAGCGGATTTAGTCCAAGTGGGAGCGACGGAGGCAATTCAAAGGGGACCAAGGAAGCGAAAGACTACAAGTAAGTTCTTTCATCTCATCTCTCTACTATAGGAAAAGGTTAAACTACTTTCTTTCTGTTGTTCTAAGTGTAGCTAGCCACTTAGGGAAAATGTGTTTATCCGTAGATGCAAATTCCATATAACAATGCTTTGATGGTATGGTTGAAGTCCTTAAGGCCTCCTTTGATTGCTAAAACAGAGTTTCTCAACCCGACCTTCTTCCCCTTGTATAAAACGTTTAATCTAGGAAAATAATGACATTTATCTGTGGCATGGTTTTCCTCACAGACTAAGCAGACCTCTATGACATTTAATGGACATTCATTTTTGGGGTTCCTTCTAGTGCACTTAGGGAAAAAAATAGGTAAGGCCCTCTCTGCTTCCTCTTGATATGCATGGTATCCATTTTCAAAGCAAAGGTATGCAACATTTCACTTTTAAATTCCTCCAACATGTTTCCAATTTCATTCTTGATGGATGTTGTGGAGGGAGAGGAACTGACCAAATCTTAACTAGCCCTACCCTTCTTCCTAGCAGCCCTAGAGTGGTTCTTGAACATTGTTTTGATGTCTTCATAGGATAATTGATAGATGTCTCCCCTAGACAACATGTTGAGGGTTTCCAGCATGTCCTCCATGATCCCTCAGAGAAGAACTAACTTGAGTGATTTTGGATCAAGGGTGCATCTAGCCCTCCTATAACTGAGTTGGAATATCTCCTCATAGTCCTCTAGGGATTCATCAAGTCCAAGATTCATTATAAATATTTCTTCTTTGATATATTTGGACCTGAAATAGTCCTTGTACTTGTTGTTAAAGATTTGTTGCATTTGAGCCCAGGTATAAATGTTATCCCCAGGAAGACCCATAAACCAGTGCAAGGTTGCATCCCTAAGGGTAGATGGGAATAACTTCACCTTCTCGTCATTAGAGGTATAGTCATAGGTCCTACGTACAGACAATAGAAAACTCAAACATAAAAGTATCAGGGTCCTCAAAGGTTAAGCCACGGAAGTGAGGAAGGGCAGTAGGGCTTATACTCTTCATTCTAACCTCTCCATTAGTCGCTCTAATAGGTAAAATCTCTGCATTCCTATTTTCAGCCATGGTTTAGGTAGGTGAAATGGGTTCTTCTTCTTCCCCAATAGGTTCTTCAAAAATATCAGGTTGTTCACCTAAGGGGTCTTCTAACTACCCTATAGTCAGAGAGGGAAGTTGAAAGTCACTGTAGAAGAGTGGAGCTTGATTATTTGAGTGTGCAGGGGTGTTTGGTAAGAATTTTCCTTGAGTATCTCTATTCCTACGAGACATGAAAGAATTTTTTTCTTCTTTTATGTGATTTTTTCAAAACTGAATGCAAAACATAAAGCAATGCTTAAGCAGAAATAACATATACCTAGACACCTCCCTAGTAACGGTGCCAAAAAGTGGTGAGCCTTGGTATTGCACCTAGAGTGTTGCAACTCCTAGGGGCTTCTCAACTCTATTTATCAACTCGAGGTTCATGCAAACTTTGAGGTGACATTGTTATATACATAGTATATGGAATTGTGCTCATGCCACCCTTAAATAGGTCATTTGATCATTAGGGCTCCAAAACCATTCTTCTACTGAATTAGGGGGAAATTAACTACTGAAAGTGCAATTCAAAAGCTAGCTCTAATGTAGAAAAAGTAAATGCTTTTCAAATCTAACTTGTAGATGCTACCAACTTGTAAATGCTATTGAATCAATTCATGAAAGAACACAAGATTTATGCTACTTGCAAAAAGGAAACTACACTAATTGCAATCAACCATCTAGCTATCAAATTCACTTGTAAACAGGAAATTATTCTACCAACTCAAGATTTCATGCATCATCTATATAATTCACACTTGCATATAAAGTAATGTTCTACTTGTGCCAAATCTATGATAAAGAAACTAATACTATTCTCTCTTGCAGTGAAGGAAAAAGGATGGTTGGAATGGCCTAGGTGCTGCCTTTGATCATGGAGTCCAAGCTAGGGGGTCAACCTACTTCTAACCTAATTCAATATTTCATTATAGGTCAAAACAAGGGCAAAACAAGTTGTTACACACATGTTACAAGAAGCTGCTACAGGATCCCTGTATTGCTACAGGAAGACCTGTAATGCTACAGGAAGGTTTCCGAGAGGATTTAGAAGGTAAGAACGATGAGGTCAAGGGATGTATATGGTTGAAAGGTGACCAACACCTTTATCTAAGTTCAACACTTCAGGAAGTCCGGTTTTGGACTAAGAGGGTTGCTCACAGTGACCTAAGAGACAGAGCTCAAGAACAATGTTTGATATTCATAAAACAAAGGTGGAGAAGTCCTAGATGGAGATGGTGAAAATGCCCCTTACCTCCAAATCCAAAAGTCCTGCAACATCGCCTGCACATGCTCTCTTATCATTCACAAAATTTCATAACCAATGGTGGAAAAGTGAGTTGAATTTAGAAACTATCTAACTTATGCCAAAAAAATTGACTATGCAATGAATCAACTTCTAAGCTACATCAATTATATACAAAACAAGAAAACTAATGTATACTTTTTCCAAGGAATCATAAAGAAGAAATAATCAACATAGTGTTTTTCGGTTGTGATTGTAGACTCCTCTAGTCAGGCTCCCATGAGAGAGATGAGATAGAGGCAATAGTCACAGGCTTTTTGAGGAATTATATTCTAAGAAAATGTAGTAACTAACAAACATTCTAAGCTAAAATGAAATATAAATACACAAGAGGGACCTATACCAGGGTTGGGCCCAAACCCAAGAGCCTCGACCCTCTTAAAATAACTCAGTGATGGACCAATAAGAAACTTCTCATTATCATTGCAGAAATGTAAAATACATGACATAACAAGTCAAAAATAGTAGTAACAAGTGCTTGAGCTCAATAGCTTCTTAGTTGCAAACAAAGTTTCAATCCTAATGATATCTATGGCAATTTTATTTATACAAAAGGGTAGCTACCAACAAATCCCTAGAAAATAGAGATGTTTGTCTCCCAAAACTCGAGAAAGGTGGATCTAAATCTTCCTTGAACTGCACTCACTTGGTTTCCAATGACTTGTCTTGCTTGGTTGTCAATAACTTCGAGTCGGTGAGAGATAAAGTGGTGATCTTGGCTAATTGAAGGAGTTAAGGAGGTGGACAACCTCCTAAAATCTCTCCTTGTTGTCTACTGTTAGGCCCCTATACTACTAGTGTAACCCCTTATTGTTATTAGTATAGCCCCCTTATTATATTGTTGTACCCATGTAGTCCCCATATTGTTACTATTGTGCCCCATAGAAGCCCACTATTGTTATTATTGTGCCCTTACATTATTATTGTTATGTCGGCTCTAATTATATTATGACTCCTTAGACTCCTATATATAGAAAGGAGGTCTTGTCATTTGTATCATCCAAGAATTATTCATTTATGTAATGTAAAGGAGGTTGTCTCCTCGAAGAGGCTGAATTCT
Organism: Pinus tabuliformis; assembly: GCA_031772625.1. Classification (NCBI taxonomy): domain Eukaryota; kingdom Viridiplantae; phylum Streptophyta; class Pinopsida; order Pinales; family Pinaceae; genus Pinus; species Pinus tabuliformis. Next base: position 1,632,617,554 of record CM062818.1, on the reverse strand, counting down.
AAGGTGTTGATCTATCTTTTCTATCTTTTTGTGAGCTAGTTTCATAACATTTGGTATCAGAGCTTTGATTCTAGGATTTCGCTACTCCAAATAAGTCATCATGGCATTTTCGATATAACTTTTTTTCTGCGACATTTCAGAAGCGAAAAAAAAAAACCCATTCGAGATGAAATCGCACTGAACCTCGGGTCTAAATTTCATAGCTTTTCGCACTATATTTGCGGAGATATTCTGAGGAAGTTGGTCTTTTTGCAGATTCCTAAATTACATTCCAAACATGTGACCTGGGGAAAATAGTCATAACTTTCTCTCTGAGCAACGGATTGAAATTTCGTAAGAAGGTACAGAAAGAGGACGGACTGTAGTTTCTTGTATATATTTTTCAGAGCCAAAGGTTGAAATAGTGAGACATGGCACTTGATATAAGTTCGCTCTTCTGGAAAGGTCTATAATCAGGTCATCTTGGGAGATTGTGCATAACTCTGCCTTGGAGAATCTAAATTCAATCAGACTAGTGGCATTGGAAAGAAGACACAGAGGCCTAATATAGATCGCAATTTCAGAACTGGAAGAACCGAAATTACAGAGTTATAGTCGTTTCAAGATCAAGCTCCTAAAATCAAGAAAAGGCGATATGAGGAAGTTTGATGGCAAGGATCCGATAAATTGGATACTTCAGATGGAGCAATATTTTGATCTACATGGTGTACCACTGTTAGAAAAGGTATGTATTTCATCTTCATATTTAGAACCGAATCAATTTTTATGGTATGAAGGGCTTTGTTCTCGTAAACAACTTGTTACGTGGTCAATTTTCACGGAGGAAATGATAGCACATTATGAGGATACAAAGAGCAACACCTTCTTTAGAGCAACACAACAACAATTGGAAAGAGTAAAAGAGCTTTGTTACATAGTGGAAATTAAAATTATGGCAACAAGGAAGTCTACCCCCTGCAACTATAATAATGGAAGTGTTGTTTCTCCTAGCCTTCCACAACCTACAAGGGTTACACCACAACAATTAGAAGAGAAAAGAGAAAAAGGGCTTTGTTACAATTGTGATAGCAAATGGACTAAAGGTCATAAGTGTGCTGAGAAGAAATTACTTTACATAGATTATGAAGAGGAGGAAGAAAAGGATCAAGAAACACCAAAAGAAGAGTATATACACTAGGAACCAATCCCAGAGAAAAAAGAAATGAATCTGACCATATCTTGTAAAGCATTGGCCGGAATTACCACTCCTCAAATTATCAAGATAGAAGGACATATCAAGAAGAAAAATGTTCAAGAAATGAAAGATCACATCGAGCATCAAGAAATGAATCCGACCATATATTGTAAAGCATTGGAAGAAATCACCACTCCTAAAACTCTCAAGATAGAAGGACATATCAAGAAGAAAAAGGTTCAAGCAGTGAAAGATCACATCAAGCATCAACAACAAGTTCTCCAACTTTTAAAGGATATTGTCACTTTGGTGCAAAATCGAATGAAACAACAGGTAGATCAACATTGTAGTGAAAAGTGTTTCGATGTAGGTGATTGGGTATTTTTACTGCTACATCTCAAGCAAGCTATTTATGAGAAGGAAATGTTGGAAATACTACATGCACTTAAGAAATGGCGACCTTACCGAATGGGAAGACACGTCAAGGTAAAAATGGATCATGATAGTCTTAAATAATTTTTATAACAAATATTATCTATAGAAGAACAGAAAAAATGGGTCACAAATATATTGGGTTATGAGTTTGACATCAATTATAGAAAAGGGAAGCAAAATTTTGTTGCAGATGCACTCTCAAGAAAGGATGAGAATGTGGAAGCATTGTTTTGTTCTATTTCTATTATCCAACTAGATTGGATAAACGAAGCAAGGGATGAATGGAAGAAGGATGAAGAAGTGTGGCCACTCATTCAAAAGTTGCAGAAGATCCCAATTCAAACAATATTGCCAGAACTTGAAGAGGAAGGAAAAATCATATGGGAACCTGGAGCAGTCACAAAAACAAGAATCTGACAGCTACGAAATCGATCAATCTCAAAGTATCTCATCAAGTGGAAGAACTTACCCACTGAAGATTCCACATGGGAGGACAAGAATATTCTACAGAAGCATCAAGAACTACTCAAGCATTGAGGACAACACTTTTTGAAGGAGAGGGGCATGTTAGGCCCCTATACTACTAGTGTAACCCCTTATTGTTATTAGTACAGCCCCCTTATTATATTTTTGTACCCATGTAGTCCCCATATTGTTACTATTGTGCCCCATAGAAGCCCACTATTGTTATTATTGTGCCCTTACATTATTATTGTTATGTCGACTCTGATTATATTATGACTCCTTAGACTCCTATATATAGAAAGGAGGTCTTGTCATTTGTATCATCCAAGAATTGTTCATTTATGTAATGTAAAGGAGGTTGCCCCCTCGAAGAGGTTGAATTCTAAGGCGTTGATCTATCTTTTCTATCTTTTAGTGAGCTGGTTTCATAACATCTACTCTGAGCTCCTGCATTGAAATTATCTCAAAATGGCTCTAATTCCTGCATTTAAACCATATTAGGCCACATGACATAGCAACACATCTTTCACCCCTCACACTAAGCATAATATAACAAAAATTGTAAATAAATGTGAGAAAGAGAAAATTTTAAAGCTGGAGGATGGAATTTTGATCCTTATGATATACCTTTGATGAGCCTCATCACTATGCATGTACAACTCTAATTATCCATGAACATGGGATGAGAGCCTCCCCTATGTTCAACACAGTGACAACAGAGCTATACATAACTCAACTAGCCACAAATCCTTTCAGGTGGACCTGGGCTTTTAACCATTGTGTATTATTGATGTTGAAATTCCTCTTGCAACTACACAGACATAATATGCACATGTTTAATCTAAAGGTGATAAAGCCATCAAGTTTATTGAATGCATTCAACACATCTTCGAGCAAGTTCATGATATCTTGGATAAATCCAAAACTAAGTACAAACAACATCATGATCAACATCAGGTGCCACATAAGTTTCAAGTAGGAGACCATTAGGGGAATTTTGAGGTCTAAAATGGGCCTCCTAAAGAAATAATAAAATATTAGCTGAAGCAATAAGATAATATTTATGAATTTGCAATTCACTTTTTGCACCACAATCCATGTAACCATGGTTAAATTCAATTGAAAAGTTGTACCAAAATAAAATTAATAAAAAAATTGTATTGATGTGACTATAAATAAGAATAAGCTTTTCAAGAAAAAGTCATTATCATTGAACAACTAATGCATTTTTCATTTGTACTTAAATAACTTAAAATAAATTATAAATATAAATTCTTAATTGTATAATATACTATTAATTGAAATTTATATTATTTAAATTATATAATATGTAATTAATTTGCCATATAAAAATCAAATCATATAATATAATAAATTTAATATATTCTTTCATTGGTTTAAATTTAAAAAAAAAAAATGCAAAATATATATGTAAAAAAATCAATATTATTGATCTTTTAAGATAAACATCACAACACAATTTGCATATTATTTTATAATTTCAAGTTAAAGGTAAGTGAATTTGTAGGAACAATAATTATATTCACTTTTTAATCATTAAATATTTTAATAAAATTATTATTGTAATGAATATAATAAAAATTTATTATTTTCTACTTTGTAAAAACATTATAATTTTTTTTTATAATCCTTACAAATTGATTTGTTTAAAAATGTTTTAATAACATAATTTTAAATATTATTAAATAACTTGAAATTAAGAAGAATTTGTAAAATAAGTCTATTTTAAAATATCATAAATCATACAAAACTAATATACATTTTTTTCTTTAATTTTAATATGCTTGTATTTTTATTAATATTATAATCATAGATTTGATTTATCCTAATGTTACAAGATAACATTTTTATTTATTTTTATTCATATATATAATATATATGTATATATATTAACTTATAATTAATTTAAAATTGTAATATTAAATAAAATGAGATGAATATATAATTTAAAAATAAATATATGAAAATATACAAATACAATATTTATTGAAAAGTGTCTAAAGACATGAAGATTGTATTGGGATATACATTGTTTCTTTCAAAACATATGAAATGACAATACTAATATTTTATTCAAAAAATATGAAATGACATTTATTATGAGTACTTTACTCTATGACTTTAAAACTACTTAGAGCACTACCATGGTTATGCATGAGTTTTTATCCACCATTGAGAATGTGACTAGTACCTTTAACTCAAGCAATGCCACCTCAACCATTCGGGATGATGTCATCCCCTAAAGTGTGATTGGTTCTCATAAAGTGAATTTTGATTGTCCATTTTACTTACGAGACCCATTTTCGACCTCAAAATTTCCCTAATGAATATTTGGTTGCATTTGCAAAAGGAATGTCTTACAGGAACCCATTGAAATATTCGACCACTCCGATATGGGCCTTACACCATCACCAAGGCTATGGGTGACAATTCTTTCGAGGTAAGCATTCCTCCATTCCTTGGCCTACATCCAATATTCAAATTTGGACCGCCTTCGACCATACTTTCCACCATTATTGGACACATCAAATATTACCGAGCATGAGACACCAACAGAGCTCAACCCATATTGCATTAAATAGGAGGCAACTAATCAGATCATGGAAACAATAATTAAGAAGACTCTCCAATAGAGGATCCAACTGTATCAAGTTGTCAAAGCCGACTATCTCCTGCACCAAGGCAACTGGCTCATGAGGGACCAAGTTCAACAAAAGTTTCCCCGTCTCATTGAGGCACTCAACACAATGGGGGCGGGGCGAGGAATGATCCAAGTGGATATTGGTGGGAACTTGCCTATTCCAATAGGACCCCTATCATTATTTCCTATCAATTTCCTATTTTCCAGCATAATTTCCTATTTCGACAATTTTCTATTTTTGGCATTTTTTGGGGTCCTGAACTTCTAGAGTCATTTTGGGGACCTAAACAATGCTTTTTGGGGAAATAGGAAAAATGGTACAAAGACTCATGTTTTCAATTGAAAGTTGTTTTCCTCAAATAGACCTTTCTTATGAGCTATCATGCACGCCAAATGAAGATCATATGCCAAAGTTATGACCCCAAGAAATTGATATTCCAACTAACTCCATCGAGGCACATAAGCTTTTGGTGCTTCATCTCCTATGGTTATTTTTTTGGATGTTAATGGTTTATCATTGTTCCTTCATGATAAAAAATTGCCTTAGAGCCTCATTCTAACATAGTTCAAAAGGCATATAGTCTTCGCATCTCTTCTCAGAGATAATCTACTACCATTCGAGCTAGTTTGTTTTAATTTTGCATGTAAACATTTTTAAATATTTGATATTTATTAATTGAAGTTTATTTTTGTTGTATCTCTATGTTTTTGGTTTAAACTTGTATTTCATTTCATTCCTTCATAAGTCTGGATCAGATTTAAAATATGAGGGGTCGACTTAGATTATTGTAGAGGATCATCCAATGGTGGGATCCTACGGAACAATGCTTTAAACTACAGGGTCTCATACCAAACATAGAGGTAGAAGATATATCTACTTTCTCATGGGACATTTAAGGTAAGGGGCCCTTTTGGTGGTGTCTAGAGGAATATTAGTAGGTGGGGGGTCCTTGGATGATTTCATTGTTTAGTATTATGTTCTCATTGTGCGGAAAGAAAATGGGAAGATCCCAATTAGGGATATAGTGAACCTCCCTCATTGTATCATTCCATTCACTATAACTTGAGAGGTAGGTTCATTGAGTCCCCACTTGGCTTCCAAAATCCAAGTTAACATTGCGGTAAGGTGTATGGGCCCTATGATGTTTAATTGGTGTGAGGGTTTTCTAGCGAACCTAAAAGAGCAGTTGACCAAGTGTAGGACAAGAAAACATAGTTTTTTTCAGGTACAGAAGCATCATAGTCTTGTTATTTTTTAATCAACTTCCAATATTGTGTGTTGGTGGTTCTTTCCCTCAAGCATGTATGAAAAGACGAAATAAACATTTTTTTATTCGGTAACATATAACAGGCTAATTGTTAGTTAGAAACTAGGTAAGATCCATAACCTATAAAATAGTAAAGAAGCACAAATAATTTCTATAAAGTAAATAGACAACAATACTATTTCATGAGCATAACCCAACAAATAGGCAAGAAATTTTAGTAATAAATAAGTTTTAATTGCAACTTCACCTCACTTTGTAACTAACTACAAAGGGGGAAACTTAGTCCCTCCTAAGGGATGGGTCCTCGTCTCATTCTCTATCTCTCATTCCTTCGTTCTTATGCACAATACTATTAGCATAAGCTTAGTCTAGATGTCTCCATGAATTCCTTAGCTTGACCCTTCTTTTATATACCCCAGTAGATGAGATTTTCTAGAAAACTTTCCACAACCACTGTAGATCACTTTTATGGAAAAAGTAGAGCTTTTGGGTTGATTTTTCCCTCAATAAAAAGGCAAGAATCTTGATGTGTACGACAAGGTACCATCAAATATACTGGAAGAAGCTTAAAAAAACACGAAAATAACTATTGCATAGATTTTTCACCGGTATCCATGTAGTTGCATGAGTTTACTGAAGAACATTTCCTACATGCCTAGTCAAAAATTTGCGCGATGAATGAAATTTTGATTTCTTCATGTCTATATTCATATTTAAGGAATTTATTTCACCTAAGATTGATTTCTTTGATATTTGAGCATGTTTTTGAAATTCTAATGTGTTGCTATCATCTGTACGAAATTTTGGGATAACATTTGGCCCCTGATGTGCAAGGGGGGAGCATGGAAATGTACACCCAAAGTGCATCACAAATTTTTGTACTGCTAAACTATGAACCACTGAATTTGTCAATAAGAGAAAGAGAGTGGGGTATGTGAGGAGAAACCAAGGGAATGAGTGATCAATCACCAGTGAGAACCAATACATATGAGTGGCATATGTTTATATGTAAAACTTCTTTATACAAATGAGGTGAGCATGACCCATGCTCATGATAAATGCCAATGGAAAGTACAATTTACAATGATAGTCATAGAATAATACACAATAGTGTATCCCTAAATCTACTAAAATGGAGGATCTTGTAACTCTTGATCTGAGTGAACAGTGAAAGAGTCACATTAATGATGATCAGATCCAGTAACCAAAATAAGGTGTCCCCATTAATGGGGGATACAAATGTAATAGGTATACTGAGGTATTCAAGTATTAATGGGGTTAATGCAACTCATGGTTATGTGAACAAGTGTAGTTGGATTTAAGTATCGGTGGAGTTGATCATATCAAGGAGAAATGATGTCTCTCCTACGCTGACCAAAGGATGTGTGCACATTGAAGGTGCAAGGATCCAAAGTAATTAAATTTGAAAAGATGTGTGACTTATTTCCATGAGAATAAATTAATTCAAAGTTGAACATGGGGTAAGCCTAACAAATCTAAGAGCACTAATGTCTCTCTTAGTCTACCCCAAGGAAAACCATGATAAAGGAATGGCTAACCAAGGCAAAAAATATCTTCATCATTTCTAAACTTCTGGATAATATATGTTGGTGTCAGTGGAAGTGAACATCTCATAAGGGATGTACAAAAAATAAGAGAGTAACTAGGACTTGTACTGACATGGGAATTTTGAAAACCGATGGACGAGGTCATTTTATCAATGGGGATTACTTACTTTGAACAAAGCATATACAATGATGATTGACACTAACAACATCGGCAAGGACCATTTGGGTGTTGAAAAAGGGATGGTGCTCTGAGTGAAACCAATGAGACTAACATGATGAAATGGTAAAAGGGGTTCCATGGGGGTACTAGTGTGCCAAGGACAAGAAATAGCGTAAGGACAAGGGGTACTGGGGAGGCAAGGACAATAAAAGTCAAAAATGATGACTAGTATTAATGACAAATTATAGTCAAACCTACACAAGTGACTCAAATCTAATGCTCTGAACAAAGATGACACTTGATTGTTGTTAATGTAGAATTGTGGTATCAACTACTTAAAGTAGCATGAGATGAAGGGGATATGATTTTTGATATTTTTTAAATAATACAACCAAAAGATGGGTGCCCTTGGTGTGACTGTGTGTATGTTGGTGATCAAATTAGGGGAAGGAGTGGACCCCTAGGGTGTCTTATGGGGGAAAGGTAGATGAATCAAAAAGGAAAAATGAAGGGATCATAGTTGTAGGGGGGATGGAAAGTCGTGTGAAACTTCACAATTCAACTTATGAGGAAACCAAATAAAAGGGAATCTGAGGTAGGTAAGAAAAGACATAGTGATGGGCCTCTAAATTAGACATAAATTAAGGCCCGTGCCTCTAAATTAAACATAAATTAAAGCCTATGACCATCCTTCAACACATTAAACCTGTATTTTTGCATTAGATAATGTATTTCTAACTTTAATATATTCATTAGGAAGGTTTATAAATAATTGCATATTTGTGCCTAATATTATTTATTTTGTGGAATATTATGAGAATATTGGGCAAATTATGAAGATTTGGAGGAGGAGATAATTTAGGGACTTGCTCCCTACTGCAGTAGGATCAATAATAAATAATAAGTCAACAAGATATTATGGAATTACGGCATAGATTGTGGAACTCCAATGATTGAGAAAATCTAGGAATGTGTTCCCTACCATTTAATGCAAAATCCTAGTATTTGAGACCAAATCTACTAATCAAGGGATTTTGGTGGGGAAAGCTTCCTCCATTCATGGGGAATGATTCCTAATCATTTTGTATAAGTATCAAGTCAAATTTTCCTCTAGGGAGAGATTTTCATTAGTGTTCTTGTGGAGAGAACTCTTATTTCTGCAGCTCCATTGTATTTTCTTGCAGGGATGTAATTGTATTGATGAAAATAATGAAGATTGGTGTCATGTTCAGCTTCTAAATCTTGTTCTCCTCCATAGGTCTCTGAGTTTCCTTGGGCTTGGCCATCTCAGGAGCCTCAGAGCCCTTTTGTATCATTTTCTTTCATTCTTTTCACTTCTTATTCACATGCATCTCTTGTTTTTATTTCTTTCTACTTCTGCATTTAGTATTAATGATTTCTTGTTGTAGGATTGAGTTAAATGGTTAATGTAAGTTCTTTTGCAGGATCAAAAGCATCATTTCATCCTTGTAAAATATTTGGAAGGTCATAGTAATCATTGAGCTACTTGGATTAGCTTTCTTATTCCCAAATCTAGATTTTTGGAATTCCTTTGTGGCAAAGAACAGTAAATTTCTGCTATTTTTTAGAGCATGCTAACAAGCCTCAATCGAGTTGGTTCGACTTGCATTAGATCAAAAAAACATTCTAGTTCATAAAAAAAAATACCCTATTGAATTTGCACTTTATTAGGTTAGGCATTTTATAGATTTACTAGCTCGCTAGTTCTCGAATTTCTAGATTTTCGACTAGTAATTTTCCGTTATTTTTTAGCATGGGTTAACAGAGGTCTTTTTAAGTGATTCCACTTAGAATGGGGACTTAAACATCGTAGTCAATAAAAAAATTTGTCCCATCCAATTTGGATTTTATTTTCTTGGTCATCCGATGAAATATAATTTCGTATAGTAAATCTATAATATCCTGTAGTAAATCAGGCGATCCTGTAGGAAATCCTATAGCATCGTGTAGGAAATCCTGTAGCATCCTGTAGGAAATCTTGTTTTGAGCCTGAATTGAGAAAAATCATCATTGAAGTTGGGTTTAGGCCTCTACTTTATCTCCAAGCCATCAAAATAAATGTACCCCTCTTCCTCCGCACTTACCTCCCCTGCCAAAGATCAAGGAAAGATTAGCATTTGCATTTATAAAGTGAAAAGATTAAAAAAAATGAGTTCTTTTATATTTACACATGCACACAGCAGTTAGTACTCTCTAAATCATATTTCATGCTTTGATTAGTTAAAACATCACATGTGACAAATAGGGTTAAAATGGGGTTATTTTGCAAGCAAAGTGTGTTAGGAAGGAGACATTGTATGTTGCACATATAGTTATGATACCTCTTAAGTTTGTATGAACCCCGGGTTGATAATTAAAGTCAATAGCCTTGGGAGTTGCTGCTTGCAACATTCTTGTTGCAATACTGAGGCTCATCACTTTTTGGCGCAGTTGTCGGGGAGGTGTTAAAGTATGCATTGTTTTCTTCCATGGTTGATTTATTTCTTTTTACTTTTTGAAAAAACAAAAAAAAAAAATCATTAGGCATATTTAATTTAAAAGTATAAAATTGCATTGTATTATAGTTTTCATTCAATTATAAAAACAAAAACAAAACAAAACAAAATCTCCAACACCAACCCACCCCCCCATTTGATCACATGGTGTAGTAAGAGCCATATCACCATCCACTTTTGTAGGTAGAAGAAGAAGAAGAGATGGAAAAAAATGTAGAAGAAATGGATGCAGAATATAACAATGAGGAAGATCATCTCAGATTCCCCATTCAATATATTGATATCAATGTGCACATGAAGAACATCCCTCCATCTTTTCTTCCAAAATTTCATGGTCTAATGTTGGAGGATCTGGAAACATTTCTCTTTGAATTTGAATTTTTTTGTAGATATTATGGTTACTTATTAAAAAGTCAAAAACTGAGATTGTTTCCGGCAACATGAAAGGATAGAGCTCTTAAATGGTTCATGAGTTTAGGGACTAATTCAATAAGATCATGGAATGATATGCAAAAGATATTTTTAGAAAAATATAAAGATCGTGATCTTAAAGAAGAAATCTTTAGATTGAATCAAAGAGAAAATGAGAACCTTGAGGATCTAATAGAGAGGTTCATGTATAGTGTTAAGAGGGAAAAACTACATCATTTAGGATCTAACACACTAAAAACCCTCTTACTTAGAACAATTAGGGATGAATGGATTAATCTCCTTGATCTCATGAGTAGAGTTGATGTATACCAATTATCATTTGAAGAAATTTGTGAAATATGCACACACATATCAAGAGGAAAGGCAAAAGTAGGTAAATCAGCATCAAGATCGGTGAGTCAAGCTAAACTTGGAAATTTGTTTGATGATTTTAAAACAGAAATTCTTAGCAATCTAACCAAACAAGTAGAAATGTTAATAATGCAAGATGAAGAAAAAGAATATGTTGATATTTGTGTTGTCAATGCAGAATCACATGATGTTAAACATTGTCCATCATTACCAAGGTTGAAGGAAGTTTACCAAGAGGACAATGAAGCAAGTCAATTGTCAATGCAACTATGTTATGTAGCTCCAAGAGGATGAGGGCATCATATTCAACCTAGTATGATGCAAGGACCTAATTCAAAATTTCAAGCTTATGCACATCCATCTCAAAGTAATTGGAACGCATCTTTTCCTTGGCAACATTGGCCATCTCAACCCCAAAACCAATTTTGGAAAAAAGGTTGGCAAGGAACTTATGGGATCCATCCACAATATCCTCAATATCCTCCATACCCAACTCCATGTTATCCTTATCATTAACATCCACCACAACCACAACCCCAACCACATCCATCTCAAATATCAACTCCCACTCAACTATATGTACCGCCATTTCCAAACCCACACATTGAAGTAGCTCAGCTCACTTACAATGTTGAGGCACAACACTTCCAAACATCTCCTTTTGAGATCAATGGTATTCACCATAGCTCAGGAAGAGTATTGAAAAAAAGAGATTATCTTGATATCATTGAAGGTCCACATCCAGAAGAAGAAGCTTCAAATGAGAAGACCACGGAATCATGCACTGCACTTGATGAAGAGAAGAAATCAAAATCAAAGATTGAGAGATTTCCCTCATGGTTACCGTCAAATCCTCCATGTATTCAAGAGAACAATCAGCAAAAAGAGGAATATTTGAAGGTCATGGTAGAAGAAGACATGAAGAATGATCTAGATATGCAAGAAAACAAAGGACATCAAAGTTATATTAAGGTTTGGTTCCAAAAAATCAACAAGATGGAGCATCACTCTCTTCTTCAAATATGCTTGCTCCTTTCAAAGTCAGATCATTTGGTCAATGAAATCTAGGTACATGTCAAAGCATACATCAGGGAAAATTTTAAGAACCCCCCCTAAATTTATAAATATAATAAATGGGCGAATCTCCATGGTATATAGGAAAAATGAAAGGCGATTTTATCAATAATATAATATGTATATATAATTTTTTGGCGAATCTCTCACCAGGCATGGCGAATATTTTATTCAATTATAAAATCTTGTAAGATCTTGGCGAGTTTTTCACTAAATAATAAAACTTTGTAAAGTCCTAGTGAATCTTAGCATAGGCTACATGCTAGTTTAATTCCCCCATTTAAATAGGCTACATTCCAGGTGAATACCATGGGTCAATACCATGTGCCATTTTGGTGAATACCATGGGTCAATACCATGTGCCATTTTTGTTTTTATTAATTCTAATATTAGGGTTAATAATGGTTTTTTGCATGGTCTTAATAACAATCTAGTCCATGGTATTTGTGCCATAGTATTTTGGCCATAGGTTTCACCTAAATATAACCCATTTTTTTGAGTGTTCGTAAATATAAGGTGACTTATGGAGTAAATATAAAAAAATGTTTTATTTGTTTACCATACTTCTTGTTTATTTATATTTTCATTAATTTACCATACCTCTTTTACAAATATGGTATTTGGCCCATAGGATTCACTTAAATAAAACCTCTTTCTTGAGCCTTCATAAATAGAACGAGGGTTATGGACTAAATATAAAAAGAGGTTTTATTTATTTACGATACATCTAGTTTATTTATATTTTTATTTATTTAACATACCTTTTGAGTAAGTATAAAAAGACGTTTTATTTATTTACCATACCTCCACTTTACTTATATTTTTATTTGTTTACACCCTTACATGTATATAAGGTGACTTATGGAGTAAATATAAAAAATGTTTTATTTATTTACCATACCTCTCATTTATTTATATTTTTATTAATTTACCATACCTCTTTTATAAATATGGTATTTGGCCCATAGGATTCACTTTAAAACCTATTCTTGAAAATGGGCGAATGGATTCACTTAAATAAAACCTATTCTTGAAAATGGGCGAATGGAAGGTTGTAAGTCCTAATTTCAAGGGCTAAATTTACCTTTTTACCCTCTCCCTTAAAATAAGGTGGCCTATTTGAGGTGATTTGTAAAAATGTACTATGATACAAAATATTCGCCCACTAAAAATTTAAAACCCCTTAATTTCGCCAAAGGGCGAACATTCGCCCCTAAAATTATCCTTGGCATACATTTCAAGCCTACACATCATTTTGTCTGTCATCTTGATGTGCACATGGCTCCATTGGAAGTATTCTTATACTTGAAAGTGATTTTGGTTTTGAAGCATTAGGGGAGATTTGAGGTCTAAAATGGGCCTCCTAAGGAAATTATAAAATAATAGTGGAAATGATAAAATCAGATTAGATTACATCATCGAATTTTAGAGGGAAAAAAAAAAAAACTATTTTTTCAACTCATGTTTTCAACTTATCTCCCTATGGGTTTACTCAAATTTCGAGCGGGGATGCAGAATTTGATTCCTCATCCAAAGAGTACCCATGTTGCATAATTTCGATGGACCTTGCTACATGAAAAATGAGAAATACATGAAAATCGTGATTGCAATCATGTTTTTTCATGTATTTCTAATTTTTCGTGTAGCAGGGTCCATCAAAGGTATGCAACATGGGTACTCCTTGGATGAGGAATTAAATTTTACATCCAGTGAGTACTCTTGATCAAAATTTGAGTAAAACCTTAGGAAGTTAAGTTGAAAATAAGAGTTGAAAAAATAATTTTATTATTTTATTATTTTTTAATCTTACTTTTTTACTCCAAAAATGGTGAATCATCCCCCATGGTTGACATCATCATCTTGAATCCTATTGGTTCTTATAAATTTTATTTTGGTTGTACATTTTTCTTAGGACGCCCATTTTAGACCTCAAAATTCCCTTAATGTAAGGTAGGGTAGAAAATAAATAAATAAATAATAATAATAATAATAAATTCTCAAGTGAAAACCTCCTTGGAGGTGCCTCAGATTGCCTCATTCATTGAAAACCTTCATGAGGCAATCAATGGGTTGGAAAAAATAAAAATAAAAATAAAAATAAAAATCCTAGGTGAAAACCTCCTTTGAGGCGCCTAAGCAGACCTACTAGTTGAAAACCTCCTTGAGGCGGCTAGTAGGCCTAGAAGAAAAAAAAAAAAGGAAAAAAAAAAAAATCTTGCTCCCTGTATCTCTTTGATGAATGTAGGTGCTCTTCAACATCTACAAGGAACAAAAACAAGTTGCCACCAAAGAAAGAAAAAAATAGGTCAAACCTAGTCAAAAGAAGTCAAATTTTGACTTTCTCCTACTTTGCTCAAATTGTCTAACAGGACCAAGGCCATGTCAATCCATCACCCTCATCTATTTCCACTACCCACCCATCATTCTCAAGCTTTTCCATTAAGTTTGCTTGATGTCCTAAAAAAACTACATGAAGGCTCTGTTTTACTACGGGAAACAAAAATACATAGAGAAGAAATTTGTTTTTGTCATAACTTGAAAACCATGCATCCATTTGTCACTCTATTTCAGGGGGAGATACATATGGATGATGGTAACATGCTCAAGCAATTTCAGAAAATACTAGTGCACAATTTTCGAGAAATCGGCCTCCATCCCCTACAGCCATTTTTACATTTTCTTGATATCCGTGCATCCATTTAAAAAAAAATTTGATGGGGAGATGCATGTGGATGATGGTAACATGCCCAAACAATTTTAGCAAATTTTAGTGTAGGGTTTCCAATAAATCGGCCTCCATCAATTTCATCCATTTTTAGTTTTTCTCGAGATTCGTGCATCCATTGACCAATTGTTTTATGGGGAGGTGCATAATGATGATGGCAACATGCTCAGAAAATTTCAGGTCAATCCATTCTATAGTTTCAGAGATATGGACAAAACAAATCTGCTACAAGAGGCTGCCTTTAATTTCGAAAATATTGTTTACAGGAGGAGGATCAAAGCAACGAAGGAGGATCAAAGGGGACCTATACAATTCATGTTTTCATTTCTCCATTTCCAAATCCTTCATCATTCCATCATTTCCTCCATTTTTCTACTCATTTAGCTCAGTTTGCAAGGGTTTTGTGTTTTCTATAGGATTCCCTGTAAATCTACAGGATTTTCGAAAAACCTACAGGATTATCTTGTTGGAATTACAATGGCTTAGCAGCAGCATCAGGATCATCAGCATCACCATCTAGTACCTGCACATCAAGTAGAAACATAAGAAAAAAAAAAAGGATAAAAACACATGCAGCAAATACAAGCAAGGACTTCACTCTCCAACAAACAGCATCTACAGGAAGGCTGAGAAGAAGCTACAAGAGGCAATATGATGGAGAAATGTGTTGGGTGTGGAGCCTGATTATTTTCTGTATTCAAAGGTATCACCACATTGGACCCCAGTTCGAAATGGGGCAGCAACGCCGCCCGTAAAATATTCGCTGTAGGGGGGGTCCAGGGGGGGCAGCTGCGACCTTTGGGGAGCCCCCCTGGCGGGGGGTTTCGGGGGCAGCGCCCCTAAAGCTAAGAATAGATGTAAAATTGCCTTGTAAAAGTATAGTAATTTCTAGTCAATCTGGGCCGTTCATTAGGCGAAGATCTGATGGTAGAAGTTATGTTTAATTTAGGGTTTTTTGCCCTAGAAGGCAACCCCTCACTATATATGAGGGAATTTTATTGCGTCTATGTAGATCTGTATTCTGAGTGAGAAAGAGAGAGGAGATTGAGAGCAAAGAGGGTGTTACAGCGGATCTGCTGTAGGTTGTATCTCTTCAATTTGCTACATAATATAAAAGGAAGGACTGGTTGTTTCTCCGTGGATGTAGCCCAAACTAGGTGAACCACGTATATCTGTGTCTCTCTTGTTTTATGTGTTTTCTGTGTTTATATTTCTGCAATATTTTATGTGTTCCATTGCTCCGTAATATATATAATTTTCTAACAACTGGTATCAGAGCCGAAGGTCTATTTGGCTGACAAACTCGCAGGAGAGAAGGGTTCCTGGTCTGAGTGGGAGCAAGTGGAAGATTGTAAGTTTAGGGTCGAGAAATTTAATGGCCAAAACTTCTCGTTGTGGAATATGCAAATGGAAGATTATCTGTATCAAAAATATCTGTACCTACCATTGGGCGGAAAAACAAAGATGCCGACGGGTATGACAGATGAAGAATGGAACCTTCTCGATAGAAAGGTACTTGGAACAATACAGTTGTGCCTCGCAGCGTCAGTTGCCTTCAACATTTCGAAGGAAACAATGACAGAGGGTTTGATTAAGGCATTGGCAAAACTATATGAAAAACCCTCGGCCTCAAACAAGGTATTTCTTATGAAACGGTTATTTAATATGAAGATGTCGAAAGGTGTATCTGTTGCAGACCATTTAAATGATTTTAATATTGTTACAATTCAGTTAAGTTCTGTAGGGGTAAACTTTGATGATGAAGTTAGAGCTCTGTTATTCTTGTGCTCATTGCCAAAAAGTTGGAATGGTTTAGTAATGGCCATTAGTAACTCTGTTTTTGGATCTAGTACTTTAAAGTTTAATGATGTTTTCAGTGCTATCCTTAGTGAGGAAATGCGACGGAAAAGCTCCGGTGAGACATCGGGTAATGCTTTGAGTGCAGAGTCTAGGGGAAGAAAAATGGAAAGACGAAAGAGCTCATGATATCGCAGTAAATCAAGGAAAGACATATCCAAGTCCAGATCAGAGATAGATTACTGGAAATGTGGAACGAAAGGACATCTAAAGAAAGATTGCAGATCTCGGAAGGGAAAAGAAGGAGATGCACAACAAGAAAACAATCATGAAGAAAATGTGATAGGTGAGGTGTTACAAGATGCTTTGATTCTTTCTTTCAAAAATATTACTGATTCCTGGGTGGTAGATTCAGGGGCCTCATTCCATGCCACACCTGATAAGAAATACTTTCATGACTATGTTCAAGGTTCTTGTAAAACAGCAGAATGGAAACCCATGGGTACTAAAGGAGGTAAGGCATGTTCCAAATCTGAAGAAAAATATGATTTCAACAGGGCAATTAGGGGGTGAAGGTTGTGTGACAACTTTCACAGATAAAGCTTGGAAGGTCACCAAAGGAGCCCTGGTAATAGAAAAAGGTGAAAAGGTTGGTACATTGTATTTATGCAATGGTATTTCGAACTATGTTAATGCTTTAACTTCCAAAGGAGCAGATGCATCATTATGGCATCATAGGCTTGGACACATGAGTGAGAAGGGGATGAAGATCCTTCACTCAAGGAATTTGTTGTCGGGTTTGAAGAATGTTGATTTGGACTTCTGTGAGAATTGCATTTATGGAAAACAGAAGAGAGTCAGATTTCTCAGAGTTGGGAAAGAAAAGAAGAGCGAAAAATTAGAGCTTGTGCATACAGATGTATGGGGACCTGCTCAGGTATCATCTCTCGGTGGCTCTCGTTATTATGTTACTTTTATTGATGATGCAACTAGGAAAACTTGGATTTATTGTATTAAGAATAAATCTGATGTATTTGATACTTTTAAGAAATGGAAAGCTTTGGTTGAGATTGAGACAGGAAAGAAATTGAAGTGTCTCAGATCAGACAATGGAGGTGAATATTGCAGCAACAAGTTTGATAGGTACTGTTCAGAGCATGGAATTCGCAGAGAGAAGATAGTTCCAAGAACACCACAAGAAAATGGTGTGTCAGAAAGGATGAACAGAACAATCATGGAGCGTGCAAGGTGCATGAGATTGCATGCAGGATTGCCTTTACAATTTTGGGAAAATGCTGTAGATACCGTTGTTTATCTAATAAATAGAGGGCCTTCAAGTTCCTTGAATGGTGGTGTTCCAGAGGAAGCATGGACAGGTAAAAAGGTAAACTACTCCTTTTTAAAGCCTTTTGGTTGTGAGGCCTTTGTCCATATTAATAAAGAAAATAGAACAAAGCTTGAGGCAAAATCAAAGAAATGTACCTTTATTGGATATGGTGTTAATGATTTTTGTTATCGCTTATATGATTATGAAAATCACAAAATCATTAGGAGCAGAGATGTAATATTCAATGAAAGGTCTTGTATAAGAATTAGTTGCAGGAAGAGAAACAGGAAAAAGAAAACAAGGAATACGTAGTTCTTGATGAAATCACTAAAAAAGTAAAGGTGCCTGAAAATAATAATAATCAACAACCACAACAACAGCAACATGCATCCCAAACACCTGAAAGTGGTGTTAGAAGATCTACCAGGATAAGTAGACCCCCTGAACGATACTCTCCTTCATTATATTATTTATTGTTGACTGATTCTGGTGAACCCGAATGTTATGAAGAAGCAATGCAGATTGAAAGCAGGAAGAAGTGGGAGCTATCCATGGAAGAAGAGATGGACTCCTTAATGCATAACCAGACTTGGGACTTAGTCAAGTTGCCTACAGGTAAAACTACATTGTAGAATAAATGGGTTTACAGGCTGAAGGAAGAATATGGAGGAAAACAAAGGTACAAAGCTAGACTTGTGGTGAAGGAGTTTGCACAGAAGAAAGGTATTGATTTTGATGAAATATTTTCTCCTATTGTTAAAATGACTTCAATCGGAACTATTATAAGTCTAGTAGCAGCTGAAGATTTGCATCTTGAGCAGTTAGATGTAAAGACAGCCTTTCTCCATGGGGATTTGGAGGAAGAGATATATATGTAGCAACCACAAGGATATGAGGTAAAAGGGAAGGAGAAACTAGTGTGCAGGTTGAAGAAGAGCTTGTATGGCTTAAAACAAGCTCCAAGGCAGTGGTATCTAAAATTTGACAAGTTTATGTCTGAACAAGGCTATACTAGATGTCACTATGATCATTGTGTTTATCTGAAAAAGCAAAATGATGGCAGCTATATTATATTGTTATTGTATGTAGATGACATGCTTGTTGCAGGGTCTAACATGCAAGAAATAAATGTGCTCAAAAGAAAATTGTCAAATTCATTTGCAATGAAGGATTTGGGAGCTGCAAAACAAATCCTTGGTATGAAAATAACTAGAGATAGGAAAAATCGCAAACTAACATTGTCTCAGAATGAGTACATACAAAAGGTGTTGAAAAGATTTAATATGCACAATGCAAAACCAGTTAGTACACCTTTTGCTAGCCATTTTAAACTTAGTAAGGAAATGTGCCCAAAGACCCAAGAAGACATGGATTATATGTCTAAAGTTTCATATGCATCAGCAGTTAGAAGCTTAATGTATGCAATGGTCCACACAAGGCCTGATATTTCACATGCAGTGGGATTTGTAAGCAGGTACACGAACAATCCAGGAAAGGAACATTGGATGGCAGTGAAATGGATTCTCAGATATTTGAAAGGTACCACAAATCAAGCATTATGCTTTGGTGGTTCAAAGATTTCTCTACAGGAATATGTTGATGCGGATATGGCAGGTGACAGAGATAACAGGAGGAGCACTATAGGATATGTATTTACTATAGGTGGAACAGTTATCAGTTGGGTTTCAAAAATCCAAAGTATTTTTGTACTTTCAATAACAAAAGCAGAGTATGTTGCTACTACAGGGGCTAGTAAAGAAATGATTTGGTTACAAAGGTTTACGGGTGAAATGGGTAAGGAGCATGATATGGGCATGTTATACAGTGATAGCCAAAGTGCCATTCATCTTGCAAAGAACTCGGCATTTCATTCTAGGACTAAACACATACAGCTCAAGTACCATTTCATACATTTAGGTGCTAGAAGATGGAGAGTTGAAGCTGGAAAAGATACACACTAGCAAGAATCCTGTAGATATGCTAACAAAAGTTGTAACCAGGGAGAAACTGAGAATATGCTCAATTTCAACTGGTCTTCAAGTATGATGAAGAAGATGAGAAATAGCCAGGTCTAAAGAGGAGTCATTGTCCAGCAAATGAAGCAGCGGTGGAGTTGCTATAATTAGTCTCCAAGTGGGAGATTGTTGGGTGTGGAGCCTGATTATATTCTGTACTCAAAGGTATCACTGCATTGGACCCTAGTTCGAAATGGAGCGGCAACATTGCCTGTAAAATATTCGCTGCAGAGGGGGTGGCTGCGACCTTTGGGGAGCCCCCCCTGGCGGGGGGTTTCGGGGGCAATGCCCCTGAAGCTAAGAATAGATGTAAACTTGCCTTGTAAAAGTATAGTAATTTCTAGTCAATCTGGGCCATTCATTAGGCGAAGATATGATGGTAGAAGTTATGTTTAATTTAGGGTTTTTTTCCCTAGAAGGCAACCCCTCACTATATATGAGAGAATTGTACTGCGTCTATGTAGATCTGTATTATGAGTGAGAAAGAGAGAGGAGATTGAGAGCGAAGAGGGTGTTACAGCGGATCTACTGTAGGTTGTATCTCTTCAATTAGCTGGATAATATAAAAGGAAGGACTGGTTGTTTCTCCGTGGACGTAACCCAAACTGGGTGAACCATGTATATCTGTCTCTCTTGTTTTATGTGTTTTCTGTGTTTATATTTCTGCAATATTTTATGTGTTCCATTGCTCCGTAATATATAATTTTCTAACAAAATGGGTCAAAAGTTTAGGTATTCTTTAGGGAAGGTTGATATAAGTCCCCCAACACCTGCACATCAACATCAACTCAGCAGCAACATGCATGTCTCTCCAACAACCATCAGGTAGGTACAGGTATGCAATATTCCTGACCTCTTCTCTTGAGCATATTATAGTTAAAAATTTATTGTCAATGCATGAAAGATGATGTTTTATAAGATAAGGATGGGTCAGCAGTCTCAACCGCCTTCAACTAGTTAATTCCAGCTCACTCCTTCACCTATGCAATGTTGAAAAAATCAAATATTATGAAGAGTCATGATTTCAAGGAATGAGGGTACCAGTTAAAAGAAGAATTTTTTGCAAAGTGTTGACATGGCTAATGTACACTATGCCAACAAGGGGAACTAACCCG
Source organism: Pinus tabuliformis (assembly GCA_031772625.1). NCBI lineage: Eukaryota > Viridiplantae > Streptophyta > Pinopsida > Pinales > Pinaceae > Pinus > Pinus tabuliformis. The sequence continues at coordinate 1,632,596,470 of CM062818.1, read as the reverse complement.
ATCGCAAGCCCCAATTAGACCTGCTTTCGTTTGGATTGGCTAGCTCCGACGGGTTTTAAGGGACCCCGTAAACCGCTTGAACATGTCGAAAGATTGCTTCCGGGAGGAAGACTTCAATTAAATCAACAAAATGAAACAGCTAACCTCTATGTATTAAATCCTATCTATACTACTTCTAACTACTCTAATCTAGTCCTAGCTACTCTAATCTATCCTGCAAGAGCATGATACAGAGGTTTAAACATCATATATATGTTCAGCAGGAGCGTGATAAAGAAGGTTAAACATCATGCATAGATTCAAGTCCAAATGAATCAATCACTGAATTCACAGCTGGACAAGACTGTATTAAAGCTAAATTGCAATCCAATCACTCATATAGGAATCCACATTCTTTTATGGAATTAAAACTGCAACTGATGTTTAATTTAGTTTCAAATTAGAGACCATTCACAAGTTAACCATGAAACTGAATCACATTCAATTTAACAAGACTAATGGTGAATTGTAAGTCATCAATATACATAAATATAAATCACATTTACATTCATGCCAATAACAACACTCTGATCCAAAACAATACAATGAGTCTGAAACTAAAGGCTCCTTCTTCCCTCAAAAACAGTCATCCTTATTCAAAATAAAGTAACATTGTTCTTCTCGAAAATCCAAAAGTACCTTCTCCTCTTAGGAGGTAATATTTATGCTAAAAGCCTCTCGCTCTCGGTCTTCCCTGCCTCTTCACCTTCCCTCTCCTTCCTTCATTATGCCAATCAGAAGAAATAAGTGAAAACATTCGGTGTCATTGCTGACACATAAATGGCATTTCTTGTCATTAGGGCACTTCATTTCCTAGGCACTAAATGGTTATTGATTAGAGAGGATGACTATTTTTCATCTCTTCATGACGCAATCTGGAGTGGTTTTGTCTTTTGCGAATACATGGGCAACACCTAGACATATGACCGCCATGCCATAGAACCCGATCTTCAAATACACATATCTGTGGGGGCAAACTCTTCGGATCAACGCATGCATATTTTATTTGGAGTCAAACATGAAGCTTATGCATTCATCCTGAGGTTTCGCTTGCTTCTCTTTGTCCTCACCTGTAGAGACGGCCAACATCAGTTACACATATATAGATATGCTGCAAAATGCTTAAAAAACACAAATTTTGCATCCATGAAACATTTATAACATAAAGAATGACAATCGCGAGAGAATCGGCCCTTGGTTTTTAGCTTTATGCATAAATTAAGCCTCTCAATCCAAACTCGATTTACACTGAAAAATGTCGCAAAACACAGCCAAAATCAAATTGTGGACTTGAAAAATTATATGCTCGGATTTGTAATCACCGGCGGGTCCGGGAGGTTATGGTGCACTATATATATTTTCTAGATCCCGCCGATAGTTATAAGAGATGGATCCCAGACCCGAAACACATATGTGTTAAGGTTCATAAATCCCTTCAGATCTGCAATGTTACCCTTCCCTTTGGATAACCCCGATGTTAATGCTTTATTGCACAACACATGGATAATGGGAAAAATCCGTGTATGGCCGTTGGGGCGAACTTGAAAATGAATATGCCTAGTTTTATAATCATCGGTGGGTCTGGCTTCCGCCTCCCCACTAACTGTATGAGCCCGTGCTCCGTCAATATGAAATGAGTGATTGGGAATCGGACCCGATAACGCATATATTCCAGTTAATAACTCCGTCGGGTCTGAAAGACAGCAAAGTTCTTTATGTAAAGGCCTCATACCCAGGCCGATTGCGATATGCGACAGGCTTTCGAACCTGATGATGTATAAAATGCGGTTAACAATGTCGTCGGGTCCGGCAGCCATGAATGCATTATGTTAGTTGTGATAGGCCCCCAAAAGGGATTTATGCATGCTTTGCGAAGGATTTTCATTATAAAGGGTTATAATGAAAATAAAGGGGCGATAGAAGGTTTTGTGTATTAAGTGCACAAACAACTGTAGTGAGGGTGGGGGTGATTATGCGTGCGGGCATAGAAATACCACAAATTCATATGAAGATTGAAAAGTCTGATGAAGGGAATGAATGAAGGGCTAAGCTAGGTCAGGAATTAACTATGCAACAGATATTTATCAACGGGGGCCTTGACCATTTAGAAATTAAAGATTTGGCTTGGTAAAGAGCTAAAATCCTTGGGATAGGATAGATCATTCGGAGGAGTGTAAGATCAACTTATAGGGGGGCCCATTCAAAATTGTTATCAAGGCAAGTTTTAGTAGGGTGGTAGTTGTGGCCACAACAAATGGCGAACTGTTGGGTGAACCAGTTATCTCTGTTTCCAAACACACCTTGGATCAAATAGAATAGCAGGCTATTAAGATAAACTTGAAATGAACACTGTACAGATGCACAAGCAAGGGTTCCACTTCAACATTAATTGCTTCAGGTGGGATAAATACTAATAGCTTCTACTTACTGATAGGGTTTTGACAGGCATTCTCCAATGGTGGTGTTATGGGATTTATTGACCTTCCTCTACTTGTTTCCAACTTTCAAAAATCCTTTTAGGGCCATCACTAGTCTGCCAATACCTATTTAAGTGTTTACCTCAGCTCTTTATTGCTCATCAAGCTTGATGTAGACATGTTTTTCTTGCACTTTATATGAGAATTTCAGTGCTATATTTATTGATTGAATGGGGTGCAGTCATGGATCATGCCATATTTTTAAACTGCTTAAGAAAGGTTGGGCTTGCTGTGTCAACCGATACTCTGAGCCCAGCAACAGTCCTTACTCTAACCGGCTTCCCAAACAACCTGTCCTTCTAGATTGGCACAAGGACTTGACATTTCATTTATTTTTAGATAAGTCCTTCCAGTTTTAGGCACAAGGACTAGAGCACAATTAGATTTGCCACAGGGTATGAGACAGTGAGCTTAGCCCATGAAAGGAGGTTTACTTGTGAGTAACAGGTATTGGACCATTTAATGTGGTGGATGGGACCAATGGAGAATGACTGTAAACCTTACAAGCAAGTATAGGCTAGGTCTGAGTGGGATTTATTTAAATGCAGTGTTCCTCCATGCTAGTCCAGCTGTAGTTACACATTTTTGTTTTATAAAGATGCCCCTACATGCTCCAAATGTTCAAGTTAACAAATCTCACACAGTTCCCAACAGATGCCAATGAGGGGTTTCGATTTGCATTCCACTGTTGATTCTCAAGTGCTCGTGGGCTGATAGAAAGTTTGTTTGATTTGCAAGGAAATGATGGATTCAGGAACAACAAAATCATCAGTAAGTTAATGAGGAAGGGAAAGGCCGAGAGTGGTGAATGAGGGAAATTTTGAAAGGTAGAACGAGACTAGAGGACCACCATCAGCTGGCTGAAAAGGAATGTGATTAAAAACAACAGGAAAATGGACTTTGCAGAAAACAAAAGAAAGGACAGGAATACAACTATACTAACAGCAAAATGAAATGAACTCTAACCTACTCAGGGGGTAACCACCATGTGGTGGCTACTGGAAGTATCTCTTGAGATGCTAGCCATTAATAGGGAGTTTTTCAGTTTCTCCCTGTAAGGTTTTCAATCTGTAAATTCCATGACCAATTTTTTCCACAACTTGGAATGGGCTCAGCCGTGAGTGTTGTAATTTTGTGTGCTTACCTGTTGGCTCACTCATGAGAGATGAAAAGTAAATAAATTTCTCGATGAAAGATATCACCTCGTCTTCACTTCCGTTTATAAGTTTGTCATGCTCCTTTTTGTTAATGGCTGTGTTTCTAAGTGTTCTCTCGCAATGCAGGAACTCACGGATTTGATTATCACCTTCGAACACCTGCCAATTTGAGATGTTATCAGTTATGGATGATCTGAAAATCAATTCAACATGAAATTTATTCTTGTTTAATCTAAGATTAGGCAAAAGTTTCATAGCCATAGCAGCCATTAGATTGGCATCGTGGTTATACTTTCGAGGTATGTATGTGACATTGAAAGAATCGAAATTTCCAATTAAACTCCATACCTCATGTTGGTACCTCACTAGGTGTGGCAGACTGTAGTGTATATTTTTCTTTACCTGGTTCACCATTATCTATGGGTCATCAAAAACTCTGAGATTTTTTATATTCCTTTCAAGGGCTCTTCTCAGGCCTTTCAGCAAGCCTTCATGTTCTGCTGTGTTACTGGTGCGCGCGCATTCCAACCAGCTGGCCATCAGGCATTGGTTCCCTAGTGGGCCAATGAAAATGCTCCCAGCGCCTGCACTTTTAAGACAGTTAGAGTCATCAAAGTGAAGTGTCCTGAAAATAAACTCTAATGTTACGCTAAAAGAACTACTTCCTATGAAATTATTCCTATCATCTACTATAATACAAGGTAATTCATCAGTTGGATTATGGGGGTGTTTAATTCTTTCTTCCAATTGTGTGTTTGTCAAAGCCTTTTTGATTGTTTCTGCATGGCACTCCCCGAAACAGGTTTCCGTGGCATAAACATCAGAATTGTAATTCCCAAGGACAGAGTTATATAACATTATAGGTTTATTGGGGCTATTTGGTTCTGTTACCACGTACTTCATGTATCTTTCCCGGTCCACTCTCAGCATATCACTTTTTCCCATCTGAGGAAACAAAAGATGGGACCAATCAGTTGAGAAATATACATTTAAATTTGATGACCAGTCTCTACTAAGTAGCATCCCATAAGCCTTAGGTATATCCACTACCACTATATCAATGACTTGAGTGTATTGAGGCTTGGTAGCCATCCGAATCAACACATCTTTCAGCTCCCCAATAACTCTCACATTCGTTCTATCCAATTGCATAATTCGAGTTTCAGTTTTATCGGGTATTTCCTGAAGTCTCTTAGCAACAACATGAGGCATAACAGTGGATGAGGCGCCAGAGTCTACCAGGAAATTATGCACATTCATGTTGAAGATTTTGAATGTGATAAGGAAGGGTGGAGTCATATATTTTGATTTCCTCCCTATTGTGGCTGCACTGACATCTTGGGGCTTTTGATTCATTTTAGACAATGTGGCCTCCATAGCTGATGGTATTTGGGTTGCGCTAGTCATACTAATAGGTTTGGACATTGGTTTCTTGGTTTGGGAGCTTGAGGTGGTGGGGTTTTTGCAGTTCCACTCATTCATAGCTTTCAGTGACAAATCTCTTTGATGCGTTAATTTCAACAAGTCAAAATATGTGATATTAGCCCTAGACTTCTTGAGATCATCCACAATATTGTAATCAATGTTATAAACAAGATATGGCAGAGTAAACATACCTGTTTTTCCATTCTTAGATGGGAGTTTACCGTCTTGAGTAGCCTTTGTTGCAGTGGGAGATGCATTTTCTTTCTCTAGGTGACTTGCAATAGGGGCATTCTTGGATTGACCACCAGGTCTACTATTCTCGACAGGAACTTTGGGAGCAGATGGTTTCACAGGGCAAATATCTTGTTTTGTTCGGTCTGGGGGCTTTGTCATATCTGGGCGCAACCCTTTACTTCGTGTGTGGATTTTGTTAGCGTTGATTTCTGTAATGTTATCTCCTTCATCATCATCCTCATCACCATGGAAATCCCACAGCACATTAATCTGGGTTTCATTCTCCGAGGTTCTTCTACTTAGTATCCTTCCTCGTCTTCTTGTTCTAGTTTGAGCTCCAGTACAGGTTTTTCTTTGTTAAGGAGCGATCCAATAAGAGCCAACTCTTCTGTGTTTAAAGCCCTTTCATTAGGTGGAGCAGGCAATGCAAGCTGGTCATGACCACCTTCTATTTTCTTACGATAGAAAGACTTGAAGGGATTTTTGTTGTTATAGTCTCCTCTATTACCACTAGTACTCTCTCCATGATTCCTTTTCATATCAATGATTGTGTTCGTAAATTTCTTAATGATCTGATGCAACCCTTCCACATTCGTGGTGTCCTTTTCTTTAGTTTCAGCCCCTTTGTTATCATTTTTAGGGTGGCATGTTGTGAGGATGATCATTTCATTTTCAACTTTCATCGCTTCATCGATAGCACCTTGTAAGGTTTGCACATTACTCCTTTTAACCCACATTGTTGTAGGGACAGGGAGAGAAGAGATATATAATTCCATTAGCACCTCTTCAGTATGTCCATTGGTGGTTGGGATTCTGTTGAACAAGGTGTTGAACCGGATTTTAAAATCCTTAACCTTCTCCTTGGTTTCTATTTTCAGACGGGATAGTTCTAAAACTAAGGCCGCAGGTGTTTTGTCATCACCAAACTTGTCCAAAAAGGCCTGTTGAAAAGAATCCCAAGAGATAATCGACCCTATTATTAGACTAAAATACCATGTGGAGGCTACACCAGTCAAAGTAAAAGAGAATAGGCAGCACACCACATCTTCATCAGCGACCCCCAACCTACGTAAGGCTAGGAAGAAAGAGTGAATATGGTTATCAAAGGTATCTCCCCGCTCAAGGTCGAAATTGGGTAACACTCTTTCTGTATTTTTGGGTAAGGGATGTCGCTGCCCAGGTACCGCTACATCATCCTATGCAAGCTAGGGAGGGAGCACTCCTGGAGAAGGTGGAGGTTGATTCCCACCTGGAGGAGGAGGTGGAGGCTGATTCCCACCTGGAGGAGGAACATTGGCCATACTATGGACAGGGAAGTTTTTGTTGGAAGCTTCTCCATTAGGATTCTCAAAATCAGGCGAGGAGTTACCTTTAGAAGGGGAATTCTCAGGAATTTCTTCCTAAGGGATGTCGATACTTTGCAAGGATTCTAGCACAATGTCTTCAAGAGAAGTGGATGTTGATGCATCTTCGCTCAAGGTAAACATCCTTAGATTTCTCTTAGTTTTTGGAGGTAAAGATTGAAATATGGGAAGCTGAGAGAGGGAACAAGTGTAAGCCTAAGTAAGTGCTCTGACTGGTTGTTCCTTAGTGATAGGATACTCCCACAGTCTGTCTTCCTTGGGTGACCCGGAAACAGGACTTAGAGGGATCTCTATTTCTTCAAAATGAGGCTCTTTCAAATGTGTGCCAATATCTCTCCGACCTTTACGATCCATACATTAATCCTTTTGAATCCATTTGTGGCACTTATAGATGAAATCTTGAAAAGCTAGAGAGGGCGGTTCGGGCCCTCCATCTAGTGCCAATTTTTTGACATGGCTAATGTACACTATGCCAACAAGGGGAACTAACCCGATCGCAAGCCCCAATTAGACCTGTTTTCATTTGGATTGGTTAGCTACGACGGGTTTTAAGGGACCTCTTAAAATTGCTTGAACATGTCGAAAGATTGCTTATGGGAGGAAGACTTCACTTAAATCAACAAAATGAAATAGCTAACCTCTATGTACTAAATCTTATCTATACTACTTCTAACTACTCAAATCTAGTCCTAGCTACTCTAATCTATCCCGCAAGAGCGTGATACAGAGGTTTAAACATCATATATATGTTCAGAAGGAGCATGATAAAGAAGGTTAAACATCATGCATAGATTCAAGTCCAAATGAATCAATCATTGAATTCACAGCTGGACAAGACTCTATTAAAGCTAAATTTCAATCCAATCACTCATATAGGAATCCACATTCTTCTATGGAATTAAAACTGCAATCGATGTTTAATTTAGTTTCAAATCATAAACCCTTCACAAGTTAACCATGAAACTGAATCACATTCAATTTAACAAGACTAATGGTGAACTGTAAGTCATCAATATACATATATAAAAATCACATTTACATTCATGCCAATAACAACGCTCTGATCCAAAACAATACAATGAGTCTGAAACTAAAGGCTCCTTTTTCCCTCAAAAACAGTCCTCCTTATTCACAATAAAGTAACATTGTTCTTCTCGAAAATCCAAAAGTGCCTTCTCCTCTTCGGAGGTAATATTTATGCTAAAAGCCTCTCGCTCTTGGTCTTCCCTGCCTCTTTGCCTTCCCTCTCCTTCCTTCATTATACCGATCAGAAGAAACAAGTGAAAACAGTTGGTGTCATTGCTGACACTAAATGGTGTTTCTTGTCATTAGGGTGCTTCATTTGCTGGGCACTAAATGGTTATTGATTAGAGAGGATGACTGTTTGTCATCTCTTCATGATGCAATCTGGAGTGGTTTTGTCTTTTGGGAATACATGGGCAACACCTAGACATATGACCACCATGCCATAGAACCCGATCTTCAAATACACATATCCGTGGGGGCAAGCTCTTCAGATCGGCACATGCATCTTTTATTTGGAGTCAAACTTGAAGCTTATGCATCCATCCTGAGGTTTCTCTTGCCTTATCTCGGTCCTCACCTGTAGAGACAGCCAACATCAGTTACACATATTGTTATCACCAAAATAGGACCCTGATAGGCTGCTGATCAGACTATCTCAGTGTAACTATTTCAAACCAATCTTTTAGCTAAGGCTTAGCCTCCTTAGCCTGAGAGGGCTCTCTCAAAGGGTTAATGATATTGATTAAAGATATGGATAGATGGCTAACTCTATGGTTTGTGATTTTATATGTTTGTAGATTGGAAGATGGAGACTTGCTACCATTGGGCTATGGAGTCAGTGACAGAGATAAGGATAACAAATAGCTCTTCTTATAAAACTGAGGCTTGTATATACTTCAATGAAAGAGTGAAACATTCAAGAAAGTCTCAATAACTTGAAGTTCATAGGAGTCAGAGCATGTGGGCATGAATTCTGAGTAATGATACATCAAGGTATTCAAAAGGAAAGAATTTAAAGTGATAGATCAGAGTTTAATACCTACATGGAAGTCAGGGCATTCAACATTTAAACATTCAAAACATAAACTCATATGGGACCACACAGTTTATGAATGTATACAGGAAGTCAGAGAACATTCAGTGAATTCTGAGTGATTATACATCCATACCACTGTAAGAATTAAGGAAAGGACAACATCACATATTCTGAACATAAAAAATCCTTCATGAATCCTGAGAAGTAAGCATTAAGACTATGGAAGTAAAGCATTTCAAAGATAAAAGATGAAGCTCACTGAAGTACACTAAGAATCTCAGCTTCAGAAAAGTCCAACTGCTTCTGTATATATCAATCCCTGCATATCATTTACAAAAGTAGTCTTTTTCTCCAACATTTTCCAACCCATTGTACAATAGATCTTCTTCTATATATAGATCTCTTTACATAACTGAGATTCCTCCTCCAGCATGAGGGGAATTCGAATTCATCCTACTATGACACCTATGGATACATAAAACTAATTATTAAATGCAAATGACACCTAACTAGCAGTCCTAGAGACCTAATACAACTAGGAGTGTAACTCCTTATCATGATTCAACAACCTTATCTAAGCATTTAAAGCATTATTTGACAACTTGCAACCTCAAGAAGTCGAATTTGATGAAGCTTCCCACGTGGTCATCTGACTGCTGAAGACAAACCCTAGAAATTAGGGAACATGTTTCCCTGTTTTTAGGTTTAGATCCTTGAAAATTGGCACGTCGGACAGAGCCTTTATCTCTTCATCCATGACACATTTTATGAAATTGAAGGAGGTTTTTGTAGCCCATGTTGTCCGGAACAAAAACCTCTCCTGTTTTTTTAAAACATTTCTCCAGCTGTCCAGAAACTGTCCTTGAAAAACACGTGGCAAACAGGAAAAATCCGTTTTCTGAAAGTAGGGTCTCAATGAAAGCTTAGTATCTCCCAATTGAAAACACTTATGAATAAAGTGAGATAGGTTATTGTATCTGGAGAGTTTATGAAGAGAAAAATTCCTCATAATTCCAAAATACATCTTCTTGTAACCAGAAACGGATCTTGAAAAAGACTGCTAAAACCAGAAGACAAAGCTTGACTTTCAGCAGTTTCATAGTGCAAGTTTAACCATAAATTTCTCCCACCTCAGAATGGAATTGAAGAAACTGAAAGAGGTTTATGTATTTCAGCATGTTAGGAAGAAAAGGCTCTTTCAGTTTGCAAAATTAAGTTCTCGGCTGCTCAGGAAAGCTTTTGGAAGTTAACTAGTAAAAACAGTTTTTCTGCTAAAACAGGCTGCTACAGGGGTTTCGTAGCGCGCTACGAAAACTCCTAGTTCAGTGATTCCGTAGCTACTTACAAAATTTCTCCAAAATGATGTGAGATATGACTTATAAACACCTGGTAAGACTTCTAAAACATGGAATGAGGCTATCAAACATTATTTGGAAAAGAGATATGATCTTAAAAGACTTCTAACCTTATGACCTAACCCTTAAAGCATGAAATGACCTAGAGACCCTTTAACACCATGACTAGAAGAGGGGTTTGTAAATGAGAATGACACTAATTGTGATGAGCTGACTCAAAACTTATAAGACTATGATTAGAAACAAGGCAACTTAACAAAGCTTAGAGACAAAGATTTTAGGGTGATAACAGTGGCTCCACTAGGGATAGTGTGCCCTTGTGGTATACTAAGAACTTGTAGCTCTAGTGCTGCTATCCATCCTCTAGAATAAAACTCTGAAATTCTGCCCAATTTTCTCCTCAAGCCTTTATGTTTTCTGAACGAAGAATTCAAACTGCACCTACTGAAATAGATGCTCAGTCAACCTACCCTGAGCTTATTTGCACATTCCTACCTACCCTATCAGCTGCATTCTCCAATTGTAGCTCAAGGAACATGAAACTTCCAATGAAGCCAATCATCAATCTGATCTGAAACTTGGATCTCCTTACTGTGCTTGAAGCATAAATAAACCAGATACTGAAATAACCAAGGAAGCATGAGGTGTAACTGTTCTTCAAGATGAACATATAATTGGAAGCCTGAACAGTAAATCTTTTCCATGTAGTCAGCTATAGGGTCAAAAAACACATGGTTAGTTTTATGATTCTCATAACATTCTGTATCTTCAAACAACTTATCCTCAACCACACAAGACCCCTTTGATGTGCTATCCAACTGCCTTTCTGCATGATGCCCATAGACAATGTAATTTTCCTCACTATTGTGATCATTCTTTGATGTAAGCTGCTGCAAGGAATTACATAAATGATCAACCTTTTCCTCTACCTGAGGGTTATAAAAACTTTCTTCCAATATTTCTTCTTGTTGTGTGTAATCATTTTTATCTTCATTATGATTCGAAGACTGAGAATACTGCTGCATCTCTTCATTCATATCAAAGGATGAAACATGGTTTTCACAAGTAAATCCCTGCTGCTCTTCATGCTGCGTTTCATGAGATGTTATACTTTCTTCTTGGTGTTGAAATGCATTGTTATGAAGAACCTCTAAAATTTCTTCATCCATAAATTCATCATCATCATAACAATCTTCCAAATATTGAATAAAACTCGTAGAATGTTTACAACAATCTTTGACCAGCAATAAGGAGGGATGACACTCTTTATACATGTCATAGAACACATCATGGAAATCAGCAAGAGAATATAATGAACCATTTTCCAAACTTTTATACCAAGACCATGCTTTTCCTTCTAAAGTGGTCTTAAACATCCTCATGAGACAATCTTCAGGGAAATGAACCTTAAGACTGCGTACATGCATATGAAACCTAACCAAATGAAGAACAGCATTGTCTTTCTTTTCATCTTTGAATATCGGAAGATCCTCTAACCAATCAACCTTTGGCATAGGATTTGGAAAACCAGGGATATGAGACCGATTCATAGGAGCATACCTGGCATTCATTCTTGCAGTGGAACTCATCTTGAAACTTCATCAAGCTACTGATCTTCTAGCAGTGGAGTCACCTTCCAATTTCTTATTCAATGTGTGGAGTCGCCAAGGTAGTTTTGCAGCCTCAAATAGATGTCTGAGCTCCTGCTACCTTCAGAAGTTCAACCTCTTAATTTCGGGAATGAATAGACTTCAGGCTCCCGGCAGACGCACCAAAATGTTATCACCAAAATAGGACCCTGATAGGCTGCTGATCAGACTATCTCAGTGTAACTATTTCAAACCAATCTTTTCGCTAAGGCTTAGCCTCCTTAGCCTGAGAGGGCTCTCTCAAAGGGTTAATGATATTGATTAAAGATATGGATAGATGGCTAACTCTATGGTTTGTGATTTTATATGTTTGTAGATTGGAAGATGGAGACTTGCTACCATTGGGCTATGGAGTCAGTGACAGAGATAAGGATAACAAATAGCTCTTCTTATAAAACTGAGGCTTGTATATACTTCAATGAAAGAGTGACACATTCAAGAAAGTCTCAATAACTTGAAGTTCATAGGAGTCAGAGCATGTGGGCATGAATTCTGAGTAATGATACATCAAGGTATTCAAAAGGAAAGAATTTAAAGTGATAGATCAGAGTTTAATACCTACATGGAAGTCAGGGCATTCAGCATTTAAACATTCAGAACATAAAATCATATGGGACCACACAGTTTATGAATGTATGCAGGAAGTCAGAGCACATTCAGTGAATTCTGAGTGATTATACATCCATACCACTGTAAGAATTAAGGAAAGGACAACATCACATATTCTGAACATAAAAAATACTTCATGAATCCTGAGAAGTAAGCATTAATACTATGGAAGTAAAGCATTTCAAAGATAAAAGATGAAGCTCATTGAAGTACACTAAGAATCTCAGCTTCAGAAAAGTCCAACTGCTTCTGTATATATCAATCCCTGCATATCATTTACAAAAGTAGTCTTTTTCTCTAACATTTTCCAACCCATTGTACAATAGATCTTCTTCTATATATAGAGCTCTTTACATAACTGAGATTCCTCCTCCAGCATGAGGGGAATTCGAATTCATCCTACTATGACACCTATGGATACATAAAACTAATTATTAAATGCAAATGACACCTAACTAGCAGTCCTAGAGACCTAATACAACTAGGAGTGTAACTCCTTATCATGATTCAACAACCTTATCTAAGCATTTAAAGCATTATTTGACAACTTGCAACCTCAATAAGTCGAATTTGATGAAGCTTCCGACGTGGTCATCTGACTGCTGAAGACAAACCCTAGAAATTAGGGAACATGTTTCCCTGTTTTTAGGTTTAGATCCTTGAAAATTGGCACGTCGGACAGAGCCTTTATCTCTTCATCCATGACAAATTTTATGAAAATGAAGGAGGTATTTGTAGCCCATGTTGTCCGGAACAAAAACCACTCCTGGTTTTTTAAAACATTTCTCCAACTGTCCAGAAACTGTCCTTGAGAAACACGTGGCAAACAGGAAAAATCCGTTTTCTGAAAGTAGGGTCTCAATGAAAGCTTAGTATATCCCAACTGAAAAAACTTATGAATAAAGTGAGATAGGTTATTGTATCTGGAGAGTTTATGAAGAGAAACCTCCCTCAGAATTCCAAAATACATCTTCTTGTAACCAGAAACGGATCTTGAAAAAGACTGCTAAAACCAGAAGACAAAGCTTGACTTTCATCAGTTTCGTAGCGCAAGTTTAACCATAAATTTCTCCCACCTCAGAATGGAATTGAAGAAACTGAAATAGGTTTATGTAGTGCAGCATGTTAGGAATAAAAGCCTCTTTCAATTTGCAAAATTAAGTTCTCGGCTGCTCAGGAAAGCTTTTGGAAGTTAACTAGTAAAAACAGTTTTTCTGCCAAAACAGGCTGTTATAGGGGTTTCGTAGCACGCTACGAAAACTCCTAGTTCAGTGATTTCGTAGCTACTTACAAAATTTCTCCAAAATGATGTGAGATATGACTTATAAACACCTGGTAAGACTTATAAAACATGGAATGAGGTTGTCAAACATTATTTGGAAAAGAGATATGATCTTAAAAGACTTCTAACCTTATGACCTAACCCTTAAAGCATGAAATGACCTAGAGACCCTTTAACACCATGACTAGAAGAAGGGTTTGTAAATGAGAATGACACTAATTGTGATGAGCTGACTCAAAACTTATAAGACTATGATTAGAAACAAGGCAACTTACCAAAGATTAGAGACAAAGATTTTAGGGTGATAACACATATATAGATATGCTGCAAAATGCTTAGGAAACACAAATTTCGCATCCATGAAACATTTATAACATAAAGAATGACAATCGCGAGAGAATTGGCCCCTGGTTTTTAGCTTTATGCATAAATTAAGCCTCGCAAGCCAAACTCGATTTACACTTAACTGTCGCAATATATAGCCGAAATCAAATTGCGGACTTGAAAAATTATATGCTCGGCTTTGTAATCATCGGTGGGTCGGGGAGGTTATGGTGCACTATATATATATATATATATATATATATATATATATATATATATATATATATTCTGGATCCCGTCGATAGTGATAAGCAATGGATCCCGGACCCGAAACACATATGTGTTAAGGTTCATAAATCCCTTCGGATCCGCAATGTTACCCTTCCCTTTGGAAAACCCCGACGTTAATGCTTTATTGCACAACACATGGATAATGGGAAAAATCTGCGTATGGCCGTTGGGGTGGACTTGAAAATGAATATGCCTAGTTTTATAATCATCGGCGGGTCTGGCTTCCGCCTCCCCGCTAACTGTATGCCCCCACGCTCCGTCGATATGCGATGAGCGATTGGGAACCAGACCTGATAGCGCATATATTCCGGTTAATAACTCTGTCGGGTCCGGAAGACAGCAGAGTGCTTTATGTAAAGGCCTCATACCCAGGCCGATTGCGATATGCAACAGGCTTTTGGACCCGATGATGTATAAAATGCGGTTAACAATGCCGTCGGGTCCGGCAGCCATGAATGCATTATGTTAGTTATGGTGCACTCTATATATATATATATATATATATATATATATATAGATATATATATATATAGATATATATATTCTGGATCCCGTCAATAGTGATAAGCGATGGATCTTGGACCCAAAACACATATGTGTTAAGGTTCATAAATCCCTTCGGATCCGCAATGTTACCCTTCCCTTTGGAAAACCCCGATGTTAATGCTTTATCGCACAACACATGGATAATGGGAAAAATCCGCGTATGGCCATTGGGGTGGACTTGAAAATGAATATGCCTAGTTTTATAATCATCGGCGGGTCTAGATTTCGCCTCCCCGCTAACTGTATGCCCCCACGCTCCGTTGATATGCGATGAGCAATTGGGAACCAGACCCGATAGCGCATATATTCCGGTTAATAACTCCGTCGGGTCCAGAAGTGTTACACTAAAAAATGTCACCATGGCTATTTACAGTTAGTATGGCTCTATCAACAGTCATGCTATCCTCTTAGGCAAGTCTTATGCCTCTGCTCTCCATGTCAAACTCCAAAAAGAGAGAAAGTCTTTACAAATGTATTTATCTCTGGGTACGCAGGTTCTCTCAACCTTACCTACGGGTACGCACCCAATGTTCACAAAAGTTGCGTCTTTGGACGCTCTATATGTAAAGGGGCAGGTGCGTCCCCCTGTAAAGGTCAAAATGCGCAAGTTTCATCTTTAAAAAGTTACTTGTGGTCATTTCTAGAGCATTCTAGAAGGTTGTTCGACGTGTATTGAGCGCCTCCAGATGGTTCATGCACCCCTACCAAAGAGGAACTTATCCCATCAATAAGGGAGCTATCCCATCCAAAGAGGGGATTATCCCATTGATGGTGGACCTGATTAACTTCCTCTTGAGCACTATAAATACAGGCATTGGGCCAGAAGGAGGAGAGGTTGGAAGCTATACATTTCTATGGGTAGATGCTGCTGGAATTAGGACTCCCATTTAGAAGCTTGTGAGGAGAGATTGCCATCTTTGCTTGTTCTATTTGGAAGTGGGTGAGCTTTGTCAAATTAAAGGAGAACTCTTGATGGACCCTGGGAGGGACTTGCACAACACCAAGGCTCAGGTTGTATGTGTTCCTTTTGTTACCTATTAATGCAAATGAGTCCATTCTTCTCAATAACTTGTTATTTATGAGTTGTTTCATGTACTCCTTGGTCTATGTGTTAAATATGTTTTATTCTATGAGATTATCAAGTGCTATTTAATCATTTGATTGTTAGTGGATGCAGGTTTCAAAGTGAAGGAGGAGCTCATCCGGATCAGCGGAGCTGGACTGCTACAATAGCGTTGGATTACTGGTAGGATCTAAACACTTGATTTCTTATATAGTAAATGCATGTTTAGAGAAGGATTGCTCTTGTTTGTCTTGTTTGTCACTAGAGAGTCTTAGGCTCCTAGGGAGGTTGGTTGTGTCCGCACAATCGACTCTTTCCGCCTGACAAATTGGCGACTCCGCTGGGGACTCCATTGATGTGAAAGTCTTTTCCTTTGTATGAACTTTGCTCTGAGAAAATTGGTTTATTTTTCTGGTTTTTGGCTCTGTGACTTTGTTTTTGGGCGGGTTAGCTTAGGGTTAGATTCATTTTACTTTTTCTTGAATTTTCCGGTAGGACGCACCCTCTGAGTATTGCACAGTGCGTCCTGGACGCACTGTCGCTGTGTGCACAGAGCGGACCCGCACCTGTCTTAACGGGTTGCCTGCGTCCCTTGCTAAAATTTGAGAAAATTTCGTTTTTTGCATTTTTTCTCTTAGATTTTTGCTTTTTCTTAGTTTTTACTGCCCAGATTCATTAGTCTCTTGTCAAAGATCTTCACCTGAACTTGTTTCGATAGCATTGAGTGTTTTAGTGGATTTCATAGAAGTTTAAGCCCTAGGGTTTGATTTTTGAGTAGGTCTTGTAGTGACTTTGGCGGTAGAAGTTGTCAAGCCTTAGATCTCTCTGGTTTTGTCAGCATTCTTAGAAGTCAGACCTGTCATAAAGTCTACCTGTGAGAGCAACTTACCTTTGATTGGTCTCTTGGGAAAATTTCGAAGTGCTTGTTGATTAAGTCTTGAATTCCATTTTACAAAAAGATTTGAGTTTTGTTTTGACTAGTCTTTTGATTCTGCATTAGCTGGTCCTTGATTTGATTTTGGTCAAGTAAAACAACCTAGAATCATCTTTGTAGGCTTTTGCCTCGTTAGGTTTGCTTAGAGTAATTTCCTTTTTGATTTGCTTGTGAGTCAAGTTTTCATAGATTTTATAGTTTTTAAGATTGATTTTCGTTAAAATAGATTTATATGCTTTATTAAAAAGAGAAAATACAAAAACATCTCCTTTGAAAAGTTTTGTTTCAAGTAGCTTTGAAGAGTTTTGAAAGAAAAAGAGTTTTTCGTGCACGTAAGGAGTGGTCATGTTTGTATGCTTGGAAAGATAAAGAGAATTGTTTCTTTGATTGTCTTTACTAAGAAAGTTGTTTTCTATAAAATTTGCATCTCTCAACTCTCTTAGTTAGGAATTTCATTGAAAAAAAGGAAAGTAACGTTAATCATCTTAGGTGCATCTTTGTAGTGGTTTGAGTCGAGTCTACACACCATTGGTTTCACTTCCGCTACCTTTTGTCTTTAAGAAAAACCATAAAATTAACGCTTAAAGTAAAAACAACGTAGTAACTTTTATTTACTAGGGCTCTGAAACACCAATTTAGATCAGGCTAGTGTCTTGGAGTAGGTGAGTAATTAACTCTCCAAGACGACAAAACCAAACAAGTAGCTTATCTTGTGATAGAATAAATCCGATTGTCTCATTTGGACTCTGGGAAAGCTCCTCTTAAAGGAGAAGCACGAGCTCGTGTCCGAACCAGTGAGGGGATCAATCCCCCCTCGTTGGGAACGACGCCAGACACGCACGTATTACAAACGGTAAACCTCGGATTAACCATTGTCGAGGAGCCAGGGGTCACTTGTCGGTAAACCTTGGATTATTGTCAAGGAACCGGCAAGGGGATTGAGATACTCTGCCCTTGCGTGCTGTCGGAGTGTAGACTGTTCCCCCAGGTGCATTTGTTGCGGTTGGTAACCTTAGTGACCATTATCTTTAGGATTCTACCGAGGTGACGGTGGAGGGAGGATCCCACTGTACCTGGAGCAGACGTCGGCTAGACTCACTTGGATTTTCCGGGGGGTTCACTTCACTCGAGACGGTTAAAGTGGAGGAACTTGTGCCGGTCTATTCATTAAGCAGGTTGCCGGGGTAACTGTTCCACCCGCCACTTCTGTAGTGAATCCGGCGATGTTGGGCTTCATCACCAACTAGCGCTTTCGGTCTGGAAGGTTACTGTTTGTGCTTGGTTTGACGCCCTAGACTCTTTAGGCGTGTGATTCAAATTTGTTTGGTTCTTTAGAGACTTTAGGTGGTTTGATTTGAGATTTTACTTTGTTTTCGTGTGTAGTAGTTAAAAGTTTTAGCTGTGGCGGAATTACCGAGACAGTCTCGTAGACTTCGGGGCCAGTCTCCTGAAGTTGTTTCTGTGGCCGAATTGTTGAGAAGATCCCGTAGACTTAGGGGATCACCTCCTCGAGACGACCCGGGTAATCTAGAAGGTTTAAAGGTCCTTGTAACTCCTCCTAGTGGCAGTAGAGTAGGTTCACCTGAAGAAGGAGAGTCTTCCTTGGTAGTCCATTCAGATTACCAAGGCTTAGAGACAGGTTATAATCCCGAAGCTGTTACAGTTTCTGAACTTGTTGGTAGTTTCTCGTCTGCTAGTGATACAGGCGAAGAACCTGAAATATCTAAACCTGTTACTCCAACTTCTAGTGTTCCAGATTCACCGAGAATAGAAAGAGTTATCACCGAAAATCTTCCTACTGGTTTGATTGCTATTGAAGAACTTGCTCCAGAGGAAGAAATAGGCGTCTCTAACCTTGAAGATCAACTTACTATTGATCTAAGGGAGCGTGAATCCATCTTTTACAGTCCTCCTAGAAGTACTACTTGGTACCTTTCGTTAACCAATTATTTAGACAACTCAGGGGTAGGTTTTTCTACACCTCGTACTCCTTTTCCACCTGGAGGTATTTATACTCCTGTAAATATGTCTGGTCAGTCGTCCGTGTTTACTCAAAGTCCTGAATCTTTCTTACACGGCGGTCCTTCTGTTCCCACCGGGTATCAATCTCTTTCTGGTACCTTTGCGGGGGCATCTCCTCAACCCGTTGATCATGGGTTATTAGCTGGAAACAGTGGTAATATACCATTGGGTGTAGGAGACATTTACATGATGTCAGGTTCAGTTCCCGTTTCCCAACCTCAAGGTGGCCAATTACCGCCTGGGGGGCAACCTCAGTTAATGCCTGGGGGGCAACCTCAAGGTACACAAATCGTGTCTGGGGGGCAACCTCAAGGTCATTATGCACCTATGGTGCAATACATGCCTCAAGGTCAACCCCAGCCTCAATATGTACCCCAGGGTCAACCTCAGTATCAATATCAACCTCAAGGATGGCAACCTCAAGGATGGCAACCCCAAGGGTATCAACCCCAAGGGTACCAACCTTAAGGGTACCAACCTCAAGGTCAAGGTCAACCCCAGTATCCGTATTTACCTCAAGGTTATCAACCTCAAGGTCAATACTCGAGTCAAGGTTATGAACCGCCTCAAGGTCAGTCATATGTTCCAAGTATGGGAACCGCACCTTATAATTATCAATCCTATCCTCAATCCAGTTATGGATCTCAGTATCCTCAACCTGTTACGGGTCAATACCCCGGAATGTTAGTGTGGGATCCATCACAGGGTCAACAGGTGTTGCAGCCAAGTATGCAGTTGGTACCTCAAGCTGGACAACCCGTAGTTTCTGGTCCACCCCAGCAACCGCAACCTGTCCAGTCAAATGTTCAAACTTCTGCAACTTCGGTAGTTACTCAGCCGCCAATTGCACCTAGTACTCCGTCTCAAACGGCTGCTGCAACTACCGCCACATCTACCATACTTCCTTCTGGAGTATCGACGGCTCCGGTTTCTACTGTCTCTGTGACCACGCCTCAGACATCTTTACCGTTGTCTGGATCTACGATTCAAACCACGGTCCAGATGGCTACAGGTCAGCTTGGTACAAGTACGGTTGTCACTACTCAACCTCAATTTGTTCACCAACCGTACCAGGGACAGTACCAACCTGGGCAAGATGTCCAACAGCCGGTTTACCAGTGTCAACTGTATCCTGGGTACACTTATCAACAACCTCAACAACCCCAGTACGGTCCGGTTAATCCTGGTTTTCCAGGGGGATATAATATCCCAATTTCGACTCCTGTTCCTAGTTATCCTGGATATCCTCCTCCTGGGACCCGTCTTGTGACCCAGAGTTTTAGAGATCCTAACCAGCAGTTACCGTTTATCGCAACTTTGGATTTACCAGACTTGACGCGCCTAACGAATGATCCAATTCAATATCTTCAGTTCTGGCCGCCAATGCCAAATAAGTTGCCCAGTGATATACCCAAGTTCGAAGGTAAGTCTGGAGAGGATCCGTCCAATCATGTGATGACTTACCACCTCTGGTGTGCTTCAAATTCTATCTCGGATGATTTGATCCGCTTACGTCTTTTCCAGCGTACACTCATTGGTCTCGCGGCCAAGTGATACATTGAGTTACCACGGGCCTCTTTTTACAATTTTAGCCAGTTAGCTACTTCGTTCTTAACTCACTTTCAGTTGCCGGTCAGATACGATAACGGCACGGAGTTATTAACTTCACTAAAACAATTGACGTCCACGTATATTTCTGATCACATTCATGAGTGGAGACGTCGAAGAAGGTTAGTGAAAGTTTTTATCCCGGACCAAATCTTAGCTGAATGGTTTGTTAAATCATTATGACCGAAGATTACTGAAGATGTAGCCAAGGCCGGAGTAGTTACTGAGGAGCAAGTCATTGCTCAGGCACAATACCTTGACTTAGTTTACACTCAGTCGGGTACGTTACACGAGAAGATTCCGGATGTTCCAAAATCGAATCAAATCGCTGCTGCTCCTTCGGGATCTCATGCCGCTGATGGTGTGATTGGTATCGTGAATACTAAGAGCAAGAAGAAATCTTCCAAGGCTTCAACTACTCCTATAATCACTTTGCCTGATTCCCCGACAGGAGAGTCCTCTCCTGAACTTACCGCCGATATTCACGCTGTAGAGTCATCTACGGCCAAATCAAAAAACGGTGGAAAGAAGAAAGGAAAGAAGAAGGCTAAAGCAGACAAGGCTCCGAAGGAGAAAACAGAAAAGTCGGAAACCAATGACGAAAAGCGCAAACCTCGATATCCTTGTCTTATTTGTGAAGAGGATCATTTTATGAGAGATTGCCCTCATCGGGCCGAGGTTGTGAAAATAGTCAAAGGTTCTCCCACTCCTGCTGTGTTAAAAAATCCATTTCTGGAGCAGGAGAATAAGATGATAGTTTCTTCCTCGAATGCCGGTGAAGAACCCATTTTGATGATGTCTCATGTGAGGATTGCGACTTGATCGCAAGATTATGGTAGTAAGGCTCCTGTTGATGGTAAGGAAGCAGAATCTTCTCACTCTAACCCATCAACCTCAGCTCCTGGTTCCGATCCACTACAGATCGAGAAACCTAACTCGGATCTAGTAATCAAACCGCCCGCCAAGGGTGTACTTCGAAGGTCTGCTTTCAATCCACATGCGAGAGCGGCCCAGAATTACAACATTGTTGAGGACTTAGCTATTTCACCCTCAGCAATGTCGGCTTTAGAAGTGCTGCAATCATGCCCAGCACAGTGAAAATCACTTTTTTTCGGCTATCGGAGCTGTTGATGTTCAGGACCCGAACCTGATAATCTTCGATCTAGAAAATAGTACACCGCGTCTCCCCCATCAAATGGCTTTCCAGATTCCAGTGATAGTCAAAAACAGGCCTATTCATCGGACTGTGATTGATGAGGGAGCTTCTACGTGTATTATGTCAATTCAATGTTGGAGATCGCTTGGTTCTCCTTCGTTGAACCAATCCCCCACCATCCTTAAGGCCTTTGATGGCCGTGGTTCCGTCCGTTTGGTATTCTACAGGAATTACCTATAGGGGTAGAAGGTAAAACCGTTAAGTCTGGATGTGGAGGTGGTTGATGCCCCTCTAAACTACAACCTTCTTTTGGGACGAAGTTGGTCATATGCTATGACAGTAGTCGTTTCATCGGTCTTCAGAGTAATTAAGTTTCCATATAACGGTAAGATCGTGACTATTGATCAGCTGACATACTTTTCATCTGACCCAGCCTCTTCAGAGAGTATCCAGCATGTCGGTAAGACGACAATCCCTTATAGGGACGTTGGCGTAGGTTTAGTTAAAGATTCTGGTTTACTGGGAACTTTTCCTTTCCCTCCAATCAACGCAGACTCTTCATTTGCATCAATTCATATGATTACATCAGAAAACATTATTTACGATGATCCTTGGATTGTCCCATCTGAATCTGAGATAGACTCATTCGGTGATGCTATGCCTTTGAGTCCATATGAAATTGCTTATGAAGCTGTCATGTCTTTTACCGACTCGCGTTCAACCCAGGTCGACCAAATGAATGTGGTCAGTGAAGAATCACTTTTCACCTCAACCTTAGAACGGATAACGTTTCCCGAAGTCGTGTCATCTGATGAGCAACTTCGCGAAATCCTAAGTGTAGACGATCTACCATGGGAAGATCTCCATCACAGATCTTCGTTTTTACCTAAGGATGATGCTTTTGAAAATGATTTTTTATCTATCTTTACCGCTGAATATGTCAAAGACGCTCAGGATCCAACGAAACATTCTGATTCAGAGCTGAATTCAGGGAATATTTCTCGTACTATTCCCATTGATATTTCAGTGAAGCCCGGAATTGAGGAGAACATTCATATAGGTGCCCCTCGCTAACCCGCCCAAAAACAAAGTCACAGAGCCAAAAACCAGAAAAATAAACCAATTTTCTCATAGCAAAGTTCATACAAAGGAAAAGACTTTCACATCAATGGAGTCCCCAGCGGAGTCACCAATTTGTCAGGCGGAAAGAGTCGATTGTGCGGACACAACCAACCTCCCTAGGATCCTAAGACTCTCTAGTGACAAACAAGACAAACAAGAGCAATCCTTCTCTAAACATGCATTTACTATATAAGAAATCAAGTGTTTAGATCCTACCAGTAATCCAACGCTATTGTAGCAGTCCAACTCCGCTGATCCGGATGAGCTCCTCCTTCACTTTGAAACCTGCATCCACTAACAATCAAACGATTAAATAGCACTTGATAATCTCATAGAATAAAACATATTTAACACATACACTAAAAAATGTCACCATGGCTATTTACAGTTAGTATGGCTCTATCAACAGTCATGCTATCCTCTTAGGCAAGTCTTATGCCTCTGCTCTCCATGTCAAACTCCAAAAAGAGAGAAAGTCTTTACAAATGTATTTATCTCTGGGTACGCGGGTTCTCTCAACCTTACCTGCGGGTACGCACCCAATGTTCACAAAAGTTGCGTCTTTGGACGCTCTGTATGTAAAGGGGCAAGTGCGTCCCCCTGTAAAGGTCAAAATGCCCAAGTTTCATCTTTAAAAAGTTACTTGTGGTCATTTCTAGAGCATTCTAGAAGGTTGTTCGACGTGTATTGAGCGCCTCCAGATGGTTCATGCACCCCTACCAAAGAGGAACTTATCCCATCAATAAGGGAGCTATCCCATCCAAAGAGGGGATTATCCCATTGATGGTGGAC